>JAOWBP010001760.1:16511047-16537902 GCA_028571105.1 Tragopan temminckii
CAAGAGAGATATTTGCTGGGTCCCTTTTGTTCTAAGATAGGTCAAGTTTCTAGGAAAAAGAGGGAAGTATTAGGTGCTAATAGCCTGTGCCTAAGGTTTCATTGTATGAAATATACTCCAAAAAGTGTCTTAAAATTAGCCCTCTTTATTTTGGGGATCTGGATTTTTCTTATTTATGGTGGTATTCATCAGTCATACTGTATTTTTCAGATATGATGGCCAACTAAGTAGCAATCAGTAGTGATCAGTAGGGAATCAAGTAAGTGACTCTACTTGTGCTTGCACTGAATATGCCTATTCATGTAAACTCTGCAGAGCCGCATTGCAGCCTTGTGGATTCACAGCTGCAGATGGGTTGAATCAAATCAAGGCACTAACGTTCACAGCTCAAAAATATTATTTTAAGTATCACTCCAGCAGTGGATATCATGTATATTTTATAGTCTTCCTTCAGGTTCTATATGGGTAATTTTTATGGCTCGAAAGAACTAGCCAGTCATCCCCTGTCAGCATTGCCTTGTAGCAGATGGTATGGGTTCGTCAGTGGATGCATTCTCAGCTCCTGCAGCAAACAGAGCTGTGATCTAGGGCAAAATAATCTGAAGTGAATGTCTGAAGTGCATATTCAAGCACATCAATAAGCATTACTTTTTTTTTTTTCACAAAGGCTGTTCAGCATACTCCGAAATAAAATGGCAGAAGTGAATTTGTGTTTAGAACTTCTGACAGCAAAAAAAATTTTATGCTCCAGAATGTAGATTTAGATGAGCAAGGCATCTTCGTATTAAGATCTTGGCTTAAGTGAATATTCTTAACTTGTGTCTGACCCTATCATGCTCTCAAATGTAGCCTGTCAGTTTCTATCACTGTGACCAATCAGAATGATATTGGTAATGAGAAGATTAGGCAAAAAAGGAGGTAAGGTTGAAACAGGACACAGCTCCATAGGATGTTAGGGCAGACGGCTGAGAAAGTAGCAACACCTGTGTTTTGGTTTCCTCAACTGTTACAAGGTTGTTTTAATTATAATCTGTAGAAAATATGCTTTCAACACTACATATTCAAGATGAGCTGGCAGGAAAGTCTGTGAGAATTTGTACTGACTTACTCTGCAGCTACCTGAGCACCAATAAAGATTATTTGACATCAGTCTGAACTCCTCAAATAGTGAGGACTCAAAAGAAAATTAAAGTAATGGATTAAAATATGTTGTATAGCATACATCACAAACACAGATTAAGCAATTGCTCATTTTGCCTAGTAATTAAGATGCTTCTGCAGACTGGTATTAATTATTTGCTCCACCATGAAATGTCTGGAAACCGAGTAAATCCCTGTGGAATTGGAGTTGACTTTAACAGAGGTGTGTGCAATATAAAGAGCAGTTTTTCTTAGTTCCTAACATAGTGAAGAGAGAATTTGTTTTAGAAGATTGTTCAAAATCAGTATCCGCCTTCAGTGTCCCTTTCTTTTTCAGGAACTATCTATGAATACTGAATTCTCAATTTAGGTTGTTAAGTACGGTTGTTCTTATCTGCCATCTTTCAGAAATAAAGGCGGTAGAAGTACATAATGTGTAACAGTATATAAAAATATAACGCTTTCATAAAGCTAAAACAAGAGCACTAATCTCTGTAAGACTAATTTTCAATTTACATAGCTAAATCTTAGGTGAATTGAAGTCTTCAGTTCGGTTACTGTTTTCTTTGGTTTTACTTTAACTACCGAGCACTGAACTTTAGCCAGATCTGAGGCCGTTCCAAAAGTAACGCCCTCTATTTATTTCCTTAGAAACTGCAACAACTATGAAGAACACAATGACTATTTGAAAGAGAAAATTTGCAGCTATAATGCACTGTGTTTCAACATAGTCACCACCATGAGCTATGTATTTTCACCAGCAAAGAGCAAGAGTTTGCATGTTTTGCTCGTAAAAAGCTGCATCAGCAGAGGTGACCCGCTGCTGCCTTTACCACTGCTGAAACACACCACCCACCAGCTCAGTGTGCTTACATCCATTGTTTGGTCTCTGAAAACGTTCAACAAGCATCAACAAATGTCAGTGGGTGTCATTTTTTTCCACATGAAGGAGTTCAATTCCATACCTTTGATTCATATGTGCTTCCATGTCAGATGCCATTTTGTCAGAGTGCCCCTCTGCTGCCATCTGTCGTACAGTAACAAAATGTAATTAAGTAATGTTGGGAAAGTTCAACATCTACTGCCATACCACTGGCATTTGCCCCTGATGTCATGAGCCAACATCATAAACTAGGAGACGTTTCTTTCAGAGGAACCTCTCATTTTGCATCAATTTATTAATTTCTGTGTAAATCAAATCATAGAAGTATGAAGAAACTGTAAGAAGTACACCCTGAGATTTTCCAATTTTGTTATTGCAAATAACTAGGTTAACGTATTTGTAATGTTGCTGACAATGTTACATGCACACACAAGTATATACATATATACACACACATATATAAATAAATAGTTACTTAAATTTTTCTGGTCAATGAGCTGTTTAGGGTTATGTTTTCAGAATATGTTTGTAAACAGTATACCAGATTTAGACCTAATTGGATTTATCTCATCTTTATAATTCCCTGAGTATACTTCTAATCTGCATGTTCTTCTCAATTTATCAAGAAATTATTGTCAAGCAATGGAAAGCCAGTTTTCAAAATCAGAATCACTTTAATTTTAAAGGAAGAAAAGGCAGAGCAGAAAACAAATATTTTCTCGTAGGATAGAATTGATAACAATGAAAGTACAGTTCTGTAAGGCAGGAATTCAACACTAGAATGTCAGGAATTTTTACCAGCATCATATCTTGAAAGAAGAGATGGTTTTCTCACATTGTAAGTTAACAATTTTCTATTACAGTCTTTACTGTTGAAAATATAGTTTCAAAAGGAATGAAAGTAATTCTTAAGTAATGACTGAGGCTCTTTATGTGATACTAATCCCTTACTGTTTGCTAGGTTTCGGTGGTTGCATGAAGGATGTTAAATTTACACGAGGTGCTGTCGTTAACTTGGCATCTGTGTCCAGCAGTGCTGTCAGAGTCAATCTGGATGGATGCCTATCAACTGACAGCGCTGTTAACTGCAGGGGAAATGACTCCATCCTAGTATACCGAGGAAAAGAGCAGAGTGTTTATGAGAATGGTCTACAACCATTTACAGGTAACACATTGGTTCCTTAAATGAAATACATCACTTTTATTTCCTTCTGTATTAATGTGTTACCGTGTTCAGTCTTTGTTCTTTTTTTCCTCCCCTCTTTTGCATCTCTGTGGTCTTTGAAGAATACCTTTATAGGGTGGTTGCCTCAAATGAAGGAGGATCAGTATCTAGTGTATGGACGCGTGCTCGTACAAGAGAATCAGGTAAATATAGCTTTAAGGCTTACTTATGTCCATTTTTCTTGTGCTATCTAATATTAAGTTGGAGAAAAGCACGTCACAAGAATTTTAGCAGTCTAAGTCACGTAGTATTTCTAAAGGTACCAAAAGTCTTTGATGCTTTGAATAGTAGCAGATTACTGGAACATGTTTAAGCAAATACTTTCCACACATAATTCAAAGTATTTTCCAAATATATATTTTATTATGCCATTGTTTGAGAGCAAGGAAATAATTGAACTACATTAATAGAATAAGAACAGCCATGTGTCTAGGCATGTTGATGTGTGTGCATCCAAATTCACATTTACAGGAGTTTGCCAGAGTAAGTAACTGTATTTTCCCACATATGACTGAGTGATACTAAATCAAGTGCGGAGGAGGGAGATACTGGAGAATAGCAGGAGCATGCTGTGGAAGATGCAAAGCCATATAACTGTAAGAGAGATCAGGATCTAGTGCAAGCTTTTTTTATGTTTTCTGCACATGCACATGCTGATCAGTGCTGCTGAATAATGTAGATGGGAGAAGGATTCTTTTTACAAGTAATGTGCAGATTGTGAATATTTAACAGGAAAGCGTGTGGCTTGTGAAGAAGGTTTCAAAGGAACATAATATCTGCTGAACATTAAAGATCATATTTTTCTTATATTCATGAGGAAAACTTTCTGCTCAGTGCTTTTACAAACTTTCTTTGGCCAGCCAGTTTTTGAAGAATTAGTCCTGCATTTTTTTTACTGAACATTTTGTCTTCCATAAATGGAAGCCTAACTGCATTCTTTCAATGCAGAGAATTATTTTGGTGAAAGATATTCAATATAAGATCTTAAAAAAAAATGATACAATAGGTATGTGAATACTTGACTTGTTAATACACTCTTTCATAACTTAGTGTCATAATTTTTTGTACTACCCAGAAGAGAGAAGGTACATATATATTTTCATACCAACTGTCTGACAGAAGTAAGCTTTTCCATAAGTTTGTTTGCAAGCTGACCACAACACTGAACAGCTATATGATCCCTAGGGCTGGAGAATAATTGCACTACTTAATTATTTTTGAGTTGGTTTTGTTGTGTCCCTTATGAGAAGACCATCTGCTATAGAGTACTTTACCTTGCCCTGTGATACACTTCAGGACTAATAAAATCAATATAATGCTTTGGTAACAGAGGCTTTTCTAGAGAATCACATTTTTTGTACAAGAATCACAACTTCCTAGTATTTTCAGAGTTTGCACTGTAGTACTCTTCTTATTGAAAACAAGAATGAACAAACAAAGCAACCACAACTAAACCAAGTCTCTGTAGATATTTAATGAAACTTAAAATTATATAAAAAGTGGTTATTTGATGGTGAGAAAAGCAAATGATCATCAGCAGGGCTAGGGAGTCCACATGCATTTACAGCAAACTCATCATCCATCATCCTGCCATTGTGTTCCTTGGGCCTTTCCTCTGCATCCCTTGTGCAGTCATCTGTGATGAAGTTGTTACTGGACAGACCTTTACCTGATATAGAAACATCTAATAAATAGTAAAAGGTTAAGGGAAATGTGGTTGGTTTTTTTTTTTTTCATTTAAATTAGCTACTCTATACATATATGAGCTTAGCTTTCCAGTTCTTCTAAGCATCTTTGTTTTTCTTTTTTTAATTTTTCTTTTCATTTTCTAATCCCCATCCCCCCCAACATAAAATCAGAGATTTTTACTCTCAGATAGTTATCTGGCATTTCAGAGATGCGAAAAAAATTTAATAAGCTTAATTTTTTGAAGCATTTTGTAAATGAGGATGTACATTTTTTAGAAATGTTTCATATTTTTGGCAATCTGTGGTTTAGATATCCAACAGATAAATGTCAAACCCTTCTCTGCTGCGATCTCTTGCATCATTCAGTTGCTTGATTATAATGCCCAAACTTGCTAGCTACATACAGTCCACCTCCTCTTTTTGAGTGATGCTTAAATACGTTTGATACATTAAATGTTTTCAGAAAACCTCAACAAGATGAGAAGGAATGTTATGTGGATGGAGTTTTGATGGTTTTGAAATATAGCTTAAACTGAATAGCTCAAGATGTGCAGTCATATTAAATCAGTGCTGAAAAGTTACAACTCTAATAAATTGTATTTATGCTAATGGTTGAGTCTGATTTACTGCAGCCATTAAAAGTGAAGAATAGGGGCAATAGTCTCCTTAGAACTGCCATTTTCTCTATTTTCTATTTTATCCTTCCACAGTTCCACAAAATGTGCCAACTCCCTCAAGAGTTCACAGTATAAATGGTTACAGCATTGAGGTCACCTGGGACAAACCTGCTGGGGTCATAGGTGTAATTGAGAAGTACATTTTGAAAGCATATGAAGAGGATGGTCCCAGTGTACCCATCGCTATTGCTGAGCTTGCTGACACTAGTATGCTCACAGGTAAATGTTGTTAAGTACCATTTTCTAGGTGTATCTAATAACATAGCATGCTTATACCTCCTTTTGTTGAACTATAAGGCATTGTCTATTTTCATGTATAAAGAGCATATCTACTTGCTCCAATAGTAATGTCTTCTATTTATTTCCTTGGAAACTATGACAGATACAAAGAGCACAATAGCACTGTTTGATAGAGCAAACTCTCAGCTACAAAACATTATTTGTCCATCCAAGTCTCCACCATAAGCTGTGCATTTTCACCAGCAATAAGGACCTGCATGCTGCAATTGTAAAAGTCTGCACCCAGTGGAGGTGACCTGCTGTCACCACTGCTGAAACACAACACTCACCACCTCACTGTGCTCACATTCACTGTCTGGTCTCCATAAACGTGCAGCAAATGTTGGTTTTTTTTTTTTTTTTTCACATGGAGGAATTGAATGACATCCTTTTTCTTCATATGCATTTCCATGTCAGACGCCATTTTGTCAGACTGCCCTTATGCTGCCATCTGTCACACAGCACCTACTTCTAATGGAATATTGATGGGAATGTTCAACCTTTACTGCCATACTACCAACATCTGCCACTGACACTGTGGGCCAATATAATAAAATAGGAGGCATAACTTTCAGAGAAGCCCTTGCAATACTGTCAGCACCAACATATATGCAATGTATTGACTTCGAAGAGCAGTAGAAATTAAAATGCATCTAAATACTGAAAACAAGTTCTATTTAGACTAAAGTCTTACTTTATTTACTCTTATTTTCATTGTATATTTATTCATTGCCTAAAATTAATTATATAATTCATAAAAATAAAAAAGCTCTGGTGATGTAATGCTCAAAGCTAGTGCCTTGGTAAGGCTTGACTTCAGGCAATATAAAAATTGCAGAAAATGCCTTAACCTTTCAGTAGTACATTACTGCTGTTTTCCTGAAACCCAAGAAATACATGTACAGTGTTTTTACATAAATATGTATGTTTTGTGGTGTTCTCTGCTGTAATGTAGATATAAATTTTCAAAGCTAACATGCATGTATTTTTTCTTCAGTTGGAATGTTGTTGACTATTTGTTAATAATGTGCTTACAACACATAAATTGCATTGGCTTTTCGTTATTACTGTGATTTATTTGATGAACTTTTTGTTTGAATACTCTTTATCTATGTGGAAATGCAATATAAATTACATAAATAGAAATTCGAGACTATATGTTAGATAGTGTACGTTCGATAACAACAGCTAACGTTAAGAACTTAAGTTTAGCTTAATTCTTATTGGTATTATACCATGATTCTATGTTAAGGTTATGAAAAAGTCTACACTGTGCTAGATAGGGAAGAGGTATACACATGCAGCTTTCAGGAGGAGAGAGATAAGTCATTCCTTTGTATTAAATAGGATATTAAACAGATCCTTTTTTTTTTTTTTTTTTTTGTCCTTTATAGCAGGTAGGTGCTGAGTAATGCAAAATTAAGTGACCCTAAGAACTTAAAAATGACTATATTCAACCAGATTGTAGATTTTTGGGAATATGACATAAAGTGAGTCTTCCTGTTAATATAACTTCAGTTGGTAGTTTGTCTAATTCCTCAACTGGAAGTTGCATCTTCACCACTGTGCATAGTGGTCTGTGGCAGTATTATCTTTCTTTTTCTTAACCATTTATAGTTTTGCTTCTCATGACTTGCTATTGCAGTAAGTTTTCAGATTCAGTTTTGTCTGTGTGAAAGGAGTACTTCCTTTTGTTATTTATAACTGCTGCCTGATGTTTTAGAAATGTATTTCCCGGTTTCTGTGTCATATGAAATATGTAATTCAAACCCTCATGCTGAGGTCAGAAGTGAGACAAGTGGAAAACTATTTCTGTTAAATCACTGCTCCTGATAGACGTGGTTTTGCCTTTAGCCCATTGATTTCGGTGCAGGCTATACAGAGAGATTAGTTTGTGGGCATTAAAAAATGGCTACCCTCAAACATGAGAGATAATGGAGAAAATAAGAAATCTCAAGTGATGAATTAACAGTATTTTTTGAAAACCAGACAGTTTGCCTCCAAGAGCAGATTCATGATGTGTAGATGATGAGCACATAAATTCATTTAAATACAAGCTGAGGGCTATCAAAATGATATTTGAGCAAGTGTTGGAGAATGTTTGCTTAAGCGTTCTAGACTCACATGCTGTGGGACATAACCTGGAAGGCAACTGTATAGTAACAAAGGGTGGTGGTGGGACAGTAAAGACTGCTTCTTTTCATGTGTCATAAATGTGGGAATTGCAGTTTTGCTGCTGGTAACATAGGATAAGATATGGCATATGGCCAGAAACGTAATCACTGTACATTAATGTAGCACAAGTTCTTGCAAAATTTAATTTTCAAAGATGTGTTTGATCCATGAGTTTTATATATAAATTTAAGAGGAAATGAGAAGTAAAAAATCAACATGATCTTTGGCTGGAGTATTAAAAATGTCAAGAGTTTTATCTCATTATAATTCTATCATAATTGTAATAATTTTCCTATTTTCCTAATTTTCCTCTTTTATTCTCTTATTAATTGTGCTGCATTCATCGTGGATAGACCACTGTTAATAAGCTTCACTTTTTGTTTTGAATTAGTTTTGAGGAAGTCTTGGACAGTTTGGTTTTTAAACTAAAAAAACAAGCTGTACTTGGAGAGTATTATGCCATCGTGCCTCAAAACTAGTTTTGTTCATATTTAAGAGTATTGGCAGTACAGGAGGAAGTGGAAAGAGCTGGAAACAAACAGTTGCTACCCTTACACTTATACTGTAGCCTGCTGGATAATAAGCATTTGGAAAATAATACAAATCCTAGAAAACATTCACAGTCACCAAGAGCTGCGAGACTGGTCAGAATGGTAAATGTTGTAATGTGATTTTGTTACCTGGTGGTTGGAATCTCTGACATGTTGTACTGCACTACAGGAGAATTCTGCAGTGCAAGAAGTTAGAGAGGAAATTACTAAATGCTTAATCATAGAATCATAGAATGGTTTGGGTTGTTTTACAGTAATCTACTTCTAACCCCCTGCTACAGGCAGGGACACCTCTCTCTAGACTAGATTGCTCCCACCCCCATCCAGCCTGGACTTGAATACTTCCAGGGAGGAGACATTTACAACCTCACTGGGCAACCTGTTCCAATGTCTTACCACTCTCACGGTAAAGTATTCCTTCCTAATATCTAGTCTGTGTCTAGCCCCCCCTTCAGGTACTGGATGGCTGCTAAAACGTCCCCCTAGGACCTAATCTTCTCCAGGCTGAAGAGATCCAGCTCCCTCAGCCTGTCTTCATAGGGGAGGTGCTCCAGCCTTCTGATCATCTTTGTGGCCCTCCTCTGGACCCGCTCCAACAACTTGTTGTCCTTGTGTTGGGGGCTCCAGAGTTGAATGCACTACAGTACAGAATGCAGAAGATATTGAACAGCAGCGGCCCCAGTATCCATCCATGGGAAGCACATCTAATTTGCCTTCAACTGGATTTTATGCTACTGATTATAACCTTCTTGGTCCAGCTATCCAGCCAGCTTTCAATTCACTTCACTGTCCACTTATCTGTACTTTGTCAGCTTGTCTGTGAAGGTGCTATGGGAGACAGCATCAAAATCTATACTAAGGTCAAGATAACATCTATTTCTATCTCTGCATTTATGAAGCTTTTCATCTTATTATAGAAGTCTATCAGGTTGTCATATCAGTTAGGAAAATCTAAATCAAAGTGAGCTCTATACTGATTCAGCAGTAATTTCATCTTCCTTTTCATGTGATCCCTTATATCACTGGCTCCCAATATAGTTGCCTTCTGTGCTTAGGCAGAGAATATTGTTTTCAAAAGTTGATTTAAACGTATAGTTTTGTGAGATAGTTACTAACTGGCTGCAGCTGTGGGAAGGTTTAGAGTGTTCAGTCACTTTCCCATGGGTGTCTCATTACATCTAGAAGAGAATGAAGAGGGGATTATTGCTTAGCCTTAAGGCTTGTCTGGTGTGTCTTACAAGTTTTACCATCAGAAAATTAATCCAGCAAGGTGATCATTTCTCATCCTTATCAATTAATGCTCAAAATACACACAAACACCCTGCTGTGTGACACAGAAAATAGCTCATGAGAAATAACTCTAAGCTTCTCTTCGTGTTCTTCTTGACTCTGTGTTTAAATTAGCATTCTCACATACTCTGTATCATGTGCCATACCTTCTGTTTTCACAAAGAGTTCCTAGTTTAGACCCAGTATTCAGATAGAAAATGACATTTGCCTTTACCTGTCCCAGCAAAGATGCCTCTATTGTCAAGCACTTAAGAGAAATACATTTTATAATTCAAACTGAATACATTTTATAATTCAAAATCATAGCATTCAGGAGATCCACAAATCTCTAAGTTTTGCCAGCTCCCCATTACAGACAGTGAAGAATAGTAGTGAAAGCTGCAAATGGTAAGATATTCAGAAAAAGAATTCACAGACATTTTGTATTTCCGTTACAGAGTTGTTGTTTTTCTTTTCAGTTTCACATGGTTACTGTAGTTCTTTGTACCTATGTCATTACCACAATAACCAAGTGCCGAAGTTGTGGCTGTGCATGTGCTGATGAGGAAATCATTGTCAGTTTATCCTCCAACTGCCCACAGTTGCCATTCCTTCTTCCCCTTGAAATGAGCTTATGGTTTCTTTTCACCTTGAAGTCTTTTATGCGTGGCAGTTGACTATCTCAGGAAAAGTTAATTTGATGATTTGATATGGTTAATCAAAGTGATAAGGCTGTGCGCTGGCTTTGGAAGGTGGGGGATTTCCTCTCAGAAAAGGAACTCATGCCTTCCTACCACTGACTAGGCTTGCCAGTGGGGTGAACGAGAGCTCACTGCCAGCCTGGAAAATGACCATGTTTAAAGAAAATACTCCAGAGGAGAGCTTCTCACTCCTGAGAACTGAAACGATGAGGGAGACTTTTGCCAGGCCTAAGCTAGCAGTGGAAAGCATCTGTATCTGCCTGGCAAACCCCACTTTATTTTGCAAAGAGGCTTAGAGCAGTAGCTTTGGGGTTGCTTGCAGGCATGTACCATCATCTGCTGCAAGGTTTGGGAGTCAGGGAGCTGCAGGAGCAGCCTAAGGACCAGGCCCTGCAGTGCCAGATGCAGGGCCCCTCCAGATCTGGGCAGTGGTCAGCATGGGCCAGAATACCAGCAACCAAAGCAGGCCACAGCACAGGCTGGGTAGTGCTGGACTGAGGGGGCACACACCAACTACATGGACGTCTCTCATGGAGGTTGTCCTTCATCTACAAAATGCTGTTGTCTTTTGGGATCTTACAGAAGGCGTTGTACCAATATCTTGGTAATGATTAGGGTTGTGATGCTTGTTGTTGATATGTTTTCTACCAGTGGGTTTGTTTTCTTTGTCTCAGCCACGTACAGGCACATCTCTCTCAGTGGAAGGAGCTAAAGGAGTCTACAAGCATATACAAGCAGCTGCACCTGAGCCTCTGCTCGGCTTCCTGTCTGACTGCTGCAGCTAATGTAACATAGAGCAGCCAATAGATCTGTCGATGCCCATTAGGTTCCTGTAAATTGTCAGGTGGTGCTTGAGCTCCTGGTGACTCTAAATCAGAGTGGCAGGACATAGGTTCTTATCTCTTTTCATTTAGCAGGCTTTAGCAGACTAGCAGCATATTTTTCAATATATGCATTTTAAAGCATGAATGATATTAATATTTTGCAATACTAAGGTTCTAACTTGATTGAGTGTAGATCTAAGTGAATCTTGTTTACAGTTCATTGCTGTTCTATAAATTTATTCATCTGAAATGCAAATTATCTGATCAAATAAACCTAAATTTTTTTTCCAAATTACATCAACACTTACCTACATACTGATACTTTTATTGACAAAAAAGAAATCAACTTCCTAACATTTGTGAGAAATAAAGGGATTATTAGTATCTCTTTATAGACAGTTTGCAAAGAGTTGATCTTTTCTCCTCTACAGACTTTTAAAATTAATCATGCAGTAGAAAATTAGCAATGTCAAAGTTATCTGGGAGGATCAAGAGGAACAGAGTGATAAGTTCTTATAAACCAATTCTTTCTGTGGTTAAGCAGTGTCTGGTGCAAAATGAGACCATTTGGTTATGGTGTTCTGCAAATTAAAGCAGCCAGAGTTGTGTGTAGTGAAGGAATTTCAGCCTGCTCTGAAATGTTGCAACCTGAATTGCATCTTTGAGACCAGTGGAGCTTGTGCTTGTTTGGTTACAAAGTAGGAATTGCTGGGAAAAAGGGAAAAGGGTCTTCCAAGCCAGTAACCAAAGCAAACTTCTATGTTCTAAGTCAAAGCATTTTGATTCATACTCTGCTTATGATGAAAGATGCTTAAAAATGCAGATGTATGTGACAGATTGATGTGCACAGGCTTACAGCTCAGAGATGCATACATAGAAGACACATGTACTTTAACAGTTTTTGCTGCAATCTGTCGAAAACACAAAGTCAGTTGAGGACTTCCTTTTCTGGTCAGTGGACTGTGATTAAGTGTACTGTGGCAATGATGCATCTCGACACACAAGTGACTTTGTTGGACAGATGCTGTATGACCTCAGGCATTCAAGTTGGCTAGATAGTTTGGGTTTGGGGAGAGAGGATTTGGTATGTTATTTTTTTTAACAGCTCAAAAAAAAAAAAAAAAAAAAAAAAAAAAGCATTATGAAACAACCAAAAGGTAGAATTTTGTTTCAATTGCACAATTTGTACTCCACAATAAGTCATTATGAAGTAGAGTCTTAGGGAGGAAATGTAAAAGTCTGGCAAGGAAGAGTGCCTCCGGCAAAAACAAATGGAAATTGTGTGGATAAGCTCTGTGGTTGACTTTGGGAATCTTTATGTTCAGTAGCAGAGCTGAATTTTCAGGATTTGTATAAAAGTAGTGCCTGGTTATGATTAAAATTATCTAAATTTACCTGTAAGAAAATTGAATTAACCTTGCAAAATGCTTCTCTTCCACCATCTTAACCAACTGTTTTTATTTTATTTTGTGAAAAGAAGAAAATAATTCTAGAATTTGTGTTACAGCTGTAAGATTAAGTAGCTGTTTTTTGTGAGTTCTGTGTGAGTGAGTGGGCTTTTCAGAATAAACTCACCTCATTTTTTATTTTTATTCTAATATACAAAAGAAAAGCTGTGAGTTACCATAAGCAAGTGTGCCATCTCTGAAGATTAGGTGATGCTTTGAAGTAACATCCTATACAAGAAGGATGGTATATCAGGGAAGTGAAGATGGTGCTTTTAGAACAAACTTTTAATTAGATGAAGAAGTTATTAAAATACTATACTTGTCTTTGAACCTGTTTTTCAGTGTTTGTGAATACTACCCTCGTACCTTAGTGGTAAAATAATTATTTTCCTTGATGAAAATTTCCATTCTAAATCTACTGGGATGTTGTGGCAGAACCCTCTAAGTATATGACAACTTGCTTTTCAATGTACTGAATATAAGAAATGTCTGTTTTATGGATACTCTTCTGATGTACTATCTGTGTTATAATGAATGGGTTGGTTATAAAGATGCAACTCATTCTGACCAGTTATCATGTCTGTTTTATCATAAATTCATTGTTGACCCTTTTCTGCTGTCCATGTTAATGTTCTTATCCCTTATCCACAGGAACGAACATTTTTTACTCTGGCAGAATTCTAGCCCCCAACTTCAAATATTGCAAATAATTAAAGATCATTTAAATAAAAGTATAGAAAATTAAATGCTAGTTTTGCATATAAAGTGGGCTTAATGTTCTAGGTGTGATTCCAGATCACTCTTTTAGACTGTTAACTTTACATTCATATTTAACAAATGACATTATTCAGTTTCATGGGGTCACTGTGTCAAAATGTCTGTGTTAGAACTTAAATTTATTTCCAAAGGTTCTTTGAGTGGGCAGAGAGGAGTGGTGTGTTAGAATGATTTACCATCTCTGATTCCCTGTGTGGATTTTAAGGCTAGGAACATAGTCTATGGTGTAAATTCTAAGTCTGGATGGATTCAACTGCTCTGAAGTGGCAGATGGAATGAACGGAACTCATATCTCAAATGTGGGAGTCTGACCCTCTTCTTAAATATTGATTGTCCCTCTAATTCTATTTCCTGATCAAGGTGACAGTTTATCTATCTACCTCTCTCCTGCTAACATTGCTAGAATACGTGTAAGTATGATTGTGGCCAAAGTTTGCTTTGTTAACATCCTGTATTGGAAAGCCCAGAGGACTGTTTAGCAGATCATCAGTTGTTGGTTGTAGACAAGGGATGTCAGTCTACGTGTGTGCAAATGGAGGAGTCTGGAAAAGTTTTTTAAAAGCTGTCAACCATCTTCATTGGATCATATTTTTCATTGCAGAATTTATTTTGCTGGGCTATAAATTATTTCATGTGTTATCAGTGGTGATCTTTGCTATGGGACTGCTGACTTTGTACTCTAAGATAGTCAGGCACTGGGTGTAAATTTCACTGCCTGACTAAAAGTGCAGAGGAAAAGAGTGGGTAATGAGAGCAGAGCAGCCAGTTCTTTAATTGAATTAAAAGCCGGGTGACACCAATGCAGACACCTGTCCAATTACAGACAGGCCAAGGTGTTTACCATTGCTGTACAAGCGATTTGAAGATGACAGAAATCTTTCCGCCCACAGATTAACATAATGAAGGAGAACAGATTACAGTGGATGCTGGCCAAACAGATAGGTTGGCAGCTGAGGAAAGAGTAGTTTGCTGAAGTATGTTAATAAAATCTGTGCATTTTCTATTGCCTACCTATACAGCGCATCTGTTTCTTTGCTGAGAAAAAGTAGTGCAATTGTACATGTGAAGGAAAAATATGAATCATAAGATGAACAAAGTATATTTTTAGTTGCAGTTTTGGCCGAAAATGTTTTTTTAACAACAGATACTTTCTGCTGCAAAGAGGTTTTATTTTTCAAATTCTCCCTGTCCTTCATAAACCTACCTACAATAATGTACACTCTGTTGCATTGCAGATGCTTAATATGCTTCATATAAAACCTTTCTACTTTGTCTAAAGTAAAAACTACAACCAAACAACCCAATCCAAACCTTCTACAGCTATGAACATCTTACTGGATACATGAGTGTGACTCTCAGTGCCTGAAGCCACTGATGACCCCACAGAATGTCTTCCATCATGAAATGCAAGGAGCATTAATTCACTGCTTCATAAGAAAAGAATGCTCTGAGTACTAAATGTACAGATAAAACTAAATTGCTTCCTAATGCACAGCAGAGTGAATAGAGGATAGCATATGCTCTATACCATGCTCCTCTAACCAAGAACCTGCAAATGTCACAGAGGATTTGGTTTCTGCATGTGTTCATTTGCTGAAGGTAGAAAAAGTACCCGAACTTTCCCATGTTTAACTTTCAGTGATCTAGAAATAAGTGCTTTCTTTTGCCATATGCAAAAACAAAACAAAACATTTCTCTGCTGAAGAATTTCTGTAGATACCAGTGTTGCTGCTTTACAGGGATACTGACATTTTGAAACATCATTATTTTCTTTTTTATGCATATTGAATGCTCTTAAAAATGTGTCTTTTGTCACAGACAGATTACAGACATTTGCTTGGGTAGGGGCTGACACAACATTCTCTTTCTTCCATGTAGTATTTACACTAGATAATAAGATAGCAGTACGGTTTTTCTCTGCCAACATGGGATTTGCAAAATCAAAGCTATTACCAGAGAGTTGATCCTGTTCAACTGGTTTCAGTTTAACACAGCTACTCTGGCCTGAGTGCTGCTACTTCTGATTACCTCTTCAAACATAAGAACAGAACGTCAGAAAATTAAAATAGAAACATCATTTACAATGCCGATTTTTGAAGTCTTTGGATAATTCCAATATGAGATACAAAAACAACTAATTTAATTAAAGCTAACGTTGTTTCCATGTGACTACACATATTAATAAACGCTATAAAAAATAGTAGAATTACTTTGACTATCCCACTCAGAAAATGATATAAGTATGTTGTAACCATAAACTTCCAGGATCCAATTCTCCAGAGAAAATTCTTCTGTTTTTTTTTTTTTGCTTTTTTTTTTTTTTTTTTTTTTGTGGTTGTAAATTTGTTACATGAGAACAGAGATTTTCTGCTGAAATTTAAAGTTGTTTTGTATTCTGTGTAGTAACTTGAATAACAGTGGCATAAATGACAGGTTTTTTTTCTACCTGTTTGTGTATGCATAATGCTGGCAAGTTTTACAGTTTTGTACCATGAGAGGTTTGGCAAAGAATTACTTTCTCTAATGTTCTGCTGTTTCATAGTTTGAAATAAAGCTTGACATGATCTGACCATCTATTAAATTACTTTTCATTCAATATTGGTTTATTGCTGAGCCTATTTTCAAATGGGAACTGCTGACATTTCTCAAAATGGCTGTAAACCAATTTTATTTTTTCCACACAATCCATCTGCATATTTCTGTTCAAAATATTTTGTATCTTCCTGAATTGTCAAGGACCAATTTGTTGTATCCACTACAAGCTGTCGATATATATGTGGCAATCCCTCAACTTTTCTTCTCTAACACAAGCAGAACCCGAAAAAGACAATTTTACAAATATTTTTTTCTTGTAAATCCCTGAGTATTGTGTCACCTGAATTATGTTACGGTAGTAGCAAGCATGTGGGCTATATTCTGCCAATGAAGTAATGAAACACAAGTGGGATGTTTCATATAAAAAAAGAGATTTGAGTTTGATGAATAAGTAGGGGCAACATTGGAGAGGAAACATTAAAATGACTGTTCTGAGAGACTGAAAATTCCTTGAGAAGTCAACATATAATAACTAGAAAAAAGAAAAAAGAAAAAAAAAAAGATAAACTGGGGACTACGAATAAAGCCTCAAATTTATTATCATGGTTAGAATACAATGCGCAACTCAATCCTGATGTAGCTTGTGTTATGGTGAGAACAAGTAAAGAAACTTAGCTGTATGACAAATATTAAGAATGCTATAAAATGCCGCTTTCAATTTGGTTTACAAGATTTGTTGTGGCATGATATGAACAAAACCTTAAAACCTTTTTTCTTTTCCACCTCTGTGTATATATGTAATCAGTCTGTTCACTGTACATACATAACACCTTGCTTTCTTCTATTGCAGGTGTATTGACAGGCTTGCGTCCCTTCACAAACTATGCTGTAACCCTAACCGCTTGCACTTTGGCTGGCTGTACTGAGAGCTTGCATGCATTGAACATCTCCACTCCACAAGAAGGTAAAGTAATTTCAAAGGTCTTGACTTCCACATTTCAGTCATGAATAATAAAACAGGAGAAGAGCTAAATGCTGCAAAGCCATTTGCTGGAAAACCCCAACCTAATTTGATGACAAAGTGCATTGCCAGACCATAATTGCTCCATTTTTTGGGGGGGTGCGAAAATGAATCAAACTCCATACCCTTTAATGACATGCATCTTTAATAGCTGTAATGCAGATTAATGGGCTTTTTAATTGCTGTTACATTGTTCATGCAAGAGCCTTGTCATTAATATGAAGCATCTGAAAGATTAATGAAAGCTTCCTCATTTTACTATGGCTCAGAAGTAAATCTAGAGACAGTCTGACTAAAAAGAATTGATTGTATGGCACAGTATGAAATTGAGAATCAAACGGTTGATTTTCATGGTTTCTTTTAACTGCTAAACACCAGCAATAGGCAACAATTATTTCAGTATGATGAAACCTCTAAATGCCAATTGAGTTATTTATTAATCACTGTTCAGATTTTCCCTTTTCTAAACTCTTTTAGATGTTGTTGGGCTCCAACTTAAAGGTTGTGAGTGTAAATGAATGTTTTTTAAGCTTACATTAAGAACTAGAGCAGGAAGAAAGAGAAAATAATGCTATGGTTCTGGCTTTAGAGACTAGCCTGGTAATAATACACATCAATTACATGAGCAAATGTTCCCAAAAGAACTCAATTCTCAATTAAACATTAAGTCCAACTCTCATCCTTCTCCTGGTTCCGTCATTCTAAAGCCATGTTAATCCAGTTAAAGTCGGTAACTCCAAATTTGCACCAGCAGAATAATAAAGGCTTGGACTTAAATCTGTAGGAAAAGTTTAATCTTCCATAATGTGGAGTAGTTTTCAAAATTCCGTCTCTCCCACAGTCCTATCTACTAACTCTAACAGTGATGTATTTTTAAAAAGGCTCTTAGTTTTATTTTCTCTTAGAAACAAGATAAGGTACCAATAAATCAAATAAAATTTTAAAATGAAATTGTGTGAATTCAATCGTAATTATCAAAAGACTGCAAGAGTGTTGTACTACTGCTAGAACAGGTATTTGTGGATGGTGTTGTCCTGGTGAGGACAGTTCTGAGGATTCCTGTCTAATATGTCTGGAACACGCTTTTGATGTAAATGTGTTGAAAACTGCCAGCAGCAACATTACGATCAAAACACAGTATCACCTCTTGGAAGTTCTACATAAACGGACTGAGTTTGTCAGGTGGTATTAGCCATGAAAATGCGTAGCCTCTGACAGCCAAATAATTAATGGACCGTGTGATGTTAACATGAAATACAGTGTTGAACATTTCTTTCTAGTATAATAAAGTAATTTAAGAAGTCTGTCTGTCTTGTTGTCTCAGCTTAGTGAGTATTCTTGGTAAAGAAGGAATTCAGTGTTTCAGAAAACATTCAGTGTTTTCAGATGTGCTGTCATATTAGGAAGGTTTAGGCAAGAATAGATTTTTTTTCCCCAGAGATCAAATAAAGCCATGGGGAACATGTGTTTCATCCTTCAGAAGAATTGAACAAAAAGTCAATGTGTGGAGTTTCTATTTTTGGACACTCTTGTTGCATGCTCTTAGTAACAATAAATGGATGATACAGAAGACAGACACCATATCACACCCTCCAGCTATCCCTGTTTCCCTATTGAAACATTCATTACTTTATATTGTTTTCACATTGCCAGCCACTGCTAGTTATTGTTTTAAATTGGTAGCACAGAGCTTGTAATTTACAAGATATTCCGTCCAGACTGAGGCCCAAGTTCTGTTCCTCTTGCAATATTCAGTGGGATTGCTTGTGCTTCTAAAATATAACTCATTGAAATGGCGAGAGAACTCAACTTTTAATTATTATTATCCATTGCCAACTTCCAGTATGTTATATACGTAAAATCCGTGCTAAACAAACATTACTAAGTGTATTGAATTATGAGAAGCGTGAAAGAAGGAGTACTGCATAAGAATAATATATCTGCATTTGTGATTAGAAAAATGGATCACTTTTTGGTTATGAATAACAAGCATGAAGAAGAGGAAATCGTTTATATCAAAAAAAGTCTGCCCTAAAATTATGTACTCCTCCACACGCTCAGTGTTATTTTACCTGGAGAGATACAGAAGCAAGATTACTTTTCTAAAAAGTAAAGAGTGTATCTTTATCTTTCATAGAACTTTATGTTCACTAGGACACCTCACAGATTATAGAAGAATTCTCAAAATGCTCATACTTTGCAAGCATGAAATCTCTTCAGAAGTGTTAACTTCACAAAAAAACCTTTCTGGTAGCCACTGTTCATTGAAATAATTTCCGATTTGTAGAAAGCTAAAAATACTGTTATACATTAGACCTGCAGCAAATTTATATCTGTTCTCTGAATTATCTTTTTGAAATCTTAGGAGTGTGGCAAAGACTCCTTTCTCTTTCTCACTTTTCCTTGCCCCCCACAGTAAGATAAGATATATGATAAAATATACAGTATTATATCATTAATATAAATGTACTTTTTTCACCAGCCCCTGAAGATGTGCAGTTACCCACAGCAACAACCTTTCCCACATCCTTGCTGATGGGCTGGAGTCCTCCAAAGACACCAAATGGTATTATTACACAATATACTTTATATATGAATGGAGTACCAATTTATTTTGGAAATGGGACCAGGTTTGTTGTAAAAGGTAAGTAGCATATGGGAAAGGTATCTCATAGTTTCTTTGAATAATTGTATAGCAGACTCCTTACTATTTTGCATTAATAACTATTTTAGTCTTGTTTTTGGATTCTATAATTCATTACTTAGATTCAGCTGTGCTGATCTGCGTGTTTGGTAAAACAAAGTTCAAATGTGAACTGATTGCATGCCATCCCTGAGTTACCTTGCTGAGAGAGTCTACTGGTGTTATTCCTGATGAGGGTGGAGGAAACCAGAAATTAGGTTAGGATATTTAAGACATTTGGACTGAATTGTGAGGTTAACTCTCTGCTACCATGATAGTAGCAATGAGGTGAGTGTTTTGTCGTACGCTGTTAAACTTCAAGACATTTTCTTCTTTGAGCTGAAAATACTCAATTCTTCTGCTCCTGTATGGACTCTGGTAGTAGCCTCTCATGTAGCGTTCATCCTTCCTAGGGGTCTTTTGTGAACAGCAGCACTCTTATTTCTGGTTAGAAGTGACCAAACATTCTGAAAGAGTATAACCTGTTGAAATTAAAGCATTTCAGATGAAATCGAAAAATAAAATGAGCTGTTATACACTTTAAAGCCCAGAGGGTTCAATTTGTTAGAGAATCTTTCATAGAGCTCCATTGTGACTCAACAAAGATTAAGAATGCCATGGAGTATCTAAATCCTGTTTTGTTATCCTCTTTCACAGGAACTATGTTGTCTTTTTGATAGCTTTATAACTTTTTAATTTCATAGCACTCAGCTCTCAAAATAAGTAAACTGTAAGCCACTGGAGACAAGAAACATTCTACAATTTTAATGTTTTTTTTTCCCAGTCTTCCTTCAATTTTCTTAATTAGAAAACCATTGTGTTGTTGTTCTGAACTGCCCAAACTTACTTGTTAAAAGCCTAAACAAAATAATCCATTTTCTTCTGGTAGTTGTATCAGTTATCTGGAAGCTATTCTGCAGTATGGTGAAGCATGATTACCTATTTTAAAATAGTTGTTACAATTTAATTAAGTATCCAAATTATTTGTTCAGATTGAGATTGTTTATACCATATGCACACCAACAGAATTGGAAGTACCATAGCAAAATGTAAATGCTATTCGGAACCCATCAGAATGTTATATAGTAATAGGTACAAGTAAAGCAGAAACATTTCCTATTGGACAACTTGGAAAAAAAAAAAAGTATCAAGATACTACTTTCTTTTAAATGTAAGGCCTTAAAATTCAAAGCCATTTCTGCATCTTGAGTTAGTATAAAACATATTTAAAAATTCATATAGTTCAAATTTCTTTGCCTTGCACAGACCATAAGCTGCTGGTGTGGTGGGTCAGTTCTGACACTGAAAAATGAATCCAGTTAGAGAACGTCCTGAAGGCTGTTGATGATCGCTGTAATAAATAGTGCACACTTTAAGTCAAACTTTTTCATTCTGTATTCAAAGGTAATGGATTTTTCGTAACCATAGTAACCTTAGAGTATTTCTGGATAAATACATGAGGTATATACATTCTGGTTTTATTTTTGAATATAAACTACCACATTATGTATTACTAATAATATGAAAAATAGGATATAGGTTAGCATAATGACAGCTCAAACTAGTACGCATTTTTCTTCTGCAAAAAAATAAATATTTATCAAAAGTATAGGTTCAATTAATTTCCCCCCTATTCTCCCCAGTTTTCTGGTATTCTTGTAGTGCCATTTATCTTTTTCGCACGATCTCCATTAATCTCCTATTGCCATCCCATAATGCTGTTCTTAAGAATTTTGAATTTCATCCCAGGTATTTTTAATGGTGTGTTAATCCCTAACTGGTTGTAAATTGGAAAGGAAAGAAAAATGTTTGAGGAGAAGTGGTCACCATAATATATTTTGTTCAGTTGGTTTTTAGTTCAGTTCTGATTGTGTTCTGGCCCAGTACTAATATGAACGCTTGTTGGTGAAGATTACAGTCAAGTAACTTTTCTATTTGTCCTTCAAAAATTTGGGAAGGGTGAATTAAATTTCTGATTTCTGATGTCTTATGTCTAAGTCTTGGAAGATTCACATGGAGATTTTTCAGCTATATCAGGTTATATTCAACTAAACTAATTTAAGGAAAAGTGATCTTGTTCATAAACTTCTTAGAGCAGCTTTTGTTGCTTGTGTTCAGAAATGATTTATATTTTTCTATTGTGGTCTTGATGTTTTTGACCCTATTGTGCATTTTATAACTTTAATTATTGCTGTAGCCTTTTTACAGCCTGTCATTTCCAACTTCTCCAAGAAGTACAAGTCTCTCTGAGCTGAAATCCCAGCTTTTCCCCCAGTATACCAGTGTTCAGTAGGATACAAATTCTTTCCATCCATATTCCAGCTTCTCACTCAGACTTGCAGTATCTCAGTGCTTACAAAGCTTCATTGTTTTACTTTCCTTTAAAAAAAAAAAAAAAAAAAAAAGCTAATAAATTAGGTCATGTTGCCTTGTGCAGTACTGCACAGGAGCCACTCTTGCCCCCTGTTACAGACATGGCATAGAGATCAGACTGTTTGCTTTGGATCCATTTTATTTAGCTGCCAGTTTCTCACTCTGCCTGAGGGGGAAGAAGTGATCTGAGCTAGCATACAGGGATTTGGGTCACTAGAAATCCCAGTCACTCTGAATCAGGTCTGTTTAAAATCTTGCTTAGATCTGTATGTATTTTTAAGTCAAACCACTTCTTTTTAGAGCCCAAGATTTTCTTTTTTACAGGCTAGTGGTAAAAGAGGTATAAAATAGGTATAAATTTTTTTTCTTATTTCTCTAATGGTTATAATTTAAAACAAAAAAAAATGGGGCTTTTGACTTTCCACTGTCATACATGGCTCTTTCCAACCTTTTATCTTTCAGCATTTGTGCTAGTGATGTTCATGACTTACTGCCTCAACATAATATGTTACTGACCCTAAACAGAGAGACAAAGTTCATTCTCTCTGACATCTGTTTCCCATTCATTCAACAAAATGATTTTTCTAATTTAATAACTACACAAATGAGTTCCTGACCACTTGTCAATCCCAGAAAGTCATAAATCTCTCACTGTTTTTTGAAGTGCTGTATGAATTGAAAAGTTTTATTTGTTTGAGTCTCTTTTTAGGAAAGCATCAGTTCTGCCTAAAAATTAAAATTTCACTGGCTTTCACTTTAGCCTATGAAAGTGTAATTGCTTTAGGCCCATCCTGGTTAATCCATAACTTGAGAAGGAATATGTGTTTTCAACACTGTGATTGCAAATATATTGTTAACTTAGTTTCTGGTCATGACAGTTGTTGAGGGCTTGAAATACTCATTGATTTTCATGGAAATTCAAGTGTTTCTTTTCTCTAGGGATTGAGCTGTAATTAAAAAGGAAGCCTTTTAAAAGCACATATGGCAAATGTACACTTCACCACATTGAAAAGAGGCATCCATTAGGCATCCATCATCCATTAATGCCTTTAAGTATTTTCCCTATATTGACAAGTTCAGTTTCTGTGTTGTTAGTAATAAAGTACTGAAATGAAGGTAGCCCCTGATCCCCTTTATTAACTAGTTGTCTTCATTTTTTCTGCTTTTGCCTTAAGTAGTACCACTTTCTCATGCAATCTGGGTGCTGCTTCATATCTTGAATTGCAGTAAAAGCCTAAAGTCTCTTGCCAGTAGAAGCCTCCATGATCTCCAGGTGGAATTTAGGCTGTGTGAATCCAGGCTTCTGTTTTCATACTTTCAGTTCTTCTGCCTGAAAGAGAATCACAGCAAGCATCTGCTCTCCAGTCCTGCATGCTTGTCTATTCATGGAGATGACCTAGGAGCTTTGAGGAGATGAGGCAACATTTAGAATTACATTCCAAACTGATCTTTTAAAAACTTTGGATTTTAGGAAAAACTGAGGGTTTTTTTTTTTCCCCCCGTGGAGAAGAAAATATGCTTCTCTGATCCATTCAAACACTTACAAACAAAACTGAATTTTCTGCTTTGAACTGCGGAGGTTTATTAACATAAAGCTTTTTAATATTTATGCAAAGTATTCTGTATTCTTTTTTTTTTTAGTTGATCTCAAAAGATTCCTACCTTCTTAGATGAAAGAGAAAACAGGGAGGGTTTTATACTGAAAAGTTAGAGATGGCAGTGGATTGTATGTGTGGAGCCAATAGCATCTAAATGTAGAAAGCTTTAGTAATAAGCAGAAACAGTAATGACCAAATGTGACTCGAGCATCAATTTTGTTTTGGTGGAAATTGAATTGCTGAAAAACTTCAGAAAAAATATTAATGTCAAAATATTCCTCTACTCTTAAATGTTGCACGTTTGTTAGAGTAGGAAAAAGTTCACGTTATTTAACTGATGTATGAAGAAAAACAACTTTGTAGATACCTTTATAAAACGAAACAAACAAACAAAAATAAATTTGCCTTTGCATGGAGCTTGGAATTGAGGATGTACATTTCTGCATTTTCTGCAGTACTAGATTTTTGACAGTGTTAACAAATTGTGTTCATATAATTTCCCTAGCAGATTCTAATGGTTCTCATCATGAATCTTTAAAGGGAAGATATTCTTATTAACACTCAGCTGTATGAAACTTATTTTTCTCTGCCAAAATGAAAGGAATGTTTTCAGTATTTCTGTGTTACAAAGGCAGATCTTCAGCTGAGTTAAAGCAATATAGAGATTCCTTACGCTGCATCCCCAGGAGTTTAGAAGGCATTTCTGATGACTATGACAGACTGATTTGTAGTGGATTTTGGGGCAAAATATTAATGACACCTTGGAAATACTGAAAAAACTAAGACTTTACAAATTAGTCTAAGACGACAAATCAAACTTTAACTTATTCAAATTGTTACTTCTCCTGAATGTGGAAATGCTGATCCTACAAAACCAGTATAGAAAGGGAGAGGCAGATGTTTGACATATGTTAAAAGAAGACTTAGCAAATCTGAACTTAAAAAATGAGAGAATCCCAAATTAGTAACTGTATTTTTTTTGTGTTGCTCTAAATCTTTAGTAATTGTAGATAATATGGTACAGTAATGCACACTTGTTATATTTTTGTGAAAAATTATCATTCTTTGGTCCCTTTTTTCCACATGACTACTGCTTATTTTAAGCAAAAGACCATGATAATATAAGCAAAATTGATATCATTTACATTTTACTAATTGTAAAGTAAAGCAGTTTGAGTAAGAGAGTGCATGGTATTGTATGTAGGGTATTATTGCGAGGAGCAGTAATAATACAAAAGAAGATAATACTTAGGCTAAGATACCATTCTCACAGCTACTTTTCAAATAGTTCTGAGGTACAGAAATATTTAAAAACAGCAATTTCCAACCCTAAGGATTTTTATTCATTTGTTTTAGTTCGTGCTCAAAGGTGAAAGAGACAGTTTTTGCCTTAAAGGACAAACAACAGAAAAATTATTTAGTCCTCTAGCATGAGCATATTTCCCATCTTCTAGACTGCATTTAAATATATATAAATACCAAGTAAAGCAAGTCTCTGTTCTGGGAAGAGAAGTGTGCTATCCAGTACAACACTGGTACCAGATTTATGTATACTCTAACTTGGAATTTCACAATTTCTCCGTTTTCTGTGGAGCAGAGACTTATTTAACACTACTGTGGGTAATGAAAGTATTCATCTCTTCACAGCTGGAATGTGTTATCTGAAATGTCTTGCATGTAACCCAATGAGATATGACACGGTGCATCTTATTTGCATGTTCTTGCTACAGTTCCTGGCCCATCACTTTACGTGATGCCCAGGTGATAAGGCAGACAGGAACTACGATGTTTTACAGAATGACAAACAAAAAATGCCTCCTACTGCAAGACTTATTCTGCCCAAAGTATGCATTTCAATAAACATACTGGTGAAGCTAGTATTACAGAGCAGAGCACATTGGTCTTACAGAAGAAGCTGCTTTCCTCTAGAAGTTTAGGTGTATGAGAAAGTACATTTGATACACCTGAACTGGCAACACTGACATTGCCAGTGACCGGACCAGTACTATCATAATTAATTCTGCAGACCCAGAATGCAGATTCAGCAGGCACAAAACCAAAGGGCAAATGGGCTGTCTGGCATCCCTGTATTTCAGCTTTAGACAGACGGATCTGGTGCACTCATTGGACTTAATAATACCGATCTGGGGAATTTAGAAGAGGGGTGTTGGGGTAAGGGTAAAAGCATTATGTTTATTTGTAGCAGCTCTGTTGTATCATTGTCTATTGCAATGCATTAGTGCAGTGTTAAATAAAATCTGCTTATTTAAAATCCTTTTAAATAGTGTTTAAATATTTCCTGCTGATACAATCTGCTAAAGTAGTTATCCTTGCTGCAGATTTCAGTTAACCTTGTCGCAGATATTAAGCCTGAAGCTACACAGACTTTTAGGGACCTTGATTATAGAGCAAAACCTAATGGTGTCATTATAAAACCACAGCTGGACAAGCTTCTGGAGTCCTTGTCCTTTGATCAGATTTGGGCAACAGCAAGCCAGGAGAGAACTCACGCTAACCCTGCTGGAATTACTGAGCTCTCAGGTTGCTCAAGTACCACTTTCTAAAAATTAAAATACAATACAAATTATAAAATGAGAAGAACTGGTACCTCAGATTATTTTCCAGATTTTCCAGATACTGTAGCCAGTAAAAGAAGGATTTTTAGAGCATCCCAGGGCCAATATGCATTCTTAAGAAACAGTTTAGAAACAAAGCCTTAATTTCAAAACAGTGAGCCTTTGTCATTTGTTTCTCATTTCTGTTATAGGCACATTTTGTTTGTTTATTGCATGTATTTTTGTGAGTTTTGCTTGAAAGAGTGATAAAGTGACTGAAGGAACTGGGGCTGTTAAGTCTGGGGAAAAGGCGGCTGAGGGGAGACCTTATTGCTCTCTTCCAATATCTGAAAGGTGCTCACAGCGAGAGTGGGGCTGGTCTCTTCTCACTGGTGACAGGTGACAGGACAAGGGGAAATGGCCTTAAGTTGCACCAGGGTAAGTTTAGGTTGG
>JAOWBP010001760.1:16537945-16558637 GCA_028571105.1 Tragopan temminckii
GAATAGGCTCCCCAGGGAGGTGGTTGAGTCACCATCCCTGGATGTGTTTAAAACCGTTTGGATGTGGTGCTCAGGGACATGATTTAGTGGAGGGTTGTTAGTTAGGGTCGTATAGTTAGGTTGTGGTTGGACTTGATGATCTTTAAGGTCTTTTCCAACCTGAGCAATTCTGTTGCTGACAGAAGACTGTGTAGAGGAAATGGGCCTGGGAATATTGATTGATGCTCTGCTGAACGTGATCCAGCAGTGTGCCTGGGTGGCCAAGAAGGCCAATGGCATCCTGGCTTGCACCAGGAACAGTGTTGCCAGCAGGAACAGGGAAGTGATTGTTCCCCCGTACTCAGCACTGGTGAGGCTGCACCTTGAGTACTGTGTCCAGTTTTGGGCCCCTCACTGCAAGAAAGATATTGAGGCCCTGGAGCGGGTTCAAAGAAGGGCGACAAAGCTGGTGAGGGGTCTAGAGCACAGGCCTCCTGAGGAGGGACTGAAGGAGCTGGGATTGTTCAGTCTGGAGAAGAGGAGGCTCAGGGGAGACGTTATTGCCTCTCTATAACTACCTGAAGGAAGGTTGTAGTGACCTGGGGGTCAGCCTCTTCTATCGTAACTAGTTGTAGGACTAGTGGGAATGGCTTCAAACTGTGCCAGGGGAGATTCAAGCTGGACGGTTAGGAAATACTACTTTTCTGAAAGAGTGGTCAGGCGCTGGAATAGGCTGCCAGGGAGGTGGTGGAGTCACTGACCCTGGAGGTGTTCAAGGAATGTTTGGACGTTGTGTTGAGGGATATGATTTAGTGAGTACTATTGGTGATAGGTGGATGGTTGGACTGGATGATCTTGAAGGTCTTTTCCAACCTTGGTGATTCTGTGATGATTTAGCAGAGGGTTGTTGGAGTTAGGGTAGTATGATTAGGTCCTGGTTGGACTTGATGATCTTTAAGGTCTTTTCCAGCCTGAGCAATTCTATGATTCTATGATTCAAAGTAAATTGTCAGAATTAGACATATGTTGGTTTCTAGTTCCTTTTCTTCCCATTCGCAGGT
Organism: Tragopan temminckii; assembly: GCA_028571105.1. NCBI lineage: Eukaryota > Metazoa > Chordata > Aves > Galliformes > Phasianidae > Tragopan > Tragopan temminckii. The sequence goes on from JAOWBP010001760.1 coordinate 16,538,986, forward strand.
GCATGATCAGCAGAATTAAAGATCTCATCATAAGACACTGTATACAGAGAAGGGCAGATTTAAATCAAGTGTTTGTTGAGTACAATTTTTAAAAATTAAGTACATTTTTTTTTATTATTTTTTTTTTTTTTTAGCAAGTGCAAGAGTTTGCTATTCGCTTATTGTCATTTTGGATGTATTCTGCATTGCCATGTTGATTTGCAGGTCTTCTCCAAGACTTCACTGCTGCAGTCAGCAGCAAATTCGTGTTTCACCACTTTTATTTTGTTCTAATACTGCCTGTGCGATCCTTTCTTGGGCTAACTGGCCCAATAATATGTATATCACTCATCTTTCCCTGGCATTTCTGAAAAGTATAATCTATTTCTCTGCATTCCACTTATTCAGTGGGAAATGTGTGGCTCTATCAAATAGTATGATTTCTTTTTCTGAACAGTTGTCACACAGTGACTGTGGTTTCCAATTAGACACTGAGAGATCTTAGATTTCTAAGAACTTGATTATGTGTTCTTGGTCAGGTTGTGCTCATAGCCTGAAACACTTTTTGTGGGATCTAGTTTTCTGGTGCACATGTGGTAATTGTGGTTTGTTTGAAGCTAATTAAAAGGTAGTGAAGAATTCTGTTTTCAGTTTTCCTGATAAAATGGGAACATGGACAGATTAAGTTTAAGCGAAGATTTCATTCAATCACAATTTTGTTAAGAACCTTAGAAAAGCGTCAGAAACTGTGCAGGGTTTTATGTCCAATTTAAAATCATACGATTATAGATGAAGAAAATATTTCTACTTTCCTTAATTTTTTGCCAGAATCTTTTTCGCACCCTTGTTAAATGGTTTATGCTTAATTTTAGCTAATGTTGACCTCATGTAAATAAAGATCTGATACCTCTTGCAGAGATGGACTAGGACCAAGTGTACTCTTCTCTCTTGATATCCATTCATATGGATGTAACTCACCTTTAGTTTGATAGCTATGGAAAGATTGGGGTGTTTTTGATATTATTAGCTGTGTAATGAAGCTTTTCTCTGTGATTTTCTTGATGCTGTGGAAAACCTACTTGCATTTTTTCTCACTTATTTAGAACCATGTGGTCCTGAACTGCGATGGAATTGTATATTTAATTTAAGATAAATGCCTTCTTTCATGCAGCTATTGCAGACTCCGTTAGTTTATCAGCTGCAATAATTATTCTGTCTGGACAGAACATGCTTTGTTCTTTAGAATTCCCTAGACACAGATTCTTCTATCTATATCCACTATGTCCCAACTTATCAGGAGCACTGGTGGGACATTAAGAAATTATGATAAAATCTAGGCAGGTAGCACTACAATAACGCTTTTGGATGATCATCAGCAAGGGGTTCCTCTTTTCCTTGGTTTTACAAACTGCGTGATCATGAGGGTAGTCAGTAATTACCCATTACTTAGATAATTTTAACAAGATGGTTATTGAAAAACCAGAAAGCTATAGCTACACATTTTATGAGAGGTGAATCTTTTTGGTTTGCACGTGTTTCAGGTTTGTTCTTTCAATTAATCCGAGAGCGTCTTCTGTACAACATGGTTCTAAGTTGCTTCACTGATTAATGTTGTCTTCTGTTATTGTAGGTTCAGATCTTCCTGGGTATTTTTCATACTTCACAAGTTGTCTTTTGTATGTGAAGAATGCAAGTCTATGTGTTTCAAAGCCATAAAGGAGTTGGATATAAGTCTGACTTAAACAGTAGTTGATGGTTTGAATGTTTGCAGGAGGATTCCTGTTGTTTTGTGTTGGTTTTTTTTTTTTCCTAAAAATCTGTGTTTCCTGTCCTCCTAAGTTAGATAGAAGAATATTTAAGGTGTAAATCATCCCATAAAAGGCATGAAAGGCAATACAGAATACTTCCTCTCCTGTTCCGTCACTGCTAGAAATCTAACTGAGGTTTCTACACTGATCACCTAAATTGTTTACATAAAGCTAAATAGCCTTCTAGTCAGTACTGAACTCCGTCTTTCCACTAGTCTTCCATGAAATATTGTATTTTTATGACAATCTATTTGAATGAATGACTGAAGCATTTTACATACGTTTTAGTTTGACTTCAAAAGCTGCTGGGAATTTTCTCTTATTTTCTCTTTCTTTTCTTGTTGTTTTTAATTGTGTCGAGTAACAAGTTAAGTTTATGTGTTACCAGGAAAGTAGCAAGTGTGTGGCCCAAAATATTTATCTAAGCAGAAATCTAAATATACAAGAAAAGCATGAGATTATTGTGCTTTAAGTCATGCTTACACTTACGCTCTTAAGAACGGTGTGGATGAGAAACACCGTCACTGTTTCAGTTTTGGCTGCTGTTGAATACACCAAATTCCTATATTACAGATGCACATTTATGTCCAATTTGCAGTATGTTTTTTTGTTTGCTTGCTTGTTTGTTGCATTCCTAGGGGTAGTTATGGCTAGATGAAAATAAGCATTTCTAATTCAAAAACAGTTCTGTTCAATCATTTTGTTGAGGAGAGATTGCTCAAGGTCTGTACATGTAAGACAATAAATTATAATTATTATACTGATGATAATACATAATATACTGTCTGTATTTGATATCTGAAAATACATTGTTAGCAGCTTCTAGCTTTAATTTGTGATTTAATCAATTTAATCAGTACGTTTCTGTTTTCTTTCTGTGAGCATTTCTGGTTTCCATCAAAGGGGATGCATAAATTTATACAATTTTACAGAAATATATTAGAGGATTTTTTAAAATATTTTGATTTTTAAAATTTTCTAGTCAGTATAAATCTGAGCGTTTGGAATCAGTGCTGAATAGATAGCAGAGGCAGCTAAGGCACACCATGTTTTAAATATATGTATTGCTAATAGAATGTCAGTAGCTTCCTTCTGAAAGTGAAATTTCATATGACTTCTACTTTGGAGTTTGTTTATGCTTAATTTGAATATTGTTGCCTGTTTTCTGATGAAGGAATAATAATTTAATCCAATTTACAAGAGCATTCTCTTGAGCTGAAATTGTAGCTTTTTCATCAGTTCAAGGATATGAATGATCTCCTACATGTCTAGATAATTTTGGTGCCTGTTGCTTTTCTTAAAAGTGAAAGTGTTATTTTCTTTTCAAATGCCATGTTTTGAGTTGTTGAGATAATGCTGTTAGGATTTAATACCATTGTAGCAAATTAATTGCAAACTATTAAATTGCAATGGAAATTAAAATGCATGCATAATGACGTTTTTCTCCTAAGTTAGCAGGCAAAGTACATAGAATGTTTGTCAAGGAAAACTCAGAGTGAGGAACAATGAAGAAATTGAAAAATAAAATAAAATAAAAAATTAAAAAATCAGAACAAATGTTACCAGAAAAAGTGAGGTACACATCTTAGCCTAACTACAAAAAGAAGTTGCATAACAGAGATGGAAGAGTCAGAATAAGATGGCAGTTAAAGCTAGAACATATTTTAAATGTTTGCAGAGAGGACAGAGGGGGGAAAAAAAAACCACACACAAAAAAAAAACCACCTGGGAAACTCAGTATATTTAAATGCAGATGGTTTAGAGACATTGCAAGAAGGCTTCTTTTACCAGAGTCTGTCCCTAGTGAGGTCTCTTTAGGAGGTACTTTGTTTTATACAGTAATGTCGCAGCCAGAGAACCAAAATGCTTGGACACAGCTAGACTAAAATAATTCCTTGTTCATATACTTTATCACTTGGTAACAGAGTGCTCTTTAGAGATAGAATTGCTGTGGTGGAAGCAGCTGGTTCTTATAAATTCTGTGGTCTTCATGTGGCATCTATAAATTATGGTCACAATAGACACTGGTACATATGCTTCAGCTGAGAAATTGAGGACATGATTGGGCATGAACATTGTCTTGAAATGTTCTTTCAGAAGATCCAAAAGGAAGAATAGTATGTCATGGTAACTACAAAGTGTAATAATGGTCTGGTTGAAAGTTTTGTGTTCTCTTTGTAAATTGAGGGCTTCAGTTTGCTCTGGCAGTTAATTTCACTTTACTTCTGAAAACACTTCCATTTCATATCTGACTCTTACAATCATGTCCTTGACTGTATGGGAGAACTGGGAAAGATGACACAGACATAGTAATATACAGCAGATACATTTACAACGAAGAGTACTAAGATACAGTATCTGTTGCTTTTTTTTTGCAAGTGAAAGAGGTGGTAGTGCCTATAAAATGTAAACAGGCTTGGAACAGGAAAAAACAAAAAAAAAAAACAAAACAAAAAAAAAAACAAAAAAAACCAACCACCTTTGTGAAGCAGTAGGATTGGAAATTATACAATGTACTAGTTTGGAGGGGGAGAGGGTTGGGGTGAAATACAAAAGTCTCTGAAGGGTTTGCCACTTGTGAATTATGCATCTCTCTCTCACTAGTAGGCGTAAATGCATAACTCTAATCTGTTCTTATTACTTATTTATAACATGCAGTAGAATGTAAATTCTATACCTCCTTTGTACAAGCTTAACATGCCAGTTAAGATATGCAGATATTTCAGGGAGCCTACATAGACAACTTTCTTAGCCAATTAAAGGGCATGAACTTCAAACAGTAAATTAAGCCAACTTTTCCCCTACCACTTATAGGAGGAATATAGACAATATGTAAGAAATAAGGGAGAGGACCAATAGATAATAAGTGCATTCATCTTGAAATAAACTACTCTGCGTTATTATTATTTATGATAGTCACTGTTATTAATAAACTACGTGTGGGATAGAGAAAAAGCCTGCAACAACCACTGAATTTATGAGACTGGGGACAAATGCATGCTCTTTCTTTTATATCACTGGCACTGATCGATTTGTATTTTTCCCTGATGATGGTTTATGCCATTATAACTGTTTGGTGGCTCCTTACTCTTGAGTTATGGTTGAAAAGCACTTCACAAACGAGAACAAGCCTCTGAATGTTATATCTTAATCTGCACATCCTGTAGATATGCCATAATACAGAGTAGCTGACTGCTCCACCTATGATCTGTTTACCTACAAAAGTGATTTATTCTGGTAATCCCAGTTTAATGGATAACATCAGATTTTGGCAGTTATGTTATCTGATGACATTGCTGACACTACCCAACATGACTGGGTAGTGCAACATGTCAAGTTAAAAAAAAACTTTGGGCTTTTTAGAGACTTTTTCCCCCCTTTTGGATGTGTGCTGAAAATCTATATAAAAGAAGTTAACTTTAATTTTTTTTTAAAAAAAAAGAAAGAAAGAAAAAAAAAAAGAAGTAAAAAGAAATCGAAATAATTTTCCCCAACTACACACTGCCCCTGACAGTGCTCAAAAGCTCGGGCTGAATTTTTCTGGTAAGAACAGAGGAGAGCAGGTAGGAGTACAGTATATTTTACAGTGCTGATAATTCTGCAACCAGTGAAAGCTTTTGTGGCCTTGCAGCAGATCTAACTTGCTGTAAATTATCCTGTATAGGAGTGGTACTCAGAAGCTGAGTCCTCCCACTATCCCTGTTCCAGTACTACAGTAATTAAAACAAACAAACAAACAAAAAAACCCCCACCGTAATTCATATATACAGAGAGGTTCTGGTCCTAGAAAGGTGTTAGTAGGTGTTAGCATTTCTTCTGTTGAAACTTTTAAATCCCATGATGCCTTGTCTGGATGGTGAGAGGTATTTTTTAATCATCTTGCATTGGTACTGCAAAAAATAATGGGACAAGTTACCTATAACAGAGGTTTAAAAGGCATATTTTGCTAAAGAAATGTTATTATCTATGAACCTATAATCTAAATCTTTACTTGATACCATTTTAACCTGGTATTGTGATATTTTTCTTAATTAGATTTTAGTGTCTGGTCTGAGTCTGCTGTCCCAAGTTTCTTAATGGATGTTTTGGGGAGGTTAATATTTGGTTGACTAAAATAATAATTTTCAGATTAAAATTGTATTTGAGATTTAGTATACATACTCAATTTCAATAAATAAAAATCCACAAGTAGATTTTTTTTTTTTAGTAAAAATAGATTGGTTTTGTTTTGTTTTGTTTTGAAATTCATTTTCTTCTTCCCTTCCCTGTTTTCATTAGCTTAGGCAAGAAAACAACACCAAAAAAGTGTTGTGGAGTTGTAAGCAGTTTCAGATACAGAGAGAGAAGTATAGAAATCTTTCCAGGGCTCTGTTCCCCACATTTGGAAATTACAGTGATGCTTATAAAAATGGTTTAAAAGGATAATGCTGATATTTGCTGTTTCTTCTCCAGAATTTGTTCTATTCAGATGAAGCTGAATCTTCCTGTCAACAGGAGTTGTTCTGTGATTTTTGGTGTAGTGAGGTTTTTTTGTGGAAATTGCACTTCCTGAGTTTATTGGATGTCTTTTTTTTTCTATGTTGTTGAAATGGAATTCATGGGAACGCAGGAACCCAATTACTTTTCTATGTAGCACTTATATACCTGTGTGGTATTTAAGTTTCCTTTTCTCAGGTTGTTTTTTTTTCAGTCTGCCTCCCTAAGAGAGTATTTGTATGCTTGTGCTTTCTCACTGCCATTTTCCAGACAGCCTTTATTTCTGCATTCTATAATATATGCTATTCTGGATAAGACTACATATTGATTTATAGAAAACGGTTAGTAACAGTTGCTGTATTACTTAACATATATTCTTATAGAACTTAACATCTCACTAGATTCTGTTACTACAGCTGCACATTCAGATGTGTTTTTCATAGGGCTGTAAAAGTTTGCCACAAAAGGGCAGTCAGGCACTTTTTTTAACCTGGTGCTATCAACTGAGAACCAAATCTAAGGTAAATCTGAATTTTGGTTTTCTTACTGCAGCAAGACTGAAATTACTTGGAAGTACAGGATGTACTTCTGTTAGAGCCAATGGTTTCTTGGTCATAATGATAAGAATCCAAATTTGTTCCAGTTTTAGAGCAACACACATATGATATTCGGATTTGGAATATACTTGCCTAGCACACATTTATTTTTCAGTTGAGAACATAAAATTGAAGTTAATATAGTGGTAAAATATTAAGAAATCTTTTTTCCCTTTTTTTTCTCATTTGCTGGGCCTGAGTGTTGAGGGCAGCAGGTTGACTGTGAGCCAGCAGTCTGCCCTCGTGGCCATGAAGACCAATGGTATCCTGGGGTGCATTAAAAAGAGCATGGCCAGCAGGGAGGTGATCCTCTCCCTCTACTCTGCCCTAGTGAGGCCATATTTAGAATACTGTTCATTTCACATTTCAAGCTGATGTGCCCTAATTGGAGTATGAGAACAAACTCAAGGTAGATCCTTCCCTTTTTATTATGTTGGTCCACAGCATCAGAGACAGCAGGTGGTATGACAGCAGAGATTGAATCTTCCCACCAATATTCCATTATATTTTGTTGCCATGTGACAGGTGGCAGCAGGCGGATGCTCTGAGAGAATGTCTGACGTGGAGGCTCATATGAAGCAAAGGTGTGTTACTGAATGCTCCCACATAGAAAAATGGCACCCACTGATTCCCACCACATTCACTGATGCTTACTGTATGTTATGGAGACCATACAGTGGATGTGAGCACAGTGAGGCAGTGGGTGATGCGTTTCAGCAGTGGTGACAGTTTCATACAATTCATGTTCTAGATGGCCAATAGTGATTTTAGGGGTGTGGCATGCGGGCTCTTGGGCTCTTGTTCATTGTTGGCAGAAATGCATAGCTAATGGTGGTGACTATGTTGAGAAGCTGTATTTTGTAGCTGAGAATTTACTCTATCAAATAGTCTTATTGTGTTCTTTGTATCTCTTGTAGTTTCCATGGAAATAAATAGGTGATATCACTTTCAGAGCAACCTGTGTACATCTAGTAGCTATCTTGGGGGACCTGGCTTTAGAAATGAAAGACTGGAACACTTGTAGTTCAGCTTTTGCAGAGGAAAAATAACATGTGTTTAACAAAAAAGAGTTGTATACATTGCAAAGGGTAAGATTAAGAATAAAAATTTGTGCAAGAAACAAAGGAGAAGATAAACAAAATGATCAGGAGTAGAAGCTAATGTCAACTTGTGAATGGAGCAAGATGAAAGCTAGTATTTGAGGAATGAGTTTAGGCTCAAATAATTAGATGAGTTTGGGCTGAGAAGTAATAAAAGTAGAGCCAAGATACACTGTTAGTAAACATTGGGAAAAAAAATGGGCTTTTAAATCTTTGCTATTAAAACATAGTTCAAAACGTCTGAGTATTCTGGAACATTGATACTTTTCCAAAACTGAGACTGTGGCTTTTCATTGTGCATGTAGTAGCTACATTACTTCTTTGAAATCATTGCAAACTGAAATGACAAAGATCCTTGTTTTATATGTGTGCTGAAGAATATTTCTACTTGAATATTATACACACCAACACATGACAGTCTTATTTTTGGTGCTCTTGCATGATCTCTCTTTTTGCACAACACTCTGAACTCTTCTGTTGCATATAAACCTCAACTGAAATAAGAATTTATCCTCTATGAGTAATTTAGAAATCAAGCACTATTTATTGCTGAGCAAATAGCTTCTAAAATACATCAGCATTACTGGTCAGCTAGAAGCAACATTCATATACCATTATGTCAAAATCTTTGCTGCTTAGAGAGCAGAACAACTTATGGTTTTCTTCCTGAAAATAATCATTTGTGACTGTGTTTGTGTTCTCTTCCTCTATTTCTTGTCCTTATTTCTAGTGGGTTCACAAAGTTTTTGTAATTCTAATTCTGAAACAGTCATCATTAATGGTTATTGTTCAGCAAAAGTTGCTACTGCTTTGGAAGATATATTCTTTTATTCAATTAATGGCGCACTTCCACATGTAGAAGTCTATTCATTCCTAGGCTCTTTAGCCGGATACATATGCACTTGTTACCTTGAGGTTGATTGAGTTGCCCTAATATGCAAGCACTGTCATTTGTGATTGACCTATTTTTGTAGGAGTGTTGAGTACAACATGAGGTTTACAGGACATCTGATTAAAAGGTGCAGTGGAAGTATTAAACCTTCCCAGAGGAGATTGTACATGAATGATGATTCTTTAAGAGTTGATGTAATTAAGTGATTGTTATTTTATGGAAACAGGAAACAGAATATAGTGTAGTAAAAGTTATATGTAAGTGTTGCTTGCTTTCAGACAATGGTGGAAGGGCAAGAACCACTAATGATATCCAGTGGAGCAAACCTGGTAATATCATCTTGGCATCTCCTCTATGATTCCTTTTTTTCTTCTTTTAATTGTAGTGTATAAGACTCAAATGGGAGCATCACTGTAACTTGGTGATGTGGATTTATGGTACCAAAGAGTTTACCATCTAATTAAATATTTAGTAACTATGAGTTAGTTTAACAAACTATGAGAAAGGAGAGCAGAGAACAGATTAAGGATGTGAGAGATTAGCTGAAGAAGGCATACAGTCTGTCTACATAAAACCATGGTGATTGGGAATTCCTTGGAAGTTTTTCACCTTCAGACTCTCTCAGCAGGTTTGCTTTGCTGTGCTGCTAACAATCCCATGCCATGGTGCTGTCGTATTATTTTCCTATGAATATAGCAATGGGAAAGCTATTCTCTCAATTATTTTCCTGAGAGAAACTATGTGGGGTTCCTTACACAAGTCACTTTTCAACTGAGCACTCACCAGGGCAGTACGTTGTCATTTCTGGTCCTTACAATAGCTGCCTGAAATTGGGGCAGGAGGAGAGAGGGAGGGTGTGAAAAAAGAGGTGAAAAAGAGGAAATAGAGGAAGAGGGGAGAGAAAAGGGTATGTGATTCTTTTGCTTTAAACTTGAGCACAGAATATTGCAGAGTGCAGATAATTTAAAACATTGTAGACAATAATACTATTACTTTTGAATCATGATGGATTCTAATACTTTGACTGTAAAGTTCATATTTTGAGTAAAGTCCTTAAATCTCCATTTTCTGTATTTTTTAATCTACTATTTTTTTTATTCTCAATCTCAGCAAAATCTCTCAAATTCTCAGCTAAAAGAAGCATTGTGCTGTTGCACATTATTTTTCCATGACTGCCCATTAAGTTTGATCAAAGCAAAAAGTGTTCTTATTCACCATCCAAACAGGCTTGCTCTTTATTCTTTGTCTTATGCATTGATTGTACCATGATAACTTATGTTGGTGGTTGTTAGAAAGTGGATATATACCAAACACAATAGGTAGATAGCTGCCTTAGTTAGTGTAGGGAGTTCCATGCATACTACATACATAATAAATGTAGTGGTATGCAAATGTCAATTTTAATGATAGCAAGTATAGTTAGCAATTCTCTTCCTGACATATGAGTTGGAAAAGCATTTAGTTTGTTTGTATTGCCTCTGAGGTCAAAGAGGTGAAAAGGCAGGTTGGTACCTCCCTTCCTTGCATTGCTTTCCCCCTCCAACTCCCCACAAAAAGGTGGGGGTGGGGACTGTAAAGTAAGTAAGTTGCAATCTTAAAACAGATGAACATATGCTTATTTCTATTTCAGTTTTCTTTTTTTGTTTTTAATGTCTTTTATGTTTGCCCTTTGGTTTTCTTTGCCTTTCTAAGTCCAGAAATGAATTCAAGATAAAATTCTGAATTTAGGCTTTTCCTAGTAAACCTATGTAATTTTTAAATTTAGCTTTGTTTTGATAAGAAATCAGTGATTTCTTATCAATGAAAAGAGAGAATAGTTACTGGAAAATTGCAGTAAGAAGTACATCATGTTATTTGAAAATAAAAGAGGGGGCTGAAATTGAGGAATAAATAAAGCATGATCAAGCAAAATAATAGCTCTTTAGTTTCCTAGTGTAAAGTTAAAAAAAAAAAAAAAAAAAAAAAAAAGCATAAATCAGTTTTTGCTGTGAGTTAAAAAAGAAAATAATTCTCCGCTTATTGGATTCATTTTGTAGATTGAGATCAATGAAATTCTTCCAGCAGCAGCATGAAATCAATAGTGAAATAACATATAATTCACATACTATATTGTAAATTATAGTTTGTTTGACATTAATCACCAAGGTTTCCATTCATTGCAGTGCATTTTCTTGTAACAAAATTCTAGATAATGCTTGTGGAACTATTTCTAATGTTTGAGAGTGATCTGTTTTTCATGTCCACAATTGCCTACATTTGATCTTATGCAAATCATGCAATCAAGCAAATGGAAAACAAGGCGTTGTTGCTAGAGGACCTTGACAAACACTGGCTGTGTAGTTTTAAGAACCTCCTTATTTTGCATTCCAATTCATGTTCATGTATGTAGTTATTTGAATTCATTTATCCATTATGAAACACCTTGAACTTTAAACAGGAAAATGTCTGCCAGATCAGATTATGCCAAATAATTGCATCAATTACAATTTAACATGATTTTAGTTGTTCAGTTTGTCAGTTTCTAGTTCTAAGTTTCAAGAGATACAGCCTACACTATACTGCAGGCTTATCATCTTTGATGAAGTCTATGGAGAGATTTTTATTGACTGATATTTATCAACTCATACTTTGTGTAACGTTCCTCAGTCTCTCATTTCTGTGTTTTCTTCTGTCTGCTTCTAACTTCATTCTTTTTACTCTTTAAAAACAAAATATTCCAGATTGTGTTATACGATCTATTCAGCATTTATTAGTGAAAATACACTGGTGTTATTAAGTCAAGATGAGGAGTTGAGACCTCCTGTGACACGTGACATTTCCATATTTTAACTCTTTTTACCCTTTTTTTTAACCTCCCCTCTCCTTTCCTCCCCTCTCAAGTATCCTTTTCAGTTGATCTCAAAAGACTTTGCTGCTCCTGTGTCATCTGCATTCCTTGTTCTTTCCATTCTTTAAATTTTTTCTCATTTCCCTGTCATCTCTTTCTACCTTTTCCATTCCTGACTTTTTTTTTTTTTTCCAGGAAGGGAAATAAAATATTTTCCTTCTTCCATTCTCTTAACAAATTCCTCCCTGTTCAAATTTAAGTAGGTACTTTCAGAAACTTATTTATGTAGATAGTTTCATGAACTAAAGTGTGCATCAAATCAAGGTTTCAGTAAAAGCTACTTTTCAAAAAAGCAGTTCCTTGGTGAGGGATATTCTGTAAAGTTGAGAAAAAAATATCTTTCCCTAATGAAATCCCAAATGTCTGTATAAGGAAAAGATTCATCTACTATAAGCAAATGAAAAAGGAGAAATTTCCTTTCTCTCTTCTGCTTTCTATTGTACTGTATTCAGACTGAGAGTAGCACTGTAAGACAGCGTTGGCTTTATTTATTGTTTACAAGGATATTATTTAAATTGGTGCCACAGATCGCTTTTGGCTGTGTGTTTGGAAAAGTAAATTCCTACTGGTCACTTGTTTGCCCACACAGAACGTTAGGTATCAGATTTATCTCAGAGATTTCCTTCTTCATTTCTATCTTTTGTGGTTTCCTTGATGTCAGTGAGGAGGAAGAAGGGATGCAGGAGGGTGGTATGTGGGGTTCACTTTCTTTGCTTGCTGAGCTAGCTGGAGCACCTGCTCTGAGTGTGCCTTCCCCCTCTCTCCCACATAAGCACTGCTTAACCCTGGTAGAATCAAACCCATTATGCTGATTAAATATGTCACTATTACAGGCATTCTTTGATTATTTTTTTTTTTTAGTCACAACATTATTTCTTTTAACTCACGTTTTGCCATGTGCTTCACAGAATGATACAACTGAGTGATAACTGAGTTTTTTGTTTTGTTTTGTTTTTAAAAAGAAAGTCAGGAGTTCATTCTGTCCTCAAAAAAGCAGAATAAATTGGAAGGAATTCCTTTGCAGAGACAGACATTAGACAAAGGGAAAACTAATGAGAAAGAAGATGGGTCTATGGCATTTCTTCTTTAGTGATGGTCATTCCGTTACAATTTTTAATTTGTACTCAAACATTTTTGCATAAAATGATAGTTGGGTATTATTTGGCTCTGCAAACGCTGGCATTTATTACATCTTGCAAAAACACAGAACTATTCTGGCATATTAAAATTTGCTTTTATAACACATTCATTTTATTTGTATACCTTATACTGTTGCCAAAATCTAAATCGTAAATTCCTTCGTAAAGGATTTGTTCATTAAAATGTGCAATTTGTATTGCAGTAAAAAAATAAAAAAGATTGGAAAATTCTATCTGAATTACTCTACTGGTATAATTTTTATGATAAACACTCTTTTATTAGTACACGAATCCTAAAAATATATGAAGCTCAAGACATTTTAGAATATTTATTCTGCAAAGATACTGTGTTTTATTCACCATTTTCTGCAGTAATTGAAAATCAAGATAGCTTCAAAATAAATAACACTTAACAGTTGTCTTGCTATAGTATTAGATTGTCTTTTACTGAGATATGTTTTACAAATGTTTGATAGGCAAAGAGAGAACAGTGGTGGCAACAGCGAGCTGCCTTTGTGTTCATGCTTAAAGTGCACGGAGTGAATCGTATGTCTTGATGCTTGACATTTGTATAGTATACAGCACATTTTGTAGAAAAATAAAATCTGTGTTAATGAATCTATACTAATTTTCCATGACTTGATCTTCAAAGTATTAGTCACTGTGGCAAATTAATGTAGTATGTAGCACCAAGAAGGCTCTCCTGAAATTCATTGAGATGGCCCAATTGTATGGTACAACTTGAGCTCCCTAGATCTTGTCACTGCTCGGGGCCAAATCTGAAGCAGTTAAGAAAGACAGGCTCCCCATCCTCTGAGCTTTCTGAATTCACTACATTTTGAAAGTTACAAACAGGATAAAATTAATATGCAAAGTATGATAAACATGCAATCTGCATTTTCTTTTTCTGCCCTAGATTTAGCCGTTTTTACACCCCACCAGTTTCTGCTCACCGCCTGCACAATTGCTGGCTGTACGAACAGTTCCCAGGTCACCTTGTTTACAGCACAGCTGCCACCATCTCACGTAGATGCCCCGGTCCTGACGATTTTGGATTCTAGAACAATATATGTGCAGTAAGTAAGGATTTCTTCTTTCCTGACAATACAATAGTGCATCAGTTTATTCAAGAATTCCAGTGAGTTCAATCAGGGGAAGGGTTTGTGACATAAAATTAAATTTATTATGATTAAATGCATAGAAGTGATTAGTTTAGTGGTTCTGTGCACCTTCTGATTATCACTTGCCAACTTAATTTCCATTTTGTCTTTACGCAATCAGTATAACCTACATATGGGCATAGCCTCTGCAGACTTCAGTGCAGGAAAGGTTCTGGTGATATGCCCATTTTGTAGCCCCTGCTTTGTGTGTTATTGTAATCATTTATCTATTGGGCACAAATACTGCATTAGAGCTTTGCCTTAGATTTATTTTTATGGCTGCACAATTATGTTTTCAAATTCTTGAGATAAAACTCACGAAGTTTACTTAACAGAGCCTTACATTTTTTAAGTATGGTCTGATTCTTTCCTAGTCTTAATCACATTTTACTTTTATTTGCAGATGGAAAGAACCATTAGAATTAAATGGAATCTTAGATCGCTATGTTATTTATATTGCCAACAATGAGCAGAATTTTACAAAATGGGACGTAATCTACAACAGCACAGAACTTTTTCTGGATTTTACTATTCGGCACCTTTTCCCAGGCACTGAATACCTCATAAAACTAGCTGTAAGTTTTCTTCTATTTTTTACCATAAGAATTTTCTCTTTCTTCATAATATCTACATATAGAAGAAAATAGTATGAAGGAAGAGAGTTCAGTGTAAAGTAGCCGTTTGTTCAAAATATTTCAAAAGACTGTAGTGTTTTTATTGCTTTTCTTTATCAATGATTTTATTTTTGTGATGAAATAGAGAAGATTCAGTTCACTGAAAACCTAAAAACATGTATACAGAAGCATGGGATTGTCTCCAGTTTTAAGCACATTGCTCATTTTATAACAATATCTATATAAGGATATTTGCTTTGATAAATGCCATAGAAAAATATTCAGCTCTTGATTATGAATAAATTTACATTTATGTAGACTGCGTATGCATTCATTTTTTTCTTAACATGCTCTTGAATGTTCTAAATATTACACCGCAGGAAAAAAAAATAAACTGCCTTTGGGTGGCGATAAGGATCTGACTTGAACTTGAAAAAGCAAGGATATTCAGTCTAATTAAAGCTTAGATTTGTGTTGAAATTAATTCATTTGTGCCTAGGCAACTCAGTGCAGTTAATTGTATAGCATATAAAATAATATCATGTCCAAAACTGTGACAGTACTTCAACAATCAGTTTAAACCTTCAGAAGCAAGCAAGACTATCAAAAGTATTTGAGATGTCCTGCTGTGCCACAGCTTTGCTCTGCTCCCACCCAGCTCCTGAACACAGGTGCAAGGAGAAAGGATGAAGGGAGAATTAGCAGCTTGGAACTGGAGTGCCAGAGCTGCTTTGTTTGATGTTTCTGCTTTGAGATATAGTTAAAGCAATGAAGTGGCATGTGGATTTTGTTTTTATTTTATTAATATATGCAGCTTTTCTCAGAGTTACTGAATACATTTTTAGGAAATCTTCATTTTTATATTTTATCTCTAATTTATTTATATTTCTATTTTCTAAATATATATATTTGCACTGCTTCATCAGTAACAAGAAACTAAGAGCATTTCTTTTGGTGATAGTTAAACTGGATAAAATGGTCTCTGATAGCCAGGTTAGAAGATTTAAGAGTCCTTGCAGCTTTGAACTTAGAAGGTCAAAAGCCCAGTATATTTAAAATGGTAGTGCAGGTGTTCTTAAAACATTCAGCCCCATTGTATTTAGAAATTATCAGACTAATTTGAGAACTATGTAAAAGTAGGGATTTACAAGTTATGAAGCTTAAAAGTGGCCTAATGTTATACTAGAAGTAAGCAAAACAAACCCAACAAGAAAGAAGACAAACACAACATCCGCACCCCTACCTTCTCCCCCCTCCAATAAAAACACACAGATCAAAGCAAACACATCTGGAAAGAAGTCGAAACATCTAGTTTTTTGGAATTTTGTGAAAATTTCTCAATTAAAAATAACAGCATGCCTTCAACTCCAGAAACTTGTTTAAACTCTCTAGTTTTTTGGTTGAATGAAATAAGCTAAAGCCTTTTTCTTTTTACTCATTTCACAGATAATGCTGATTTTGTTTTGTATTCGTACAAAAATTAGTTTCTGGTTTATTTGAGAAAACAGAAGGCTGATTTATTGTAGTTCGCAGCTTTGAACACTCAGCAGAATTTTCGGCACCTCACAGTCCAATGACTTCAACTTTTGCATGACAAGTTTGGACACATTAAGCAAAACGTTTATCTTTGTATGCTGTTATATTTTTTCCACAGTTGATGACTGCCATTTAGTATGCAGAAAAGAATTGTTACATACTGTAAACGACTGCAGCAGCTTTTATAAACAAGTCTAATGCTTCTTTCTAAAAGTCAGCCGAGTAGTCTAAGGTCATGTCTCCCTAGATTAGTGCAAAAGGGATTTCCTTTTGCTCTGTTCCTGCTCTAAGCTGGTTGGATGCGATCCAGGCCAATCTGAAAGCAAATGGAAAGCTAAAAGACTGCATTTAAAATTAGCCGGAGTGGCACACCCTTTTATATGGCTTGAGTGCTTTTGTGATGTCTCTGTTGAATGTCTCCTTGCTGCTGTGTTGTGTGAGTAAACTAGCTAAGGTGCTGGCTGGAGGATAATTGTGCTTGGCCTCTTTACGTGGCATGCATCTGTCCCTTGGCTCTCTGAACGTGTTGCTATTTTTTCAAATTTTGTCCCAAATCTGTTTCCACTGAAGATCAGAGTGGCACAATCAGGCTCAAAGTGGTTGTAGGATTTCATGGCTTTGAGTATCTCTGTGTGGGATCACTGGAGTCTCACTGGTGTCCATTTGGATGCAGTAATCTAAAATACCACAATTTAAAATGCAGATGAGCTTACCAATTTTCATTAGAAGAATCAGAAACTTCATATACCAGCAAATTTCCCAGATATGAAAATTGATCTTCATGAAATTCAAGAAATAAATGAATAGGGAGGCTGCAGTTAATGAACTTTTGAACTGAAAAGCCCTCCACTGCTAAGGAGAGCTAAATGGATCTCGTTTAACAAGGGAGCAAGGAACACAGGAGGAAGAGGTCTTCCAGAGGTCTTTTTCTTGGATCTTCGTTAAGTCAGTAAAAGCTAAATAATTTGAAGAGCAGTCTGGCTTTGCTGGAAGGATGATGTTCTTAAGCATTTTGATAAGGAAAATATTTAGAGTTATGCAAGCATCTGTCTAAGCTGACACTAAGGCATTTAAAGTGAATTCCACTTTTGTATATCCCCAAAGCTAAGTCTGCATTCTTTCCTTGTTATTTGATAGCCCAAACTGAATACCAGGAGTGATTCTGTAGTTGTGTTGAGAGTGTAATTTCCAGTGAAATCAAAACAATCTTGGTGTGTAAAATAGCCTCTCATTTACAAATAGTTCTATTTTTTACCTATGGATATACAGCTCTGATGTGGAGAAGGAAATACGTTGACTGTTCACCAATTTGAAACACACTGGGAAATAAGAAACTGAAAATAATCCTTTCAAATAATATACACAAGATTGGAAGAAGCATTTTATTCCTGGAGATCTAGATTGTAAAGATGGTTTTTCTTTGTGTGCTGATGATCCAGAAAGCACTACTTGCCTACGTCAACATACAGCCAAAAAAGAAAGATCATGACATAAGTTTTAATGAAAAAGTATATCTGAATCCTTATTGAATTTGAGTTTGATGTAGTTTATTGCTAAAAATAAAATTGAAAACAAACAATAAAACAAAATAAACAAAAAAAGAACATTTAAATCAAGTACAGAGTTTTACATACTCTTAAATATGTTTTTTAACTTCTATAGCTTCTCCTCTTGCCATTGATCTTAGTGCAAGTAATCAGCAAACCAGCTCATGTAAGGGGCTAGCTGTGTGGCCTTATGTTTCTGCATGTAAAATTTTAAAAGCCTGGTATATGAGGCGATCTGCAAATTCTTGCACATTGCATTGCTTCATAATCAAGCAAAATGTAAAAGTGGTGTAATCAATCTTTTCTTCCCTGGTAGCTGAAATACAAATGATTTGACTGTTATCCATAAACATGCAATAATAACTGTTACATATTGATTTATAATACGGTGTTGTTTTACTCTTTTAATTGCATCTGCACACCACTCAGTCTGCTGTCATGAAATGCAGAAGTCTCTGAGTATGATTGTTTTTTCTGAATGACTATTTAGTGAGACAATTTTTAGGTGCATTACAGGGTGGTTAGCATATTCTGTCTGAAAGTTGTGACAAGTCTTTATTTAATTCCTGAACAATTTTATCCTATAAATGATAGATCCTGTACTGAAGTATTCTTTAACTGTTTCTGCAAAAGCATTTGAAATCTAATTGTGATTATGACTCTCAGTCAAATGCAAAATGCTGGGAATCAAATATTAGTATGAGGTTCTATCAATATTGCAATTAAAAACTGAGTATCATTAATAGCATCTCTTGTTAAGATAAGAGTTAACTAAATTTAAGATAAGGCTTTTATGAAAAGCACAGGCTTACTAAGTTCAGATATGTAAAAACTATAAAACTAGAAATAATTCACTGCTAGGCTCAAAAACTGTTGGTATTACATTGAAATATGTTTATTTGTTGTGATTAATATTTTAAGGCTTGCACTGGAGGTGGATGCTCAATAAGCGAAGCTAGCACAGCTGTAACAGATGAGAGTACGCCAGAAGGTGTTCCTGCTCCAAAAGCCCAGTCATATTCATCTGACTCCTTTAACATCTCATGGGCTAAGCCTGAGTATCCGAATGGTAAGTGAACTCTTTTAGCCTCAAGTTAAAAAGATGATTAGTAAAGGTAAATTAATATTCTAAATGGCAGCTTATATGTGGTGCTTAATTTTTAATGATCATTTTAGCACATAAAATACCTGAGATAGTATCATTGTCTGCAGCTAGGAGATTGTGGTTTTCAGCCTACTGTATGGTTTCAGTAGCTCAAAAGTGCTCCCTTTTGATGGTTCTTGTGTACTGCATCTCATTGTTTAATGTTTTCCAAGACAACTGAGCTGAGGACAGGCCACTCTTGGAGAATATCCATCTAGGGTGTTCATTCTACCCTCAAGTAAAATGTCAATTTCTATTTCATCAATAGATAAGTAATAAGCATTACATTATTGTTCTATGTAATCATCTTGGAAGCGTGCATTTGCTTGACTATGGAAGTTAAATAATACACTTTCTTTTGTTTAGAAATGTTTTCCAATGGGAATTATCTATATGTAACGCTTTTGGACAAATTCAACACTTATAATGTTAATATCATATATCCTTGGATTTCACCTTGATTTTATTATTACAAATATTATAGATTTTATCAGAACAGAGAAAGCTATGCAGAAATCACTGAATTTAAGCAGCAGAAATGTTTTTTCTCATTGGGTATCATACTAATATATATATATAATTCTTATTTTAGTTTCACATGAATTTCGTTTTTCCCCTGCAAGTTTGCCTCGTTTCAAGTGTGGGAGAACAGACGTTGTATATGCAACTTCAATACAAAGCACTTGAAACACTTTCCAAAAAATTAGTGATTATAAGGCTGCATACTTATAGCATTCTGTAAGATATTACGTTACTTTTAATAGGAATTAAGAG
>JAOWBP010001760.1:16573261-16588186 GCA_028571105.1 Tragopan temminckii
ACCAGCTGATCTCATACTGAATATTCTATGGATGTCCCCAGGCTTAGCTCCTTCTTTGTCCTATTCCAAACCTTTCAGATTTCACATATGTATGTCTCTGACTGTCTTAATGTTTTAAGTACACTGTTTTTCTATCAAATGGTTGTCATTCATCATATTTTCCATCCAGCTTTATAACTTTCTATTCAGCTGTTTTTACAAATATACATACTTATTAGGAATTGAACGGCCTGCGAGTTCATTTTTATTTCATTCTAGAAGGTTTTTTAATGAAATCAGATACTCTTATGTCATTTGCAAAAGATTAAAAGATGCTGTGATTTAGCTTGTTACATCAGTAAAAATTATTTTATAATACATAAAACCAAGGGAGAATGTTCTAATTGTATAGAAACCTTTGAATTATCCATTTCTTGACTTCAAATATCTAAGTATCCAATAAAAATGTTTCTTAATACATGTCCTGTTTTTTTAAATTGCTTTTTAGTTCTGATACTGCATCTAGTACTTATTTTTGGATTTATTTGATACTGGTGTGGTGAGGTCTTGGTAAACAGTTAGCGTTCTTGATCATTTATCAATAGCCAAATTGGAGTAGAAGGAAATACTATTGTGAACTGATTGAAAAGGTCACTGTGGAATTGCAAGTGTGAAATGTAGATCAGCAGGAGACAGTTTGGATTTCCTGCCAATAGAGGAGGATGCTGGTAATGGATTTTTCTGTAGTTTAACTATACTTTAACAATATATGGAACAGGAATTTCTGTATCAATTAGCTCTTGTTTTCAAATTCAGCTGTATATTGTTCTGACTGTATTTCCCTTTAAATATCCCTTCAAACACAGACAGAAGCTTTGTTGAGTCTGTTTTACAATTCTGATATTCCAGACAGATGTTTGTTCCCAGAAACTACATGTAGAACCAAACATGATTTTACAAATCAGGGTCTCTGTCCCAACTCCCCAGCACTCAGGTGATACTCTTTCCTGCAGACAAATTGTCTCAGATCATTTTAATTCTGGTGCCTCCATGGAAAAAGCTTTAAAGAGGAATTTGTTTTAGAATTTTTTATTCCAAACCATGAAATACTAATATTATCAGATCATAAACAACATTTCTTTCTATGAGAGGGTTATTTCTTGTTACAATCTGATAAACTTCCAATTCTCTGAGGACTTGGATAGAAAAAATGAAACATTCAGAATTAATTCCCTTAAGAAGATTCTGCTTTCTTATTTATTCTTAGCGTAGTTTAAATTAAGTACAGGGTCATTTTTAATTGCATTTGGATATCTGAAGTGAAGCTGCACTGGAAGAATCAGGTGTTACCTCTTTTCAAGAGAAGAATTCCTGTCTTCCTTCCTGTGCGAGATAACTACGGTAACACTAAATTCATCCAAATTTGTAGTTTTCTGGGTGTTGTGATACCCATGAATGCAAGTTTGACATCAAGAGAAGTGTTAGCTGTCTGTATGTACTTAGTGAGTTTTGCAACATAAAGTTGCAGAACTCTGCATTGATCAGAAATGTAGAAGTCAAAGGATGCTATTTTCTGATTTTCTGGTTTTTGCAATTTCTATTGTCAACATAGCATCCAAAGTATTCACTTTTCAGCAAGTTCTTGCTAGTTCACGTTGTATTTTTTTAAAGAGAATTATTGATGAACTCTGATTATTTGGAAACACCATGCAGGATAGCATCCTTGCAGCCTACTTTGTCCTGTGATAAATAACAAAGACTAACAATACAGTAAAGCAATTCATTGTTTAAAAAAAAAAAAAAGTTTATAAAGTTGACTTTAAGTTGGATTTTGTTAATCTAATCTTTTTAGCTTGATTTCTTTTTTTATTATTATTATAAATAAAAAGGAGACACAGAATCCATTAACTTGGCTCCTATTCAAACATTCCTCTTACAGTCTTGATTGACCACAAGTGCTTTCAGTGCTCTCTACAATCAGAATATAAATCTGGAATGTTAAGAGTCCGTCTAGAGCTTAAAAGCAATGTTTTCTGGAAAAGATATGACACCTGCTGATGTCAGTGGAACTGGGGAGAGGAATGCTGAAACTCCTTAAGTTTCTTAGTCCTAGTGAATTTCATTTAAATGTAAGAATTGTAGTTGTTTGCATAATCGTCATATACATATAAATATCTAAGTATAGATTAACATTTACAGTTGCTACAGCTGAATATGCAATACCTGACAGTAGATAAAAGTTAGGATGCAGTTTTATCTTAGCAAGAAAGTATCTTTCACAAAAATGGCATATTCCTTATATGTAATCACAGCACATGAATCATTTTCCAGACAAGCTATTTCTTCAAAGAGCTGCTTTTTTTTTTTTTTTTTGGCCTATTAATGGGAAGTTAAGCCTTTCCTCTCCAGTAGCTAAAACATTCAAGAAGTTTGTACAAAAGAAATATCAATAGCTTTTTCCAGGGTAGATAAATATCAGGACTGTGCTCCTCCTGCATTCATTCACTTACTAAAGATGTTTACCTGATGCCAGGTACCTATGCCAGGGATGTTGCATTATCTAAGGACAGGAAAAGTCACTCCAACTTTATTCCAGTAATTTAAGATTGTGTTAACCCTACATATTCTGCAATCTGATTTCTTTAGCTGTGACCCTTAACTTTTTTATAGCATAATCATGTTAAATGTGACGCTACTAAAAACAGCAATAATCCTTTCTTCAGGTGGAGCCAGGGAGAGTAGAGATCCTTGAATTTAGAAAAGGGTAAAGTTTCAAAATGAACGTAACTCTGAGAAATTGTGATCACGCTAGTAATTCCCCAGTTACCTTTGTAATGTATAAAGAGAAGTTCAATCTGGTTTGCTCTTTTTTTCTCCTGTGATGTTGGATGATGCTTGAGGTAACTCAGTACCTTAGTGTTTCTAAAGCCAGGGACCCTAAAGTTGCTGAGGCAGTATTTTCCAGAACTTCCATGGCAGTGTTTTCTGTTGAAAGTGCTCATGGTATAATTGTGGGATTACTGTTCTCATGGCCTTGTACCTGCCAAACAGACGGTGCTGCTACAGATGGTTTTCATGGGAGCAGCTGCACTGCTGTGAGTATCATCCCTTCACCCCAATTCCCCAAAACATAGCTATGACAAAGTATTAATGACTTAAATACTTGATAATTATGCATTAATATATGTACACAGAAGCTTAGTGACCAATGAAGCACTTGCACCATTGTTAACATACTCCAAGCAGCATAAATAGCATCATTAATGCGAACAAGCAACAAGGAGTTTGACTAGGTCCAAATGAAAGTTGCATAGTGGTGGGACAAAAGTCCTCATCACCATGAGCAGTGTTGGGATCTTCATGACCACCAGCCATTGGAAAAGACACTTTCACCACTCCCATTGTAGAATGTTCATGAGGGAGTCCTTACATACTTTGAAGCATGGTGCACGTTACACTGTGATTCATGACTTCAGATTAGCCTGATTTTTTATTTTTTTATTTTTTTTTCTATATGGAGTAGCAAAATATGACTCTGCAAAACCTTTGTATCTAGAACCTGGAGACATTACATCATGGTTGGTTGAGTGAACTGAGGGCAGTTACGGGATGTTGTAATCCTCCAGGTGCTTTTCTCTATCCTGCTGAAATTGGGCAAGTTATTTAACCCCTGTGTAGCTGTCTCTCTGTAACATGAGGATAATACTTATCTACCTCCCTGTGACATCCCTGTGACAGGGATTAATTAATTAATGTTTATACGCTTTCAAACTGTAAGATACTATAGAGATGCTAGATGTTATTGTTACTTGAAGTGAAGATTGTGGACTAGTCCTAAAGGTGTTTGAAGGAGAAGAAGGAGGATACATAATCCATTTTTGAATAGTTATATTTAATCTGATTACTTACATAAGACAACTTAGAGATACTTTTGAAGCAAGGTATGTGCCATTTAAAGTTTTTTTTGCTTGGCTAGAAAATTCATAGTTTTGCGTACACTTTAGGATAATTATTGGGTAATTTTTAGACAAACTTCAATAGCCTGTGTATGGTTTCAAAATACACCAACTACTAGCATTATTTCCTTATGCACCTTTTCTTTTCCATTTCTTGGTACAAGTGTCTTGCAGTAAGGATAAGAGAGCAGTCTCTCTGATTTCTGAACTTGATTACTTCCTTGGTGAAGAATCTAGTTAATAGTGCTTTTTAATTGGTCTTCCACATCTCTCTATTAATAATTTTTTTGTGATTTTTTTCCCCACATATACACAGGTCTATTTCTATGTTGTGTTAGTTGTTGGCTTTTGTATTATAAAGGGAGTGCATAAAGATGAGCCTTGTTTCTGTGAGGTACCTATTGTCAGTTATTACAGGCTGAAATCCAACAGCAGGGTTAGTAGGATAGTCTTCGAGACTATCCTTGCTCCCTCACAGTGGCTTAGGGAATATTCTTCTGAAACTGACCCTGGTGAACAGTATCGAGTAAAAGGGAATCTGCTGATTAGTTCTCCTATTAAAACGATTTATTAGTTAATGAATGTCTTTTAGAGTTTTTTAACTGCCATTAACACTGAGGAAGCCACTTTAGCTGTGCTTAGGTATCTGTTGCAAAAACTAATTTACATCTTTAGACAAAAGATTATTTGTGTCGAAGTATGTGATCCAAATAAAATAAATATAATCTTACTAGACCTTTCATAGATGAAGAAATTTCAATTGAACATGTGGTGATATGAAAGCAAATATCTTTAGAGAGTAATGTAAAACCCATCTGTTTTATCAGCTAGAGAAAGCATGATGAAAATTTGTTTGATAGGATTTGATGAAGTTTCTATTTGATGTATCTAAAGGGGATCAAATTGGATGCTATTTATATAATTTTCTTACCTGAATTCAGAAAGATAAAGATATTGTGATGAGTCTTCCCTTTTTAGGGGTGATTATGTGCAGTTAGTATGGATGTTTATTAGTCTACATGCTATTGCCCTGAACATATTAGGAAGTGCTACAAAAGATTAGGAGTACAACAAAGCTCACCTAAATGATTCTGAGGCTCTTTCAATCTACAAGTACTCCACTTATGATGCCTCCTGTAAGATGACTGGAAAAGCCAAAATAATGTCTTTATGTCAAATAAAAATCCTAGATCAACTTCAGACCTTCAGTCATTCCAAAGCATTACAAGTAAATGTAATGGCATTTGACAGTATTGGCATTTTTTATGTCTTATTTTGGCTAACTCAGCATTCTCAAAAAAATAAATAGTATTTTCCCTTTGTAATTGAAAGGGTTAAATAGTACCAATTCATTACCACTCACAAAAGGATTTATTTTGTTCTCATAAATCAGTTTTATTCCACATTTTTATTATTCCCTTGGGTCAGCTGCTCCAATTGAAATCAATACAAGTGCAAGTGACACAATCAATCTAGATATTTGATTATGGATTTGAGACTCCCAGTTCTGCTCTGTGTGTTTAGCTAGTCTCCTTCTCATAGTGTCCCTAGAGAATGGCAAATTCTTATTGGCATCCATGAATTATGGGCATAGATTCAGAAACCAGATACTGTGATAATCTCCATTTACGTACAGCTGCAGTAAGAAAAAAGCAAGCTCTAACCATAAAAAACAAACTTAAAGATTTTAAAGCTACTTGTTTCTGAACTTTCAGTATGTAAAATCTCTTTTAAAATTATAAAATCTCATCATTTGCTAGTAAAATCTCTCAAAGAAAATGGATTGAATCTGTAATTATGTACTTTACCTTCAATTTAACTTCACAAGTACAGAAAGCATTTTTATTTGATGCCTTCCTGTCATTTATACACAATGTGATGTTACGCTGCTTGCAGTGCTGTTGTCTGCAGTGCTAAACTGTTCTGGGACATTAAGAGACTCACTGTCCAATCAGGAGCTCATAGGAACATTGTGCTTCAGAGGCCATGAATGAGCATTACAAAATGTTGTACGCTAAATCTTTTCAAAGATGTTGCAAATCGTCCCTAATTCATGCAAACATCTTGGTAGTTTTGTCCTCTTCTGCACATTACAACCGGAATGAATTAGCAGAATAGCTGTTGATGCTTGGTCTTTGTCTTTTGTGTTGCGGAGCACTGTGTGAATAGATTTTTCCTGTCCCCTGATTAGAAGGCTGAGAGAGGAAAGGTTTGGAATAACTTTAGCACTCAGAGTATTAGAGTTCTATTCTGGGCTAGTTCAGATTCCAAGTTGTCTCCGCACCTACACCCAACTTGCAGATGAGCAGGAGGCCTTGTCTGACCTGCCACTGCTTCTTCCTCTTCCTTCCTGTGATAAAATTGTTCTAGACAATGACATTTTCTTGCAAAATTTCTGGGAAAGTATAGGTGTTGGTGAAAGATCTTAAAACTGTTTGCAGCAAAATACATTCTGGCAAAATACGAACTGTTTGGATTTCCTCACTGGAAAGGCGGTGGTGACTGCCACAGGCAGTTTGCAAAGAAAAGAAGCAGAGCCTGTCCGAAGTGCTCCGAGAACTCACAGACAACTGTAATTCTGAGTAGGTTATCTAAGTACTAAGTTGATATAAATGTAATCAGCAGGTTAATAAATTTTTGGAGCATGGTTCTTGAATAAAACAAAACATCTGGAGTTGAAAGGGACAAGGATCACAGAGCCCAACCCCTGGCTCCACACAGCACTGCCCAAAATGCAAATCTGTCTGAGAGTGGTGTCCAAATGCTTCTTGCACTCCAGCAGCTCTGTGCCCACTGCCCTGGGCAACCTGTTCAATGCCCATGGTGCAGACCCTTTCCCTAACCCCATTCTGACCCTTCTTACACTGTGGCACCAAAATCTGCACCCAGTGCTCAACATGAGACCGCACCAGAATAGAGTAGCAATTCCTTCACAGGTTTAGGGTTGGTTGGGACTTCATCATTATTGAAGGTTGTACTCCCCCAACTGAGCGCTCTGGCGAACACAGGACCCATCATTGGTGTTGAAAGCAGACGTGAAAAAGGCATTAAACATCTCTGCTTCATCTGTGTCCCTATTTGTGATGTGACCATCCTTGTCAGGTAATGCAACGTTATCTCTGGTTCTCCTTTTGCTGTTAACGTTATTTTTAAACAGCCCTTTTTGTTTCCCCTGGTGTACTGACCAGCTTCAACTCTGGGTGAGCTTTGGCCACATTAATTTTCTTTCTAAAAAAGTGAATCTATGTAGACCTTCCATGTTGCCCAACCTTGCTTCCTCATACTTTCATTTTCTGCCTAAGTTCTAGAAGAAGACCCCTGCTCAGCCAAGACAGCCTTCTGCCTTCCTAGCTTGACTTCTGACATTTTGGAGTTTCCTGCTTAGAAAGGGAACAGCACTGATAGACCCCAACAACTTCAAAAGCAGTTTCCCGGGGGAAAACTAATTCACTGAGCAGCCTAAAGCCTGCCTTCCATATCCAGAGTTTAATTATCAAGGACAAAGGGAAAAAAAAAATGAAGTTTTTGTGGATTGTTCAATATTTTGGATAAGTATGGAATAAATATGTTGAATTCATAGTTTAATTAGTTTATCACGTTGTTTGTAAGTCACCCATCTTGCCTCATCCGGCAACTTAATCTGGCCTCTGAGAAGGAGAATTAATATTTCCTATGATATGAGAG
Organism: Tragopan temminckii; assembly: GCA_028571105.1. Lineage (NCBI taxonomy): Eukaryota > Metazoa > Chordata > Aves > Galliformes > Phasianidae > Tragopan > Tragopan temminckii. The sequence continues at coordinate 16,580,881 of JAOWBP010001760.1, forward strand.
GCTGTAAGTTTTGGCCTGTTTGATGTACTAAGTCAGTGATCTGTCCCTGGTAACAATACAACTGACAGCTCAGGAGCAGGGAAGTTCACTGGGGTTGATACAAAATCAGCAGTGCACTCAACTGAAAACAAAAATAAAAACAACAGAAGTAAACACTGCAAAAAAAAAAAAAAAAAAAAAAAGTCACCAATATTTTCATAGAATCATAAAATCTTTTGAGTTGGAAGGGACCTTTAATGGTCATCTAGTCTAACTCCCCTGCAATGAACAGGAATGTTTTTGTTGAAAAGAGGAGTATAGAGTCAAAGTGGAGAAAACACTTCATGTGATCTATATGACAATTAGGATGACTATTGAAAAGCAGTTAATTATTACAGTTCTTGGGAAAAGAAAGTCGCTGAAAACATTGAGAAAATATTTTTAGCTGTTCATGCTATAATGGAATGATGGAAACTCACATTTTGCACTCTGAATACTATTGGACAAAAGAATGAGCCTGGAAAAGAGAACGCATGCATATTCACAGAATTCTCCCCAGTGGAGAAAAAAAAAAAAGGTGTTGCCAGAGAGCCAGAAAAGGTAAAGGCAGAAATCAGTGCTCAGTGAAGGGCTCAGTGAGGGAGAGATGAGTGGAATGATTGGGAAAGTAGATGAAAAGGCATCATATTTTAGTTTTCTTTTCCTATTTTGACATTAACTTTTTCTGTGGCCTAAGATAAGATGCTTAAACTCCACATACTAACACATACCTAAATCAGGCCAACACATACCTGCAAGTTTTTGTGCTAGTTAACCAAGCAATCTTTGTGTAATTCTCTAGGTCAGCGCGTGAACATTTCCTTAACCTGGATTTTTTTCTACTTTTATTCATTCTGTAGCCTTCTGTCATGCAAATAGTTCTGCTTTTATCTGTTTTAATGCTGTGAACCAATATGTTCTCTAGTGTAAGAATGGTTGTCAGAACCGGTGTGAACATAATGGAAACAGTAGAGATTGGTGATATTTCAGAACATGATATAAAACCTTGAACTTGCCCCTTATCCCCAAAAACACTTTTACCATGTACTGTCATGAAATACGCAGTGTACTTTTGTGACTGAAACCTCATGTTATTTCGAAATAGAAGGAAAATAATAGATGTTTGTGATGATCATACTAAAGTATTTTTAGCTTACTTAACTTTCAGGTTGAAATCTCTCTGCATTACACAAATTAATGGTCGTGTAATATTTCAGATGAAGCTGGGGGGTGAGATAAGCGGTTGGCAAATTTCTAAGGATACTGCACCACATGTAGGAAGAGGCAGAAATTTTTGGTTTTGCAAAGGTTCAGTTGTTCAAGTCCCAAATGAAAAATGAGCAGATGAATAGAGAAGTTGATTTTTGCCCCCATATCTTCTGTATAATGAGAGCTAGCTGTTGATGATTGGGGAAAATGCATGAGCACTCAGTGAAAAATTTAGCCAAACTCATTGCTTTCTGAAGTCAGCACTCTAGTTGTGTTAGTGTGCTTGTGATGCAGACTGGTTATGTTTAAGCTTACTGATTTAAGACTTACAAATGCAGTGATCATAATCAGAGTATTCAGTAGTATGGAAAAGATTGCCTATGCATATGAAACATGATTTTTTGCAGCTTAATACATTAGGAAGCAGCAGCTCTAGTTTTTGGCCTTTTGCCTTAAAAACACTAATTGATCTGGATAGGAAGAATACCCTTAAAAGTGGCAATTTCTAGAAAAAAAACTAGTTTTAAAATGTGAGATGAATGCATTTGGTTTATATTATCTCATTTTTCATCACAGCCTTTGTCATGAGGATGGTTTCATGTCGTACCATTTTCTGCACTCCTTACAACCTTTGTCACATGAATAAGATATCAGAACGCTAATGACTAATATACAGTATTCTGTGTCTGCTGATACTATACTGTACTACTGTGACCTTTGCAATATTATGTATTCTGATTGGCTGTCCATTTCACCTCTTCCCCACAAGTTAATAAGGCTGTAAAAAGGAGAGAACTTGAAATGGCCAGCCAGTCAAATTACAGAATATTGAAAAGGTCAGAGCAGTACGGCACACAGAAAAAAATTACGGAATATATGAGGCATTAAAATTCTTGTGACAATGATTATAACAAGAATGGAAAAGGATACCCATTTATGTTATTTCAATCTAGTGAACCCCAAAGGATGATGGACCCAGGACAGCAGTAATTTACGCACCAACGACCCTCAGGAGCTTTATTCACTCATTTACAGTAGCACTCAAAAACAGAAACGCACATCTGCTCGAGAGCCTACTTTCAGTTGCCCAACAAAACCAGAGTGAACCTTCAAATGCAGATAGTCACCATCGAGGGTGTTGTGTGAAGCTTAGCACTTTTAAGCAATGATTTTTTATGGAATACATCACTTTGTATCTTTTTAACATAAGAATATTTTATTACTCAACTTTGTTTCAAGTATACGTAGTTTTCAAGTAAGTACGTGGATATTTGTTAGTCTTAATTTCTTTAATTGGATAATATTTCCTGAAACACTGGGATACTTTGTCATTAACTAGGAACAAACTGGTAAAAACACACTTTTTTTCTCAAATACCAGACAGAAGCCAAAGAAATCCTTCAGAAATGCTGGGAAAATATCAAGTGCCAGTCCTATGAGCAAGAAGTCTGATTATAAATCAGTGATTCAAAAATTATGGAATGATGTTGAAGTATGAGACAGATTAAGGAGTATGAGGAAGCCTTTTGTGTTTGTAAATGGTTGAGTCTTTTTTGAGAGGCTCTGAACTCCCTTTGATCTTAATTCATCTTTTGGTAAAGGTGTTTGGATGCCTAATTTTTTGAAGGACATGCTGAGCCAGTAGTTTATCTTCTGCCACCTTGGTTAGGTTGCCCTTGTTAACTGTGTCTCAGGGACCACTTTCTTGTTGGGGTGCTCAAGGCAGGAGCTACGAGGCAGAAATGTGCAGGAACAATAAGGTATTCTGGTAGAAACCATTTGTGTAAAGTAAAACAGTGTCTTTTAGGATGATACCTGTGTTTGAGACTGTTGCTCTTTAGGACTGAAGCAGACTTGTTAGTAGGCTAAAGTAGGATCAGTGAGCAGGGTGGAGAGAAGTATATACATGAAAAATGGAAAAAGAGGCATCACCTACTTATACTCTCAAATATGTCCACACTGGAGCAGTCTAGGCAGGAGTGGCACAGAGTGATATGACAGGGTTATCGCTGTATCACTGTATCACTTTCTGTCAGGCTGAACCTATGTGTCTGCATTTTCCAGCCCACTGAAAGTAAAGTTTAAGCAGTGAGAAGTGGCAAAGCTGCATATTGCAAGTCATCCCCAGCAAGACCTGCATTTTAAAAATGTTCTAATATTTCACTTGCCAGCAGCAGTAAGTTGCTTGGCTGGCAATGGGGATAAAATACCTTTTGTCCGTGTAAAATTTGATTTGGGAAACTTGGAAACACTCCTCAGGTTTTTATCAGAAGCAATGAAAAATTGTGAATTGCTGTGTTGTCTTGCTCATTGTAAATCTGCAAGTTCGTTTTTGAGCTGAATAAAATGGTTATGTAATTACATACTTCTCCTAATTATTGAGTAATTATATACTTCTTATAATTGCCAAGTAATCACTCTGCTATAACTAGAATTTAATGTTACAACTAATTGTATAATTACTGTATATTAATGTTGTTATCCAGGCAACTCGGAATAGTGCTATCCTTTTGATTCTTTTTTGTTACTCTAAACCATATTTTTTAAAATGATGTATAGTTTGCCACTGGAAGATTAATGGTGAAACATGAATATCAGAAGTACATGCTTTCATTTGGGGCTGAGGTTGGTGAGAATTAATATATTAACATATTCAAACTTCACTGAAGATAGAAAAGGTTGATTTTTCTTATGAAATGGTACATAAATTGCTGTTAGGGAGTCTTTTTTTTTATGCTTGAGGTTTGAATCTGCCCTATGAGCCTTAATCTGTGCAACTGGAAATTTAAACTTTTCCATACATTGTATGTGAAACATAAAAAATGCACCTATTTTTACAGTAAGAAGAGTCTGTATTTCACATCATTGGAACCTTAAGCATGTATGTCAATTAGCCATTTGTTGGCTTTATTGTTGTTAATAAAATAATGGGTGCATATAACAGTCACATTTTTGGGTGGATGTCACAAATAGTGAGTCACAGATTGTATGGTGATGCATGGGAAAAATGTGATAAATGATGGGAGAAAAGTGCTTTGTTGGATTGTTCCTACTCCCACATCATATCCAGGGACAGCTTCATAAAGATGCCTTGTGCCTGTTTGATAGACAGCTTAAGAAATGACATCAAGTAAAGCAGATGCATTTTTTCTAGTGCTGGCTGAGTAGACAGTGCATGAATAATCTCAGACAAAATCACTTCTGCAAAATTGATATCTCTGTATATGGCGTGTGTAAAAGTTGATTGTTCTTCTTGCATGATAAAGAGCTTTGCCTCCCTTGCTATTTATAAAATAAACTCTCTAAGGCTAATGCAAAATTTGTTGAACTCCAAAATAAATCCATCAGATTTCATGAAATGATTCTAGATTCACACTACTGTGGTCTGTTTGAGCAGACTGGCAACTCATGTAGAAGGTGAGCACCGAGGACATAAACTGCAAGATGGACTTATGAAATGGCTCAACTCATTCCCCTTCTCTAAAAAGTTAGAGTTAGCTTGCCATATGTTAGCAAAAGAATAAGTGAAACACTCTGTGCAGCTCTGTGAATGTTGCAATAATAGAGTCGCATGGACTTCTACCATAAGTGTATCATACAGACTGTTTATAAGGACTGGACAAATGTACAGATCACTCATATTTGGTAAAATGTAATGTGAGAATGACAAAAAATGTACTGCATATACACATTTAAGCAAGTGTTATGGAAATATGGAATATTTGAAAAACTGCTTCAGGTTTAATTTCAGTGTTAACAGTTCACTTGATACTTGCATAAATTAGGTTAATTCAAAAATGACTTTAAAAAGAATTTGCATGTTTTCGTTAAATTGTATCTTAGATTTTGTAGAGGGCTCAGACTTCAGTGTTTAATCTTTTGCCTGTGATAATGCCTTAATTTTAGCTATTTTTAATAGCTGTGTTCTGCTTAATCTCATTCTGTACGTGTGGTTTCAGAAACTTCTGAGATTCTGCTGTTGTTTGTAATGCAAAATTGCCATTGACTTTGACGTAAGAGCTCTGCACGGAATGATGGATAGTAGTAATTATATTAATCGTTTATATAGCATTTTAGTTGTTCAAAATATTGGGTAATCTTTGAGCCCAGTTTTCTCTCTGTTGTGTGAGTGAAATCTTCATTGAGTCAAAAAGTTATTACTTGACAAATAATTATTTTTTATTTTCCAGTCTTGATTACAAGTTATTCTGAGGAGTTTTGTTTTGTTATTTTTATAGAGTCGAATATTTGTGTAGCTTAAGTTTGAGGTCTTGAAAGGGTTGTAGAGGACAGGCAGTGGTGTCCTCTGATGATTTAAATGGACAATCTGAATACTTATGTCCTTGTTTTATCTTTGATTGGATTGCTGGAAAACATACACTTCTTATTGCAGAAAAGTAATGAAGTTATTCTTATGTATACAATGGAGTTAGCTTATACTGGCTGCTGAACTCCTAAAATAAGTGCTTTTTTTAATGAATTCAAGAGGTTGAACAAATCTTTCATAGACACGAGAACTGGATTTAACATTTTAATGACCCTCACCAGTTTGCATCTACCATTCTCACATAGCTGTTCAATAACACAAGTCATTTCTGAAAACTGGCTTTTGTTTGCGACATATAGCACATATACATAGCAGTCAGCTTTGTGACTGCATGGTTGTTCCATTTATTTTTCAACTTGTACGAGTACTTAAAAATGTTATCCAAAAGAGATAAAAGTGGGGAACAATATTTACTCTTCAAGTAAGACATTTTTTATGTTCTTGATATCAATATAAAATTTTTATTTGAGTAGAAGTCTTGCTTCTTAAGGAACAGCAAATCACATCAGACACAAAACCTAACATTTGGTCTTCTTCCTCCACTTCCTTTTTCTTTCTTAACAGCTAGTGCTAATTATTCTGTTGTAAATGGCACTCGAATATTATGCAGCAGCAACGAATCCAATGTATGGGTACCCATTAAAGGACTGATTCCATTTTCTAACTACACAGTGCAAGTGAAGGCTTCCAACAGCCAGAGCAGCTTGATAAGTGATGCTATAACTATAGTGATGCCTCCGGGAGGTAAGTATGAAAAACTGCTGTTTCTGTGCATGTAACAATTATACAAATACTCTGTTAAACCAAACATTATTTATTATTACAACTGAGGACTGGAAACTCAGAAGAATATGTTTGCATTAGTAGATCTTAGTAACAAAATTGTTCTTTTCAGCATCAAATTTATTGCATTACTCAACTGAAAAAGATAGAAAATGAAAACTGGTAGTTGCACAGTTAATGTATTAGGTAAGTAAGAAGAGCATCATATGCTTTTTTTTCTTTTTTTTTCCATGAATAGTGTTGGATTCCATCATAGGGGAACAATCTAATCTAAGAGTGTGAAGAGAGTCATCTGCATTTGTGTAACCTTAAGAAAGAAAAACAGTTGCAGTGTGCTGGTTCGCAATGAACTACACTCTAAACAACTTTGAGCATTATCTTATACACATATCATAATTAAGCAAATATTCTCTAAATACTCTGCATGTTTGTTTGTTTTTTAAGTGAAAGCTTCAATTTGCAGCTGGTATGTATTTGTTCCTTTTGTGTTCTCTTTTCATGAGCATCCTAATGAACTAGCTTTTATTGAAGAAATACTAGTGGAAACAGTGAAGTTAAGATGATTTTGAATCATAAAATGAGAACCTGGTTGAGCTTGATCTTGAGAGATGTGTAGTTGTAGCTGAGCGGAAGTAGTGCAAGCAAATAGAGGCAAACAATAACAACAACAACAAAAAAAACCTCCACAAAATAATAAAATTACAAAAAAATATGACTACTCTTGGAACAGTTTCCTTGCAAAAGACTGATTGGTTTGGTGGCAAAAAGAAAGTCTTCTGAAAAGTGAATAAGTAAAATGTAGGGCTTGTATGACACTACTGAGCAAGTTATTAAGTCCCAGTACATTTTGTATTTTTCAAACCTGTTTATTGAATTAGACATATTATTAACAAACACAAATGTATCATAAAACCAGATATGAGTTCTGCTGATCACTTAAAAATGTGCCTAATCCTAATATTGCTGTTT
>JAOWBP010001760.1:16588286-16615786 GCA_028571105.1 Tragopan temminckii
TGAGCTTGATCTTGAGAGATGTGTAGTTGTAGCTGAGCGGAAGTAGTGCAAGCAAATAGAGGCAACCAAACAATAACAACAACAACAAAAAAAAACCTCCACAAAATAATAAAATTACAAAAAAATATGACTACTCTTGGAACAGCTTCCTTGCAAAAGACTGATTGGTTTGGTGGCAAAAAGAAAGTCTTCTGAAAAGTGAATAAGTAAAATGTAGGGCTTATATGACACTACTGAGCAAGTTATTAAGTTCCAGTATATTTTGTATTTTTCAAACCTGTTTATTGAATTAGGCATATTATTAACAAACACAAATGTATCATAAAACCAGATATCAGTTCTGCTGATCACTTAAAAATGTGCCTAATCCTAATATTGCTGTTTGGTTCTGCATGAAGAAATAACAGAATTAGGTAGTGAAAAATTCACCAAATGAAAAGGTAAAGGATTTTTAAAGATGGACAAGGATGTGCACAAGTTTATGACAGCCATTAAGACGCACTTTCTTTCATCATTAGATTGTTGTTGATTACAATTAGAAAACTTATAGCTTTGAAATTATCTTTTTTATGACCTTGTGGTAGTTAAAAGCAATACCTCATTGATTAAATAGGTTTTAGTTCATGCTTCCTTTTCGTTAATGATCTGAAAACATATTATCCTGATTTACACATAAAATCATGCTGAAAAGCATGTGGCATTCACTAGGATATGTGTGTTTAAGTAGAATTAAATTAGCAGTGAGAGTTATTAAAGAAATCTTCCATACTATTGTCCAGTGGACTGTGATCTGTGGTGAAATGAATAGTAAATGAAGCCATACATATGAGAGAAGGATTCTCACAAACTCTATATCCTCGCTATACATATAAACACGTGCAGGCACACATACACACATATATATAGGACAACGTATGCTTATTTTACAATGATTTTTATTATAAACACTTTGAATGCCATGCAATTCAAATGTACAGTATATTATGAGCATATTGGTAATTTTGCATTGGGTTGTATTCCATCACTGGCAAATGCATTCTAAATCAATAAATGAAATCTGGATCTTACTAAAAACATTTTATTTTTTACCTTAGTGGCCAAGTTTTCACTTTAGGATAAGTTGTATTTCATCAAAGAATGAAAGAGTTCTCATTGTATGCAAAACCACAGCCTTCCAATGGGTGTAAAAAAAAATAAAAAATAAAAATAAAAATAAAAATAAAAAATTAGTATTCTCTTCTTAAGGGTAATAAAAATGCGATTTCTAAAATTACTTTGTAAGAAGTACAGGGAGCATATTGGAAAAGTGTTTAAATGGGATAGGGATGGAGAGAACAGGAGTATTCATACTGAAGTTACTGCAAATCATTATTTTTTTAATTAATATCCAGGGTTTTTTTCCAAAATACATTTATTTTGTTTCATTTTTTATTTAAAATGTAACACACATAATATAATGCACACTGAGTCTTTAGTGTTACCTGATTGAATATGTCTTAATTTCTCATCAGGTTGATTTGCTTTGCTTATAAGTTGCTGTTTAAAAAAATCTTGGAAAGAAGGAATATATTTCATCTAAGCTCTTGACTAAAATTGCAGTGCAGGTTCAAGAGTTCTTGGAAAGATTAAAAAAATAAAAACTGAATCCAAATGTTAATCCATAAATATGAAACTTTCTTTTGACCCTTACCCTGTAGTGATCTGGAGTTACTAATGGGGTTAGGATTTCAACTCTTAATGGGTCTTGGTGCATTAGTGTTTTGTATGCATGGAATTCAGCATTCAGTTTAATAAGTGGTTGACATTGGTGATGTCCCTTAATTTGCTTAAATCTAATTGGCTCTTTTATCAGTCAAACCTGTATGGATTGGCAATTGATCAGAAAGGGTCAGCCATGACTGTGCATGTACTTAAATGCTGGATCCACCAGTTAAAGTCACTGTTGCATAATAAGAAGCTGAAATCGTGAGAACAAACGATCTTCAGAGTTGGGAGCTAAAAGAAAGCAGAGAAGTTTTTCAGGATGTTCAAGTTCAGAACAAAGGCATTATGGAGTATATAAATTTTAAATACACTGCTTTTTGCCTCAAGACTTAAAGCATTTTTTTTCCAGATGAACTGAAATCTTGTCTGAAACTGTCTTTGTTACATCAAAGAACTGCATAGAAAGCTAAAAGAGATGGGAGAAGCATAAAAGGGCATAGTTTAAAATGATTAGTGACAAATTTCATACCACATAAGTAGAAGTAAATTTTTTTGAGTTTTACATTTTTTTCCAAAAAGAATAAATTTGTTCTATTTATCTTGTCCTAAACTGCTTTGGTGGAAGTTGTAAAAGATAATGTACTAGCCAAGGCTCGACATTAATTTGAGGATGCCAGGCAATAAAAGATCTGGAGAACAAATCACTTTAGAATAATGTAATTAGGTAAATGAAATGATATAGAGGATGTAAAACTGCAAAAATCTTGGAGAATTTTTTTTTGTGCAGAGCGCTTGGTTATACATTTTTCTCATTAATCAATGTTGTTTTTTGATGCATTGGCAAACAGAGGACCCAGAGAATTTGGAATTACTTTATAAGTGATAGTAAGCTAACAGAAATGAAAGACGCAATTACTATTGGTAAGACCTTGTTAACTCCACTTGTTCCCAGCCGCTGGCTGCAGGAAAAAAATGTAATACAGAAGGGAATGAGAAGTCTTGCATGCAGAAATGAAGAGGTGGTTTTGCTGAGAAATAGCGGTGAAGAGAGAGAGCAGAGAGAGACAGGCTGCTAACCAGACAAGAGACAGGAAGGTGGAGGCTAACCCAACACCAATAAGAGAGAAAGCACAGGAAAGAACTGCATTCCCAAATGATAGGAGGTATGAAACTTGTTGTGGGTGATAATTCTATGTCTTATTGCAGAGAATTGTCTTTGCAAGGTTACTTGTGTTGAGTATTACCAACAATAAACTTGGTGCTGCCTTGTCTGTAGAAAAGAACTTAGTGTTGATATATGTTCCTATTCCCTAGGTAATATGTAAAAGGGAGGATACTCAAGGAAAAAAAAAAAAGTGCCTAAACAGTGAATTGTGTTTTTAATCTCTGCCATAATTTATGGAGTATGTTGCAGTTTTATATTCTTGGTTCATGATTTGCACAGTACAGTAATGCCTATCTGTGAAAGATGGCAGATTTTGTCTCAGACTCATAAGCATCTGGCCTTTGCTGGTCAAATGTTTGTAGCCAGGATGCTGCATGCCTCTGCCTTACAAGCTCCAGCTTCTCAGACGCAAAAAGTGAACCTACATATTTATCACTTGATGTCTGTTTGCCATCTACAGAACATGGCATCCTACAGGCAAAGGATTTCAGCTACTGTTAGTTTAGGTAGCAATGCCTCTGAGACTGGATATTGAACCACATCATAGCATCATTGATCTAATCATGCAAGCAAATAAGAACCACATCGTACACCTTATATTCACATCTGGAAACATTTGCTCATGCAAGTTAATCATTGGAGGCAACAAGCCTCCTTGATGAATTAGTAAATAAAGCAAACAGAAGTCCAGAAATATTTAGGAAGAAAAATCAAACCAGTGTACACTAAGATTTTCCTGAGATAAATTTGTTTTTCCATTCACTCAGGATCACATATATAGTCATACCAGAAAGCCTGTTTTGAAGGAATTTCCTAGGTTTCAGATTCTCATTTCTCTCCTTTACACTATTCTTCCCCCACTCCTTCTCCCTGTAGGCATGGAATAATATCCAACAGGATTCTTTTTGTTCTTTATCTTCTGTTTCTTTTTAATTTTTCATCCCTTTCATTCTCTTCTGCCACTTCTTGTAGAGTAGTAAAAACACAATTGAAAAAGGGGAAAAAAAACCACCGCAGGGGAAAAAATGTTTGTGAAATCACATTGATAGAAAAAAAAGATATTTTAAAAAGTTCACAATTCTCAAACTTGTGATGTTTCTGTACCTTGTTTCAGACAATATATATACGTGTTTCAGACAAGTATAATTGATGATTTTTATAAGAAACAAGAAATGTTTTTAAAAGAAATTAGTTGTAAATAATTTTGTGGAGGATGTTTATGGAAAGTTCTGAATGAAAAAATTGTGGCCGTGTCTTTTCTAGAGGTAGTTTAAGGAAAGAGCTGGATGGACTAGGGAGGGGGATAGAGCGGCCCTACATCTTTCATCAGTGACCTAGCTAATTAAAGCATGTCAGTGGCAAGCTGTGTAAATTGTCCGTTCTAGTTCCTCTCGTCCAGAAAGATGATTTCATGGGGATATAAGGGTAGGATTGCAAAAGCGCTTGTGTGTAAAACTGGGAGTTGCTCTAATGAAACAGTAATTCTTCTCTAATCTCTGCAGTATTGATCTGATTGTCATTTTCATTAGTTCTACTTTCTTCTTTTATTCCCCTTCTCCCTTTCTGTTCAGCACATCCTTCAGCATTATTCTTGTGCTCGTTCTTGTTTCTGAATGGTTGTTTTTGGTGCTCTAGGTGGCAAGAGAAGTTAGAGGAGCTCTTGTTCCTCAGCTCTCATTCCTGAGAGATAATGTCTTCAGGTTCTGGCAATGGGAGGCACAGAGGTGCCCATTTTTCTGCTGTAATTTTCTAAATTACAGCCGACTGGGGCTCAGCCTAACTTCACGCATCATAAGGAACCACCTCAAGGCTGCTTTAAACTGTACCCTTACCAAATTCCTATTTCTAAAGCTGGAGACTGGCAGAAGGCAAAGGCATTCAAATGCTTATTCCTTGCTCTTATTGGCTCCTTCCCTTTGCCTTGCATACAGCCTTTCTTTTTTTTTTTGCTGGGAAGATCCACTGTAGTTTCGTGTTCCAAACACCAGGGCTATTTTTTCAGCTCTTTGCTTTCTGTTTTCTGGAGCTGCATGAAACAGAGCAAGATGATCAGAATTGCAATTTTAGTTGCCCAGGACATGGATGGTTCTGCTTGGTTGGGAAATGACAGATGAGAAAGGGAGAGCTGTGCAACAGCTTGAAATAGCCCATAGATCATCTATAAGCAGGCAATTAACCTCAGTGTGGAGGTCTCAGTCCAGGTCTTTCCAAAACCTTAGCATGAGTTCCAGGCAGTATTTAAGATCCCATGGAAGAAATCTGTGGTAGAGCAGATTTCATGCTGGAAAACTACAGCTTGGTTGTTCTGAAAACTAGAGAAATACATAGAAATGGGGAAAGCAGCCTGAGATTTAGCAGTAGATCTCTAAAATGATTCTACCATCACATAAACCTATTTCAGACCAATTTTAATTACATATAGAAAAGAAAATATTTAGATGAAGCATGCAATTTTTACATAAGTCTTAAACCTGTTCATGCATTTTTTCATTCTGTGTAAATCTCATCTAGATTGTTCCCTACTCTAACTAAAGTCCAACATTGTTTATGCAGTAAACTAGCCTGTCTCTGCTATGTAAAGAATTCTATAATAAAATGATATTTGAATTCCTAGTGAAACATACAGAAGACTATTGAAAAATGGTACCATTAATTTTGTCTTTTAAACCATTTTCCAGACATATGCAAGTCTTAGGAACTGGATCAATTTTTGTGTTACTTTGCTAGTTTGATATATACTGTTTTTCTAAAAAGTTCACTTTAATATATTTATTTCTGACAACTCATTTCCCTATAGGTTCCAGAATAAAACGGCATTTTCATAAGCTGTCAGCAAAGGCAAGTGTCTATGGGTTTGTTGTTGTTGTTATTTTAAGCAATATTTTCTGCACTTGGAGCACCTAAATTATGAGAGTTATCTGCTGATCATAAAACATTTGATTAAAGTGACAACATTTTTGAAGCTGCTTTACACAATTGAGGACATCTCAAAATTCCTCTGTTTTCAATGAATTCTGCAAGGCTCCAGGAAAGTTCTGCCAGCTTGTTTACATATTCTTATACTTTGTTGAGGAAAAAAAAAAAAAAGGATGTATCAAGATATTCCTGATGGTTAAGCGTAGATATGATCAAATAGCCATACTTTTCCTTCCTTTAGGTAGTAATATATATAGGGATGTTCTTTTTAAAACATCATGTCATAGAAATGCTTTGCTTAAAAAATAACTAATATTTAGGTGTTTTTTTGTTCAGTTTAGAAATAGACCTGAAATTGAATTTAAAAAATTAACCTTCAGATCTGAATTCTTAAATTGCACGTCCGTTATATCATTATTTATTTGCTCTGGTGATGTTTTTCTTTTTGCTTCTTTTTCCTCATACATTGCTCCTCATTTCTGAGTACAGTAGGGGAAATAAGCTGCTCTTCTTCCTTATGGAGAGAAGGGAAAGAAAAGGAAAAATGAAGGAGAACAGGTCATTAGAGTCACCATTTTTCCCCTGGTGTCCCTATAAGATAATGTGCTTGTATGCTACTTACCATCTTACAACAAAGGCCACCATTGGATTCCATAGTCCTTAGTCATTTCTGACTTTGCACATTTTTTCCTTACTGTGCTTTTTTAAATTTTTCTGTCTCCATGCATGTGCAGATACACATAAGCAAATATGCGTATGAGTGTTCGTGTGTACGTACTGGATTTTAGCCTATTTCCCTTTGGATCTGTATTCAGGTGTGACTTAGGATTCTGACAAGGAAATACTACCCTTTTAGGAAGATTAATTCCAGTTTAGTAAAATAAGAGAGAAAAGAAATTGATGTCTTTCATATTACAATGGGATATGTCCAGGATTCAATTATATTAATTCTTACTATTTATGTGCTGAGATACTTTTATAATTTTTACAGATGTTTGCTGGTTTAACATTCCAGAAGGCTTATTATTGTTATTCCCATTTTACAGATAAGTTTGCAAATAGAAAGATAGGCCAGGGAAGGTAAAGAGACTTTGTATTCATTCTAGCACTGACAAGTATAATACACACATCAAAAGGTCTGGCAGGCTCTCTTCTTCCCAAGCTTATACTACGATTGCCTCTTCACAAAAGGTGCTACCAAAGTTGAACGTGACCACTATGTACACACAAAAAAAACAATTCACAGGTTGACTGCTTTATGATTTTCTAAACAGCTCTTATAAAGCATGTAGGAAGAAAAGAAACTCAGATTGAAAAGACACCGTGATATAGAGAGAGAGCACATCTCGTCCCTCTTTTTTCTTTCACCAAAGTGGTGAATCTTCTTACATACTAAGAACTGTACTTGAGATAGTTATTCCTAAGAAACTGATAGTGCTGTCCAAAAAATTGAACAAGATGTTCCTGATGATTGTAATCTGAATTAAGTAGCTGTAAATTTTCTGTGATAAAGATAGAGCCATTTCAATCTGTGCTCTAAAAGTGGAAAACCGAGAGGAAATGTTCCCTACCTCTTAACTTTCTCTCAAAAGTCAGTTCAGTAGAGAATAAGCATTGCCAAGGTATTTACTTTATCTCAATACATGGTGCAGTTTGGAGTAAATGCTGTGGTGTGGCAAAATACAGACAGCCTGGTTTGCAATTGAATAAAATTTGATGACTGCTAATCAATTAAGCTACCCAATTTTGAACAAGAAAACAGTAGCCAAGGTCTTTTCAGGAAAAGCTACTTGGGAACAGAGCATTTGTTGTTTTATATTGACAACCTTCCACCAATTTCAGCACAAGCTGAAGAATTGAAGAGCCAAGAGTTAATTCATATAAATGGTTTATTTGTTACAAATATCTAGAACAGAGCATTAACTGGTGAGCAGCTATTTAATAATGTGGTATGAACATTTCTGTATGGATGGGTCAGGTATAAAAGGCTGTTAATCCTTTTACCTTATTCATCAGATAGCTCAACTGTGTATTTTACACAGATTGTGTGAATAAGTTTGTCTGAATTACTTTCCATTCACTTTAAATATGAAATATTTTGCTTCGTTGGATAACATATTTCTGTCAATTGAAATGCTCTTTAGTGGGGAACAAATCTATAATGACAGGTAGTGATTTTTGCCATCATTATGTGGAACAGAGGTGTCACCTTTTGTGTTCTCTTGCACCTTATTTCTATGTTAGACCACTGTCCAGAAAAAAAAAAAAGGAGGTCTGGATTGCTCATCCTGAAGTGACTAACATTCTCATCTCCAAGCATATTGGTCTCTTGGTTCATAAGGAAGGAAGACAGAATATAGTCAATCTCTCCTATTGAAACTCTGCTGCTATGCCAAAAAATAAAAATAATAATGCTTTATTTTTGAGGGAGATGAGGGGACAGGATCAATTGTAACCCAGGGATGCAGGTACTTCTCTGGTCTAGGTGAGGCATGTGCAGCAAAGGAGGAAGGGGAGAACGTCTTGGCTTCCAGGCATTCATGGACCTGGGCATACACTGTTCATTGATGGTGATACTCAGCATGAGCATCAGAATGTGATTCTATTGCTAGTTTCTAATACAGTGTAATTCATTGATACTGAGGCTGCTGTGCTAGACTGTAATGTGAAGTGACAGCCATAGCATTACAGTTGGCAATTTTGAGAAATGATAAGAATTCTTGTTTACTCTGTAAATGTGATAGTTTGAATTTGTCAGACTTGGCTTCTTGTGTTACATAAGAGAATAATATACAGCGTTTTTGTGCTATTTCCCTAATTATAATAGTTTTATTTCCAGAACTAAATACCTGATTCTGTTCTTTGGCATTGCACAGAATAGTGTCCTTAGAGTTCTGTATGTTGATTAGTGGCAGGATTTGGTTGTATTAGGAAAAACATTCTATACTGTTAATGATGACAGATGCAATTAAATTATTTCTCTGCTATTTTCTTTTATGTTCACACATTTTGCCCATTAATATTGATGGGCTTTAGAAGGTTGAGCATATACTGGGAGGGAAGCAAGCCCCTGAATGTTGTATTTTGCTCTTTGTGGAGCTGACAATATAATTTCATGTCTAAATGTAGGGAAAGCTGCTGACAATTTTTATACATTAAATTATAACTGAGAACTAATTCAAGGATCAAAGATGCTCTTTGGGAGAGATCGCTTTAGTGGTAGAAAAAATGATTACTTTTTTCCCAGTCTCATATATTTGTACTGTACGTCTTGGAAATACCATTCCCTACAGTTTCTGAATCTTGATGTTTAATTTAACACAAAGGTCTTTGAGCAGCACAATGAGAGGGGGGCTTCTGCTAGTAAAACCTCATAGAAAGAAATTGAAACGTACATGTTTTTTCTCATTTATCAAAGAAGTGCAAAAATCTAAACTGACATTTTATATCAAATGAATTATGAACTGTGTACTTTGTACCTAAGGGAACAACAACTAAATTAGACTTCTGTTAAAGAGAGAGAGAGAGGAAAAAATAGGCTTTTAATAAAATATACAGTCATTTTTGGTATTTTGTCTGAACCTGACAAATTCTGTGCTTTGCAAGAGGAAACTAGAATGTAGGCTACTTCAAAGGCTATATGCTTTGAATGCCTTGCAGTGAATTGAGAATCAGGGTGAGATAACATTCAAGTCAGAATTTCTACTTAATAAGTATTGTTGGTTTGATATATTTGTTTTCAGCCTTGTCTGAATCAAGTCAACTGGCAAAGATAACGTGCTTTCTAATAGCTTGAAGACCAAAGCAAACAGTAAATGACTTTTTTTATTATTCTTCCATTTGTGAGAATATGTTTGTTACCGAAAAAGATTTACAGAGAGCCAAATTTTAGAAGACACTTGATTGAATTATGAGAGGTAAATTTTCAAGGAGTAATGTCTGACATATTTTAAGGGCATGACTTAAGAGACATTGTCTTCAAGTGAGCAACTTTTCCTTTCACCAAAGAAAGGACTTACCTTAAAGTTGGAGTTTGTATAGTTTATGAGATTTTGTACACTCGCAATTTCTGTATTTCCTTCATGAATTTCAGTGGGAATATATTTATTTCAGTTCATTGACATAGAAGACACTTTGATATTGTTGTGATAAGCACCTACACCTTAGGGAAAACTGGAAATGAGAAGCTAAAATTCCATGGTTTCTTTGACAGCATATTCCCTAGTGCACTCCCATGGTGCTTTTTGATATATGAACAAAATATCCAAGAACTCTCATTGCTTTTCTCGTATGTCATATACATATATTTCATAAATATATGTTTGAGAAGATTAAGAAAGTTAGAATGTATAAAAGCTTTCAGAAACTCTGCGAACTCCTTGCAGAAAGCAAAAGTGTATGAACAGTGATTATGTGTTCATACTATGAACATATAATAAAATTTGAAACACAGCAAGACCAGCTGTACTTGTAGCTTTAGTACCTTTTTATATCACTACAACCAAGAGGCTTGAAATAAAACCAAAGCTGTAATGTGATATGTTAATGATGGAACAACTTCAACTGAGATATCCAAATATATTCATACCCAAGGAAGCAGTATTTTTGCCTTTAGATAACCTAAGCAAAGTTGACACTCCCTATAGTGGTAAAAAAACATCCAACCCTTTAAGTCCTTTAAGCCACTATGAAGAATGGTTTATTACTGATATAAACAATGGCATTATAGATGCTTCTAGGGAAAAGTAAATGGATTGTTTTTCCTCATTTGTAACTAGATTTTATTTTTATTATTCAACAGTACTTTTTTTAAAAAAAAAACTTTGTTCTATTTACTAATTGTAGTACTCTACACTATTTGATTCAAAA
Source organism: Tragopan temminckii (assembly GCA_028571105.1). Taxonomy (NCBI): domain Eukaryota; kingdom Metazoa; phylum Chordata; class Aves; order Galliformes; family Phasianidae; genus Tragopan; species Tragopan temminckii. Next base: position 16,598,941 of record JAOWBP010001760.1, read on the forward strand.
CAACATTCAGATAAACATGTAAATGCCACTGAAAATATGGCATTGTAAATGCCTATTTTTCTGTATCGGAAAGGGGAGGAGAAGAGGTGGCAGCTAGAGTGGGTGCAGCATTTTGAGACAGCCACAGCAGAAATCTGGTTCCCTCCAGGCATTCTGTAGATTCAGTCTGCTCCACTATCCAAGAAGATGAGAGAGATGAGGACAATAGGAACTACGACTGTTGGACCAAATAAACAGTTCCTTCTTTCTCAACACTTGCCTCTGAATTTCCTTATAAAAATCACAACTGTTGTGATTTTCTTTGTTTGTGATTATCACACACCACATAAAAGAAGTTGATTAAGAGCTGTGAAAAAAGTCCAGCTTTGTGTTGCCTGGATAGTTATCCAGGAACTTTGTTGAAATTTCTTTTCCTATTCTTTTTTAAAAGAAGAAAGGATTTGAGGGGAATAATGTCAATTGCAGCTTCAGAAGTTTCATGTTCGAAAGGTAGTCCAGTGACCTGGATCTCACTGATACACAGGATGTTCAGGATATAATGAAACTGTGCTACCCACTGTGCATAGTTGCTCCCTGAAACCAGCTAATCAGTCATCTTGTCAGATCCATTTTCTATTTATGGACACTCTCAAGCTGGGATTCCATCATAAATGGCAGTATCATCATATGCATTACACAGAAATTTATGGATTAAAAATAAATCTTATTGAGGATCCAATTTATTTGCAAACCTGTATTGTTCTCCTGTCTACACTTAGAAATATATAAACTCATGCTTTGTTGAAGTACACATCAATGGCAGGGTAGATAATTCTGTGAGTGGTAGTCCAGAGCCCATTCATACTGCAGCAGTATGCACGCTGCCAGCATTTGAACCAGAATTCTTATTTGATTTAAATATTTGTATCTTTTCCGTTATCTCACTTTCTTTTTCAGTTAGGTAGCCCTATTTTCTTAGTTTCTCTTGACATATTCAGTGAAGATAGGGCAATAATCATTTGCAAAAGACACATCCACTTGCCTTTGTGAAGTGCTGCTTTCTGGTTTTGAATATCCTATGTCATCCTTTTGCTTTCAGTCATAGAATAAAATATATAGTATATGAGAAATTCATTTTCAGCAGACCTCAACTGAACACTTCAGAGATGTCCATGCCCTTTTCATTTGTTCCTTCTTCATCTTCTCTGATGTTAAAGAACCTTATTGAATTATTAGGCTGAAAAAGTGTTAATTATGAAATCATCTGTTTATTTTCTTTCCATGTCTCATTTCTGGTTGTTTGTTTTATCCAATAGGGATTTTCTGATTTAAAATCTTTCTGCAGCAGCTTGATCCTGTTACTATATGTTCTTTTTACCCAGGGCACTGATTCTGTCTTTGTGTTTTGTGACAATGGAGATTACCATCTGTATCTATTACCTTGCTCTCTTCTACTCTTTAAGCCACATTGGTTTAGACTTTCTTCCCTGGAACTTTTCCAAGCAATAATGACCTCATTTGCGTTTTTTGTTCTTTGTTTCTCTGAGGACTTGCGTATTTCTAAACTTACCGAACTTTCTTAGGAAGGTTGATCCAGACCCTACCCACCTCCTTTATGTGCATCCCAAGATTGGAATCTCCTTGCAATCAGCCACTGATTAACTCAGAGCTTAGCTCTTTCATCTGTTGTCTTAGAGCTCATCTGGTGCTCCTTGCCATCACAGAAAATGACTATTCTGCTTTCCTACCGTCTCTACCATAAAGGTTTTGAAGCCTTTCAGGACTTCCTCAAGTGGACTATTCATTTCCTATGTGTTTCTTTGGTGTAAGTAGCTAACTCACCAACTCACATATTTTTCACCTCACCACAGCAGGAGTAGCCATGCTCAAAATCATATTGTTGCTACTGTTTTTCTAGCTTTTACTGTCTTCTAGAAAGATTGGCCCTTACAGTTTGGCTGCTGAAACCTCAGAAATATATTTGTTCCAGGAATGTGATTTTTTATGTCACAGTGTATGTTCCTCCTCTGGCTCCTGTGTCAAATTGGAGGGATAAACATCAGTGCTATCTATTGGGAATAATTACATTCCGCTGTCATTTTTTCAGTTCAGTATAAAAAATTAAGTCATAATCAGACATGAGCATCAAAGGTCAGGTTCCTTGATTAGTGCCTTCCATCTGATTCATATGCTAAGTTTTTATCCCTGATTCCTGAAATGCATTTCAAATGGCTATTGATGGAAAAGTTGAAATCTTCCTGAATAATTATCTGTGGTTATTGCTCTGGTGGGGACATCATCTTAGCTATAGAAATTGTAGCTACCTAAGAACTAATTCATTTCAAATATGATAGAAAGTACAAAAAGCTTGCCTACAGATCTTTGAAGTTATACCATCAGCATTAAGAAGGAAACTTCAGTTTAGTCCAGAGGCTCCTTGCCAACACTGTGAAGCTACCACCAGAGACAAGAGGTGTCAGTGTTTCCATCAGCGTGAAAGATACTGCAACTGCCTTTGGCCAGAGCTCTCTGCCCTCTGATGTCAGTCGTAAGGGAAGCTGCAGGATTCTGAGGATGATGTCAAAAACTCCCACCTGCTTCCTCTCCAAAAAGAACAACAAATGAAATAAAGAAATCCTGAAATTCATTTCTGAAGCTGCTTCATGCTGGAAGCTGAAGATATTACATGAAGATGAACACAGTCTTGTTCCTTCTCTTATCACGTGTATTCTTTCACATAAGTGAAGATCAGTGCTCACTCAAAGAGATATTTCATTTTGCAGGAAACTTAAGTCACGTGTGACCCACAAGTGTTGTTTTTTTTTGTTTAATTGTGATTTCTGTCTGATTTTGTAAAACCATTTCTTTTCACATTTTTCCTCGCAGTCTTCACAATCTTTCAATCTTTTTTTTTTTTTTTTGTGGTATGACAGTTACTGGCTAGTCATCCTTTTAACTACTCTGATGAATAAATAGTTTTACTATTCAGTTATAAATTCTATCCAATGTCTTTATTACAGATATTATAATCATTAATCACTCAGTTAATTGCTTCTTGGCATTCTTTTGTATCTTTTAAAGTTTAGCAGATCTCCTAGTGAGTAGCCTGGATAAACTTTCTAGAGAAGAAAGACAGATTACCTCTTAAATAAATGTAAAGAAGACAAGTCTATAAGACATTTTTATACTATTGACTTCAGTAAAAAATAGCACTTAGAAAAGGCATCTCTTAGACTTATTTTTACTTGAGACTCATGTCTTGATTGCAGATGTTGATGAGAAAAAATTTCATTAAAAGGAGGGTGAGAGCTGATTTTGTTTTCCTTTACAACAGTATTAATGAGGAATAGGTAAGCCTGCTCTGGGATTTTATAAGAGAATTGTATTAAAGTTCAGATCTGCAGGCCAAGGAGGAAAGCCTGAGTTGGTTTTCTGGTCGTTACTAAAATTGTATTTTGCAGCTTGAAATACCAGATATTGCAAGTGAAGGAAAATTTGCAGTTAAAACTCACATGATTAATGCAGATCAAGACAAATCTAAATGTTAGAACCTACTATTTTTATTTTTCTGAATGTTATTATACCTAATAAGTGATATTAATGCTGAAAGCTAGCAAATCTACAAAGCAACTCCTTTTCAACTGAAATTACTACTATAGCAGATCAATAATGCAGAATAGATCATGAAGAAAGATTGAGATGTTTTTATACCCTGTTTATATTATACTTCTGAAAATAAAATTTTAGGAACATTAAGTGCAAACAGGTTTTAATTTACTGGCACTATGAAAATAAAGCCAGAGCTTTATGTCTCTTAAGTTGCTTTTTCACAAAACAAAGCTTTCTTTACTTTCTGAGCCCCAGAGTGGGACAAGCATGAAGGTCACCACAGGTCTTCCACATTGTATATTCCAAAATACATTGACATACGTTAAATGGGGTTGTGCAACAAAGTTAAAGTAGGTCTATGTTGTCCCTGATAGACGTATTACTAGAGAAAATAGTATCTGTAACTGAAAACATAAATCAGTGAAATTATAAGATTAAAAAGAGTATCTAAGCTCTGTATCTTGATTAGGTGTAAAACAGTGTGGAGGAGAATGTGCATTAAATGAAAAATCAAAACTAGTTTGTGTATTCACTATGCACTGAGTAGGAAAGATGACTGGGAAAAGAGGGTTAAAAGACAAACCGGTGAAGACATGAAACAGGAAAGAAAAAAAAAAAAAAGCAATCTTGCTAACAGATAAAGGTTTATAACTAGCATGCCCTTCTAGTGATGACACAGGGCCCAACATCATGGCTTGTCTTTCTGTTAAATGAAACAAAAACACAAGCCCATGATCAGAATTATGGTGAACACAATATCTGGAATTATTTGGACTGCACAAACAACTAGATAACAGGCATACCTGGAAAATCAGGAGAAACAAATGTCAAATTGCAGAACAGATTGCCATAAAAAGTGTTGTAATGAGGTGATCTCAGTATGGGCACCTAAAATAGAAAATGAATCGGGAGTATCTAACAACCAGTGTAATGAGATAAAGAAATGGGGTTTGTGAATTGAACCTGGAAAAGAGTGAGTAGCCATGACTGAGCAAGACATTCATCTGAGCACAGTCTGACTGCAACTGTTCCTTTGCGTTATGTTACAAACTGCAGAGTGTCTACTTTAATTCCCCTGTAGTTAAATATCTGCAGTTATCATTTGTATACATGTGTATGAAAGATATTTAGATAAGATGTGCTAAATATTTCATACAAATAGATGTAGGGAATTGTAGAGTTACACTTGCATACTTCCAAACAATTGTATTTGCCTATCTGAAGATAACGTGGATATTCAGTATTTGTCTGATAACTCTTAAATGTGGTGTTACTTCACCAAAGTTGCATTGAGTTTACATCAAGTCGATAGATACCAAAACCAACTCTTCTGATTTTTCTTCATCTTATTAAAGAATAATTGTACAGACATTTTTTGAATTAGATAGTTTATTGTCCAAATATTTCACTTCTGCTAGTCCTTCCTAAAGTCTGCTTTCAGATAATTTAAATTTCAAGTATGTTATGATAAGCGTTATGAATATTTCTCCGAAAATTAGGCAGCTGTTTAATACAATGCTTGTTGCCCTCACATAAATAATTGCTTATGAAGCCATTGACTACTGCATATGCTATTTAAGATGAAGAAATTGAAGCAAAAAGTTAAAACAGTTTTCAAAGATCACTTAGCGTGTTAGCAGTGAAGTAAGGATCTGATCTTTCTTGACTCATCTGTGTGTACCTAAGTGTCTAGAATACAATATATTATTGTTAGATTGTAGCATTCCATTTTTTATTATTTTGTGGAGTTATTAATTAATTAATACTCTGATTACAATTGGCATCTGATTAAATATTTTATTCTGCCTTTGTAATTTCTTCAGACAAAGTGTGACTTTCTGCCCTGCTAAGTGAGGATTTACTAGGCAAGTTGTTGATTCAGTAGGTTGCAAGTGTAGTGGTTGCCTCCTGAGGGCAATATTAAAGCTTGGAGGGGAGCTTTTTGAGCAACATTGCATCTTAAAAGCAATATATCAAGCTGTTAGATACATGGATCTTCTGTTGAGAAATTTTCAGTAGAATTATTGCTGGTTGCCACTTATTACTTGGGTAGTAAGGAGTCTCTTGGGATTATGGATTGGGCAAAAAGGGTTAAACTGAGGGAAATGTTACACTGAAGACCTTGATGATGAGGAGTGTTTGAAACAGTGAACAAATTTTCTGCATGCAATTTAGAATTGCCAGTTTTGGATGTAAGTGCTCTGTAGTTTTAATGATCAAAATGTAATTATTTTTACAGAGCACCTTTTTTCATTATGACTCAGCAGAGGCTCCAAAATTGTATAGTCCTACCGAATTCCTTTTTGGAAGAACATAGTAAGGACATTCTCTTCAAGCTACAGGATTTTTGAATGGAATAAATTTGCAGAATATTCTAATGTGTTTGTTTGAAAGTCGTGAGGTAGAGTTGTTCTACAGGTTAGTTGACTTTCAGAGAAGAGATTTATCCAAATTTTCTACTCTTCCCTATGTTGGGCTTTTGTTGGTAGAAGAGATTTGAACATTTAGCTGAGATTACCTTTGCCATTAAAATAACATCTGCACTGTGAGTTGTTATTGACATTTAGACAGCTACATCTTTGTTTTTTGATCACTGTAATAACCATCACTATACATACATAAAGATTAATCAGAGCTTTTACTTTGTGCATCTCAGGGAGCTTTACAAAGAAGGGATAAGTATTATTATCTGTATTTAACAGATTGAGAAAGAGGGACAAAGGTGAAGTGATGTGTCCTGAAAGAGCTGGAAATTTAACACTTTTGCTTCCTCACTGAGTTGCTCACACTGCCTCCTCAATAACAGTGTGAACTTTGGCTTCCTGCTGAATTTATAACTCAGCTAATTAAATTCATTGTTAGGTGTAGCTTCTCTGCTATGTAGAGAACTTCTGTGTGCACTTAAACAATTGGTGTGTTTTAACCTGCAGACAGTTTTTAATGAGACAGTACCCTGCTTTGAAGGGGCATTGAGTCTTTCTTTTAGTGTCAGCTTATGAAAACACTTTAATATCCTCTAATATAAGTTTTTATAATAATTGTGCTGTCTTTCTTGTTCTGGATGAGCTTCATTAACAACTTCATGAAACACTCTATGACAGGAAAAATCTTGTATTTTTTACAACAGAGAGATGTGAAGATGGCTCTGTAATTTTGAAATACTTGATACTCAGACTACCTCATCTCCCATCTTATCCATGTCTTCTCTATGAGATAGTGTTGGTTTTTTTTGAAAGCCTTGCTGTATTTTATATCCATAAACTTAAAAATCCTGTATTGCCCATCTCAAGTCCAACACTGTTTATGTTGCTTTATATTAAGTGAGATAAATATATGTTCTCGATTTTATTCTGAGAGTGTAATTAATTCACACACAGGGGCATTTTGTTTGCAAATGTTTGATTTTGAAGACTCACCTGTTAAGTCAGCCATATTTTTCCTCTCTGAGTTGAGGTGCTCTCAGGCTCGATTGGCCCTAAAGATGATGGCAAGGGATTTGCAGACCATGTATTACATGGATCTCAGATATCTCCTGGATTTGGTTTCCTTGGGATTCACCTGAGCCTCATTGTCTAGGTCTAGATAAAAGCAGCAGAAAGAAGGGTCCAAAGACAGCCAGGTTGGCTAAACTCCTGAATTTTTATGTTGCCCTTTTCAGAGTAACAGAGAGAAGGGGAAGGGAGTTAGGGAAACTGGAGATCTTTGTCCTCTTCATCATCTGGAAGAGTGTTGCAGGGTTATGTGTCAATTCGCAGTAGTGGAATACTTGGAAATAACTCAGGTATGCCAGTAGAGAGCTTTTGTTTTAAAAAAAAAAAAAAGGAAAATTCTTTTAAATTCTTTTCCGTATGAAGATGGTCCAGGGGCTGGAGAATCTGTCCTACAAAAACAGGCTGAAGGAACTGGGCTTGTTCAGCCTGGAAAAGAGAAGGATGCAGGAAGAGCTCACTGCAGTCTTCCAGTATTAAAAAGGAGTTTGTAAACATGAAGGAAATCAACTTTTTACATGAATAGATGCTGATAGGACAAGGAAGAATGGTTTTAAACTAAAGGAATGTAGACTTAAATTAGATGTCAGGGAGAAGTTTTTACAGAGAGAGTGGTGAGGTGTTGGTACAGGTTTCCAAAAGAGGTTGTAGATGCCCTCTCCCTGTTTAAGGCCAGGTTGTGTGGGGCCCTGGGTGCTCTGATCTAGTACTTGATCTAGTGCCTGGTAACTCTGCCTGTGACAGGGAGGTTGGAACCTTGAGGCCCCTTCCAATCCAAGCCATTCTGTGATTCCACTAGTGGTTCCTGAACTTAAGGGAAAGGGAATGAGTCTCCAGATTGCTGCAATCCATGTATTATACACTTCTATAAAATATAATTTGGAACTGGATGTGAAGAATTTTGAAGTTCCCCAATCATAAGCATGAGTAATCAGCATGAAACGCATCATGCATATTTTTGTGTGCCTGTGTCAGTATAAACAAAAAATGTGGTATATGACTGGTGATTTTTTTTCAGAGTAGATGCCATCCTTCCATCTGTTCCAGGGAGTGTAGAATTTGGACAGTGTTTCACATAGTCTGTTACTTCCCCTTTTAGTAACCGCCTCATAAATGAAGATCATAAAACTTAGTGTAAAATACTGTTCATTATCTTACAACTTATGCCTTGAGGCTTATAACTGCACCTTGAGTTACAGATCTGCGAGACTGTTTTTTCAGTAAAGAGAAAGAAGAAAATAACAACAACAAAAATACTTGTTGAAAGGACCAAAGAAAGAAGCAAATAGTAACTACTGGACCACGAAAAGCAAAACTATTATACAAGAGATTAAATGACAAAGACAGTAACTTTCTGGTGTTTTAATTCTCTGGAAAAGAGCTACAGACGTGCATTGTATATAGGAGTTCCAGATGTGTTTATGTACAGAAAGTTTCTCCAACAGATTGTTTTCTTTTTAAAGAAAAACAGACAAAGCCATAAACTCCAAGTTGGCATAATTCTTTTTACTGCATACAGTGAAATTTGCAGCAGTTAAAGGTCATTTGTGGCATCATTAGTGACAGATTTTGATCTGCAGTTCCTGGACTTCATAAAAACTAATTTCCTTAACAAAACGGTGAGCTAAAGACTGAGACTTACTTAAGTGAATCTATTTTGATTTTTACCTGAACACCTTTATTTTTTGTTAAAATTTCATTTGCTTTCTTTTAAAATTATTATAAATTTAAGGGCGAGAAGGTATCACAGTGATAAAAAACCTGATTGATATTAATATTTCTGTGAGACTATCTCTGACTTCTAGGTGCGGCAGAACTGGCCACAAGGAGAAGCGGATAATAAATGGACAGGTGGTAGAGAATATGTTGCCTCTGAATTTCTTTCAGTGTTTGGAGGTTTGCTTTTAGCAAAATGATATTAAGTGCTTTGGAAAAAAGAAAATAAAAAGAAAATCTTAGTCCAGTAGTGAGAATGTTAAACTAAATGGACCGTGTTAACATTGCTGTTGATCCTGAGGAACAGTTTTTCCAGTATATGGAGCGTTTTGTTTCTACCCGGCATATGTTGTCCATGGTTTTCTCTGCTCTAATTCATCCATGCTTTTCGACAGCTCCAGATGGTGTGATGCCTCCGAGGCTTTCATCTGCCACTCCGACCAGTCTTCAGGTTGTCTGGTCTACACCAGTTCGCAACAACGCCCCAGGCGCACCCAGCTACCGACTCCAGATGCGGCAGAGGCATTCTGCTGGTGACATTCTAGAGTACGCAGACCATTGCAAGGCCACCATCAACTGTTGAGCAAGCAAAGTCCTGTTATTTTAAATATGGCTCACCCTTAGGGTGACTGGTTTTGTTTTCAAGAAACCTAATGTTTTAGTCATTCCTTTCAGCGCTAGGATGTTTAAAGCTGTAGGTCATGCTACTTTTCTTTGCAGGTTGCTTTCCAGCCCGACTGCTTCCTTACAACACAGCATCAGAGATCTTCAGCCATATACTGAGTATGAGGTGAGAGTGGTTGCCTCCAATGGTTATGGCCATGCTTATAGCAACTGGACTTCAATGACTACAGCAGAGGACAGTAAGCAGTCCACTCTTATTTAACTCCATTTAGCACAAAATAGAAATAACTGATCAGCTGCCTTTGTACACATTTGGTTATCTAGCCTTCTCAGTTAAATGCTAGTAATGTATTTCCTGCCTGAATATGCATTTATAATAATAACTCCTAAGGGCTCAATATCTGTTTTCTTAGGTTTTCATAAAATATGAATATTTAAATACGTATCTGGGGAAGTAGTGCTTTTTTTTTTTTTATATAACATCTCTCCATGCATGTGTGTTCATATGTGGCTAGTCTAAGTTATGCTTATAAGTACTGGTCTTTAATTGGCTCTCCTTTATGTTCGAGGACTTGATTCTAAGTAAGTAACTCTAAAAGTAATCCCTCCTATTTATTTTCATGAAATCTAAAGAACAGCCTTCATATATGTTCCAGAAGGACTGTATAGGAATGAGTGTTTTATGTAGGCCTCTTGCCCCCTATCAAAATCCTAGAAACAGAATTTTAAAACTCTACACCTACTACTTTGTACAAAAATATTTTTTACCTATACTAACAAGTGAGGCCTTTAAAATGCACTTCCCCCCTCCTTCTACTTACAGCAAGAAACAGCGCTATGCGAACTATTTGACCAGAGTCAAATAATCTTTGCAATATTAATTAATTAAATAGTCATAGGAGACAGGTTGTGAATGCATACAAGTTTAATATGATATTCATTTTTGATAAATGAACAAGTAGAATACCAGAAATGAATCTCAACAAAGATATGCAAGGGTAGATAATGCATCTTCAGTATGTGAAGAACTTCACAGCTTACTTATATTAGCTAATTACCTACAGGTGATATATGCAAATAAATATTTACATATTTGGAGCTTGAGTAGGTTTTTCAGATAAATTTCTTTGGTGAATTATTTGTTCAGCTTCAAAGAAAATTGTTATCCATTTGTGGAAACACATTTCCTTTCAAGTTGTTTTCTCAAAATATACAGCTATCCATTGAGAGAAAGGACAAAAACTAAGTTGTGTCACAAGCACTGAATGTTTACTGCAACAATGGTTCATGAGCATCAGGTTAAATTTACAGTCCCAAATACAGATGTCATACCAGTGTAAAACAGAGCAACACCCTAAGGCACTTTGGTGTGCAGGCAGTAAAGATGAAATAGCAATGAAGATAGTAAGTTAGGATTGTAGTGTTATATCATCAACTTCACCCAAATATGTTTCCTGTTCGAAATGTCTTGCTTTCTCATTCAGCAAGATATAAAAGGGAAAATCTCTTTATAATATACTTAATTTCTCCAAAATTTGCTACATATTCATCCATCACAGACTAAAAAAAACAATTTTCTTAAAAAAAAAAAATACCAAAAAGTTGGCTAATAGATACCGTACTACAGAGTAAGATGAAATTAATATGTTTCTTTTTTAAAAAAAGGCAGATTTTGTGTATGTATATACAGTTAATTCCAGATTTGTTATGTAATATTGTTCAGAGACTGTATCAAATGCAGATTTGTTATGTAATATTGCTAAGAGACTGTATCAAATGCAGAATGCAACCCAGAATCCTACTGAAAAGGCTCTATTGAAATGCTGGCACCTCTTTGTTAAATCAAGGAACTATTGAACAAACTACATGGCATGAGTCTGCAGGACATAGAACTGTTAATATGGAAAGTGATGGGACTGACAATGACAAACTCAGTTTCAGATCACTAGATCACTATTTTGAATCAACAAAGATCAGTGGGAATGAAAAGTTTTGTTCAGTTGTCATACATTTTAGGTATTCTCAACACAGATAAAACAGTTGTATCATTTAATTTAGAATCAACTTCCGCTTACATTCTCTGATATCAGTAAATACTAGATCTTTTCTGAAAGTAATGACTCCTATTTTATTATGTTGGCCCATGACATCAGATGTGGATGTTGGTGGTATGGCAGTAGAGGTAAAACCTTCCTGCCAGTGTTCCATTACATTTTGTTGCCATGCAACAGATAGGAGCAGAAGAGCAGTATGACAAAATGATGTCTGACATAGAAGTGCATATGAAATAAGGTGTGTCACTGAATTTCTCCATGGAACCTTTGACGTTCATTGATGCTTGCTGAACTTTGGTGGAAACCAAACAGTGGATGTGAGCACAGTGAGGCAGTAGTGGTGACATCAGGTCAGCTCTGCTGGTGAAGATTTTTACAAGCATGGCATGCAGGTTCTTGTTCACTTGCAAAAAAGCATAGCTGATGGTGGTGACTAAGCTGAAAAATAGTTTTGCACATGAGAGTTTGCTCTATCAAATAGTGTTATTGCACTCTCTGTATTTGTTGTAGTTTCCATTGAAATAAATAGAAGTCATTACTTTTGGAGTAACCTGCACGTATACAAGTTAGCTGTTTTGTATAACATGGACGGCATTTGTGCAGCAGGATGAAACATTATCCTCTGCAAAACTCAAATGCAATCATGCCTGAAGTAAGTATGGAAGGTAGTAGATGTTTCCAAAGCAAATTTAAAAATAAGAACAAAAAATATATAAAATTTATCTACCACTGTTTACACCATCCAAGTACTTTAAGATAGCAATCCACTTGCTTCTTTAGCTATGGTGCTTTATCCTATACTGTACCTTAAAAAACCCTTCTGTAGCTCCATTATAAACTGTGTCTCCAAGGGGAAAAATATTTTTTCTTAAAATGCTGTATTCCATTTCTATTTATACTGCTGCAGAATACATACTGATGTATAGTCTGTAGTATCCAGCAACCATTGTAACTGACCAACAAAAAAAGCTTTAATTGATGACAAAGGACTCTGGTGATGGTGTCACTGCAGAGGGCTGCCCTCTGTGAAAGGATGTTCAACTCAATTGCTTAAGACTGAATGATTTTCATTGAGTATAAGCAGTATTTCTGTCAGAACTTCAATATTTTTCTTATAAAACTGCCTGTACTGACAGCTTGTTGCAAAACTACACTAAATTCCTGGGCATGCTAACCAATAGACTTTGACTTTTTAAAGTAACATTTGACAGTAGAAATTTCCTGTATCTCTTGCTCCGGCAAGATATGAGTGTGTGCTCTGTTCTTATTGAATTCTATGCAGTGATTATATGTCTTTTTTTTTTTTTTTTTTTTTTTTTTTTTTTTTTTTTAACCAAAGATAAAGTATCTGTAGGAATAAAATGCATATATGTGTGTTGATGTGCATATGCGCCTCATGGCAGGCCTCATGGCAGTAAATTTAAATCATCACATCCACTTTTAAAAGCAGTATAATTACATTACTGCAATCTGATAATTTCACAATATATAGTGAATTTCATATTATATTTTATTTATGAAAACTATTAAGTAATCTAGGAGGATGTTGGAATGATTAAAGAAAATTTAGAAAATGCTGCCATAAAAATCTGTTATATTTGTCATGGAAAAGAGCAAAGAAATTTGGAAGAAAATAAACCCCCTTGCATTCTAGCTTGTCCTCGGATATCAGAGGGGTTGGGGGCAGCTTAGCTTAGATTCTAAGTGATGTCCTATTCTTTACTATGAATCCAGATGTGTTCAGTATATTGAACAATCAAGATTATGTATTCACAAATAGCACTCTGCCCAATTCCTCCAGTTGTGTTCAAATGGGCTCTCATGACCACCCGTAAGGAATTTGACTGTGCCCACTGTCAGCTCCTATGAAAAGAAGAGTTTATAAATTCCAGTAGTATTATCAAGTCCCCATCCTTGCACTGTGATCACAGAATTTGGCCACAGGTCCTCCACCCTTCTCCACACTCCACGTTGTTTTTTAGAGTCAGCGTGCCAGGCTCCCCTGGTGTTTGCTAACAGCTAAGGCTGCAGGCTGTATTGTTTAGGGAACCATTGTGAAACAGGTTATCCAGTGCATTCCACCCCACAGGCTTTATCTTCTTTTGAGAGGTGGACATTTCAATATGTCACCTCCAGTAAATATTCTACAGTATCTGGTAATAAAGTGTCTTAATGTAAAGATTAGTAGGTTTGAGGTGTTTTTAACAGAGGAAAAATGCTGTAAATAATTCCCAGATATTTCCATTTACATGTGCATGGCGCTGGTAACTGATTTCATGCATTTTTTAAACTCTAACCTGCCAGTGACAGATTAGAATAATGTATATATCCTATGAATTTTTTAAAACCTGCTAAACATGTTAATAAAAGATGCTAGTTCCGGTGATTTTGGTCAGCATAGCATCAAACTATTTACTGCGAAATAGAAACAGCTGATGAAATTTCTGGATTAGATCTTTCTTTCAGTAACTTAAGAGTAAATTTATGGTAACTACTTTGCAGTCAATATATTCACTACTGAACTGAGAGGTCAGTGTATACCATTGAACTAAGAGCAGAATTTCATGCATTGCATTCAGAAATAAAATGAAATTTTCTAGATATAAAAAGCAGATGACAATTAGATTTTCTCTTTTGCTATGGTAAGTCTTTGAACTATCTGGGAAGGAAGCTGTAAAAGAATTGGTTGTAGTTATCTGAACCTGGTCCTGTGGCAGTTGCACCATTCTTGTAGTATAGCTCTATGGATGGTGAAATTTGAGTGACCAAAAATTACAACTTTTGAGAAAAGATGCCTGATTTTTTAGTTAGTCTTAGAAATTACTTGCAGTCCAGTGAGTTGCATACAGGAGGACATCTCAGTTATCTCTTTCAGAAAGCTGTGTTTTAGTCCCATGGATCAGCATAACTATCCAGTATGGTGAGCTCTCACTGAAGTACTTTCATAAGTGCTTGGCTTGCAGAGAGTTGAGAGAATTTTTTGAGTTGCCTATCAGGCAGCCTGTATTTTTTTTCCTAGACTGTAGTTGCAAATCCGTATTTTCTCTGTATTATAAAAGCTACAGTCCAGTCCAGTGTCCAATGACAATTGTTACAATAAGTAGTGTCAAAAGTACATACCATAAAGTAATGACTTGAGATCAATACATATCTAGAGGAAAAAGAAACAGTAAAAGGATGATCCTACAATTTATCAAACATTCATCAGCGTGTATTTGCTGATGAAGCACAGAGAGTGTTATTCCTATCATATAGAGGGCTATTGTATGCTCCACTGGCACACTCACCGCAGAGCTTTGTTTTCAGGGTGGGGAGGCCTGTTCTCTTAAAGTTTCTTTTGTAGTCTATAGAGAGAGGGAAGTTCCTCCAGGGGGCAATTTAGAACAGGAGAGTTGCAAAGCTGCAGTTCTCAACTTTTTGAATCACTGATTATATTGGGTATCTGAGAAGACTAGACTCTCAATTTAGGTATGCAGATTGGGTCCGTATAATTTAGGCGTATAAACTAATCCATAGTTAGTTGATGTGAATATGGCCACTTGTGTTCAAGAAAGCTAGGTGAAAACTGAAGCAAAAGATAAAACATGGAAAGGTCATACATGGAAGAGAGAACCACATGAAATACATGACAGGATGAACAACAAAAAGAGAGAACAGCTAAGCTGACATACAAATATCATGGCAAATGTGATATGATGATCATATGACAAATAGAATAATCTGCTCGTATGTGCCTATAGACTGGGAATAAGAAGAATCTTCCTGGCTGTCTGTCTGGGGTACTAATAGCAACATGCAGTTAGAATAGAAGTGGGTAAAAATGTGAGTATTTTGGAGACAGCTCTCAATGTGTATTTTAAGGGATTCATACAGATAACGTCACTGCACAAACGGCTTAATGACTTACAAGTTATGTGATCTGATGTGGTAAGATTCTTGTGTTCCCTTATGCCCAGAGCTGCACAATTTGGATATTCTGTTGGATACATATGAAAGATACCACACTTTGTTAATATGTATAATTTCATTGTTCATGTTCCTGAAAAGAGTAAATGATTCAAGTATAAAAGGCCCATAATGTCTATTGTGCTTAGTGAGAGTTTCCCAGCAAATCAGGTATTTCTCATTAGCTTTAAAGGGCAGAAGTCCAGGTACATGTCTCAGTATATTAATGAAAGTATAGATTCCCCTGAAATATATCTAGGAGAGTAGAGCTCCCGGCTCCCCTCATCTGTACAATGAGTAAACAAATGTGTGATTCTAGTCGGGGAATTTCAAAAGATTAATGATAGTTTTGTGCCTTCCTTTTAAGTAGAGTCTGAACTTTTGAAGCAGATGAGCAAAATAGCCTGCCGTAAAAGATAATTTCATTTGCCAAAATGAAAGTACCTTCCAGTATTAATACTGTAATGAAATCGTTTAAAATATGAACTAAGAATCTTACAGAAAAATATGCCGACTGTTTCCATGTTCAGTAATTTCTTCTATAAACAGTTACATCCATGTAAAAAGCCTTATGATTTTATTTTCATCATTGTAAGACTGAGCTGCGTAGCTGTCATACTTTGCTGTCTTCCCTCCAGTGACAACCACATTGACAACATGTTATACTCCACATTGATTTTACAGTTAAGGAGCTGATTGTGATATATAGGGATTTTAAGAATTCAGCTGAGAGGCTGACTTTTGCCTTTTATCATTCCATTAAAATTTTATAACCATCTTTTTCATGTCATTTCATCCATGAATTCTTACTTTAGAAAGTGATAGCTACTGCTGTGAGCATAACTTTTCTCATGTTCAGAGCTTTTTATTGTATTAGCAAACTATCCCAATTATAGCTAATACTCGCATTTTACATAATTTTGGAGACCCTTTCAACTGAGCAGTATCATGCTAGTTGATTTGTATGTAGAATTAGATGATTCTGCTTGCCATTTAAAAAACAGCTATACGGAATGAGTGTTAGGGACCAGGATTTAATGCTTTCCCATCCAGTGGGGCCAATTAAGCATCTCTCAAATGTCTTGTTTGAACTGAGAGCCTTAAAAGTCTCTCTTTTAAAAGGGCAGTAGGGAATGTATGAGTAGGTATGCTAACTACCAAAATATGGGTTTTTGAAGGGGGAGGGAGGGACTAGGGGGACCCAAATTTTTGTTTGACACCTCCTCCCATACATTGCAGATTGTCCTTAAGGAATATGCCTAAATTCAGGGTAGGTGGAGTTCAACTTGAATGTTTCACCTGTAATATCAGCAACTTATTCAGTAGAAACAAAAAGACTTATCCATTCCCTCACAACAAACTGTTCAGTTGTTGTTTTGCTTTGTTTTTGTGTTTTTTTTTTCCTCCTGCAGAAGCTCACAATATGCTAGC
>JAOWBP010001760.1:16620786-16630195 GCA_028571105.1 Tragopan temminckii
TGCCATGTATGGCTTGGTACAAATCCTGTGCATTCTGTCAGTTAAACATTTTTTTCTAAGTGTCCCATAAAAATCTTACTCATTCAGGACAGCAAGAGATTGTTAGTTTTTTATTATTTTATTATTACTGTCATTTACAATACTTTCTAAAAACAGAAATAAGGTTGTAGGTGCAGGAGAGCTCATTGCAGAACATAACTGAAAAAAATGTGGAACAACTTTGTTGCAGCCACTGGTTTTCTCACCTTCTGCTTCTTGGCAGATGGAAGCAACCTTCCTTGTTAGTCTTCTCATAAGTCAAATGGGTTAGTTTGCTAGTGGTATGGTTGTTTCCGTCTCTTTAAATTTGTGGCAAGTTCATTTCAGAGTAAGACTCTGAAAGCAGCTAGTGGACATTGCTATGGTATTGAGATTCTGTTGTGTGGTCTGTGTCATTGTTCTGTTGTAGAAGAATATGAGATAATCAAAGTAGCATCCATTTTAAAACATTTGCTTTTTTTTGTTGTTTTTTCTTTGTTGTTTTTTTGCTCTATTCTTTCTGTCAAGGTAGAAGATCTGTATAGATAACTCCCCAAGCCATTTTTGTGTCTTCATCACAGACTTATTGTATATAGGTTGCTCCATAGGTTGCATCCTACTTTTTTCCAAGTTACAAAGAGCACAGTAAGAGGATTTTATAGTGTTTTGAGACTGAGAATGTTCTCTGAGAATGTTCTCTATTTTTTCAAAACCACCACCATTAGCTATGCATTTTCACCAGAAGATCAAGAGCCTGCATACCATTCTTGTAAACATCTGCGTGATCATCCAAAACAAGGCTTGTCTTCCACATCCTGTCACCACTACTGAAATGCACCACTACCACCTCACTGTACTCACATCACTGTTGGATGTCTCTTAGGAAGTATCAGTGAATGTCAGCGGGTGCCATTTTTCCCGCATGGAGGAATTCAGCAACACACCTTTGCTTCATACACACTTCCACATCATATTCCATTTTGTCAGACTGCTCCTCTGCTGCCGTCTGTCACGCAGCAATATATAAGGGATATTGGCGGGAAAGTTCAATCTCTACTGTTACACCACCAACATCCACCTCTACTGCCTTGGGCCAATATAATAGAATGGGAGACATTACTTTGAGAACAGCCCTAGTAGTTTCCAGGCCAGAATTACTGTGATGTTTTTAGCAAGGACTGTCAATTGCTGGTTGAAAAGCTTTCATGTGTGGAAGTGGGTTGGGTCTAGTTTGGGATTGCTTTACACTGTTGTCTTTAAACTCTGAGGAGAGTCCCAGAATGGCAGGCTTTCTCTCCTGAGTAGCCTACCATCAAATCAAATTTGTGGAGTCTGCTTGTGCTTTACAACACTCTCGTCTTATTCAGTATCTACAATGGTGAATCTTAAGCAAAGAATGCAAAATAAGCTATCTCTTCAAGAGGGAGCCAATATGGGAGTTTAATTACCCCTTGCCCTAGAGAGAGCTGTCCTTCCAGGTTAGCATAGAAAGTATTGGAAGGGCACTGTGGGAAAGATTAGTGAGAGACTCCTTTACCAAGCCAGGGTTGCAAATCAATAGAGGCTTTCAGTTGTCAGTGCAACCAATCCCTAAACCAGGAGTGCAAATATTTACTTATACTGAAAACAGAGAGAATTTATTAAAAGAGAGAGAGAGAAACATATTTCCATTCCTTTATTTAGTCATAGAATCAATATAAATGATTTGAGGATGTGAGGAATTCAAAGCACTCCAGGATAGTACTCACTTGAGTATACAGCTTATTTTCATAGACCAAAGCTTTCACTCTGCAAGGAGGAAAATATCATCACAGCAGGTCACTTGGCATAAACACTTTTGATGTGTATGTACTCCTTTAACATTCTATTTTAATCAGAATGGACTGATATCTCTCAATAACATTTAACTTGCTTTCTTTTGTGCAGCAGGAAGTGTAAAGCTGTCAATAATTTTTAAAGTACCCATTTCTGTGACGCCTGCATGATATTTTTTAATATTTGCTGAATTGATAATGTTCGTGGTAGTAGAGTATACTGCACAATAAACTGCTTTTGTGGCTGATTAAATGCCAAAGTGAAGTGGAGGTATTCAGCAACTGCAAAAACCACTTATTTAGTATATGCCAATGCCATGAACGTTATTTCTGTTACACAAGATTTGCTATACCTTAATGTACAGAACTATCAAAGAAATTGTTTCCTTTTCTTGTGAGGGTTGCAATTGCTGTGATGCTTTAATCTGACACTTCACACTGATATGACATTCAGAAATGTAGCTAGGTTGAGTGGCTCGAGAAAGAGGCTGGTTTACACAGTGAATAATTATTTAAAGGAGTTCTTTGTGTAGGAAAAGCATTATGTGGCTGTGTACACTGAATTAAATTAACTGCAGTTTGTAAATTCTCCAACTTTGGCCATTTAACTTTAAATAGAAAGATTTCCGTTTTGCTGCTGTAGTTTTACCTTAAGATTTTTGTCCTAGGGAAGGCAGCTGTAATCTTAATTACTGGCTCAACTGGGGACTTGCTGATGAGTATTTGCCGGTCTTGTTTTCCCTGGCTGACCAGTGCTGCCACCTAGACTGCCCATAGACGAGAAGCTGCAGCCATTTTCTATCTTTGTGTAACTTTTTAGGAGGTGGCATGAGCTGTACTTAATCATGAAGTTTCTCTTAAGACAAAAGAAAGATCTTTCTTCTTGGTGCGCAGATAGGTGACAAGAGATTGATTTCATCCTGGGTGGTTGAAATAAGTACCTTATTGGCATATAATTCTTTTGCTGTAGTATTCCTTCATGATAACATCAGCTGCAGAAATTTCTTTCAAATTGATTAGATGCAAAATGAGAAAAACAAAAATTATTATAATTTATTTGACTTCTCTCTTAATTCACGTTATGTATGTACTGTGTGATAGAAATGTGGTGCAGTAGTGATTCTATAGCACCAAACTGTCATTCTTCTTTCTAATTTCTTTTGTGTATGTTGATTTCAGACCATGTTATTAATTCTGTAGTAATTACTTCTGTTTCTCAAGTATTTCCTCATGGCTCTCTGATTGAGGAAGGGTTCCAGTCTTTTATTTCCAGTGCCATTTATGTTTTTTGTCACCCTCAGATGACAATCACTTGATTTACAGTTCGCCTGCCATTTTCTTTGCATGTAAGAAGTGGCAACAGAGACAGATAGATGGAGTGGAAGCCTGCAGATTGAGCGGTTTGCTCTCCACAGATGTATAAGTGATGCAGTCTGCACCCTTTCCTATTGCTACAGTAGCTATTTCTAGTAACTGTTTCTCAGATTTGACCAATAAATTAGGTCTAAAAATGAGGAAGCAAAGTTAACAGGGCCCTACATATAAACATGTGTTGAATTCTATCCTTTATTGGCTCAGAAGTTGGACAGTGGGCAGCTAGATGCCTGTTCTTTAAAGAGACTGGAGCTACAAGGCCCAAGAAAAAGATTTCAGTTGTGTGGAATGGATGCCACTTACACAGCTAAGCAAGTTATGAAATAGCTTTAGTTAAAGTTTGAGTATTATTTGTGAAAAGAAAGCTGTTTCCTTTATTATTTACCCAATTCCTATGAAATTACCAACGTAGATGCATGTTCTGAAGTCACTTTTATCTCGTGCTTTGATGTGTGCTACCCTGTGAAGTTGTTTCTGATTACAGAGGGTTGGATGTTGTTGGAATTGTTGTTGGAATAACTCCATGGTCACTGAAGTTGGTGAATAACACAAAGGTGATGCTTTAGCATTTTACTTCTGTGGTAAAGCATGATGTTGATTAGAAGACCTCTCCTCTCCTTCAGGTTAAACTTCTAGTGTTTTGTTTCTTCATTCTCAAAATGCTTCAAGTCACAGTTGTCTAAGAATATTTTAAGAATATGAGCAACGCTGATGTCCATTCCTTGAATGTTAAAGGTGTCTAGGCTTTGAATGCAAGAAGACCTAGCAGCTTTATTTGGAGGAGGAAAAAGGTTGGGATTTGTTCACTTCTATTGCGGTTTTATGCAGGTATGCCTGGTGCATTGGGGAAATTATTTAGGAGCAATCAATCCTTGTGTGAAGATTGCCTTGTAGTGCTGCTAAGGTCAGGGAGACCTTGGTTTATTTGCCACATAAGTGCTGCTTGAGCGACTTAGGATACACCAACACCCATAGGAACAACCTTAACTTACACACCAGAGGTTTTCCACATTTTAGGATCGTGATTTCTTGCACAGCTTGCTCATTTAGTACAGATCATACAGCGAGGTGAAGTAATCAGGTTTTCATCTGCATATCTCCCCACCTATGAGAGAGCTAGAGGAGTTTTTGTAGCAGTAGTCTGTTATTGCAAACCTGATTGTACAGTTCTTCTGTGATAGTGCTGGAGCTGGATGTAATTCATCTGCAAAGTCTACAAGAGTAATTATCATTGACCTCAGTAAGGATTTGCTTTTCTGGTGATACTAGCTTCAGATTGAAACCTGGTATAATTTCTGTGAGGTGAAATGAGACCTCATGACAAAATTAATCACCTAACTACTTCTGATTTTTTTATTTTTCTTTTACAAAGGATGGTGGTTCAGTGTCTAGAGTGCAGAATTGGGATAGTCTTTCTTTTCAGGTTTTCTTCTTTCTGTTATGTAACTTATTCTGGGATTTAGTCTATTCATCTGTAAAACTTAAATGATAACACTTGCAATTTGAGACTTACAGTGCGCTCTGAGACCAACGGTGAAAAGCTCTCAGTAGTGTATTTATTACTCTAAGTTTGTAGATATTACAAGCAGTAGCAAGGAGAAATTAGAATAAAACAAAGCCAAACATGCTGATTTAAAAACAAACTGTTAAAGCCAGGCTTGAACTATTAAAATAGTTAAGTGCCAATGCCTCCCTTACCATAGCTCAGAATTAAACTGCAGGTTTCAACTGCTGTCACAGAAAAAAATAAAAAATAAAAAATATTTAAAAAAAAAAAAAAAAAAAAAGACTTTCAAGGTTATAAGTGTTTAATGGGGAGAAAATGGCTAATTTCTGTCTCTTTAAATTTTGTGGTGGAGAAAATAAGGTGCTTTGATCTTTAAATGACAGCTTCCAGAGTCATTACATTGAATCAGTTAATCTCTCCCAGTAGTTACCTTATTCTCTCTTCCTCATGGGCATCCTCTTTCATGGTCTCAGTGCTGAGCTTCAAATCAATGAACAAACTGTTACTGCTTCCAACACAGCCTGTCTAGTGAGCTTTCCTGCTTTCATGCATTGCCAAGCTCTTACCTCAAACCTTGGCGCATCGAAGTGGAGAAGTGATCCAGCAGTGTCATATGTGTTAACCAAGCTGCCTCCATCACCTTCCTTTACATCATATTGGTCAGGCAGTCCCTTGACCTTGATCTGTCACTGAAGTGAAGAAACAGCAGCTTTCCTTCCCGAAGAGAGAGAGGCTGGTTGGCAGTTGCGTGTCCTGCCACTGCAAGCTGACTTAGGTAACTCAAAGCACGTCAGCTGACCAGTGACTGTGGGTATCCTTGGTCATTCTTTTGTCTAGTTCCAAAAATATTAAACAAAACAATAACTGCTCTTCATATCTTTGCATGATATACCCATGCACAGAAGAAAATAAGTTTCATTTCTATGTTACGGTCCTACTGATTGAATTATTCAGCTTGGCTTTCATTTCTCTTAAAAAAAAAAAAAAACCTGAAATATTTCCCAGTGTAAGCCCCATGCAGTGTTATGTACACTATGGGATTTTTTATCTCCTAGTGCACAGCAAATACAGTGAAGGAACACCTGGTGACTTCCATATTCCATATTAGACTCATGAGCTGAGATTCTGGAGTTGTGTCTGTTCTTCTCATGACATTAACATAGTCCTTATGTCAAGGAGTTACAATATATGACAAGTCCTGTGCAAATTCTATTACGTAATTTTGTTTGGCTAGACATAAAATTTGTGTATCTAAAATGCAGTGTAAAGGAGAAGAAGTACTATAAATAAGATTTTGTATAAGGTGAGCATTCTTAGACAGTGTTTTCTTCTGAGAAATACCAGGAATGTTCCAAAGCATTTGACATGCAGTTCTTCTATTAGAAGCTGCCTTGCATTTAGCAACAAGTAAGAGGATTTTTCTTGCTGGTAATGACAAATTTTACTGTATTAGCTCTCTGAAAAAAGAACTAGAATATAGTATCTTCTCTCACACTTCACCAAACCAAAATTTCAGAACAGGTGCTACACCTCAAAAAATATATATATATATGTATAAATATATATATAATTGTTGCAGAAATGTGTGTTTTACTGTGGTGTTCCATACGTTAATGTTTTCTCTGCTTATTCAGTAACTTCAAAAGTAAGTCCACAGAAATAAGCAACCCATGCACACTCCCCTTTTTCTGTGCTGTATACAATGCATCCTGGTGGTGTGTGCAGTATGATAGCAACAAAAAGCATTGGGATTGGAGGCTTCATCCAAAATTTACTGACCTGAATGCTTTCTAATTTCACTTGAAAACAAAACATCCTGTTGCCTGCTTTAATAATCCACTCTTGTCTGATTCTTAAACTTACAACCAGATCTCATTAACTACTTTAGAACAAGAGTTCTGCACAGTGTCTGTGAGAACAGTGCAGAACTGCGTCCTACTTTCTGTGAAATTTTGTGGTGTTGTGTTTATAGTACTTTATTTGTTTGATCATTATTTGGGACCACAAGTAACAGAAATCTGAATGCAGCATTTGATAATTAGCCAGAGCTAAGCCTTTCCTATGTGGGCACCAATAATCTTGTTTGTGCTGTCTTTACTCAAAATCACCCTGTTTCTAATTCTCTGTTTAATTGTATTCCAGATTCTGTTATCAAAATCCTTCAGCTTTCTCCGGTACTTTGCTGCCAGGTTTCTTGCAAGTCTGACAGCCTGAGAGGTCCTTCTGTACCTAAGATATAACACTTCCTAATCCCCAGGAGTCCTTTAAAAATCGCTTTTAAATCAAGCTTCTCTGTTTCCATGGCCTTCTGTAATAGTGTATATACCATTTTAAAGATACTTCCCTCAGATACCGGAGAGAATTACTGAAAAACATTCACCTTGAAGTATCTTGGTATCACCACTTCATTATTACATTTGTTAATTTTATTCTTCACATATCTTCATCTTGATGTTCTCCAGTTCTGTATCCTTTCCATTGTTGGATTTGAACCTTGCATATCCCATGCACAGGAGGAAAAAAGGCAGCAGTTGTTTTAGATGAGAGGGTCAGTAGCAGGGAAAACAGGCACAGAGATGAGCAAAGAACTGATGCTATACTTCCTACACTGAGAGTTCCAGGAAATGAAGGACTAATCAATGCTATTATGCAAACTTTATAAACTCTGAGTTTCTTTATAATAGTTACATGTCCTCATTGGGTTGGACTGAAATCCCCTCTGTCATAATACAGTGGCAAAAAGCCTTACAAAAGCATGAAGAGCATCCTTGCACTTTATCACAGTTTATGGTACAATGATTTGGGTATGATTCCTCACTGGAATTGGTAAGAATAATACATAGATAAAATGCATTTGAAAAAAAAAGAGTATAAATCAAATCAAGACAGTAAGCATAGCAGCGTTAAGTATTCTCAGCATAAATTTTATAATTTTGAAAATAGAAAAAATGTTATTCATCTGATATTAGCAATGTAATTTATTACTGAAAAATGAAAAGGAAAAATAGGAAATTTCATCGTATAAGAAGAATGAAAAGTCTTGGCTCTTCTAGGAGCTAATGCAATTACACATTTCTGAAAATGATGCAAATATTAAACAAGATTTGTTCTTACTCTACCAGTAATAGGCAAACACACCAAGCAGTATATATTAAGCAGATAAATAACAGTGGTACTTATGATGGTCAGTGTATTTTTGCTAATGCATCTGAGCACATTTAGAGCGAAGTGGAGCACTCCCATTTTATTGGTCCAGCTTGATAGTAGATTTTCAATGGCTAGTACCATCTCTGAAACCCCAGGCCAGAAACCCTCTCTGAAATTAAAGGTTAGATTTCTGACTGAGGTACCTTTAAAAATCAGTCTCAGATATCTGAGTCATACACAAAGTCTGTCATGACAGAGAGGTAAAAGCCCATCTTGAGTTTATGCCTGTGTCCATTTATAGCACGTTGCGTCTGTTTTTCTTCATTCTGAAGTCAGTCATTTATTTTTATATTTTTCTACTCCTTCAGGTCTCATGGAAACCTCCTCTGATACAGAATGGTGAAATCCTAAACTACGAGATTCGCATGCCAGATCCACGAATTGTCATTGCTGGAAATTCTGCATCAACGTTAAGTTACTTGGTGACTAATCTTTTACCATACACAAACTACTCCATCACGGTAGTAGCTTGTTCTGGAGGCAATGGCTTACTAGGAGGCTGCACAGAGAGTTTGCCTACCAGTGTGACCACACCTTCAACAGCTCCTGAGGGCATCAGTCCCTTGTCTGTGACTCCGATCAGCGAGTCCTTTATTGCCATATCTTGGCAACCACCACTGAGGCCAAATGGTCCTCATTTGAGGTAAGCTTTTAGTTGCTGATGAATTGGCAGTTTTCTTCTCCATACCTATGTCTGACTCAGAAAATTTTAGGCGATGCAAACTTTATCATGCAATCTCTTCATTTCTCATTCTGAAGTTCCTCTTTAGGGTTCAGGTGCCCATGAGAGGACTTACAGAAATTGAGTATGTCTGGAGGCAGATAATGTGGGGTGAACTTTGAAACACTTTGAACTTCAGAGGAGACAGGACTATTGAGAACACCTGTGGCATCCATGCTATGGAATTTACTTTTCAGAATGCTTTCAAGAATTCTCTGGGTCTTTTAAATCCACACTGTCTGAAAAGGCAGAAAGAGCACGCATGGGATCTTTGCAAAGCCATATAACTGTTTTGGTCTTTAGGATCAGCTAGTTATTGATGGTGAGTTCAGGCAGTGTTTCACTGATGAGATGTCAAGAAAAACATGAGATCTCTGTGAACATATGTGGGCTATTCATGACAAAGACAAAGGTGACATGATGACACAAAATAAGCTTCAGAACTAAACTTATTAATCAAGTTATGAATGAAAGAGTGCGTAAGAAAAAGGGAAGTTAAAGTGATACAAGGTTCCAATCAGAGATGAAAATGGTTACTGTAAGGAAGTGCATATAAAGTGTATATAAGTATATAAATCTGGATTTTTCCACAGGAACTAAAGTAAGGCTTTTCCTCTGAGATTTTTCTGCAACCATGGAATGGGGATCTTGACTTGATTCTGTGATTACTCTTTGTGTATTGTGTGTGTGTATTAAGAAAAGAAAAGAAAAGAAAAGAAAAGAAAAGAAAAGAAAAGAAAAGAAAAGAAAAGAAAAGAAAAGAAAAGA
>JAOWBP010001760.1:16630249-16651339 GCA_028571105.1 Tragopan temminckii
AAAGAAAAGAAAAGAAAAGAAAAGAAAAGAAAAGAAAAGAAAAGAAAAGAAAAGAAAAGAAAAGAAAAGAAAAAAAACAAAAAAACAAAAAACAAGGATTTAGAAAGTGAAATATACCTTTGCACATAATTTTAAAAAGTCAAATCTTTCTATCTGGTGCTTTAAGGTTTTGTGAAATATTGTCTGTAAACTTATATCTCCATAAGCCATTTGTAGCTCTCTTCTAATTGCATTGATGGGCTCAATAATTATCATGCAATGCTGTTTCAGTTGCCTACATTATTATACCACAGTAGTTTGACTTTTTCTTCAGGCTTAATTAGAGTACACTACAACTGAAAAGCAGCCTGTTATTCTGGATTTAGCAACATGACCGTTTTACCATAGATTATTGAAGTAATTCAACACAACCTACATCTGCAGATTTCATTTCCTTCATGGCGTGCCTGCCATGCTGTCCTCAACAAGAACCACCACTGGAGCAGCTGCTATGTACAGCATGATGGAGCAATAAGTCTGCAGCAAACAGAGCAGCTGCCAGTGGAGGTGATTTGCACATGATCACAATCCAATGTTCAGAAAAATTCTGAAGTTTTTTGTAGCTTGACTGTGAATTACGTTAGACAGATTATGCCAAGACTGTTTCTAATAAAACTATAATAGTCTGTCTTTGGATTATGTTGGCATTGATAAACAACTGATGTGAGAGTTGTACTTGGGGCATAAAGTCACCTGAATATTTTTATGAAGTTGCAGTTAAATTAGTTTTTGTTATTTGATTTCCATAGTTATTTTCCCAGTTCCAGCAATGATAGTTTGGTTTCACGTTGCTATGGTCAATGTCACAATGCTTGCTTGTCTCTGTTGAGGATTATTTCCCCAAATCAATGAAGAAAGTTAGCTGGAACTCATGTGTATGGCCTTGCTTCCATGCGGCAGAGATTTTAACTCCCATATATCAGAGTTTATCAGCTGATTTCTGCTTTTGAAGCAACACAAAATCATTGTATGCAGTATCCATTATATATCTGCTTAATTCAGGGCCTCAAATCTGGAATGATCTTAACATCAAAAAAATAAAGTCAAATTGCACATGAAGCCAGTGGTCAGAAAGATTACTGTGATGGGATGTTGAACTTCTCCAGTGCAGAATGCTTGTACATCAAAGGAAATCCTTCCAGAAATAACTGCTTAAGGGAAAAGTCTTCAAGATTTTTTTGGTGGCATGCAGCAAGAGAACAAGGAGCAATGGGCACAAACTGGAATATAGGAAGTTCCATGTGAACACAAGAACTTTACTATGAGAGTGATAGAGCATGGGAACAGGCTGCTCAGAGAGGTTGTGGATCCTCCTTTTCTGAAGATACTCAAAACCCACCTGGGTGCTTTCTTGCTCAACCTACTGTACAGAATTTCTTTAGCAGGGAGTTGGACTCGATGATCTCCAGAAATCCCTTCCAACCCCTACAATTCCGTACTGGAATTTGAAAGAACTACATTGCCAGCTGTACTGGGTGATACAAAGCAATTCAGAACTTAGAATTTTGCCAATTTAAGTGACTAGATAGACATATGTAACTATGTTTTGATAAAAACTGCAGCTCACCATCAAAAGCAATTCCACAGTGGTAGAAGGTAGAATAAATAAAAGGAAGGTAGAAGGAAGATAAATTTCTGGTGAGTTACAAAGAAACAATACCAAAAAAACTGAAATGAAAGTCCTATTAAAATTGTTCTGTGAAATATAATAAAGAATAATAATCCTACAGGATTTTGAACAAATCTATGCAAATTTGTTTCCTTTAAATATAGTTTTCTGTGTAATCCCTAGAATGATTACAAAATGAAACATATAGTTTGTATAGACATGAAGTGATTTAATCTTTGTTAAATTCCATAAAGACTTTTTATAAAATATGAGAAAGAGTGAGTGATGCAGAGTGAGTGGAAGGGCATGGTCTGAATCAGGCAGTCCTATGGCAAACCTTTTGGAAGATGGCCTTCAGCTGACCTGCTGTTTGGATAACAGACAGGAATACGCATTCAGCTACCCATGAAAGCCAGGAATAAGTAGTTTGGTCTTTCAAGCTCACATCATGAATAGCTACTCAAATACAATGTTGTTTTGCTAAGCCCTGTCAATGGAAAAGTAAACTCACTCTATGCCTGTTTGTCATCTATAATCAACACTGAGATTATTTATGAACACGTTAAACACAAATGCACACTTAAGTAGTGTAAAATAGTAATAGCAAGGTTGCATATTTCAGTACTTTTGCAAGGGAGACATTTCAATTTCATATTCTGGAACGGTCTGTGCATGTCAGATGACATGAGTCAAGTTTGTGCAAGACACTTTAACTGGACTATTTGGACTTGGACTTCATCTTCATACCATTTCCACAATTTTAAAATCCGTGGATTATTAAATACATTTAGTCTTTCCAATGAAAGTGCTCATTTTTCATTTTCAAAGCAGTTTAAGTAACTAAATGTTTTAAATCATGAAACATTAAATGGAATGTTTATCTCAGAAAGTTTACAGCTGTGAAAACAAAATAATACGTGGCTTTAAAAAAAAAAAAGATTTTTTTTTTTTTTTTTTTTTTGTGTAATAACATTAGTTGAGATAATCCTGGTGTTCTGCTTGTCTTTTGTGTTAGATATGAGCTCCTGAGACGTAAAATCCAGCAACCACTTGCATCAAATCCCCCTGAAGATTTAAATCTGTGGCACAATATTTACTCAGGAACTCAGTGGTTTTATGAAGATAAGGGTCTTAGCAGGTGAGATTACAAAAACTATAAAAACAAATGCTGGCATTTTGTATAGTGTATGTTTAATAGTTCAAAGTATTTCTTGTGTCTTTATGTAGTGAACATATTAATTATGTAATGAAATAGTTTTTGTCATCATCTTTGGTGTTAATCATTCTAATATGTGGGGATTTATTATTACTCGGTCATTCTTGATTCTTTTATGTATTATATTGCTCTAAAAGTCAAATGAACGTACAAGTCTTGTGAAGTTTTAGCATCTGCATGCAATCAAGCCGTTTATATTTATATGTACAAATGCTCTAGTTGTGTACATATGTCTAATTTTGGCAAAATCAGCACGTGCGGAATGACTGTGAAGTCCTAGTTGCAATACATCTGAAAGGTGGTTTCTGCATTGTTTTTTCTTATGTGTTTAGCTTAATGATTGCCTTCATATCTCTAAGCTTGAGGAAAGTATTTATTGCACTTTGAACAGATGTAATTTAAGGGCAGCTTTGTTGTAGCTTCATCATAGTTAAATGTAGAGTGCAGAAAATGGGGAAAAGGAAGGTGCATTCTGTTTCTCAGGATATTACAGACATACTGTGGGGTATAGAACAAGGCATTTGCTCTCGTTCAGTCGTTGTTTCCCATCACAGAGTCTAGGCTAACATCTTAAAAACAAGCAAATGCCCTCTTTTGAAATCCTTCTGGAAGAAGCAATACAGATTTGGCATTGTTTTTTTGCAAGTAAAGTTTAGGTAAAATATCCGTAGATGTTTTCAGAATGTGTGTCTTCTCTGTGCTTGTGTGCTGGCATAATTTATGAGGACAGCATATCAATCACTGCCCGTCAAATACATGTCCATTACTTCTACTTTGATAAAATCTGTCTGGGCATCTCTCCTGAGCATGATGTGAAGCAGCAGAACATGACCTCTGCTCCTGAGTGTTGTTGTATAGACTGAATTGAGCCAAGGGCTAGGGCCTTTGGCTTGTCCCTGCCTGCTTACTGTAAGCGTCTGATCATGCATTGTGGAGCCATTCTTTAATCCAACCCTGACCACATGTTCATTTCTTTCTTAAATCATGTTTGAAATTTTCCATAGAATTTTCGGGTTGATTATTAGGAAAAACACCTTCACCAAAAGAGCAGTGAGGCATTGGAATAGGCTGTCCGAGTGGTGGTTGTCATCCTCCCTGGGGGTATTTGAGAATCACGTAGTGGTGCTGAGGGATGCAATTAGTGAGCAGTATTGGTGGTAGGTTGACAGTTGGACTAAATGATCTTAGAAGTCTTCTCAAACCTTAATGGTTCTATGATTCTTTGGTTTTAACATAGCTCTTTTCAACAGTGCTGGAACAAGTTCCCACAGGGTCTCAGTGGCAAAAGGAAGTTTTGGGTTGAAGCAACTGTGGCCAGAAAAGTGTGCCCAGCCATTGGATACACCTGAACACTTGTTTTGGAGATGGCTTTGCGGCCTAAAGTTGTCTTTCTGCTTTTGGTGACTCAAGAGGAATTTGTGGCTGGAGAAAAGATGTTGTAGAGGGACTCAAGCCCTTACTTTTCATGGAAAATCTGAATCTCAAAATTTATTTTACATATTTGTGTCATGTTTAAAAATGTGTCTTTTTATTATATTCCTGTGTCTTTTTATTATATTCCTGCCAGAAGTCTATTTTGGTAGTGGTTATTTCAAATGGCTTTTTCATTTCTAACAGATTAGTGTTGTAATAGTTTTCAGTGTTTAAAATGTGAATCCAAAAACAAATCTGATATTTCCACCCTTAACTTGCAAGACTAGATCCCATGCAGTTGTCCAGGAAAATATCATATGCTCACAAGTGCTGTGTTCACAGTGTATGTTATCATCTTTTTTAAAAATGCCTATCATTATAATGGGATCTATGAGGTCCCATTAGTTTCCTCTTCTTAGAGGAACTGTTAAAGCTTAGCTCTTTGGAAAATAAGGCTGGTTGGTTGCATTATATAGAGTTCTAAAATAAAAGAGTAAAAAAAATGTAAAAAATCAAAATAAATATACAGTGTTAATGACTTGTTATAGAGAAATCTCTAAATATTGAGTATTTGCAGTTCCTTTATTGTGTTCATTGACAGTTCTTCCAGTGATGTAGATTCAGCAAAAATTTGAACAAGATTATCCTGTGTTATTGTGATTACACAGTTTTGCATCAGGCTTCTGATGATGAAAATAATTTTGAGATTATGGAATCTCCCTTAATGTCATTTGAGTTAGAGAATAAATTACAGAGTGATACTCACTTGATTTACAAAATATACATGTAGTATTTAATAAATCTGTATAAATTCAATATAAACAGTTCCAAAGAAAATTACTTTATTAAGTGGATTTGCATTATTAGGTGCTTTTTTTCATGTTTTTGCAGTGGCAGAGTCCTGACTGCATGGTGAATCACTTTTACAAATGAGATTCTGCAAGTTAAAATCAATGTGTTTCCCTAAAGAGGAAAAAAGCCTCATTTGATTAAATTCTGATCCAAATTTTGGCAGGATGCCACTACTGTAATTACATATTGAATTGAGCTATAATCTCTCAACACCTCAGAAGCTACAACTATGAAGAAGTGAAATAACGTGCTCTATTCTTGTTACCATGTTAATGGTGCTAAATTATTTCCAAGAATAAGACAGCTCTTACAGAGTCTTCATTGGTGCAAGGCAAGCAGCTGCAATTTTCTGAAGATGGTGGTGGGAAAAAGGAATGACAAAACTTTGGCGCAGGCAGATGTGTTAAAACAAATGTTTTCTCCATCTGCATTTTTTCTTTCGTGTAATTATTTTTAAAATGTCTTAGGTACACAACATACGAGTACAAGCTCATAGTGCACAACGAGGTAGGATATACATCAAGTGAAGAAGTGATAGCTACTACATTAGCAGGATTACCGGAGAAAGGAAGTATCCTCATTGCACGTGCTGTTAATCATACTGCTGTAGAAGTGGAATGGTCAAAACCAAGTAAGTGTGCTTAGTATTTATTCCAGTAACTAGATGTTAACCTGCCATCACTTACGTTGGTCTGCTTTGCTCTCATAGGAAACACAGTCCTTGTCTTGATTTATAATGCAGCTAAGTGTCCTTGAAAGGAGAGGGAAGAAACAGGGGGGAAAATGTGCACATTTTGCTATTTCTCAGTAATGTTTGTACTTATTATATAGTATTTCTGCAGAAGGAGAATAGTGAAAGCAAAAAAATTAGTTAATGCAAGCTCTTGAGAAACCAATACCGTAGCACCCAAAATTCTGTTGTCTTTGTGTTATATTTCATCTCTTTGTATGAAAATCTACATGTACGTTCCTTCAAGATGAGAGGATTCACTTTCTCTCTCCTTTTACTCTGCATCTTAAAATGGATTTAGCCGGTTTCTCTAGTTAGTTAGCTAATGCAGCTGTAGGGAATTTCTTCATGACTTACATGCAAATGATTTTATAAGGACTGGGTGGTGAATTGCAACAAATGTAGTGTCTTTATTTTATAATTGCGTGCCTGAAGAAAGCATGCTTATAAAAACTGACAAATGTAATAGATCTGAAGCAGCTCACTGAAGTTTCATTACCTTAGTAATCTAAACCTCTGACCTTCTAGATGTAGGTAATGCAATCTGGTTTTATTTTCATTCATCCTTTGGATATTTCCTTCATACATATTGGAGAAAATATATGTACATACTACATTTATACATATACATATCTACAAATATATATATATGTACTTGTGAATGCAAAGTTTAAACACCAAGGCAGATCTGTTCGTTACTGGAAAACCTTAGCATATTTTATTACTTCATATGTTACAGTAATTGTATTCCCTATTTTTGAATGCTCATGTTTCCTTTTTCCATAGTATTAATTTTAAATAACTTTCTTGTTTTCTTTAGAAACTTGGGAGCCCTTGGTTTGCTCTTCTCTCTTTCTGCATATTCCACAAGCTTTCTGACTTTTTTTTAATCTGTACCACTTAAAATAAAAATAATCTATTGCTCCATTAAGAATTTCTATGACAAAACTGCGTATTACTAAATTTACATGTAAGCTTTCGGTTTTCAACAAATTTCATTCTTCCTAGTTATCTGAGTTGTGTTCAGTGGAACAATATGTCATCTAAAGCAGTGTTTCAATGCTCGAAGATTTATCTTGATTCCTGCTGGAAAAGCAGTTGCAGAACAGATAAAATAAGACTATATCTTTGATAAAATGGAGAAGCAAGGGTTGTCTGGAATTCTTCCTTATCCACCTAGCTCAGACCAATGGATCTCCTTCCATGTGTAGCTAGAAAATAGTGCTGTTGTTTCTTCCTTTCACTGGGGAAGCTACTACTGGGTAAAGCACACTTTAGAAAGAAATAATACTTTTTCTTTTTTCCCCTGTAAACATAATTCTTCCGAAGCTGTGATGCATTTATACGAAGATGCTCTCATGATTGTTCTAAAGTAACAACAGTAGATTTCCATTTTCACTGTGGCTAAATGGCCACCTGTGTAAAGTTGAGTGTAACGTTTGTTTCCCATGGCTAAAGTGATGAAAGAGGAATGCAGTATTCTGCATGCCAGGAAGGGAAAAAAAAAATCATTGTTTCTCATCTTGCACTAGTAGCATTCTGTTCAGACGAAAGATATTGTTTTGCAGTGGTGAAATGCAAGGTCCATGCACCATCGCTGGCAGCAGGCTTCATCACTTAATTTACTTGACATTTAGAGGAAGAAAGCTTTCCCCATATGGTGACGAGCTGTCAATTATTTTGAGAAATTTGGAAGAGCATTCTGTGCTTATTGGTGTAGGGTGGAGGACATTAAAGCACTTGATGGAATCTTTGCATAATTTTACAGTAAGGAGGTCTGCATAAAATCTGCTTTTGTCATCAAGATAAACGTTTTTGATGAGAAACTGTCTGACTGAATATTTCTGTTGTTGTCCCAATGTTTTTCCTTTCTCAGCACTACAAGATTTGCAAGGAGGTGTTGAATATTATATCCTCTCCTTGAATTCCACTGCTGATGGAAGATCTCTGAGGATTCAGGCTGATGAAAACTATATAGTCATAGGTGATTTGCAGCCCAACACAGAGTATCAAATATTCTTTCAAGTTTTTAACGGAGCCCACAGCATCAACAGTGAAGTTGTGCACGTGATTACCTCAGATGGAGGTTGGTTAGCAGTGAATGCAGCTTGACTTAAACTCTGAGAATGAAATTGATTGATTTTTGTTAGGGTTGAGATCAGTCATCCTTCCATTATAAAATTTCCGGTATAAGAGGAAAAAGGGCTAAAACGCTAAAATGCTTAAGTGCTGGTTGTCATCATGTGGTAGATCAATATAGGGTCCCACTGAGACAGAAGCAAAAGCTCTAATAGCAGATATTAACCCAGTTTGTTCTCATCTTCTCCTACATACATCTGTGTACACTAAGTTTGGAACTGAGTTCCTATCAATAAATGGTGGAATTTAAAAACAATGTTTTTTTTTAAAAGATTTGCTCTGTGAAGCGATGTGCTTTTGACATGACAGACATATATGGGGGCCTTTCCTGAGTCACCAGAAACTCTAAGTTCACCCTCCGAGAAAATTACTTTATGAGTCATTTCTATGCCAGTTAGCAAATGCGTGTGTGTTAGGAGGTAGGGATGAGGGGGGAAAAAAAGTGAATCTAAAATGTGTTTAGAATGGTCTTTCTAATCTTTTTGCTTTATAAAGTCTCATTATAAACATTATAAAATCATTACCTCAGAAGCAAGTGTTCCAGGTCATTAGTAAAGCCCTTTAAATAAGGATTCCATTTCCTTTCTGATGCCAAAGGTCAGCACCTTTTGTTTATAAAATAGAATCGATCGCAAGGGCAATTTTTCAACTCGTAAAGATGGGTCCTTATGATAAAAAGAGGACTTTGCATAGTTATTTCTGACATGCTTAGATAATTATGTAATTTAACGCTAAGGAAGGTTTGTTTTTTCTTTTTCTTTTTTTTTTTTAAAATAAGTGTTAGACTTCATCATTACCTATAGTAATCAACATTCAAAGCCATTTACATAATGACAATATTGCATATTGCTTCATCTTGCTTCAGTTATAAGGCTGATAACGTCACGTTCCACCAGACATAAAGTATTTTGATCTCAGGTTTTGCTTTAAAAGCAAAATGCTTTGTTTTTCTCTCTTTTGGAAAGATTGGGATTGGGGGAGACATAAAAATAATGTTTATGTGTTGGCACTGCAGATGGGTGAATAATTTATCATCATATCTCACTGGCCACATACGACTGATGATTGACACTATGCTGGTGGTATAAAGCATTTTACCATCAGCTCTCATGGTTTCTAACTGAGAGTATAATAAGCCAATTTACAGAAGACTACAGACTGTGATAACTTCATCAGAGGAAAGCAGATAAGCAGTGAACCCTTTGCTAAACCTAAATACTAATCTGCATTTGGTTAAACAAGTGCTTTTGCAGAGACAGCTGGAGTTTATTCAGTTTCTTCCTTTATTTCTAGAGCCTGAGGGCATGTTCCCTCCAGAGGTTGTCATCATCAACAGTACAGCTGTACGTGTCATCTGGACATCGCCTTCAAACCCGAATGGTGTTGTCACAGAGTACTCTATCTATGTAAACAATAAGCAGTACAAGACTGGAATGAACGAGCCTGGTTCCTTTCTTTTAGCAGATCTGTCTCCGTTCACTGTATACGATATACAGGTTAGAATATCTTTTTTGTGTTACATAGCATACAAGCTGAATTTCATAAATTTTTTTACATACATGGCCATATATTTGCAGTAGTATTTGTGTACATATATATACAAGGCATAAATTTATTTTCAGCATATTTTCGGTCTGTGTACTTTTCTCATAACACATATTTCCATTATTTCTTTTCTCAAACCATCAAAACTCCATTTACTTTCCACTAAATGCTCTGTGCTACAACATTAGCAAAGCCCCAACATATATTACAAAGAAGCAAAGATTCTACTCCTACTCATTAAAAGAAAATTGCAATTGTTTTAGAGACATCAGGCATGCATAATGTATCAGCACAAAGAAGTAATGATATTGCATTTGTCATTCTTTTATCATTTGTTTCTCCTCATTCTTCTGAGGATGGAGCAGTCTTGATCTCTCAAATCATAGTAGTAGTTCTTATGCTGTTAATAAGTACAACATTTTTTTTCCATGTTTTCCATTTTATCTTTGTCTCTCTAGACAGAAAAAATACGGTATGCAGTAGAAATACATACATATATATATATATATATTTCTATCCTTGAATTGCACTAATGTGTTCAAAAATACAGTTTGACATTTAATTGTATTTATTTGTCTATTTTCTTCAGGAATAGCTTTCATTATATTTTAGGAAGACTTTGTAGTAGCCAAGCGTAGTTTGTTCTGAAAAATTTCCATCCAGTTACTACATGCCATAAATAAACATCACAGGCAGGCGTACTGTAACAGATTTCTATGTTGCAGCCCCTCTGAAACAGCAAACCTCCATCCATGAATACACATATGACTTTCTGAATGCTGCCTGGAAACGCATTTGTCTTTTCTCAATAACAATGCAAATTCAGTGTACTGCCTCACTTGTAGACCCTCTCTATTAATTTACCATGGCCACTTTCTGCCACTTGTGATGTTAATTATTATTTCTTTTACACTTTCTTAGTTTTTATACTGGACTTAGATTTGCATCAGTGTGATAGGTAATATCAAAATAAGCTATTTTGGGTTTTTTTTTGTTTTGTTTTGTTTTGTTTGTTTGTTGCTTTTTTTTTTTCCTTTGGGTTCCTCTTGTTCTGGAAGCAGTATTATTTTGGATACACATGCATCTCACTGGTAATCTTCCTGCATTCCTGCTTTTTTTTTTTTTTTTCTTTTTTTTGTTCTCTTGTATTTTGAACAACCTCTGTGTTGCCAATACAGAAACACTGTCACTACTCTTCTCTTGCTCTTTCAGTTTGCTTCTGCTTAGTTTAATTCCAAGAACCGGAAGGAACAAGTTTTAATTTTGGTGAGATATTTAATAAACAAGTGTATGGTTGCATTTTTATCTTTAGCCTTATTTTCCAACATAGATGTGAAGAAATAGAAGATACTATGGAAAATTATCTTTAATCTTATTTCAGAATGTGTGGTAGGTATAGGAAAATGAAATGGATTACTCAGGAACCAAAATCAAACTATACTGGCTTATTGTCTTCCTATCCCATTACAGATGGAGATTTTTTTCAATGTTATTTATGAGATTCTGCTTATATATACACAATAACAAATTCACTGCAACACTATTAGTGATAATTTAATAGAGAATAGCAGTAGAGTTCAGAGGTCTGCATGTTTTTTTTCCAAATGGGGTGGGAAAATGTGATAAAGCATAGTATATTTCTGATAGTTATACTTATCTCAAAGTTGCTGTATTTTCTTGGCTGTATGGAATTTTAAGTAGAAAATAAGAAAATTTGGAGTGACAAAAGAAATCTGAATGATTGGCAGAATTAAATAATTTCTGCAGCTGAGTAATTGAAACTCATGTTCTTCTTCATCAGATTGAAGCCTGCACTATCTATGCCTGTGTGAGAAGCAATGGGACTCAGATTACAACTGTGGAAGATGAGCCAGAGCAGCTGTCAGCCCCCGTTATTCATGTAATTGGCTCAAGGTACTGTGCTAAGAGTGGTCTGCATATATCAGAGCAATTTGTGCCTGGAATGAGGTCCAGAATGGGGACCAATCTCTCAATTGAATAAGGCACATTAAAAAAATAACAGTCTACCCATGGTTTTTATTTTTGGTATCAGAGTTTTTGGCCAAATGAGCAGCTGGAGAAATCTCCCCCTTGGTTGGTTGTGTATAGCCATGTGGGTATCACTGTGCTGGGATAATAAATAAGACGTAAGTAGAATTAGTTAAAAGAAGAAGTGGAGGAGAATGAAAATTATCACATTTTGCTGTCAGTTAGGAAGAGGAAGATTAATGCTCTGGGAGCAATGTGATGCTGATAATGGAAACTTAGAGTAATTGTGGGTAAAAAGAAGTCACCCATCACAACAGTAAAAATTAGTAAGCTATCTTAAATGGCATACACATCTGTGTCTCCTTGAACCATTGTTTGCAATCTGCATATCCACTGAATCTACAGGCATGGGAAAACTTCTTAATTGTAAAAGGAGTAACAGTTTTGCAATGTTTAGGAGACGCCAACTAGTAACATATACAGTGATTCTATGGGAGTTAATATCTTCCAAAGTCAGACTAAAACAAGGCTCGATAGCACATTTTTCAATATTACCCGAACAATAAAACAGTTAACCTCCTGCGTGTATTTTATTGTTCCTGTGATTTTATTACACTTCTGGTGGAGTAACATAATAAGCTCATAAGCTCTGTTAGTTTTGTAGAAACAAACAAAAAAAAAATGTAATTTTTTTGTAAATAACAGAAATCTAACAACTGAGCCTTCTGAAATGGCCAACAGAATGGATTTACTCCTCCAGGCTCTTAAAGACTTAGTTTGCTGTTTATCATTTCTACATTTTGTTTGAATTCAGCATTTGTCTTTGTATATGGGTGAAATTAAGCTTGCTATTTTTCTGTCACACATACAGATATAGTCAAAGCTTGTTTGATGATAAGGACTCAATTCAGGATCCCATCTTTTGCCCTTGGCTTTAACTTATGTATGCCTTTGTCTGTATTGTCTGTACTGCAAACACTTGTGCATGTTTCTGCTATTATATATAGACTAAATATGTCATAACACATGAATGCAAAAGGATCAAAAATGCCTTCCTACTTTATAATCTGCTCAGCCAGAAGCAGGCTCTGTTTCTACACTGCCTTTTCCTACATGTCATATTATCATCAGCTGTTCTTATATCCCAAAAGAATACTAACTACTGATCGATTGCCCGGACATGTCTGGCCGTGGCCTACACGTGCCCTGAGTAGTTCATTTATTTGCCACGGTGGATTTGCTAGAGTGGAATTTAATCAATAGCTAATTCATTAATTCTGGTCCTCGAGTATGTAAGGATTGTGCAGTATAAAAATGACTGTCTGGCTTCAGCTTTGATTGAAATATGACAAACACTACAGCTGACAGCTCCAGCAGGTGCTAGGCTGAATATGAATTTTGCTTATTTATCCTCCATAAAAGAGAAAGGTTGGAGAAAAAACAGTTTGTGTAGACAAGAGAACATTTTAATGTCATCAGACAGAGAAAAAAAAGCATTTCTACAGTATAGACTCATGGGATAGTCGAGATACAATACAGATCATGCAGTTTATCGTCTTTAATTGGAATCATGGCTTTTTTTCCTCTTCTGAATCAGTTTGGGGGGCTGTATTATTGATGAGAATGCTGTAGGATAATGTCTTTGTAGCATTTGCAAATAATTGTTTTAAAATTTGCCTCAAGGTGCTGCATGACATAAATTATAATTTCAGCCACCAACTTCTTAGAAGTCTTTCTGGTAGCAGCTCCATCCAGACTGCTCTAATGAAGGTTATACCACCAAAACCATTATAAATATCTTGCTTTTCCACCCTTTGCAGTTAATAACTCAGCTTCAGGCTGAAACTTGGCACAAAAGGTCACAGTCCTGGAATGATTATTTTATAATGCCAAACTTCAAATAGAAAACAGTATGGAACCCAGTCCTGAAGCCATATTCTAGTTTTTTTTTTATCTTCTCTTAGTTATGGTATTTTGGGCTAGAAGGTTGTGGAGGAGTGGTACTGACCATCTTTAGATAGGTGGAAATTGCATAGAAATTGAGTATATGTTGTTTTGAGTTAGGACTTCGGGGTTTGTCTCTATAGAAAAGCAGTACATTTTATTGCACAGATTAGAAAGTTCTCTGTATACTTCCTACCTGTGGGGGCTGACTTAAAATTTTTTAGTGGATGAAGTCCTTATCATATGTTGGAAAACAGTTCATTTTGCATTAAAATACTCCTTTCTCTTCTTGTTTGTAATCGTACAGATTTAGAATGGTTTGGGTTGGAAGGGACCTCAAAGCCACCCAGCCTTACACCCTGCCATGGGCAAGGCTGCCACCCATGAGCTCAAACTATGCAGGGCTCCATCCACCCTGGTCTTAAGAGCTTCCAGGGATGGGGCACCAAAGCTTCTCTGGGCAATCTGTGCCAGTGCTTCACCACCCTCTGAGTAAAGAACTTCTACCTAACATCTAAACAACTATGGGATGCTTGCTTCTTTCCTAATCCTGGTGCATAGTGGCAGACTAGTTCCTTTCACAAAAGTGAAAAAACCTCGCAGGAATTCTGTTCAGTGCTTAGTTAAAAGGTTGATACTTTGATAACACCACATGGAATAAAGAGGAAAATCCTTCAGAGCTTTAGGTAAGAAAAGAGAGTCCATTATGCATCCTAGAGGAACCCTGGTCAGGGTGCAATAGAATGCTCAAGTAAATAAGACTACTGAAAAGAGCTAGGTGAATTCTTCGCTTTTGGTATTCATTATTGTGGAGCGTAGGAAAGTTTCCATATCAGAAGCTGTTCGTCGGTAAATGAGATAAAAAACTGTCTCAAATTAATATGTTAGTAAGAAAGGCTTCAGGAGAAAACTGTAATATATTGTTGGGATAATGGTATTGGCTCAGGAGTTCTAGAGGAAGGTGCTGAACTACTGCACTTTGCAAAATGTCTTTCAAATCAATCTTGGTACTGGTGGAATGAAGATGACAATGTAGTGCAGATTCCTTCAAGAGGATTTGGGGAACTAAAACCAGTAAGTCTGATTCCATACTTGGAAAACTTGTGGAATGTACAGATAAAATTAGGAATTAATAACTACTTGAATATCCTGGGTAAGATTATTTTGGAGCCATATCCAGTCATGAAATGATAAGATGACAAAGAAAACACAAAGTCAGGACTCTGAAATATGCTTAGATTAATAGCACTTTGCCTAAAGTGTACAAAGCAGTGTTTCTTGTGGAGGAAACCTGATTATTCTCCCTACTTTGTTAATAGGAGAAACAAGACACAGGAAGATTTGCCAAAGCAGTTTTTAACATCAATAGAAGTGCAAAGCTGTTCATCAGACTTTCTCTACTGTCTAATATCGCTTCTCTAATAATGTCAGTCAGTACTGTGATTCATGCTACAAGAAATAGTTAACTACTTTGAAGTAATGTTGAAATGATTGTGTAGTATGTGTGAACTCATGATGAGGAGAGATTTGATCCACAGGTCATTAATAATAGCAGTGCTCCCTGTCTTAAGAATGTTGAACGAATCTTGTGATTCTTTTGTGGGTTGCAAGGGATCTTAAAGCCCACCCAGCCTCAACCCCCTTCCATGTGCACATTTAAGACCCTCCAGCTCAGTCTGCCCAAAGCCCCATCCAACCTGATCTTGAGCACCTCCAGGGATGGAGCACCACAGCTTCTCTGGGCAGCCTTGGCACCCTCGTTGTAAAGGATTTCCTTATATCTGTTCTAAACCTACCCTCTTTTAGTTTAAAACTGTTACCCCTTGTCCTGCCCTCATTTTTCAAAAGGTATTTAAAATGTAAAGCAAAACTCTGAAATACTAATATTTTTCATGGCTTTATACATATATACACACACTCTCAGAAATGTCAGACTGGATCCTCTTCACATGTTTTCAGTTTGGTCTGTT
The DNA here is from genome assembly GCA_028571105.1 of Tragopan temminckii. NCBI lineage: Eukaryota > Metazoa > Chordata > Aves > Galliformes > Phasianidae > Tragopan > Tragopan temminckii. Next base: position 16,645,696 of record JAOWBP010001760.1, read on the forward strand.
GAACCAAAAGCAAATAAAACTTTGTGGGTCAGTTTGAAATTGTTCTTTATCTTCTAAAACTGCTGTAGCATCTTGTCAGCATTGCAGGCTGAAACAGCTCTTGTGTGAATCAAGTTCAGCTGTATTTTCTGTGGGCAACATACATGGTACAGTGAGTTGCACACTGAAGTGCCTGTCATGTCTCAGACAGCCTGCACCTGCTAGAGAAGGTTCTCAGTTCAGGCTGGGGTGTTTCTTCAGACAGCTTATGTCAAAAAGTTGAAACTAATTCATTCATTTCACTTCCATGAAAACCTTGATGATTTTTTTTAACTGCACCATAGATAGTCCTTGCTGTGATGCTTTCAGAACCACCTCAATTTGTCATGGGTGGTGAACATCGGGAGAAGTGGATGTGACTGAAAGGGGTTTACCTGTTTTGTGAGAACATGTCTTTGTGGCTTTATTGAAAGGTCATACTGGGTTTTACCCTTTCAGTCGCACTATGCAATGAACTCCCATGTCAGGATTTACTGGGGCAGCTGTAGTTTTGTATGATACTAAGATGTGCCCACACCAAATCTGCATCTGTGAATTTAATAAAGTGATTGTTTGATAAATGAAGAAATATATGTTAACTCTGCAGAAAAGGCAAAATATTAAAATCTTCATGTGAATTCTTGGGCCTGGTTTGAGATTTTTTAGAGACTTGAAAACTGCAAAAACTGGCACGGTGCTTCTATAAGATACTCTCAAGGGTCAGAATGAACCTGCAGAAAGCAGATAATTTTAAGATATAACTGGAAGTGCTCTCTTTGCTCCTGTGATCTGCGCTGCGCAAAGACCAGCAGAGAGCTACAGTGGCATTTATAAAGGTTGAAGCACTTCTCTTCTTTACCCTTTTTAAAATTTTTCTGAGGTTTTTACAACATATTTTCTTGCTTTCATGTTTTTAAGTTAAATCTTATAACATTTAAATGTAAACATTTCAGCATGTGTGCACACGTGCAAGTGTGTGTTCATGTCCCTGTGTTAGAATCATAGAATCGTTTGAGTTGGAAGGGACCCTTAAAGGCATCTAGTCCATCTCCCCCGCACTGAACAGGGACACCTACAGCAGATCAGGTTGCTCAGAGCCCCCCCCCAGTCTGACCTTGAGTGTCTCCAGGGATGAGGCATCCACCACTTCTCTGGGCAACCTGTGCCAGTGCCTCACCACCCTGATTGTAAAAACCTCCTTCCTTATATCCAATCTAAATCTCCTCTCTTAATGAACACAAACCAGCCATGTATGGAGTACAGAATTAAATCTGTGGTTCAGACCAAAATCCTGGAGTGAAAATAGTGCCTCTGCAAGCCACCTATGAAGTAATTCTTTCACAGGTGACATTAATTCATGTTCTCAAAGGCTTGTTGCAATGTGTATTCTTCTGTTTATATCTTACAGAAGTGAAGTAATAGTTCAGTTCTTTTTATTCTGTTAAGATGTTAACGTTTATCTCAGCAGTTGCTGTTTTGTGGTAATATATTCACTTCAAATTAATGCTAATTTATCATGTTACTGGCACTCAGACAGTGTCTGTGTTATTGGGACATGGAGATTAAAAAGAGATATTTGGAGCCTGAGTATACATTGTGCAGTGTTAGAAGTCCACCTATCTACATGATCTACATGTAGCATTGGAATCTCCTCCTCTCTAGCCAAAGAAAAAAGTCATAGTGAATGAAATTCCTGTTCTATGCAACATTCCAGATTATGCCAGAAATGATTTTTTTCACTTGAAATATCTGTGTAAAATGTACTTTATAAAAGACAGAGCAAATTTGTGTTTTAAATGTCCTTTTTGAGAAATATATTGTAATATTAAGTGAGATTTTGGAGCTAACACCTGCACATTTTCAGTAATGATAAGCCTACTACAGCTTAACAGGATTCTTCCCTAGGATACTTTCCTTAAATTGATGATGGCTTGATATCAAATTTGAAATCAAGAACAGGATTTTTACAATCTTCTGTGGGCAGCTGCAGACCTACTTTTCTTCTCATAGTCACAATTCTTGAGTTTTACTTGTTATAAACACTTGCTTTTTTTACTTTTAATTGTGTCGATTAAAATATTTAAGCACAGAAGAGAACTGCTGTTTAGTGATGTTGTGATGAATTCTTTCTTTTATGTGTTAAAGTTTCAGAGCAACACTAGTTTTTTCCTTTTTTCTTTTTTTTTTTTTGAGTAGTGAAAAGGCAGATTGAGTGCAAATCTCTTCTTAATGGTGACTAAACAGCTGCACTGGTTATAGTTCATAGCCTAGGGGTGGTCTTCAGTTTCTCAGCTGCCTGTCCCACCAGGGATGGAGTGGTTACTCCAGCCTTGACAACAGTTCATGTACACAACTGTTCATGCTAGAGCACCAAGAAAGCATGATGAATCCTTTCTTTTACCAGTGAACTGAAATGGTTAGAATGCTAGGAAGAGTTTATTATACACGTTTTCAGAAGCATGAAAGGAATGTGTTTTAAATAGCCATTTTGAAAGGCCTTGGTTGCGTGAGCAGTTAATTTTCCTTGAGTTTTGACAAGTATTGATACTTTTGCACCTTTTGGATATTAAAGAAGGTGTGAAATGTATCTCCACCATTCAGATGAATGTTTGGGATATTTGAAATATTTCACTCTATGTGAAATAGTGTAAATTGGAATTGCTACATGTTAAGTATCTGCAGAAACATAAATACTTGAAATAATTTAACATATGCTAATTTTCTGCTTTTCACAGATCTCTTCAAATCAACTGGGTTTCACCCGGACAGCCAAATGGCATTATTCTAGGATATGAAGTCTTACGTAAAGCATTTAAGAGGTGTATTCCAGCAGCAAGAAGCAGCAGAAATACTGGAATGTGCATTCCTCTTGAATGTAAGAAGCATGAAAATGTCTGTGGAGAAGTGTGTTATCATCCAGAGATGAAGGTACATGTATATTTTTAAGTTAGTGATATATGGAAGAATTATGCTTTTAGAAACAAGTGTGTAAACCTCCCTAGCTATCAGAAGGAGTGGAGGATTCTGTTTCTTCTAACACTGTAAAAATGAAACTCTGATACATGTCTTGAGGTGTGTTTAAAATCATATGTGGATGTTTGAGCTTAGTATGGGGACAGTTGTGTAAATGTTTCTGTCAAAATTATGTCAGACATCTGAAGACAAGTGATTCTGTTGTCTGGGATTGCTGACTTTGTTTCTCCTTTTGGAAGACTTGAACAGGTTAACATTTCTGAAAGTCTTAGGTTGAAGCTGCAGTTTGAAGCAACAGTATAATTTTGAAGTAAATCCACTGCTCATTAATTTAATGTCACAGTGGCTTTAATATATACAAGCTAAACTCTTTCCAGAGGAAACCAAGCCAGACTGTGTGCTTCAGAAATATTTCAAATGTACCCCACTGCTGGATGGAGACATTATGTTTCCATCCAGTCCTGTGGACCGCCTCACTTCACAAACATGCATCCAAAGTTTCTTCCCTTCAGAAAGTTTTGATTAATCTGTATAATGCAGGCATTCATCCCAAGGAGTGAGATTCTATCTAATACCAAGTAAGTCTCACAAACCATCTGAGGAATCTCTCTACTAAACTCCTGGATATATTGCTTTCAGCCCACTGTGCTAAATTACACAGTAGGCATATGCATATACAGGATTTGGTATATATTTTTGCATCTTGCTTGGAACAGTCAATTTTCAAAGAATCATAGAATCAATAAGGTTGAAATGACCTCGAAGATCACCAAGTCCAACCACCAACCCATCCCCACCATGCCCATTAACCATGTCCCTCAGTGCCACATCTCCCTGGTTCTTAAACACCTCCAGGGACTGTGATTCCACTACTTCCGTGGGCAGCCTGTGCCACTGCCTTCCCACTCTTCTGAGAAGATTTTCCTCAGCTTTACACTGTAGACCACATGCTACAAATTGCTACAAGAGATCCTGTGTCAGTTCAAGTATTCTGGTATTGTGGGGCACATGATGGTACTTAGTACAAATCTTTTATCACACTGGATCACATAAAGGCCATAGGGAAGTTTCTAGGTGCATGCAGAATTTCAAAAACACCGTTAAAAATATATTCCCTGTATGTGAGGAATCATTTCTCAAACCCTGAATGGCAAATAGTGGTCATTAAAATTGTTTCTTTTGTTGTTTCCCTCCCAACCCCCCTACCCCCCCCCCAAACTCTTCCTTGGCTGAATGACTAGATTCTCCTATTCAGAAAATCTATTTAGATTCAGCTACAAGTGGGTGGTTACTACATGACAATGATGAGCAGCCCCGAATGAGATCCATTGTGATTTGTCAGATGTATTTTTAAATTATGGCTATTTGCAGGTTAATCTTCATATTAGTTCCTGTTTAGGAGTAGGATCAATAGCATAGCAGAAGTCTGTAATGGTTTTTATTGACAAATGAGGGAGAAATCTCTTAGTTTGAAAGTAAGATTTAATGTAATGAAATAGTGTCCCTATTTGTCAAAAGCATCATCACATGCTCTGTGACTAAGGCAAACAATATGTATTCACAAGATTCCCTGTCAGACAAGACAGTAATTAAGGAAGTGAGTTATCTGGGGGGTTCAAATCAAAATATAAATTATCCCAGCCAACACAGCCTTAGCTTTTGCATTCCCTTGAAAGCAATACTATAATAAATATACATATTTCTTAAACCTTGCAAGTAAATTATAGGAAGTTTTTTGTTCTAAATGGTGAGTTTACTTATTTCATTTTTGTTTGACAAAGAAAAAAAATAATTCTGATATATAGAGATCTCAGTCCCCAACTCTTTTGAAAATAAAGCTCTTGACATGATGACTTGCATGTTCAAGTTTCCTCGCAAGTGTGCAAAAAAACTTTGTAGGTAAAATGAAGCCATCTCAGCATAGTCTATTGAAAGTTAAGAATCAAATATATTAAAAGCTTATCAGAGTGGGAAATATTTAAGAATACAATACTGCATCTCTCTAGATAAGAGGGTGCTGTACTAGTATTTCTTTATTTTGTTCTTATTTATGTACAGGTAAGGAAACTGAAGCCCTGCATTTTTCTGCTGATCAGAAGTGGCAGCACCTTTCTAATCCACTTGCAAAGATGACATTCCCTCACTGGGGATGATAACACTGCTCCAAGTCTGGAATATGCTTGTCTTCCCTTAGGAGCTGCCAACAAGTTAGACTGCCTTTAATTGTTATGGTGAATTTTGTGATTGGAACATGTCCTCTTGTAAATGACTGAATTTGGAGCTATCAAATTCATAACTTCTCCTTCTCTCCTATTGAATGAAGAACTCTGTCCTTTTCTGATAGTTGGAGGTTGATTAGGACAGAATAAATTCTCTTGCATGAGTACTACTCTATGAGGCATAATAACTACTAAAAGCAAAACAAAAAAATAATAGAGATTATTTTTGTTTTACCTGTTGTTCATTTTCTTTACATATGTAAACATCTTTCCACATAAATATCCTTTTTGTACATATTAAATTTGATGGCACACTAGTCAGTGAAAGTAGGTAAGATGTACATAGTTCCAGGAGACAAATTGGTTTCAGAATTCTTTTAAAGGAGTTGAACATTTTGCTCCATTCATTTATTGCATCTTGTGTACAAGATACA
>JAOWBP010001760.1:16651439-16680444 GCA_028571105.1 Tragopan temminckii
TGCTATTATAATACACTGCAGAAAAGGAGTGATTTTTTTATCATTTCTTGTCTAATTAAGAGATCTCAAAAATACAATCCACACTACCTGTACAAATCCAAGTTTTTCAGTAAGGGGGAGACAAGAGTGTGTTCTCACCATGCAGCAAAGCAGGATGCAGACTCTTCAGATAACATTGGTTGAATTAGGTACAGCTAAGGAGAATGGTGACATCAGAAGGGCAACACTAATTAGCTGGACAAAGGGTTGCACTAGCATGTGTGTGCCCTGGTTAGGATCCAAGCTAGTATCTCTGCACAGCATTGTGCTGTGTAAATACACCGTCTTGCTCAGAGCTATCTTGGGAATCCCTGAAAGAGCAGATGAACCTTTCCACTAAAAGAGACATCTCTACATGCACATTCCTGATAGTAAGCCTAAGAAAGATGATAAAACATTCCTATTATCCCAAACAAGCTTTGCTCAAATCTGTTCCTCTTGTTTCTAGTTGTTATCTGTTGTTCTGCTTCAATGTAACAGACTTTGTTGTTCTAACAAGATCTAACAAAATGCTCTGGCTGGTGTCTTTGTCCATGTGCTTGTAATCAGACCTGGATAGATGTATACCTTTCAAGTGCAAAAATAATTGTAAAAGATTGTTGTATGTAATTGTTCAGAACAGCTGAGAATACTGTCTCATGATGACTTTTGTTGACTGCCAGGAAGGTACCAATATCCTGCAGATTCTATTTGCAGTAACCAGTAATCATTTGCAAACCAGTGTTGTTTGGGTGTTCCCAAGTAGCCAAGTTCCCAAAATTGTCCATCTCTCGCTGTTTTCGGTTAGGTGTGCTTCATAGCTCTGTTCTGATTGAAATCTAAGATCAGACATCAGTTTACAGAGCACATAGCACAGGATATGCAGGGATGTATTCCTATTAACAAGGGAATGTCGTCCAGCTTCATTCATCAGGAAGCATAACCTGACTTTGGTGGGGGAGGCCTGCCTTCCTTCCTTGTCTGTGTAGCTCTGAACTGTCCTCCTGTTGTCACTGGCATCTCAGGGTGAACACTGAAAATAATGACACAGGTACAATAAAAAAGTAATTAAAGTAGTGGTGCAAGGGCTAATAATTTCCATACTCATTGGATCAGGGGTGTGAACGTCAACAATTAAAAGGGTCCTGACAGAAGGTGTTAATACAGCTTCAGAACTTTTTATTGTCAGTAGTAAGAAGCTATATAAATCCACAGTTAGTGAACTAATCAAATGTAACTAGGAAGAACAGGCTTACCCCTCCGCTCACCATATTAACATGTGCCACTTGTCAAAAAATTTTCTCTTTAAGTACAGGAGGAGCAAAATAGTGGCTTGATAGCTAGCTTGACAAATGTGATTTCCGGGAGAGAGAATGAACACATCTAAACACTGATGAAGGATATTGTGTCAATATTTATGTAAAACTGACTGTTAATGCTAGCAATTTTGTGAAGTCTTTTCATTTTCTTTCAGGCTTAGAGAACCTTTGAAAAGAGAACACTTCATATACGGTGTGTTTTGTAAAACACCTGAAAGTCAGGAAATGAAATTCATTTTAGTAAGATAATATTTAGTGATTTGTAACAGAACAGCAGTAATTTCTGTTCAAGGATTTTTGATCTAAGGCTGAACCAATTATTGAAAGAGAACAGCAGTTTCAGAAACAGATGAATACGTTAGGGGGAAAAAAAGTGTTTATATAGATTCTGGGATAATTTAAGTAAAAAAGAATGAGCTTTCCTAATTTAAAATATTCTCTCACATGAGAACATGATGGGTCAATCATTTCTCTGGTGTTTGCTCCACAGGCAGAAATTTTTAATGAACTCTAGTAGCTAATAGGAATTCCTTAGAGTGTTTTGTGAATTGCTATTTCACAAAGTGGCTTTGGCAGCAAGCGTTTGACAGGAAGGATAAACATGGCTGCCTAGCACATCTGTTTATTTGAGTAAATCAGTCCTAGCTTAACTGGCATGTGTCCATAAGGCTAGATAACATCCTTCAGCAAAGTCTTCAGTAAGCAGAGGGATTGAGGATGACAAAATTTTTGTAAAACCTATTTGCACAGGTAAATTTGGAGTATTTTTACATATTCTTAAGAATAATTTTAAAAATAAATGCAATCATGCCTTGATATCTGTTTACTCTGCAGTAGAGTCTTAGTTAATCAGGCTTTTCTCAGATATCATAATAATCCTTTCTTATGCCAAGTCATGCCCAGTCTCAGTGCTCCTGGCTCACAGTCCCTCCACATGCTTGGATGGGAGGACATCTATAGGATTGATTTAGGAGTAACTCAGTCTACCAGTACTTTTAAGGGCTCCCCTGATAGCTCAGGACGAGCATCTTATTTCATCTCCACAGGTAACAGAGATCTTCTAGTTAGCAAGATACATCAAGCATTCAACTCCATTTATGAGAGTGAGATCTCAGACTTCCTAAAATGGTGGTGTCACTATATCTGATTGCCACCAGGGTTCTGATTCCAAGTACTGTTACACCATCCAGTGGAAACTGTCATTTTGAGATCTAAAAGGATGAGATAATAATAACCTTTTACCTCTATAGCTTTCAATCCATCTGCTTTTCTTCTTTGTCTATGACATAATTTTAGCATTACTTGAATGCATTTTATTTTATAGATTGATAATGCAGAATCCTTGGGCTGAATATCAATGCAAATAGAAACTATCTTTACAGAACTGCCAAAAAAGTGTTATTTAACAATTTACAGCTGACTGCAGAGGATGTTATGGAGCTACATAATAATATCACCAACTACATCAATCGGTAATAACAGAGGAGAGACTGAATTTGTTTTAGAGTTGACTGGACCCCTTTTTAGAAGCTGACTATGGGGGTACTGAGAAATACTGAGGATCTTAAATCATTTTTAACAAGAATAAGTGTCTGCTGAAACTACTGGAACAAACCTAGCTGTTCAGCTGGGGATTTTTTCAGGGAATTCAGGAAGAAGAGAAGAGACACCAATAAAAACAGAAATAATGTTCCAATTAGAGCTCTTTGGAGTTACCACTGAAGTGGTCTTTCCAGTGTGAAATATGCTGAGCAGCTGTTTCTACTGAGTATTCGTAAGACTAGAACTGTCTCATGGAAAGCGGAATGGCTGCTCAAGCATTTGAGTCAAGGTAATGTCAAGAATATGCAAGTATCTTCATCTGTAAAGATAGAAAGACTGCAAGTGAAATTTGAAGGGTTCCCATCATTGAAGAATCAAAACATGGGTGACAAATGAAATCCATGAAAAGAGGCAGTGAAATTAGATTCAACAGATCACAGAGGGAGGCATAATCCCAGAGGGCATGCAAGTTGGGACAAGGAATATGTAAGAAACGTGTTTGGCCTCCTTTTGCGCAAGCAGGTACAGCCTTACTGATTCTGATGTCTTGAGTAGAGGAGTGTCCTTACAGGTATCAAGAGTTGTTGCTAAATATATCCATTCTAGGAGCAGTATCATGATGGTACTTGATTTGATATTTTTAAAAACTCAGATGGAGTGTGTTCCAGACTTAGAAAATGGAATCCAAAAGATACAAAGCAGAGAAGAGGTGTAAAGTTGAGTTTTATTTGACAACCTAACTAATGATCTGGAAGGACAGTGGTTTAATTAAATCAGTAGATTGGATTACATTATCAGTGACATGTTGAACAGCAATAAATAAATAAATAAAATAGGACCTGAAGAGAGTGGCTCAAAATTCCTGAGGAGAAAATGACAAAGTTCAGCTACAATGGTAGTTTAAAACACAGATGCTGAATGGGAAAATGTGCTGAAAAAGCACAGAATGGTGCATCAGTTCAAAACATATAAGGCTGTAAAACATCAAAATATAATGAGGAACACCTTCTGCCCTACCCATTTTAATTCTCTTTGCTGTCTTGGAAGTTGTGACTTCAGAACCTAACCTAATATTCTAAAGGGAGATTGTGCAAAGGCCATTCAAAATTTAAAAACACAGAAAAAAATTATCCACATAGAAGCCAGAAAGAAAATTGTTTATGTATTCAAGAACTAATGATCACTTTTTCATCTGTCTATATTTATTCTGACATTATGAATGTAATATAAATTATATTTCATGTGTCTAGTAGTATACACGTTTGCTTTATTTTATTTTTGCCAGCTAATTGAAGTGGCTAGGAAAAGACTCTTCTATAGGGGTGCTTTCCTCCTTTGCTGCAAAAATGACCTGACTTAGAACACGGTTACCATAAAAGGTGGAAGTGCTCCATGTGAAAAAAAAAAGGGAGGAGCAACTCTGTTCAAACATCTGTGCCATTCTGCCATTCTCAGTCTAATTGTAAGAAGCATCCTTCTGGCTAATGCAGGTTGCACTGACTGTAGGCTCTGAGGTTACATTTTTTACATTTGTTCTACTGCCTGCTCTATATGATTTTCTGTGTACATTGTGTCACTCCATTTACACAGGAATAAGTATGGAAGTAATTATTTGATTATTCAAGCGCATTATTTTCTTGACAGCACCTAGCAAAAAGTCCTCAGTTAAAAGACCTTTTCAAAATTTATTTCTATGCAAATGTTATTTTGAAAAAAACAAACAACAAAAACAACCAACCAACCCAACAGTAAAACAACAATCTGACATTCTTATAGAAATGCTACTCTCTTTAGATCACGTTGACTGAAGAACTGTAGTCGTAAGTAAGTGAACATACATTACAAGAAGTTCCCACATATTTTACAGTGAAAAAAAAAAGAAAAAAGTAAGAGGCTATATTGGGAAACTGTTTTTTTAGTTGTATGGGTTTCATATATGTCTCCTCATAAGTGACTAAATGATAGGAAAGAAAAGGAAAGGGCAGGGCAGTGGTGTCTTTATATCTACGTACTGCAATCTACTCCACAGAGAGACTCAAACAGCCTGCAAGGCATATGGAGATGATTCATGTTAATGGACTATTTTATTAAGGTGCAGTATGGTTGAAGGCCACAAAATAGCAGCATTCTGTCAGATATACAGTAGTTTATTGAAGTCTGATAATGCTGGAGGGCACAGGATTTTAGCCAAGTTACATTTTATTTGACTGCAGTCGGATTAGTGTCTGTACTTGGATGTTTTGTATGCATTTTTCACATACATAGTTTTGTCAGAGAACACGTTATGTTCTGTTTAACAGATATTGCCTTACTGATTTTTATTTTAAACTACTTTTAGGTATGTTGTAATGGGATTCTGCACGACAATAAACCTGGCTTCCAATGCTGCGAGGACAAGTACATTCCATTTATTCTTAATTCACCAGGGGTTTGCTGTGGTGGTCAGATACATGCTGTGCAACCGAAACATCAGTGCTGTGGTGGTTATTACACTAGGGTATTAGTAGGTAAGAGACAGCTCCTTTCAAGTGCTTGAAAGAAACAAAACAACAACGTTGATGTATCTGTTAAACCAAGGAGAATGAAAACATAGCAATAAATGTGGGATTTATCAAGATTTCTAGTGTCTTCTAGGCTTGTGTTCAGTGGGACCAGCGAAGAAAATTGCACTTTGTCTTCTAAATACAGTACACTTTATACAATAAAGACTTAATTGATAAAACCTGATTATTGGGTCATTTCCCAGAGAACTAATTTATACCAAACTATATTTAATTGCAGTAAGTGCCGAATAATGGAGAAGGCAGTTCTGCCTAATAGGAACACCATCAGGCATTTAGTGGTGCAGTTAGTTCTCTGCTTGACTTGACCCCTTGTGGCTTTCCCTGGCCATCACTGTTAGCATTTAGGATTGATACTGCATGTTACGTATTCTAATGTATTTTCTGTTGTTTATTTCTATCATTACATTTTCATATGTATTTTCATTACATATCAAACGACATGTATTATTTTTGATGGAAATCAATTCCTTTCTTAAGGTGGATTGCACTGTCTGAATCTCAGAATTGTTGAAGAATTTGCCAAAACCATGCTTCTGTGCTGTAGTCCAGAGTTTGGTTTTTCTGGTGGTTGGTGGATTTTTGACATGGAGAGGGAAAGAAAAGAGGGAGGAAAGTCCTTTTTGGGGCATTGTTCAGAGCATATATCTCTTTGTAGGCAGTTGTCAGATCAGGAGCTAAAATGCTTCCATTACTCACGAGCTGGCACACATTCCCTGGGCTCAGAAATGCTTGAATTTTTGCCAGCACATTCAGCACGTCCCAAGTTCTGATCTCTTGAAAAGTAATTCATATATCACAATATTAGAATGTCTTTCATTATGTCATCAGAAAAAGTGCTATCATATGGAAGAACCAGAGAAGAGTATTTTGCTGGCCTCATTAATTTCAGTGTACTAAAATGGAAAGATTATACTGTGACCCTTGTCCCCAGCCAGTGGTCTATGCTAACTAGCTTAATGTTGTTTAGATCAAGAAAGAAAAGTACAATGAAACAAAATGTCTTATATCTGAAAGTAGTTCTTCAGTCAGCAGTTCACAAGCATGAAATCTCAACATGATTTTTTTTTTCCTGAGTATACTTGCTGCTTTCTCTTTTTCCATACTCTAAAGGGCAGCAACATGAACAATGTTGGTCACTTTTTTCATTTTTCTTTTTTATTTTTATAAATATGCTAATAACCTGAAGCTAAATGTTAATGTGGGTCATTCTTTGATAAGGATAACAATTAACTGGTAAAACTGCATAGTACTTTTCAGAGCAAGAGCATTTTCAAGCCTAGTTTGGAATGGATCCCATTTTGAGAGGTTAATTAGAAGATTATTGATCCTTTGTGTCTTATGTCTACTAGTTCTTTAAAAAAACAACAACAACAACAACAAAACAACCGGTTTTATTTCCAATAGATGATAGATGTAAGCTGCATTCTGTGTTTTAATACTTTCTCTGTGTGGCAACTAAATTAGATTCCAAGGGATACAGGAAAATATGATGAAGTATATAAACAGATTATATCTATTATACTCTAAAAATTTGTTCTTATATTTTTGTTTTTTTTTATTATTGACTTTCTTTGATAAAGTAATTTATAAGGAAACTCTCTAAGCATACATATTTCCCAGATGTTGTTTGGCCAGCTTGTTAGCTCTAGATGTGCTGAAGCACACTGGGTTGAAGGTGTGGAGATTAAAAATTAGAAAGGAAGGAATCTCTTCAGAAGCAGAAGAACAGCTCTGATATGTTTTCCCTATTTCTTCCAAGTGCTGTATCAGTGATGTCTGAGCCACAGGAAATATTACAACACAGAAAAAAAACCTTAACTTTTAGACCACTGATTCAGATCAAGTGCTTCCAAATGAAAATGATTGCCATTTACAGTCAGTTTTGTATTCTTTATATCATAAACTAGAAGTATCTGATCCCATTATGGTGTCACTCTCATTGGCAGTCGTATCTTAAGTCCTTGCTGAGCAACAGCTGATGTTTTTGTTGAAGTAGCAGCCAACCCCATTGAATGTGGTCATGATGTTTAGTTTCTGAAGTTACTTTAATCTTTAAGTTCTTTGGCAGATGAAGTCTTTACTGACATGAAAAGCTCTTTAACTATTTTAGTCCTTCAAACAACTTCACAATGAATTTGGAAGACATGGGGATTTTTTTTTTGCTGTGAAGAAATAGACTGTTTCATTGATCAAAGGAAGAATGAGCTCCCTTTACAGCTACCTCTACCTAAAGGTTTTCAACTGTATAATTACATTTTTATAAATTGTTTTTGTTGATCTTCTCAATTTGTAATGCTTGCATTCTGATATCTCACAGAGTTTTGGCCCTGAATTCATGAATTGATGTTTCTTTAATTATTTTTACAAATAAATACATGCTTGTACATCATTCTAAAGTACGAACTGATTCCATGCTTTCTTGTGAATTGTCTTGTACACTAAGCTACTGGTGTGTGAATCCAGACCCAAGCTTGTTGCAATCAGTTGAGATCCTCCCAGGGATTTCAAGAACTGTGCATGCAAAAAAATCTTTGTGTTCTTAAATTGATAGGTGAAGTATGCTGCCCTAATGAAGAACAAAACAGAGTTTCAGTTGGAATTGGTGACTCTTGCTGCCACGGAATGCCTTATTCTACATCAGGGAACCAAATCTGCTGTGGTGGATCACTCCACGACAGTTTTAGCCAGCAGTGCTGTGGTGGAGAAGTCATAAGCACAGACCTGGTCTGTTGTGGTGATGAGGAAAAAGGGACTGCATACAAAGCTCACACAGGTAAGTAAGAATTTTCAAGAAAAAAGAGTTTTCATCTTTCTAAACTTCTTGTAGCATTTGCTTTTCAGCAGTGGGATGCTCAAAGAGTTAAGGTGTATATGCCAGTTTTATTAAGAAGCTGTTGCACTTTACTCACCTGTTCTGATAGATTGCAAAACAGCATTTCATAACTCATCTTCTTTACCTTTGTCCAAAAATTGTGTTGTCTGGAGACAGAAAATTCAAAGAGAATGTATGATCTTTCATTATTCCAGTCAGGAAGTAGGATCAGTCGTCTTTTAGTCAATAGATCTGAGGTTAGACTTTTCCACCTCATGGTGCCACACCTCCCAGTAAATGGATTTTCTATCCATGTTGCAGATGTGGAGTTAGTCAACTAGGAATTAAAGGTGACAAATGCTATCTGGTGGGAGGCCCACGTCCCTCAGTTATACATCTACACAGAGGTAAACCCACCACAGTTTAACCAAGCTCAATCACTAGAGCTAGTCATTTGTTCCTCTGGTATATCCCATGGATTTCTTGCATATTGTGACTACATCATCTAGATTTAAAGTATGAACATTACTTCCTCATAAAGACAAGCTGGTGGCGGAGACTAGAAGCATTATTATACATCTCATTCAGGTATTTCCCTGTGTCTTTTCTTTCTGCATTTATTAGTTAAGCTATATACCATCAGCCTCAGACTTTCTCTGCCTGACAGAAGATTTCAAAACCAATCACAGTCCTGAAGGGGAACTCAATTTCAAAACGTGGAAATAATAAAAGTTTAGTATCAGTTCTGCTTGGTGTATTAAGATTGGTGATGGCAGTGCTTTTATTTGTGCCAGTTTGAGCCTCTTGCTGAACAGCTGAGGATCCTAGCATATAACTAAGATCCCAGATCAGAAGACTGAACTCCTTCCCCCCAAAATGAGCTCACTCTTTCATTTACTTTTGTGTTCCCTGAATCCTTAGCCGCTGTGATTTTCAAAGTATTCCCGTTCTGTGGTGACTGTCAGGAAAGACTGAACTAAGAGCCTTGGCAATGTTTTCTCCCCTCCAGTGACATATTTTGGAGTGAGTGCAGTGAGCCTCACTGCTTCTACGATGCTCTCCCTACTTTGATCCCTAATTGTGCCTAATCCACAGCATCCACACAGGGCTCACAACATCAGCTTGGAGCAAGGCCCTCTTGCTTAGCAGCGCATTGTGTGGCTGCCACAAGACAGGGCTGGCTCATAAAACATCTCTTTATGTACTTTATTACTTAAACTCTTTTATTTGCCTGCAGGAGCCCTTTAACAAAATCACATTGAATTGACTTTCTCACACCAAATCAAATCTCCCTGGTCCCAGTTCAGTTGTCTTTGTCAATATGTATTTTATAAATGGAGTGAATTAACAGATGCTGTTGGAACAGAACTGCTGGGGTAGCGTTTATGTTTTTACTGCTCTCTCTGGGCAGATGAGTTGTGTAGGAGTGTAATACA
The DNA here is from genome assembly GCA_028571105.1 of Tragopan temminckii. Taxonomy (NCBI): domain Eukaryota; kingdom Metazoa; phylum Chordata; class Aves; order Galliformes; family Phasianidae; genus Tragopan; species Tragopan temminckii. The sequence continues at coordinate 16,661,131 of JAOWBP010001760.1, forward strand.
GGTATCTTGGGATGAAAGTTATGTTCTTCATTTCAGTATATATGTATTCTTAAGAGCTTTTTTTTTCCTTAAATATATATATTTAAAAAATCTTTACACTCCTCTTTTTAAAATGTGTTTAGCCTATAGCGCTCTATCATTTACACCATTTTTCTTGAGAATGGATCACGATGACATTTTTTTGGCCATTAAAAAGGAAAACAGTGGCTTTTTCATCATTCATGGATTTGCTGTGAGAACATTATGCTATGAGCCAGCATATAGCTGAACACAAATACATTTTTGAAAGATGAATTAGTACCATAGTTGAAAAGAGATCATATTATTTCACATTAAGCATAGAATAGATTGTGGTTTCTTATCATATCATATACATCATGCTCAATAGGTTTTTGCTTAATTTCTCAGAGTAATTCAGCCTTGCTAAATACATCATGAAGATGCAAAAGCACAAAATCTACATGTTCCCTATCCTTCTTATTTATAATGATCCTGATGGAAAAAAAAAAATGTCCTCACACAAAAATATAATTTACTTGTCATTAGCAAATGGATAAGTAGAATTTTGTAAGAGTACAGTAATTGGAAAGCTGATCCCATTGTCTAAAAGGGGAAGAAGTAACAAGGATGGCTTTATGTAAAAACTGTCATGCTTCCCAAGCTCTTTCTCATAGCTTACAATGGATGCTGTGGTTAAAAATATAAGAACAATTTTAAAACCTTCTTCTTTTTTGCAATTTTTAGTTCCTTCAAAAAATCATACACAGTTAATACAAGTGCAAATCTTGTGTGCAGCCTTATTGTTGCTTAATCAGTTCTGCTTAAAGCAGCATGTTTCTTCAGATCACAGGCCCATGTTTGCACTGAATGTGGGTTTAACAGCTTGAATGGTAGAAGTTTTCTGTTTGCCATTGTATACCTCTCTTGGAGAGTCTGTCATGCAACAAGAGATGTTTCTTCCATCTCAAATCAATCTTTTTTTCTTTTTTTTCTAATTTCCATTTACTTACATCTTGTTTTATGCCCCTTGTTGGCCTTTTTAGTGGGGGGATCATAGAGACATCTACTGGCAAAGGCTGGCAGTGATGCCATTGTATGCACATATCCTGAGCCCCGCTGCTACTAAGTGGTTATCCAAAGTTGTCGATTTCTGTCTATAAAGGATAATGGAAGCTAAAATCACTCTTGGATTTTCTCTCTTTTTTTCTTTTTTTGTTTTTTTTTTTTTAATTAAAAAAAAAAAAAAAAAAAAAAAAAGCTAGTGAAATGCCCCTATATTGACATCCCAGATTCATGAAAGATGATGCTTTGTACTGTAGTTGTTTCTGATCTGTCATAGTTGCAATGCCCACATGTAAGCCAAGGATTTTTGGAATAGTTTGCAATGTACACTGGCTCTGTATTTTGTTGATCCTCTACTCTGGCTCCAAAGGCTAAGCCTTCTAATACTCATTTTTCCCTTTTGAAAGCATTGGTTTTGCGGATTTACTAAATTAGTAATTCATCACTCAGCTATGTTTGTGAATTTTTTCAGTTGCTAGGGACGAATGTGAAATAATTGTTGACAGAAATCACTGTTAGCAAGAAGTCTTTTCCAGCCCATGGATTTTCTTTTTGCTGTAATGCATTATGTTCCTGTGAAACAAAAATATATAAAGCACGACACATGCATTCCAGCTGATTTACAAACAAATATTTTGTGTTTTGGTATTTTTCTGATTTCAGCCACGGGTTTATATGAATTTCTGGACCCTTAAGCAATTGAATAAAGTGATTTTTGGAAGGCAAATCAATCCATCAATATTACATGGCCTTATTTTGTTTTTCTAGGAGCATATTTAAAATTGTACATTTGAGGTGTCAAGGTTCAGGAGTCAAGTGCTACATGTGATAAATTAAGCAAAGGTCAGGGGCTATGCAATGCAGTTTCAGAAGATTGTCTACCTCCGCCTTTGCAGCTCATTCATGCTGAAGTGATGCACTATGGGAATTACTACCAAACTCTGCTCTGCAACATCTGCTCTCCCTAAGTGAGTTAGTGCACGTCAGACATCTTTATGTCAGAATATTGCAGTGATGGATGCAGTCTTCAGAAAATGCTGCATAAAAATCTGGTGTGCCGTTCTGGCCATTAAGTGAAATTACTATTTAAATTAATGGCGCTGTCACAGTTTATCTGTGCAAAGAATGAACGCTGATTAGGGTATTAAGTAATTAGCAATTTATCACACTGGAACAAGGCTGATAATAATTAAAGAAGTAATGGTTTACCAAAGAAACTAGAAAGGGAGTCACTTCTTGTTATGTGAGTGAAATCTTGGCTGAAAAATTTAATTCAGTCAAACAAAGATGAGGTTCACACTGAAGGAATACAGCCTTGTTTGTTTCAATAGAAAAACAGTTCATTATCAAAATTTTTGTTTTCCTGTCACAAGTCCCTCGGGGCTATCTGAGTTGCTTATTAGTACTGAATTGAATCTTTTTCTGCATTAATTCTCTACTTAAAGTTGTTAGAATCCTAGGATAATTTGGAAAAAAAGGGTGTGAACAGTAGAAAGTATTTACCTCTTGGAATGCTGGTGATTACAGTTTGATTCTGTGAATGAAACCGGTCCTGTAAATAGGTGAAGCATGCAAGTAACCAGCATTTTGCGTCGTTGCTCTGAATACTTTAGATGGATCGTACATTTAAAGAGTAATTTTCATTATCTATGACTTCCTAAGAGAGATTTGCTACAATAAATGACAGAGAGTAAAGTGGCTACTTCTGTACATGTGTTAAATATCTATGTACTCCAGAACTTGCATCAAATTATTTTGTAAGCATAATAGTATATCACAGCTCTGGGGCAGGTTATTTTGTGTCTAAGGGGTGTTTGCGGCATTTGCTTTGGAGTTTAAATTTACCCCTTTCATTAAATGTTCTGGGATTCAAATACAGAATTTCACAGTTGCAAAACCATATTTGTGAATATATGGAAAATTACACTTTTCATTTTCATTTTAAAATAGAATTACTAAAAATAGAGGAAAACTACTTGAATTAAATTTTTAATGTTTTCAGTTACACAATAGAATGAAAATTATGTTCAGAAACAAACTTCTTCAAGTAAAATTATGAGATGGCTAAAACTTCCCTGTGGGTATTTTACCCATTTGGTTTCATATACATTGCATGTACACTTACCTTAGATCACAAAATATGATGTGAAGCATTTGGGAATGCTGGGGTGCACTGTTTGGAAGACCGCCTGTATAAAAGAGAATGAATGAAACCTGACTGGAAGGTAGAGAATCTTACAGGAAGTTTTCATCAACAGTGTGTCCTTGAACTGCAGTGCACACCTTGGTATGGCATTTCATAGCAAAGGCTGTTACAAAAGTTGAAGAATGATGCAAGTTATCTTTAGGTGATCCCTGTTTATTCCTTGAATTCTTGTTTTCAGGTAGGTCTACAAGTTAGAACTCTTGCTGCAGTCACCTCACATTCCAAACTTAATCTCGCTTGAGCTAAATCAACATAATTCCCACTGCTGAAGATTTTATGCCAAGCTAGATTGCTTTTTCCTTTCTTAACTCTTTTAAAACTTATTTACATATCATATTCAGACGTATGTTTTTTTTGTTTGTTGGTTTCAGGGATGTTCTGCTGTGGGCAGGAATATGTGAATGTGTCAGATACCATATGCTGTTCAGGTTCCAGTGGTGAGTCCCTAGCACATGTTAGGAAGAATGACCAAGTGCCAGTAAAATGCTGTGAGACTGAACTTATTCCAAAGAGCGAAGAATGCTGTAATGGAGTTGGATATAATCCTTTGAAATATGTTTGCTCTGACAAGATTTCAGCTGGAATGATGATGAAGGTAATTGATAGAAAATCTCTCAGTAGCTCTGATTTGATGATGGAAAGAGAAATACACTGTTCATAACTATTTTTCTAAAATAGGAATATAAAAACTCTTGTGTGCATTATTCATTTTCACATTACATCCATATTAATACCGAATGAGTTCACCATGATTGATGTTATTGCAATGAATTCTAAAGGAATTAATAATGATTAGCTGCCTCTGTGAAGTGTTGCCCAGCACCTCAGATTAGCGCAGTGGCTAAAAGCTGGCATATTAACAAGACTGGCATGATAGCCAGTTCCCTTTCTGTGGCCACTGTTCCTGGTTTTGTCCCTTGAGTGGAAATTGAAATTGAAGTGGCCAGTTCTGAATCATAAAAAGCCTATTACATTTCAGTTTGGACAGGCAGTATGTCATGGATTACCCTAACCTCAAAATATATATATAAATAAAAGTAAAGCAATTGATATTTTCTTGATGAGCTTAACTTTGATCACGTAGAAAACCAACAGCAGTTTTGGCATCAATTTCAGCAGTGTTAGTATAGGTCCTTGTGTAAATTCTAGCAATGATTAGGATATTTTTGATGCCTTTGACACCTAGAGGATTACACAGTTGTTTGGTTTTTTTTGTTTTGTTTTGTTTTTAACCTAAGTTTAATGTAAGAGTATACTAAGCAACATAAAAGCTAGTTCTGGCTTTTTTAAGAGTGGCCAGTGACATAGGTGCCAGCATGAAACAATTTGGCCAAATTTCAGCTGCAGTTCCCATTGAATTCAACAGAAATTTTCAGGTAATAACATCTCTGTGTTTTATATATAAGCTGTAAAAATACTGCCAATTGTTATTTAAGTGTTTATTTAAGAAAACAAATGTTTCAAAGGATGGGAACTGTTTAAAAATATGTATAAATTTATGCTTAAGTATGGATTTATATTTAGGGAGTAACAAAGAAAGTAGGTGAGAGAAAGAAGGCAGGATTTTGTTATTTGGATTTTTTGGATGCTATAGTATGGAACTCAGATACTGTGTGTATCACTAAAATAAAAAGAAAAAAAAAAAACAGAACAAATACAGCCATGTACAGGCATTCCTGTATTGTTTCCATTCATCTGCTAACGTAATACTCAGACATTTCTTCCATATTCTCCTTTTCATGGAACTTCATTTTCAGACTGAATAATTTTTTCCCAGACAAAATCCAAAGTATTGTGATGAGTCAGCTACCATTCCTCAATGAACTATATTTGTTTATGCATTGCAAAAATGGCTGGGAATAGGTTAATGAATTCTAGTATATAATATACTAGATACATGTTTTTGGTACAGTGTATTAACAAAGGAGTCACTTAGAATCATAGAATCATCAAGGTTGGAAAAGACCTCTAAGATCACCCAGTCCAACCGTCCGCCTGTCACCTGTATTTCCCACTAGACCATATCCCGCAGTACATCTAAACACCTCCTGAACACTTCCAGGGACAGTGACTCCATTGCTTCCCTGGGCAGCCCATTCCAGAACCTGACTACTTTCTCAGAGAAGTATTTCCTAACATCCAGCCTGATTGTCTCCTCGTGCAATTTGAGGCCATTCCCTCTATTCCTATTACTAGTTACATGGCAGAAGAGGCCGACCCCCACCTCACTACAACTCCCTTCAGGTAGCTGTAGAGAGCATTCATATTTCACTTAGATGCAGTAGAAAGGAGATAGTACTTCTGGCTTTCTGGTATACACAGATTTACTAGTATTAAAATGACTGGTATTCTGAGATGTGTCCTGGAGCTACAGTGTGTTTTGTCTGTGAATCCAATCCATCTATATAATACATCTTATATTGATATCTATCACAATGTAATTTTTGTAAGAGTGTCAAGTTATGGAAATTAGATTAACTGAACTTTATAATCAGCTAACAAACTAATTTTGATAGCTGAATGAAGGAAGCATTGTATTCAACTATTTTTTGTTTCCTCTTTCAAAGTTTGTAGCCTAATGTGCAGCAATATTTGTAGCTAATATTGCTACAAATTCCTGCAACAAAATTTTATGAGAATTTTTGCTCTCTAGCTTATGGTTTGGTGAAAATATTCTTTTATGAATTTCATTGTAAACTTGTAAACATTCAGTACATATTTCTATTTCTGTGAGTTATTCTTTATGGGTTAAATCTTACATCTGCTTTAGTGCCTGTAGAGGTACCTTTATTGCAGATCTGTTGATTAGGACTGACACATTAGAGGGCAGAAGTTCTCTAGCCCATGGATAGGGTCCTCAGTTCCTGAAAGCTGCCAAGAAATTTCACAGAGCCCCATTGTGTACTTGGAAAGCTGGGAGAAAAGCTGGGAATTTGCTACTGATTTGCCACAGGATATTGACCTTTGCAGTAGAATAATGTTCAAATTATCAGGTAAAATCACATCCTCATTTTGTTATAGGCTTTCAAAAAAAAAAAAAAAACAAAACAAAAAAAAAAAACAATCATGTAGGGTTCCAGCTGTTAAAATCTGTAATTTTTAAAAATTTTTTTTTTTATTTATTTATTTATTTTTTTTATTTTTTAGTAGACAGGACAGGGGCTTAAAGAGCCTCTGTCTGCTAGAAATACCACTGTACTCTGTGTGGCTGCCTGATTTGGATGTTTGTATAAAGACAAATACCAATGAAATAATTTAAGGAAAGGAAGATGGGCTAAATATGTTAAAATTATATGTGTATTCCTTAGGTAAAGGAAGAATGCAAGGCTAATATCCTTTGTCCTTTACCTATGGAGAAAACAGCACATTGTGGAAGGTGTGACTTTGATCCTAGAGAGAATATCTGTGCGTGGATAAAAAGTTCACAGAGCGCTACAGGAAAGGAGATAAAGGAAGATGTGTGTCCAGTTGAAGAGGAGACTGTCTACACAGGAAGCCCAAACCAGTATTCATTCACAGGTAAGGAAAAGTGGCATATGGAATTGGTGATTTGCTAGTGTGTTTAATTCACCTGGGATAAAAAGATGTCCTGAATGCTGTCAGGTATTCTAATTGACTGTGAAGCAATTGTAGTGAAGTAGCATTCTTTAACAACTAGTCAGTGAATCAAGACAGTATCTGCAGGGAATTGAAATGAGTAATAAGAAGTTCAGTGAATACATGAGGTCTGAAGCTCCTTTCACAACTATTGCTAGAAGCGTATCTATACCAGACAATGGCTTTACATCAAGGAACAACTACTGTATCTGTTTTAAACATGTAAGTACTTTCATAGACATAGAAAAATGAAGCAAAACTTACTTTGTATATTGATTAATAATTGAGATTATTCAAATGTAATTTTCTTTTTCTAGATCTGAACCTAGAACCTTTTGTCACATATGAGTACAGGGTGGCCGCTTGGAATAGCCATGGAAGAGGCTTCAGTGAAATTAGCAGAGCTGTCACTAAGCAAGATGTGCCACAAGGTGTAAGTCCACCAAAATGGACCAAAGTGGATAATCGGGAAGACATGATACTTCTAAACTGGGAAGAACCACTCCAACCGAATGGTACTGTCATACGTTCAGAAAACAACAAAAAAAGAATATATTCTATCATTACATTGATAGTGTTCCAAAATCACAAAATGTTGTTTAATTAGTCACTGCCACTGAAATATACTTATTGCTCTAGGTTGAGATCATTTTCATCACCAATAAGAGTAGATTCTAACTTCTTTTAAAAGAAGACAATTTAGTATGTCTCTAAGAAATGCCCGGAAACCTCTTTTGAGAACAATCGTAATAATAAGGAAATAAAATAATGTTATAAAGTAGGGGGAAAGGTGGCTTGATACTCATGCTTCTTTCAGGAAAACTTGGTTATGTTTTTCAAACAGTGAAATCTTGGACTAGCTCTCTTAATTAACACTGTGATCTACTGAGATGTTGATGTAAATGTTGAGTAGAGTAACTGGTAATTGACACTAACCATTTAAGTGGAATGATTGCCAGTTAGAGTGACTGCCTGCAGATTTCATTTAATATTTTCTGTTTGCAGAGAAGGTTACTGTAGAATACCATCATGCAGTATTTCTCAGCTAACAAAAGGGAAAACTTTCTTTCTGTGATAGGTCTTATTATTCACTATATCGTTCTCCGAAATGGAATTGAGCGTTTTAGAGGAACCGAAATGAGCTTCAGAGACACAAGTGGCATCCAGCCATACCAGGAATATTCCTACCAGCTGCGAGCTTGTACTGTTGCTGGTTGTGCAGATAGCAGCAAGGTTAGTGAACTGGTCTTCACAGAACTAGCGCCAGACTTTTATCAGTCACTGTGATAACATAAAAATGCTTTTGGAAAGGTGTAATTTGAAGATATGGTGGTTATTGAGTAGGTGAAAAACATTAATAATTCTTATTTGGATTCAGCCACTGACAGGTGATTATTTGGAACCTAAGGCTGGTACAAGCAAGCAGAAGTAGAAAGCAGTAGCTCAGTCTCAGCAACAATGAAACTGCACTGTACAAACTGATGTTTGTTAAAGAGAAAGCTGCACATAGTAGAGTAAGGAATATTAAAATGCACATTCTCTATGCCTTGAAGTTAAATCTTCACTTCTGATGTTGATAGCTTCCTCTTCCTTGGTATTTCTTAGTTTATCTGCTTTAGCTAGTGTATCAGCTTCTTCAACAGCCTTATTCTGGGGATGCTTCTAGTACACTACCCTTCACTAGCTTTCCATGTCTACCTCTGCTTCAGGCTTTATACTTGCCTTGTGCACAGCCTGCGTCTGCTTCTGTTATAAGCAAACAGAATCTCTTTCCTACCCCTGTCAGAGTTTCATTTCTTCTCTTGTCACTTAGAATCACAGATGCCTTTCACCAGCATCACTATTTAAACAGCTGTAGTTTCTCTTCTGCGAAGTATCTGCCTTACTCAATGTTTGGAAGAGCTGCTCAGGTGACCATTTTTCAAAATAATAAGCTTGCCTTTGTGAAAATGAATTTCTAGGAGTGCAAGCATAAGATCTGTAGAAGTGGCAGATAAGGACTGTGCTTTGTAATTGCAATATTTGTGGGACTGAAAAGTTGGGGTTTTTTCTGATGTTCAGATGTTTTTCTCATTGTTCAGTTCTCAGCCGAAAGTATGATGAAAGGGAGCACTGACACAGAGTGATGGAGATAGGAGGATAGTCCTCTGCCTACACACACAGCTGTGGTCTGGAAGCTATGAAGACATAGTTGCTATAACCATTAGCCTAAGCTGATAAATTCTCCTTAGTCCAGTTGTCTGTAATTAAGGAGTTTACTGCTGCTAAGACTGAAGTCTGCAAGTAGAGACTGATTCAATCAAATGCACTAAGACAAGATATGATAGAGGGCACATTTTATATTTACAGCATTATATAAATACTTTATAGTGGTAATAACAGAAAAAGAAAAGCGGTTCTCAGAGAGAGAAAGGTCTGACTCACTTATTAAACGAGTGTGATTTGAACATGCCTCTGTGGGAGACAGTAGAGATATTTGTGTTTTTACAAAGACCTAATAAGTGCTAAGTTATTCTTTCAGAATCTTAGGTTTCCTTACAAAACCATGGAGTTGCAAATAACTTTGATAGAGTTCAGATTGTACGGGATATTTTGAGGCTCAGCCCCATGTTTACTGGTGCTTAAAATAAATGAAATCAGGCAGTTAAAATGCAGAGACACTGACGAACCATATGGAAGAGAGTTATCAAGAGTTTTCAAGCAATACAGTTTTTGTTGTTTTACCCTGTGCTATACACTGCAGCTAAAATGTGGTGAACCTGTTGTGATAAATTGTAGACATAGACTTATGTAATATATTCAAGGTCAGATTTCATTGTAAAAAAAGGAGGAAAAAACTAACTAGTTCTCCAGGCTCTTGGTAATGATATGCCAGGCCAAACAACATTTTAAAATGAAAGTGACATTCTCATTGATCATGGTATCTAGTGTACTATTACATTAAATTGCTCTTTAATTCATATGTCTTCAGGTAGTTGCAGTCACTGTCCAAGGAGTCCCAGAGAGTGTTCAGCCACCAGACGTCAGTGCTCTGAACTCAACAGCATTGCATTTAAGCTGGATTGCACCCAAGAAACCAAATGGTATCATCAGAGAGTACCAGATCAGTCAAGTGGGAAAAGGACTTATATACTCTGACACTGGAAGCAGAATGCACCACACAGTATCAGGTAAGGAGGCAGACCTCTCTGAGAAGCTGATGTCCTGTCCTTAAGACATAAGGAAATAATAACATTAAAACTGCCACCTATCAGTAACTTTTAAATCCAACATTTTGTGCTTAGAAATGCTTTATATGACTTTACATATCTTAAACTTACTTTCCTCAGGCCATTCAATTCTGCCACTATTCGTTAAGATATTAATAGATGTAATTTCAAAATTTTGAAACAACTCTGTCAAGCTCAATTCTTGACATGAGCTTTGTGGTGAGCTTGAGCTCTCAGATATTCTTTGTAGACCTGACATCCATTCACACAGATACAACTCCATTTTACTGTCATTAATGTGCCACTAATGTGGTTGAAGTCACTGGTGCATCTGTGAACAGGTAGCACTGTAGGAGCAAGCAGTACCTTATGCCTGAGGTAATAAAAACGAAAGAAAGACTGAAAGGGAAAGAGTCAAGATTGTGTTTATAAACTTACATATTGCTTATAGCCATTTTCTAAATGCTCAGTAAAGTTTCACTTATGTGCACATATCTGAAAAAACCTTTATTCAGGAGATTTGGGGTTGATTTTATCTTTTCTCACTTGTTGAACTCAGCTTGCTTGTCAAATTCTTATATTTATGGCTTTTAAAATTTTATAATTACATTATTTTTTCTTTTTTTCATACCTGTTGGTAAACACAGATTTGTACGTTACAGATAATGTTAATAGCCACCAAAGAAACAGAAGCTGATTTAGAGTATATCAAGCCCATAGAGCATAACTCCCCTCTCATCTCCCCTCTTAATTGCTCACAGTGTCATTCTGACTCAGGCTGGATCCCTTCATGTTTTCAATCAGATATTCTTTTCTGTGTCCACTTCAGAAGACAGAAGGATTCTTTGAGTGTACTGTGCCCAAGTATAAAATTCAGATCCACTGCTTCTGGACTGGGGAGTATTAACCTAGAGTATTCAAGTTTGTGGTATATGATTCAGAATTGCTGTTGTAAGTTTGTGATATAAAGAATGCCTACCAAGATGCAATGATTTGTCAGTAAGCCAATTGAAAAACACTTCAGTGATCCCACTTCCTTCCCAAAAAGTGGTTATATCTCCAGAACTGTAATTTGTAATGCAAACAATATAGCTTTTCTTGCCTTTTGCAAGGAAGAAGAAATCCTTGAGAAACAAGGATCTTTTTTCTTTTTGTGTACCTGTTCCATTAAGCAAATATCCACTGCTGCCATGTTCAGCCAGCAGCAAAACAAGTGATCATTCTTTGTCATAATCACATATTGTTTTCTGTGGGAGGTTCTTTAGATAATAATGTGGAATTCATGACACTGATTCTGCACTGTGGATAACTATTGCTCTGTAAATCCAAAGAATAAGCTAGAAGAGTCCTTTTTTTTTTCTTTTTCTTTTTTTTTTTTTTTCCCCATAATCTCAAATGTTTGAGCTAACTGTTGCCTTATTCCCTGTGGGTGTAGGTTTTGATTTTCTTGTCTTCTTTTTTTCTTCTCCAAAAACATTCGCTTTTCCCTGAGCAACAGTTGAACATTAATGAAGCTGTAGCATTAGTATTTCTTGAGACTTTGAATCTTGGGTCTTGCAAATAACAGAGGAGAAGGCTAGCACCTTGCCACTGCACCATTGTCTTGCTGCTTATTTTTAATTACATCAAAGCTTTGGAAACATGATCCCACAAATGCTTTGTGGGAATAGCGTGAATGTGCTCATCATGTGAAATCCATAAATTGCTTATAATCCTCTCAAGATGTTAAAAAAAGCATTAAGTAATTGAAGACAGGAAGTCCTCAGTTAATTATTTAGAGGTGTTATCAATGCTTTGAGCAAACTGAAGCATTTTCTGCTATCTCACTGAGTTGAATGCCACTGGGACATAGGGGCAGCAGCCATCATCTTCTCATATTCTCTAATGCAAACAGCACATGGCAGCTTGTCAATAAAAGACCTTTTTATATCATTTATTACTGAACACTTCCACTACCCTGTAAAGAACAATTTGGATGACAGTTATGGCATTGTTTCACTTTGTGTTACTACTACTTTACAAATGGGTCTGCTAATGCTCTGCACTGGGGGGCAGGCAGAGGGTAAGACTGAAGGAAATAATTAGAGGAATTGTAAGAGAAAGCTACGAGTGCCCTCTTCAGCAGCAGCAAGTGGGTCTGTAGTAAAATCTCAAATATCTCCCTTTTTAATGCTCTAAATAACGTATCTCAAATAAGAAGCTTTATCAAGCATGTGCAGAAACAGTCATCTTTAGGTAAAATTCAGACAGGATTGTTGATATTAAAGTTAGGAGAAGATACAAGATTATAAAATATGCATGACTAAGTAGTTTCAAATATATTCTCTATTTCATGGTAGTGAAAATTGAAGAGATGCAGTAATGCTGTCGCTGGTCAACTTCCTCTACACGCAGCTCTGAATTACGAATAATACTTATCTAAAAGAAGCTCTTGGGGATGGAGGGGTTGTGTGAGGCTGTGGTCAGAAATCTGACATCCTCTTGAGTAAAATTCCCATAGTGGGACCAGAGAGTGTTAGCCTGGAAGCTAATTACTGACCTTGCTTGAGCCATACCCACAAATGGAGACAAACAGCATCAGAAAAAATTATTTGGCTAATAAGACAGTGCAATCTTTAAAAAGCTGTTTCACAACTCCTTTGGCAAACAACAAATATTGCAGTAAGAAAATAGACTTCTAAGTGTAAAACAACAAAATAATAATAGACTGTAAAAAAAGAAAAGAAAGAGAAGTATCCTCTTGTGAATAATCACATAGAGAAATTGGAAAAGAAAAACGCTGTTTATGTTTCAAGATTATCTTACTTGTTATTTTTATTATTAATCACATGCATAGCTTTGTACAGAACTTTCCAAAGCATGCATAAGAGAAGGCACTTAATGCATAGCTTTAATAACCTAGATAAAAATCTGCTATGACTGCTCCATGTATGACTAGAGGTTTCAGGTATCAGAATTTCGCCAATAAATTTGGTGGAACCATGTGCTCTTTTTTTAATGCCCATTTTTCTCTTTAAAGTGTAGCTGTAAATGAGTATTGCTTTATTATGCATGTTTCCTTTAAAAGTGAACATGACTCCCTTTAGGGGAATTCAAGTAATTTGTTGCCACAGTAATCTTTTCTATCCTGAAATGTTAAATACTTGGCTTTCCTCCACGCCTTTGCCTCTCTCTAGTCTGCAAGTGTCATTTCCTCCCTTCTTACTTTTATACTCGGTGTTCAGATGATTTTTATTCTCTTCCAATTCATGATTAGGTTACAGTCAGGGCTGTCCCTCTGAGTCATCTCTTCATTTTCTCTCTTTCACATATCGTCCAATTTGTAAGCAGCCTGCATGCCTTCCATTCATTATTTTACCTTTCTACATAATCGGTCATTCTTACTTCTCTTTATTTTTTTTTCTATGTATTTTAATTAAAAAGTCTTCATACTGGCTATAAGCAAGGATTTGTTTATAAACAAAGATCTTGCCCAGGCATTTTTTCCTTTTCACGGAAAAGCATTGTTCTTGAAGTAATTACAATTAGGCCCACGAGTTACATCACAAGTGTGGTCACAAAGCCAAGCACTTACAAATTGACCTAGATAATATGTGTGAATTGACCTGTCTAATCCTACTTCAGCCTCTTTTACATAAGCACTATGAAATGGCCTGTACGACAATGGCACGGTCGTTTGCAGGTAGGGTTGCTGCCTCACTTCGTGTACAAGCTGTGCCTCCTCCAGGGCAGAATAATCATAACAAAAAGAAGACTTCTATATAGAAGATTGTCGCTTCAACTTTTGTGGTGTTTGGTAGGGTTATTCCTCCTGGGAATCTCGGTGTAGATGGGCCTAATTGGAAGTCTGCACACTGCAAATATCCTTTTGGCTCAGCAGACATCAGGGAGGCACAAACCCAAGGTTCATGCAGATGTGGAGCACAATGAGGGAAGCCACAGGAATGGCACAGACCCATTTTCAGCCCAGCCTTGTGCCCTCATCCAAGCTCATAGATGTGCCAGCCTCCATTTCCAGCACAGTAGTATCTGGCCTCACCGAGCTGGGGCCACATCCTGGCCATGCCCCAGCCCCAGAGAGGTGTCCAGGGCAGAGGCTTCCGCAGCTGCTGCTGGCCTGCCCCGCTGCCTGGCTCGTGACAGGGAAGAGGCTTGGGCAGGTCTCTTGTATCCTGTGGGACAGTGGGTTAGAAAGTGACAGCAAAAGGGTAGGAGGGTGTTGAAGGAGAGATGGTCCCAGGATTAAGAGAGTTCTCTGTGGCGTTCATTTCTGTTTAGGCTGCTTGCTGGCTGGCACAAAGGCAGGCTCATCACAACCTTTCAAGGTTTGCTGTGAAATTTGTTCTTCCTGTTGCTACCCTCAAGTCTACTTTTCTTCATTCAGTTTGGTAACCAAACAGGCAGTTTGATGTCAAAACTGAAGTCACTGACATAAGGCACAAAGATGTTTGAAAATGTCCAGGATAGGGTCAAAGCAATATATTCTTTTGTAGTCTCATTCAAGAATGCCCAGCACAAAAGGTCTGAGCTGAAAAAAATAGTTTCCTAAAACTTATAAGTAACAAACATTAATATCTCGAAACCTGGTTATCATTCCTATTTCTGATTGTTTTACAGCAGATTTAGCAAAAATCAGGTGCTTACTTGTTGGAAACTTTTGAATTTCTGTGGTCATCACCAGTGATGGAGAATATGTCTTTGCCAAGAATGGGTGACTTCCAGTAACATTTCAATTATTATGTGTAGTTTCAAAAAGAGAGAGAGAGAAAAAAAAAGCAAATTATCAGGATGTTCATTTGGGCTGAGGTCTGGACTGTTGTTCCTATGCTGCAAGTGCAATTTAAGTAAATTGATTTGAAATTAACTGAGATATGTCTAAATGAAGGACATGTATAGATCCAGTGTAGCATGGTAACATATTCAATCTGAATTGTTTTGTCAGTTTTTTCTTTTAATTTGTAGAGTATATATTTCTAAGTTAGCAATAATTCACTATTTCAGTATTATTCAGATGTAAAGAGGAATTACTTAAATTTTATGTTTACCCAAAATACTAAAAGTTAAATTTACCTTACAGTGAAGTATTTCCAATATAGTTGCACAGTTCTTGAGATGCCTGATGTCAGCATTTAGTCTAATCTCTGTCCTTTCTAGGTCTGCAGCCATACACTAACTACAGCTTCCTGCTTACTGCATGTACATCTGCTGGCTGTGCTTCCAGTCAACCACTTTCAGGTCAAACTTTGCAAGCTGCTCCTCATGGTAAGGGGAAAAAGACATTCTTATAGACCTGCAATGCTACAGTCATTAGGTCTTGTATTTTTAATGGTTTAACAAGGTACAAAACTCCATTATCATCCATCAAGCTATCATGTATAAGTTTACACAAGAGAATTTGTCTTTCTTCTTGGATATCATCACTGTCTTTACACTGACTGCCTGGCACTGCATTTATGCTTTGTTTTTATGACAATTTTTCCACATTCATCTTGAAGTTAGCAAGGCTAGATTTAACAGATGTATGTTTTTAAAACCACAAATAAATGTGCAGAGATGACACAGAAATGCTGGAGTCTTTGACTTTGTTTTCCATTAATCTGTACTTTGTCTAATTAGATATATTTAATGAGTGTTTAATTAAGAATGTGTATTAAATTTTGTCACCCTTTCTGGTGATGTTTAATGCTTTTGTTACATTTGCTGAAAGCAACAGCACAAACTGTAGAAATGGAAAATGCATCTTTATGTTTCTGTCATTAAGTTAAATTAGTGCCATTGTGGTGTTAATAGGGGTATGGCCGAAACCTCATCATATCATAGTCAGCTCAACAGAAGTAGAAATCTACTGGAGTGAACCAAAGATACCCAATGGACTCATTACTCAGTATCGATTATTTCGTGATGAAGAACAGATATTCTTGGGTGGTAGTAGAGACCAGAATTTCACAGATGTTAACCTGCAGCCTAACAGTAGGTAAGGTATACTAACGTACTTCGGTAATGTGTGAAAGGTGTTGAAAATAGGTGTTTGTGAAATGTACAAAAATGCAAGTTATTCCTTTAATAAAAGAAAAATCTCTTATGTTTTTACTTATTTGATTGAAAAGAAATGGTAAAGGGCCCTTGTAGGAAGCTTCTAAACGTTGGAAAGCCTTGATTAAATGACTATTTTGTTCTTTTTCTGAGAGTAAGTGAATGTGATTCAGAGAGGGGGACCTTGTTTTGTTTTTCTTTTGTTGGTGGTGGTCCTTTATCAGTTGTTTGTTTGTTTTTTTATAGAATGAACCATAGAATGGCTTGGGCTGGAAGGGACCTTAAAGCCTCCACCCTCCTGTCATGAGCAGGGCTGCCCTCCGACTCAGGCTGCCCAGGACCCCATCCAACCTGGCGTTGAGCACCTCCAGGGATGGGCACCACAGCTTTTCTGGGCAGTTGTGCCAGGGCCTCAATGCCCTCTGAGTAAAATTTTCTTAAGGAATATGCTTAGAAAAATTAAAGGCTTTCTATGACGGTCAGCAGTTAATGCGGTTTATAATGTTTTTGTGAATATTGAATATACTGGCACAAAAGCATCAGTTGCTGATACTTTGAATAGGCAGTTCTGAAATTCTGAAAGGTTTTGGCTTTTTTTTTTTTTTTGAGGGTTGATATTTCTCTTATGTAAACTACTGCAAACTTTAGTGTGAAAACTATTATTCTCATTATCTAAGAAATCTTTAACGTGATAATGTTCACTTATCAGTATTTGTAGTCTATTCACTTTAAACTAGTGAAAATGTGAATGTTCTATTACTGACACACTTAAAGCTTCTAACTGTAGTGCCTACTGATCTTTTTGTGTTTGTGCAGATATGTTTACCAGCTGGAAGCCAGCACTTGGGGCGGCAGCAACACTAGTGATAAATATGTTATACAAACACCAGTAGAAACACCAGAGAAAATTCATGTTCCATATAATGTCACAGTAATTGATGCATATTCTATATTTCTAGCTTGGGACATGCCAGGTAAAAACATATTTCTATGTATCATTTTGTAGCAAAATGAAAGGATGGAATAACATTATATTCAGACAAGCAGTTGAATCATTCTGATTTTTTTATTCTGTGTATTTGGTTTTACTGTTTGTGTGATTTAAATAACCAGTATCTATACCTACTGTTTCCTGGAGACGTATTATTTTAATATTGTTGACCTATATACTTGACATGGGTATTGTAAGGATTAGCTAAGCAAAAATCATGCATTAATTTGATCTTGTAAACTATTACTGAATACAAGTAGTGTGAGGGAAAAAAGCAATTACACTGAAAATAAGTTTTCCCTTATGTTCCAACCAACCTGAGTTATCAACAGGGAGACCTGCCAACCTTTTGGGTTGGTGATGTCTTGATATCTATGCTGGCAATTAAAATGTACAGGTGTCCAGCAGGTATACTGTGTTGAACTCCTTTAACAAAAGGTGTGAGAGTGTGATACAGAGATTCTTCACTAGCTTTGACCCTGATAGAATAAATTTAACTCACTATAGCACCTTAGTATTACATGGATGTATTACCTTGCAGGATGATGAGTTAACAAAGGCTCAGAATTTCTTTCTCCTCTTGTTCCTCTTCTCTTGAACATCATTAGGTTGTCTTAGCCTTCAACAGAGGTAGGGTAGAAAGGAATAAGTGAATAACAGTGTCTTCTGTAGTTCATTTCCAGCAAGCCGTCTTCCAGTTTCTATACACTATTTATTTTCAGTTATAGTGAGGTCAGGTTTTTTTAGACACTTCAAACATTTGCATACTAGCAACAATATGTGTTTTATCAGTGAACTTACAGAAGTGTTTGATGTCACCTCTTCCTAATTATTTAAGATGTTTGCGCCTTACAGAGCAGTCACAGCAACACCAATTGACATAAAAAATAAAGTGACCTAGAAAAGGTATTTTGCCTTCAGTGCTGGGATCGCAAGTATTGCAGCAGTGCTTAGCAGCATTCACCCTACCCATTTAAGCAATGATTAATAAATCTATAATACCCTGAGCTGTCAATCTTTTAGTTTTCAGAAGCACAAAATCCATTATAGAAATGCTATAATATATGAAAAAGATTAAAATCTTAAATTAAACTTTTCCCCCTTCTGCCTGGAAGGATTTAGAACCTAGCAGAAGGCAGGTGAATTCAACTGGCACATAATCTACAGTTGGTTTTATTGGAAAGTGACTCATACTGTATTATAGTTTTGATAATAAATGTAATTTAAGATACAAAATATTCAGCAACTTTTTAAATAGATTTAAGACGTAAGAGTATACTGGAAAAGCATAGGCTTGTGTTGCGTGGGATGCTTTCCTTCACGCTCTAGACCTTTTCTTCCAGCTACTCAAATTGCTGCTACTTGTAGCAGTTTACAAGCCTGCAAGGAGCATCAGGCTCTGTGTGCTACATCTGGATATATTGCAAGTAAGATTGTGTATACAGAGTTTTGTATATTCTCGAAGCCACACAATCAGAGGGGCAAGGAGGAGATAGGACATTATGAATCTGCTGTAGAGGATGAAGGGTTGGTATACACACACAGCTGTAGGAATTGTTCTCCTCAGACAAGGAAAAGAATATGTCCTTCTTCCCAGGTACCGGAATTCACCCTCCACCCTCTAAACTAATCGTGTGGATATTTGGTGATTCAGTCCCTTCTTCTTTTCCTCCATGTGGGGTCAATTATTTAAGCCTTTTAGTGTGGACAAGAGATTGGGGGTTTTTTTTGTTTGTTTGCTTGTTTGCTTGTTTGTTTTGTGCAGTGCCCCTGTAAGGATAGATGGAAAAAAAAAAATGCTGTTCCTTTTATCACAGAGCCACAGGGCCACTTGCTGGTCTTCCTTACAGAAATGGGGAGTATTAAAAAATTTACCATGTGTGCAGAAGCATTTCTGACTGTTCATAATCCTGCTTGTTCAGAAATCTTTGTATTCTTACTGCTTTTTCACAAGAGGAAGACTGAAGCCTGCAGGTGGAGGTTTGTTCTGGATGTTCCAATCTGGAATGATGTATACAGGCTACTAACAGGTCCTATACATGCAGACTTCTAAGGCCACAACTACTCCCAGCTTGGTAGAATTAGCCTAAACATTTTATCCCTATTCGTGTCACTGCATGGTGAAGTAACCTTTTCTGCATTCTATATTTTTTTCACATATCAATCCAATACACTATATTGAAATAATACAGATTTCACTTCTAAACCCAGAATCT
>JAOWBP010001760.1:16680544-16700924 GCA_028571105.1 Tragopan temminckii
ATTCTATATTTTTTTCACATATCAATCCAATACACTATATTGAAATAATACAGATTTCACTTCTAAACCCAGAATCTGGCTTTTTTTATAAGGAATGGAATTTACTCTAGGACAAGACGGTTGCTTAAATTTATACGGACTCCATGAAAAAAAAAAAAAAAAAAGATTTATATTAACTAAGTTTTCATGAGGTGGTAGTTTGTCATGATGTCTTCCTGTCTGTGGCTATCAGGGATGACTGGCATTCTACGTACTAATTTGTTGTAATAAATGTTGATCAAATATTCACCCTCAGGATTAATTATGGGTATCACGTTATGCAGACCTTCCTTTTGTATTGCTTTAATTATAATATTTCAGAACTGTGATCTATCTAAATATTATAACTTTATAGATATGTATCATTTCACAACTCCTTACTCACTAAATAGCAATGTAGCCAAGTAGTGGCTAAAGTGATGGATTCAAAAAAAGTATTTGACACACTTCACTCACTGTAGAAAATAGGACTGTACTGTCTGAAATAGGTATCCTATTATCTTGTGTTGCATTGCCTCAATGCACAGACCTCAAAGGTACAGTACATTTCACTGACGTGTTGGAGAAGGATATGTTACAATTATTATGGAACAACCATTAGTGTCATGGATAGTGTCCTGGTTTTATCTGGAACAGGATTGATATTGTTCATAGTGTATGGTATGATGCTATGTTTTGGACTTAGGAGAACAATGATATTGATAAGACAATGATGTTTTAGTTGCTGCTGAGCAGTGACGTGCAGAGTCAAGGACATTTCAGTTT
Organism: Tragopan temminckii; assembly: GCA_028571105.1. Lineage (NCBI taxonomy): Eukaryota > Metazoa > Chordata > Aves > Galliformes > Phasianidae > Tragopan > Tragopan temminckii. The sequence goes on from JAOWBP010001760.1 coordinate 16,681,349, forward strand.
TCCAGCTTCTTCTAATGCCCTGCCAGTGAAGGGACCAGGAGGCACACAAGTTTCTGGGAAGGGGCAGAACCAGGACTGCTGACCTAAGTGAGCCAAAGGGATATTCCATGCCATATGACATGTGAAACAAACAAACAAACAAACAAAAAGACACAACAAAACTTAGAGGAGTTAGCTGGGGAGCAGCCACTGCTCATGGAATGACATCAGTTAGTGACTGGTGAGCAATTGCGTTGCATATCACTTGTTTTGTATGTGTATATATATTATGTACACACACATTCATATTTGTGTATATACATATATAATTATAATTACTGTTATTTCTCTCCTTTTTTTCTGACTTAATGAATTGTTTTAATCTCAACCTACAAGTTCTATTTTTCCCAGTTCTTTTCCATCCCACTAGGAGTGGGTTAGTGAGCAAAAGGCTGTGTGGTGTTTAGCTGCTTGCCAGGTTAGATGTCAATAGATAGAAGCAGAAGAGCTGTATTGAAAAAAAAAAACAAAAACACAACAACACACAAATCTCCTAAGGCATATCCATAGATGTTATTGATGGATAGGGCAGGTAGCCATCCTGCATTTCAACTCATTGACAACCCTACTTGTCCTCACTGGCGGCCTAATTCTTCTAGATATCTTCAGTTGCTGATAATAGTAAGCTCAAAAGAAGTAAGATTCTGTCCTCTGCTCTTACACTGTTTACATTGCACACTAATGATTATCCAGATTAAACTGTCTTCTTTCATCATGTTTTAAAACTCCGCTTCGACCATTTCTCTGATTGCTTTAGCAAATTAGAGTGAAGATTATGTAACACGCCTTGATTCCTACTTTATTCCTGTTTGGATCAAACCTTGTATTTGAATGGCATTTGTCTCTCAACTTATGTCTTAGACTCACCAACGAACCTGGTTTCCACTTTGTTTCAGAAGAATGATCAAAATGATCTAATAAATTGTACTGACTTTCGCTAAGGCAATGTTATATTTCCTCTCTTTTGTTTATTACATAAACTAGTGTTCACACCACATCACTGCAGGCCAAATTTTTCAGGCTCCATGTTCATAGTTTTGCATCTTGAAAGTAATCAGCAACTCCATTGTTACTGCCTTCAGAGTCTTGTTGGGAACACTTGATACAATCAGCATGAGATACCTGGATGCATAAAGATTAACTTTAGTACTTAATCTCAGAAAACCAAATATATTTTTTATTGTGTGAGATTAAATATTAACATTTTAATTTAGTCTTTATCCTTTAACTTTTTTTTTTTTTTTTACATAAAAGACATTATATCCTTATTTTAGTATTTTTTGACTGTAACTGAAACAGTTCATCTATTTTGCTTAAGTTGTGATGGACTTTCAGATCATATTCAACAGTTTTTCATAAACTGACTTCAAAGAGATTTTTAGTGATCAGTCTGTAACAGAGAAAGTGACTTTCACCCCACTTCTAAGTATCTTGTGCTACAGATTTTATTTTATGAGCTACCCTAGTTTTGAAGTCAAAATGAATTTGCAGAGCTTTTGCACAGAATTGTACATTAAACATTACCCAAATATGCCTACAAAAAAACAAGGTTTCATTTGATTGACTTGTCCCATTGCAGAGTGTGCACCTGCTGTGAAATGAAGTCGCAGAGAAAAAAAGTGGAATAATTTAACTTTTTTATTTGTAAAGATAATCAGGGTTTTTCTGATTACATCTTAACTTCATAAATGTTAAATAACCTATCAGCATCTAGTTGTTGTAAATTATGAAGAAGTGTATTGCTGGGAATATTAACCAAGTAAATCCTTGTTCTTTAGTGAACATGAAAATGTGTTATGGCAGGTTGTCATTGTGCTCATGCTAACTTTGACACCAAATAACAAAACTGCCATTTGCACTTAGGGTAAATTGGTTCACTTGTGCTTTTACGGTTCCTTTTATTCTGACATAAATTTGTGAACTCTGGAACTAACCAAGTCATGTGGTTTCCCATCTGACTTTAACAAATATGCCCATTTTGTTTCCTTCAGTCATCAGAGCACACATAGTAGCAGCAGACTGACTGCAGATGCTAAAGGCGATTCTGGAACATGCAAATTTTTTTTTTTTTTTTTTTTGACATATTGCTGTGTTGTATGAGTGTATTTCTTTATTTTTTAGATTATGAAATGATCCTCTGATCTTAGCATTCAGTGAATTTCATCAAACTGTGGAAAGATTTCCAGTGAATATATGAACTTTTCAGGGTACTTCTGTAGTCTTATTTGCAATTTTTTGCTTGCTTCCACAAAATATTTTATTCTGCTGGCCATGCTTATTAGTAGTATAATTCCTAATGTATTTGCAAGTTTTAGGAGACGTTTAACATTTCAGATTTCTTTTTAGCATTCCTGCTGATATATAGATTGAATGCTGGATGTGAGTCAGATATTTTGAACTAGGTGTCCTTTACAGCATATTACCAATTGGATTCAGTTGTAGTTGCTTTTATTTAATCTTCTTTGGGAAGCCAGGCATTCTGAATAGTTCAACTTTGTAAGTTTTCTGGTGATTTTTTGCTCAGAGGATGAGCTTACCTTACAAAAAAAATCATTTTCTTTCTCATAGAAGCTATACTATACTTTAAGATCACCACTCAGCTTTCCTTTGTAGTATCCTATACGATTTAAAAATTGGCCTTCAGTTATTCCATTCTTAATTATTTTTCCTTAAAATTTACATTTACAAAGAAAATTTTACATTTGTATTTTTTCTATCTTCTGTCTCGTTCTCCTTTCACCTCTTCTTCAGCAACTAATATCAATATCCTCTTTATTCCTGTGAACTAGTCATCTGAATAAGCATGAAGCCATGCATCCATTACAGGGCTGTTTTTTCAGCTGCTTAGAGTAACAGCTTTTCCTTTGTCTAGCATCTAGTGATGCAGCATATTCTTATTTGGGGGGGATCTTCGTCCCATTTTTCTTTCGATAATTGTGAAAACTTGGCATTTCAAATATCTTTCCAATCTTCCAAAGTATATCAGTTGTTTATAGCACCATACAGAAATTTGAAATCGCTCCAATTTCTTGTAATTATTTTTTTTCCGGTTAATGTTCACATCCACCACACTAGAAAAAAAATCTCTTAATAACTTCAGAGTAATAGTATAAACCCAGATACTTCATCAGAAAAACACTAAAGCCACAATTAGGAGAAAGAGTGGGCTTCTTTTCCAATGTTACAGAAAGATTCTCAAGGTGTAGACAAGCAAGAGAAAAAGAACTGCAGTCTAATGTAGTTGTACTCTCCATGCCCTTTGCAAGAAAAACAAAGAAACAAACAAAAAATCTTTGAAAAGCCATGCAGGAGGAAACGAGAGAAGATCCAGGAACCTCTGCCAGTCATTCTGAAGGGATGGCATATGGCTTAGCTTGTTCTCTTGGAGTAATAGATTTTTCAGCTTCTCAGCTGAACTGAAAAACAAGTAATTGACAGCATGGGAAGATGAATAGAGGGGAAAAAATGTTTGAATTCAAACAAGAGTAAAAATCAGTTTCATTTTCCTTCAACAAAAACTAGAAATTGACAGTTTGTTTTATACCAGCTGAAATGACACGTTTGTTGGCTTAAACTAGTGTATTGTACTTTTCTAGTAGAGTAGGCTAAGCACCTACACTGAGGTACTGCTGCTGGGCTAACAAGGGATAATTTGCTAAATGGTGGCAATTCACTTCTTTGATCATATGACTCTGTACTCCAAAAGCGGTGCTTAGTAGCTGTTAGCCCTCCAAAATAAAGAAATAAAAGCAGCCTGATTCTCAGTTATAAGGTCGCTCCTCTTCCCCAAAGTAGCAATTGCAACACTTGAATTGACTGAAGAGAATTTTGATTTTTAACTAAGGACTGTAATGTGTATCCTCCAGTTGTGATCTGCAGGTGGATCTTTTTCGGCTTATATTTAAATGGTTTTAGTTTCCAAAAGAGGCAGTAGGCAAAACCTCCAGAGGAGCTTGCTTTTAAAATTGCATATGATGAATGTCTCTTTGAAGTTGTCTTACGCTGGTGTATTTCAGATAATCACTGGTTCTTCTGTGTCACAACAGGGATATTCACTGTCGATACGCCTTTGGAATACAACGTTTTACTGAATGCAAGCAGTCCCACTCTGCTAGTGAAGCCAGCAGGTCGGGCACATTTTGCTTTTGTGGATGGCCTAGATCCCTTCACCCTGTATGAGATAAGAATACAAGCATGCCAGAATGGTAAGAGGTTTTTTTAAAAGACTCACCTCTGTGACTGTTAGGAAATGGAGATTTGCCAGACAGATTCAACTCAGCAGAACAGATAAAATCTTATTTCTACATCAGAGTGAAATGTTTACCTAGTAAAAAGAAAGCCTAGCACTGAATGTAGCATTAAATATTTCTCCATGTTATATCATGAATAATTTACATGGAGATTTAAAAAATGAGTTTTACCCACTATGTGCCATTTTATTACAAACTCTTCACAAATAGCTTAACAGTTTTTGAAAATGTGCACACAGAACAAAATGGGTTCTGCAGCTGGAAGATATTGTAATCATAAAGACACTATGGAAGAGCCTAAAGATTACAAAATTTCTTAAACTTAGTAGAAAATTTCAAAATCCTATTCAAATCTTTCTACAGTGATACCTTGGAACCAATTATCTTCACACCTGTATTGGGGAAAGTCAAGAGAAATTCACTGATGAAGTTGCACTTATTTAAATGAGTGTTTAATAATGAAAGTGGGTGAAATGAGGCAGCATTTCATCAGGAGCTTTTTGCCTTGAGATTCATCTCCTTTGCTATATTATCTATTATTTCTGGTAGCCTACTTTAGAAATGCTCAATCCTGAACTACACCTCAAAGAAAAAATTGATGCTAATGGAAGAAAAAAAGGAGATTCTGTCACTGTCATGCTAATATGTTACTGAAATCCCACTTGGCTCCTCCTCAAAGTTCTCTTAAAAAATTTCATTATTTTAAGCTTCTATCACTGATGTTTATCTTACTGGCCTGGGGACATTGTTGCACATTGTAAAGACCATTAGGAGATCCCAAAGAGTTTTGTGGGAACAGAATAACAGTTGTGATTAGACAGTGTTTGAAGCAACATCTAAATAATTTAACTTGGAAAAGAAGCCCCAACCAGTGATTATTTAAATACATTTTATTTTTTATTTTATCACATCTCATAAAGTGTCCTCTTGGTTTTTGCTTCCTTGGATGATTTACTATCTTCATCATGTAAATGTAGCCCTCTATAGAGTTTATTTGGAGAACACATTTATTTTCCTGTATTTTCAACTTTTAAAATGACTTCTGTTGAGGAAGAAACTCTCATCTCTAAACAAATTTCTGGGTTTTGTAGGTGGATGTGGAGTGGGTGGTTGCACATATTCAAGAACTGCTGAAGCACCTCCTCTAGAATTGAGCCCACCTACCGTTAAAGCAATGGGATCTGCACTCATAGAAGTGAAATGGGCATCACCTAAGAAACCAAATGGCATAATCACCAACTACTTTATTCACAGGTAAATACTTTATCACCTCAGATTCTATAGCCATACTGAACTGCTTGGTTCCTTGATACATTAGGAGGTAAAAAAAATATGGAAGTATACGATAAAGTTTTTCTCCTTTCCTTTCAAACGTTGTGTTAAGATGCTATGTATGAATGGACATGTTGAGAATAATAACTGAGAGAAGAATTACATTCCAGATCTTCAAATAACTAAAAGCAGGTGAAAATACGTTTTCAAAAATTTGAAAGGACCGACAAAAATTGTAACATAGCTGCTCCTATTGTGGTTACTTACACCAGTAGGTACATTCTTCAGCCCACTGATAGTCAGTTGAGAAATGTGGAGTAGAAACAGGAGTAACTCACTATTCTTGAAATTTTCAAACCCAAAAATGGTATTTGGATTCCTAACACAGAACAATTTTCTAAGAGGAATTATGTTCCTGTTGTTAAGTAAATAAGTAATGTGGAGTGTGATTATAGCACAGTTTCATTCTGTAAAATCTTCCAATTAAATTATAGCTCTTTATGTTCCTTGATGTTCATTCTCAGCTGTCGGGGTGGCTGACTGACATTCTCACTCCCTTTGAGAGGCTTCATAAGCTCTGTGTGAAGATTTTTCTACATAGATACTCGTGTTTACGGAAGTATCAAAGTAGCAGAGCGCTGTGCCCATTGATCCTTTAAAACCTTCCTGAAGAGATCCTTCTAGAATAGCTTTAGAAAGTCAGAGGACATGAAACTCAAGCCACATGTTGGACAGGGATTAAAACTCTGGAGTTCCTGTTTTCTTCCAACTACAAATATGTGTGGTGAGCACATGCTGGGCTGAACCTGACTTCCCACACAGAGTTTGGGATGTTTTACTATATTAGAGCTCCAACTGAGAAGACGGAAAACCAAATTATCTTCTTGAATCTGCGGTGTTTATTAATATAAATTCACTTTCATGTTAAGTGCATTAGCAGTCTCTAAAAATTCCCACTCTTTTGAAATATCCTTTTGTTTGCTATTTTTTAATTGTCTGACCAAAATATACAATAAAAAGAGAAACAAAGTGTGTGTTATAGCCTAAGACATGTCCTCAGTCTGTTGGTTTTGTAAATAAAGCTGATGATTACTGCTGCTATTCCATGGCAGCCATAGAATGGGAAAACAGGAAATATAATGCAGAAAGCCTGCTTCAATGAAAAATACTGTAAATTGAATTTGACAGCATTTGATGGCATTTGATTATTCTAGTCACAGCCAAACAATGATATAAAGAGTAATATGAAACAGAATGTGTTACTGCCTAGCAGACTCAAAAGCAATAAACCTTCCTGCAATGTGACACAATCACTTCACAATCATAATTGTAGCCTGTTTGATACCTCTGAGTACAGCAGAAGGGCACTGACTGACATAGATACATTTTGTTTTTTATTTAAAGTGAAATGAAAATGGCGCACTGGGGCTCCAGATACAATCGTTATATTCACCTACATAGGCATGAATCACTTGGCAGTTATTTCAGCTGAAGTTTAAATGTGCTTAGACAACAACAATATCAAATCTTTCTCAGATAGCTGCAAAAAAATCAGAAATGGGATGTAAGCACATAGTTCTTTTTCATTTTGTAGCCACACATAGCCTTACATTGTTATAGCAGCAAGGCTGCATTATTTCCATGGGAAGTTATGGCATGTATTTTCTTCTTCATCATGTACCTTTTTCTTACTGCATCCCCACCAAAATAAATTCATTAAACCTGGAACGTTTGGGGAGTTAGAGTGTGTTTGCATACAGATCTTTGCATTAAAATAACAAGACTCATGCTTGCTCCTCAAATTGTAAAATCACTGGTGTGTTTGCAGCCATTTTGTTAGAAACCGAAAATTAAAATGGTAGTCAAAGATAATAGAGACCGTGATGTTTTATTTCTTATTCATATAACAATCTTAAACACAGATCTGAGGCTTTTAAAGTTTTCCAGCAAGGACCAGTGGCTTAGAAGAGACTGGGAATGATAAGATGTGGTCCGTGAGACAATCCTCCATTCTACTCCTCTTTCCATTCATAATTATGTAACATCCTTGTGCTCTGGAAAAAAATAGTATTCTGGAAATAAGTGATGTATTTCTTCTTTTAGTAAGATACAGGTAACATCAGCTAATGGAACTGCTCTCTGTTGACCACCAGCATGTCATGTAGGATGTATGAGGTGACTCAGTATTCCCTGTAAAATTATAAGGATTTGGGTTCATATCTGGCTTAAGGGAGTTTCTGAATTTTGTGCTTAAGTCTCAGCATCAAGTTCTGCAAGATTATGTTATTTAGTACAAATATGTGAGTCTGTAATCTAGCTCTCGTTAGCTGAGCAATTCTGACGCAGAAAAAACAGGCAATTTTAGACAGAGGAGACGTCTCCATGGCTGTTGATTGTTCTGACTTGCAGTATAGGGGCTTCTAAGCTGATTCTGTATGAACACTTCACTGCTTACACTTATGGACTTAAATGTGAACTACACCAGAGACGAGGCACGCAGATCTAACCATTATGGGTGAATGTATCAATGGATATAAGAACTACTGAAGAGTTTTATTCAAACCTGTAATTGATATAATACCTAATCTAACTAACTGCGCATTGCGTGCAGTAATCTCAGTTTCCTTTGGTTGATTTTCTTTATATTAACAATTGTAAATAGAAAAAGAAAGAAAAATGTAAAAATATACGAACAACAATAGTATAGACTTGTAACCAAATGGCAAGTAAGGCTGCTTTGTTTAGTTGGATATGAAATTGTAGAGGGGGATTATTGTTGATGTTGCATTATTCGTCCCCAAAATGATTTGAGAGTGTTTTACCCAAGGGCCAACAAGCACCACAAAAACACGTACTTTTGTTGCACAATGACAGATAAATATGTGGGTAAGAATTCTGGATTGACCTCAGGGGTTCACAGAGTATCCCTTCTACATAAGGCGGCTGAGGAGTCAGAGTTGCAGTTAGCATTGCACCCTCTGCATATAGCTCTATTAGACATCTGTCACAAAGAAGATTATATTTTCCTCTTCATGTCATCTTGCTCCAATTGGTTGTGGGGCAGGGAGAATTTGCCCTTATAAAAATAACTGTATCTGAGCATCTTTAAAACGAATGTAAGCAGCAAATCAGACTATGTAGATTAAGAGACAGCTTCCAGCTCTTGGAAATGTTATTCTCCTTTGCAGCTCATTGTACATAAGAAACACTTCCAGTTAAATGAGCAGTTGAATCTTAAATCTTAAGACGATTGAAATGATTACAGACTGTTCAACCACTTCTGTTCAAAGTTTATTCATACATGAAGATATTCTAGTTTTTAGCATCACAGATGGAACCATTTACCTAACCATAAGTTTCATTCATTAAATATTCAACAGTAATAAGATCTAAATACTTAACCAGACTACATTGTACAGATTTGCTTGTGGATGAGATTACAGTTGGTGGCAAATTTGATCTTCCAGTGTGAAAAACTGTTTATCACAGACTTTGTAAAATTTATAAAACATAAATGTATGCATTCATTTAAGTGCCACAGCGCTTGGCCAGACAAGACAGATATTAAATGCAATTTTATTGCACTATAACATACTCTCTATTATCGACAGAGATCTTTAGGCATGTTTTTTGAGTACAGAGGGAGGGGATTATACATTTAGGTGTGGGAAAAAAGCACAGTAGTGATTCAGCATTCGGAATTGTGTCTTATATTAAGTCAGTGAGCAAGATCTAAGAGATAGTTCTGCACTGTACTAAAAATATTTGATGGAATTTTAGAGTCAAAAAGGAATTTTGTACTCCCACTCTATTTCATTGTGTTGCAAGAGAGAATTGCTACGGAATCTTTTCGGTCTGTTCTACTTGAAATTCTTCAACCACTTCTGCCAACCAATTCTTAGTATCAACACATGTTATAATTTGCACCTTTTACCATACAAGAGATCTCTTACCTCAGAACTCCTGTTCTGAGGTACACACTCTACACAGTGCCCATACAGCCTGCTTATCTCAGAATTAGGCAAAAGTTCTCTTGTTTCATGTAAGAAAACAATGTGCTCATACATGCCTTATATATGTATATGCACAAAGAATGAATAAGCTGATGCGTACACATGGATTCTTTATATTTTTCACATTTGCATTTATGTACGTGGATATGTATTATTACAAAGCAGCTAAGATTATCCATTTTTAAAAATAGTAGCATTGTGTATTTTTCAAGAAGTACCTAGCAGTGCTCTAGAAAGATAAAAACCAACAGAATTCTGCAAAATGCAAGTTTTCTCTTGCCAAAAAAATATTCTTCAGCTTGTGTGTGCGTGTAGTGATGATGACACCTGGTAGACAGACAAACCAATTTTATTTCTGCAAATTTGCCCTACTTGCAGTAAATGTGGCAGATAATGTAATTTGTTTTTTTGTTTTTGGCAAGAAGGGTGAAAGTGCTTTTATGTTTTGCAAAGGCCAAGGTTCTTGTGAAGAGTAAGAAAAATACTTAAATTCATGTGCAGTATAGCACAGCCGTCACTGAGATTTATCACAGTGCTTAAATGTAACCAACTTAATTTCACACAAACATTTTTATGCCAAGTGAAAGAATTGGTTTGATAACTCGGTTTTGAAGATGAGTGCTTTCCTTTTCACATCTGTTGTAAATAATGTATTAGAAGAGGCCACATTAGAAAAGGGGTGAGGCTCATCTGTAATCATCTCTGATACCCAGAATATCTCCAGGTTCAACACAAGTAGATATGTGGTAGGAATGTGTGCTATATATACAAAATATGTGGGTATGTATACATCTCTATATAAATAAACAAAAGGTAAGTAAAAAAAAAAAATCCATAGCCAAAAGCCTATACAGTTAATTGTCTTCATATATCTTAGTTTGTATTTTTGAACAAGTTTGTATTTTTGAAACAAAAACAGCACTGGAAAAATATACCATTTATTATAAAAAGAACTCTGTGATATTTTAATGAGTTTTTGTGATAGGGCTGCAAATTCTGCTGAGTTGTTTATGCACAAGGGATTGCTTATTCCACTTGCAAGAGTAAATGGAATGTTTATTGTGAACAAACTAGAATTGAAGTGTTCAGCTTTGGTTTTGAGGCCATGTTAGAATATATATCCCTTATTCCCTAGGTAACATTTTGCTATAACAATTTAGGATGAGTTTTCCATAAGTGAGCAATCCTAAGGTGTGTACCTCCAGTAATATTTTAATTTTGAGAAATGTTGAAAAATTGCACCTGTATTATAATCTAAGTCCTTACTTTTCAGCTAAAATAGATTTCAAATTTCACATTCAAAAATTTTTAAATTCTCATATCTGATGTATTCTATCCTGGAAGAACAATGTGCCATCAGATAATGCAAATCTGATACCATGGAGCATGACAGCACACCTGTTTGAAATGCATTTATGGTATCCTTCTCAATAAAGGAGAATAATGATTAAATAATTGCCAAAAATGCTTTTTTACACCTGAGCACCTAACACAGGTTCACAGAAATACTTGCAGAGATGAGTAAGCAGTTCCTTGCATGTGTGTAATGGATAAAAATACGTTCTGTACTTTTGTGAGCTGCAGGCTGAACTTTGAAATTCAGTATCCGCTACCATGTGAGTGTTAAAAGTTATTTTCAATTTTAAATGAATTGTCTTTGATTTCATTTCAGACGTCCTGTGGGCAGTCAAGAAGACCTGCTTCTGTTCATCTGGGCTGAGGGAGCTTTGGAATTTATTGATGCATCCGATGCTCTACAGCCTTTTACCCTCTATGAATATCGTGTCAGAGCTCAAAATGCTGTGGGGTCAGTGGATAGCCTGTGGGCTTCAACCCAAACTCTCGAGGCTTCCCCGTGGGGCATGGCAGCCCCTTGGGCACAAGCAACAAGTGCATACTCAGTGCGGTTGAATTGGACCCAGCCTGTGTTTCCCAATGGTGTTATAACTCTGTATCGAGTCGTCTATCAAGAAAAGCGCAGTGATCCAACATTCAGCATCCCGGCTGTTACAGCACTAACTGTGACGGTAAGAACTGGTCAAGAAAATCAGACTTGGGTTGTTTTTGTGCTGTTTTGATCTCTGTGGCATTTTAAAATCTCATTTTATGTGGATTTGGAAAGTGGACTTTCCCAATTGCCAGTAGTTTGTTGTTATAAATTTTGGGATTAGTCCAGTGAAGACTGAAACATTTCATATTAATATCTAATCTGTAGTAGATTCAAGTCAGTTGCTCAAAAACATACACAGCTCATGCCTGGCGGACACGCATCTAACTTTACCTTACTCAGAAAATACTGTCTTCAGATTTTTGTCTGATTGTCAAAATAGTTCCAGAACATCTGCACGAAGAACAAAAACAGTCCTCCTTGGATGTAATGCCAGTTTTTTTAATTCAGTTGGAATCATAAACTGAGTTAATTCATTAGTAATTAAGTAGTTTATATATGCAAAGCATTTGCTCATATACACTTTTGTAAAGATTCCCCTCTTAATTCATCAGTAATGAAAGTAGATCTATTACTTTCATTACACTTAGTTACAATAAAACATTACTTTTGCACTGCTAAGATATCTTTCTTTGAGGGACTTTGCAAACATGACTATCTGCAAGTATTACTTTTCTATTCAGTATGTGGAGGGATACTAGGGAAAAGGTATGGCAACAGTGGGTAAATTAGTGAAGGAAGTGGATGTGTTTTATGCAGTTGCCACTACTGCTTCTATCTATATATGATATCCCAGTCTTCCTACAGAAAGATAGCACCGAGACAGGTGATAGAACTGTACTGCTGTATCTTAGGATAGCTGCTGTATTTGGCAGCCTCCTGAAAGTAAGGTTTTACAGAATGCTTAAGGTGGTTTTAATGAGGTTGGATTTCCACAGCTGTGCTACCTCAACTCTATAAACCTAGAATTTTGCCTAAATTAAATTCACAGTCCTACTGTTCTTACTGGCTAATGCTGAAAAGCCACTGAACTTTTAATTAAGCAATTAATTAGCGTTCTGTTTGACAATCATGTAGGATCGTAAAGTACAATCTCTGGAATACCCAGTAGTAACCTTGAAGTAACAACTTTAGACAAACCTTGACAAGAAAATATGGGAGAAGTTTCCAGTTCAGGAATCTCACGTACTCTTCGGAGTCCAAATGTATTAAGTATGTAATGTGTTCTTATGAAACAGAAGACAGATCCTGAAGAGAATGCTAGGAATATGTTCTTTATGCACCTGAAAGCCTGAAGTTACATTTCCATTATACAGTGTGGTAGCTTTTAAAAAGTAGATTGGAGTTCTAAAGTTATTGAATTTCAGTAGGATTGTTGTATTTCACTCCTTTAACTTGTTTTTAAAAAATAATCACAATCATAATTATGATGAAACACCTACGATTTTAAAACCAGCAAAATGGTAGGGCTTCTCCTAACACTCTACTTCAGCAGCATGCAGTGTGTTGCTGAGCGTCAAAATTGACCTGGCCAGTCATGCATTGCAATGTCTTCTAAGCATGCCAACAACAACACAAAACGTCCAAGATGGTTGTAGTGTGGGTAATAAAACCCACCAAAACGGCCCTTTCAATAATGTTGCCACAGACTGTTTCTTTAACAGCATCAGTTAAAGGTCTTTTAAATTAACATGCTATTATTTACTGAATTAGTATTTTCCTGGCTCCAAAATCCTTTTCTTTCCCTAAACACCATCCTGAATCAAAATTACGTTCTGGCAGCATATGTACTGCTACTCTACTAGTGCTGTGGTGGAGCTGACTTGCATGTTTTTTGTACGGTGTTTTGTCATGAATTTTATCAAATATTTATGGTCACTGAAAGTAATGCCTCCTAGTTATTTCCATGGAAACTACTACAGATACAAAGAACACAATAACACTGTTTGATAGAGCAAATTCTCAGCTACAAAGCTCCATTTTCAACAGTCACCGCCATTAGCTGTGCATTTTCACCAGATGACAAGATCCTGCACGCTGTGCTAGTAAAAGTCTGCATGGCCATCCAGAACATGGCTTGTCTTTCACGTTGCTGACACCACTGCTGAAATACACTACTCACCACCTCACTGTGCTCACATTCACTGTTTGTCCTCTATAATGCTCAGCAAGCATTGATGAATGTCAGCGGGTGCCATTTTTTGTGCGTGGAGCAATTCAGCAACACACTTCTGCTTTGTATGCACTTCCATGTCAGATGCCACTGCGTCAGACCACCCTTCTGCTGCCATCTGTCACATGGCAGCAAAATGTAAGGGAATGTTGGGGAGAAGGTTCTACCTCTACTGCCATATCACCGGTATCCACCTCTGACACTGTGGGCCAACATAATAAAGTAGGAGGCGTTACCTTTGGAACAGCCCTTGTAGTTTTTGAAAGTTTTTTTTTTTTATTATTATTTTTAAATAGTATGTTACCTTCTGGGGAGAAATCTTTCTACACAGCCCTTCCATCAGTTGCACTCACTTTAAGCTGTTGCAATTGCATTAACTCAGTGGAGTTATTGCTGATTTATACGGAAAAGCTGAGAACTGAATCCTCCCTCTTCTGTTCTGAATACAGCGGAACAGCTAAAGCTTTGAATCAAAGTTATTGACACAGTGCATAGAGAGTCCTGTTATCAAAGATATCTTCTGGAGGTCAGGTCAATTATCCCAAAAGGCAAAAACCTGGACAGCAACTTTCAAAGTTATAGCCCCTTTAAAACAGAGTTTTATCATGAAATTGCTGAAATACCCTTAACTGTAGCTTTGTGAATGAGACACTTTAATTAAAATGTAATTTTATTGAAGGAACTAGCATTTCAATGATTAAACTTCTGCCCCTTTAAAATATAGCTTTCAGGGGTACTAGGCTAAATCATTTAATCTCCTAAAGCATCTCTATTGGAGCTCCCTCGTGGGATACGCCATTAGTCATTCTCTCACACAAGCTTCCATGTTACAAGCAAGACTTAAAGTATTAAGCGAGCAATGAGTTCGGTCCTTTATTTAATCTGCTAGACTCCATTTTTATCTCATTAGATTATTCCAGAAAAAAAAAAAAAAAGCAGTGCTAGAATCACACTAGCCGATCCCACCCTCCCTCTTGTTGGCCATACCCTGGTTGTCTGCCACGAGATGTAAAGCTTAACTGAAGTCCAAACACCACCCTGATGGCACTGAAGGATACATATAATTGCTAATGCCACTGCAGGCCATTATAATGGGGCAACTTCTTTTCTGTCCATTTCCAAGGCAAATGGGGAGCATCTTCTGTGTTTCCAAATCATTTGATAGTTCTATGCAGGCTACTTTCCTGTTTCTTCTCCAGTGAAGGTGTATTAATCTGTATTTGAACTGATGTGTCAAAGTTGTAGTTGTCCAGTATTGGTAAGGTTATCACTGACCCCTTGAAATTCAGCACTGCCTGTGGAGATAAAAATGAGATCTCCACTCTGCTACCACGCACATGTACGAGGATTCCCCTGCAGCATCAGTCGCTGATGCTGTACATGTCAGCCTTACCAAGGGTTTGCTGTTAAAAAGCAAGCTTCCCTGGCTTGTTTGGCCAGGAGTATACTGACGGATGGTAGGTGACAGCAAGTTAAATTGACGTTTTGGTTTATGTGCAGAACAAAGTCAAGTCAAGACTGGTTACAGCAGTGCAAGCTGCTTCTACAACGTCTTCCACTTCGTTTTAACCCTCTAAAGGGAGAAGTGTCTTGTTGACAGTACTAATGTCAGACAGATGTGCTTATAGAGGAATAGATTGACATTAAGTTCTCATTTACAGAAACCTGCATAAAATGACCAGATTGACAAAGCAGACTGCTTCTCTTGTGAGCAGAGGGCTTAAGCTTGTGCACGTAGGAATCACAGCTGATTTCATTGTAAAGCCAGTATCAGCAAACGGCAGCAGAGCGTCAGAGTAGTTTAGCCATTGTATGTGAAATGTTGCTGTGAAATAAAAACATGGGTGAATTTGGACTTTTGCTTAGTAGATGTATTGCAGATATGTAACACTGTCCTCCTGTGACAATTGTATCAAGTAGTTGGTTGCTTATTGTAAGAAAATTCAAACAAGCCAAGAAGATGAGTAAGAAGTGTAATAGGGAGCTGTTAAGAGTGCTTAGAGAAGGACAAGAGGAAGCATAAAGCACCTAGAAGCAAGGGTTGCACAGAAAAACCCTGCCTGCATTCAGCAGTGACCCCTGTTGTTGTTCTGCAGAATTAAGGCTTTTGCATGTTAAGCCTGCAGGATGCATCTTCCAGGATGCAATAGAGAGGTGTGAGCATTACAAGGCCTTCTTCCTTGGGAATCTTATGTCTGTGCCTACCTAGAAGCGTAGGTCTATTCATGCTGTGTTTTGCAGTGTGAAGCCCTCAGGCCAGATTTTTCCTACTAAGTTTTTTTTGGCATAACTATGTCAGCTTGGGGTGTAAAAAATTAACATGTCTCTTAGCTGATATCAATGCACTGGCAAAGTCCTTGGTTTGGATGCAGCTATGCTAACAGTTGAGAACATATGCTGGCTTACTTACGTTATGTGGGGAGATGGTATATAACTACACTGGCCAAGCTCCTCTTGGCAGATGCTTCATCTCTAGTAGAGAAATCTGTAGACATATTGCAGAATAGCAATAATAATAGAGGCTTTGGTAGGAAAATAAGGCTTTGGCTTGCGTGATTATGTTTTTATATCCAGACACTCATTTGTACATTGGATATATAACTAGAATAAAGAAATAATGACTTCTTACTGTAAAACTTCACATATAATATATTGTTATCAGAAAAAAAAAAATCTAAACAAACTAGTACTGCCATTTACACAAGCCTTCTAAGCAAGATTACAGACCTCTTGAATCTTGCATCCAGAGTTAGTTCCTTTCTATTCATCACTTTCAGAAGTACTTAATATATCTGTATTTAATCTTTCATTTCTGTTTCCTCTTATAGACCGTTGACCACTTGACAATGTTGGATGTATCACTTTAATAATAGCATTATTCAGTAGTGCAACATGTAGGACTGCACATTACAGCTTCCCTATAGAAGATGAAACGTAGACCACAGCTGCCAGAATAAGAAAAATATGCCAAAGAGTAGGAGTGGTGAATTATACATACCTGTTTCAGATGCCTGAGAAACTGACTGAATTGTAAGAAAGCAAGATGAGGGTAAATGGAGGAGTCCCTCCACAAGCCATAAATTCAGAAGATGTGCTACTTAGTAAAGAATGAAAGCTGTGAACAGCAGTGGAGGGCAAAAGTTAATTGGGCTCTGTACTGCTGTTAGGGAGAGGAAAGTAGCCACAACCAGAAGCAAGATGGCTGCTCCAGCAATGCCCTAGTACAGCCAAAAGATCATCTCTTTAGCTCTGCAAGGGCTTCTGGGTTAGGGGGAAATCATACACAGGTGACTAATTTTTTTATGGTTCACAGCCGATCAAAGTGAAATTCAGCAGCTGTTCAGGACAAGTGACCACTCTAACGGCTGTAATATAACCTGCTAAATAGAGAGGGAATTGCATGAGAGCAAGAGGTTAGCTGTGATTATCGGCAGGTGAGTGCTTTATTGAAGTTGAAAGACCATTAACATTGATGGAGTAATTATTTCAACTTGAAAGTAATTACCTTGATGGGTGATAACTTCTCCAGTGTTCCCAGATTTGATTGGACCAAACAATTGTGAACTCTTGAAGCCTAGAAAAATATTACAACAATACTGCAATGTTTAAATTACTGAAACCACTGTTAGAGTATTTTAATTATGCTTAACAGTGAAAAGATTTTAACTTGCAACAACTGGTGACCTCTCATGTATAGAGACATTTGCTTTCTAATTCCAATGAAATGACCCACACCTACCACGTGTGTGCTATATGTGATGGGTTTGCAAATGAATCATGTGATTTAAATGCAATTTTTAAGATTCAGAGCCTCGTTAGCACAGTTTCAGGAAGGGCTCATACTGGAATTGCAGTAATTGTTTTATTTGCCAGGAAAGCCTGTCTTCAGACTAAAGTCTGTTAAGCTTACTCGGGATGAATACAGGACAAGTGCTCCTTCACATTGAAGGCTGTTAAAAAAAAAAAAGAAGAAGCATGAGAGGCAATCTGTGTCTCACAGACTCTGTTCTTTCCATGCTGCTGCAGAATATGCTGGATTTGGCACTACAGCTCTGTTTAAATAAGCATTTGGATTGGCACTATGATGCCCCTCCAGAAACTGATTAAGTGCTTCAGTAAGCCCCACCTATCAAGACAGACATGTAGAATTGCCTAATTAGAGCAGAAAGGACAAAATGGATTGTTGCACAACTTCAATGATTTTGAAGTATACGGTAATAGAACTGGATGAGAAAGTGAGAAAGGAAGAGCGAGAGACTCCAGCTCCAGCCCACTTCTATTTATACCATAGTCGCTGTAACCAAGGCTACTTCAGCGTCTCCCTGGATGCTTTCAGTAGCCACAGAAACATAACTTTACACCCTGGGGAGCTCTGCCAAGAATTAAGGAATTGTTGCTAGTTAGGATGCAGGGCAGTAGGGAAAGGTTTACCTGGCATCTGTGAGGTCTGAGTGTGTGAAGGTTACAGCGAAGGAGTTTATTTCGCTACTTATTTTCTTCAATATTTTCTCCCTTATTCAGTGTGAAATGTGAAGTTAACATAACTTTGCCCTTTGAAAAAATTTTAGACCAGAAGTAAGACTGGTGATAGAATTGTGTTTGTCCATGTCTAATCACACAACCCACGTGATTGTGACTAACATGACTCAAATAGACAAGTGGAGCAGATTTTTATGAGTAATACAGGGCTGGCAGATTCCACATCTCAAAACAGTTTTCCTTGATTTGTCCAAACCGTAGATGTTATCATGTGTTTTCATGCCAGTACTTTCTAACATAATAATAATGAAAAAAAAAAAAGAACAGTATTTTGATAGTTTCTTTCAGAAGTTATAGTTATTTCACAATCTTCGTATGTTTTCTGTTCTTCTTTCTGCTGCTTCAAACATACTCTCAGTTATTATTTAATTTTTCCTTGACAGCCTGGTCTATGAAGTAAGGCTTCCTTTCCGAAAGAAAGAATCATAAGTTCCTTAGCTTTTTTCTTGATATAAGTGATATTCTTTTTTTTTTTCTTCTTAATTGAAAGACTGATTCAGAGACATTCCAGTTACTGCCGTGTTGCTCAGAGACTCCATTTAATATCAGATTGGAGTTTAACTCCTCTTACTTCCCCAGGCTGGGGTGTATCACAGAGTGGCATATTGGGTTCTCTGATATGGCTGAGGAACTGCAAGGTGAACCTGTGGAACTGTGTGCTGGTGAGCATAAGTAAGAGCAGTGTAAAGGCTGCTCAAATAGCAACATCTGCCAGTGAAGCTCCTGAAGTCACTTTCAGCTGGAGAGAAAGTCAATTGATTAGAGCAGAATGTCTGGATCAATAGGTAATTTTTTCTACAAAGAAATTACTTCTCTTTTTGGAAATATCTGGCATATTTTATCCTTGGGTTTCTCCTTGTGCAGGATCCAGTTTTTACCCATTCCATAATTCTTTTTCGCTGAGTGAGACACATATGCTATCAAGTCTTCCACGAGATGTTTACATTGTCTAACTTCAGGCATCTAACCTAGACTAGGGCACGAACTTCCTCTACTGACCATGAAACCTCCAGAACAACAGAGGCATGGGCATTTACCACCGTCAGGCTACAACTGTTCGCACTACACTGCTTTCCTCTAGTGTGCTTGTGTTCCACCAGTATCAGACTAAAGAAGGTGGTTGATTTTAAACTGATTAATCAGCTATTTTTTCCTAATGGGATTATATAGGTAGACAGATCTAAAAGATGGCACCTTCCAACAGAGGATGGTACCGGGCAGCAGTCTGGAAGTGGTAACCTCTTTTTTGTGCAGCTGTTGTCATAAGAAAGTAGACAACTCCATGACAAGTGTCATGCCTAAGCACAGAATACCTAAAATGGGACTGTGTATATGCTACATA
>JAOWBP010001760.1:16710414-16721432 GCA_028571105.1 Tragopan temminckii
AAACCATTTCCCCTTGTCCTGCCATTATCTGCCCTTGTAAAGAGTTGGCTCCCCTCCTGTTTGTAGGCTTCCTTTAGAAACTGAAGGACTGCAGTTAGGTCACCTCGCAGCCTTCTCTTCAGCTCCCTCAGCCTGTCTTCATAGGGGAGGTGCTCCAGTCCTCTGATTGTCTTAGTGGCCCTCCTCAGGACCCTCTCCAACAGCTCCCTGTCTTTCTTGTATTATATTTCGTATATCTAGTAATCTTTGCCCTTTCACCCATCAGCTCTCCACAATGCATGTCCCACTCAGCTCAACCCCAGAACATACAATATCTGTGTTGTTGTTTTTTTTTTTTACTAAGGAGAGCATTTAATTGTTTTTCAGTGGGCATCAGGTACTGTATCTCATATCTCAATACTATCTCAATACTATTAAATTTTTTGCACCATATTCTGCATTTCTTATTTTGAAGAATTAATCCAGCTCATCATATCCAAAATGACTATTTAAAGTAAAAAGTCTTGTTCAGATTAAGTAAGGAAGGCAGATTTGAACTAACCAAACCTAAGTTTGGAGAAAGCAGTCCTATCAGGTATCTGGTTTTCTACCCTTCCATCTCCATCCCTTTCTCATGGTGAAGAATAAAATACATGGTTAAAGGTGAAAAAAAATGTGAAAGAAAAATCAAAGGTGAGAAACTACGGTTAATTATACAGTAGGTCTTGTGAGTGTTGTAAGGGATAAAATATTAATGTTAGGAAAACATGTTGACATCATCCTCTAGATGGTGTCTATAGTGGAATGTCATGTCATTGATATTTTGGTTTATCTGATTTATTTAGTCATGCAGAAAAATCTCTTTTTGGATTTCAATGGTTCTTAGCACAAATTAGACAAATAATACAGCTGCAAATATGTGGCACTTGGTGATGTTAGATGAATTTTAAATATGTTTGCCCTTATGTTAAAAAAGAAAAGAAAACCTTACAGAAGTGGCACAGAACAACGTACTGAAGTGTTGACTTCACTCCAAAAGGAATTTTAAAAGTTTTACCAGTGCTGCATTGCTGTTTAAAAGCACACTTGCCCCCAAAAGCCAGCGCAGCGACTGAATGCAGCTGGCTTGGTGTGCTTGGTGCCGTTTTGCTGCTCCATGCCTCCTCGCTTCCTTTGTGATTCTTTGTCTTTCAATCAAAGCTGGGGGCCGAGGCTCCTGCTGAGGCTACAGCAGGTCCCCAGATGCCCAGGTGTGCCAAGAAGGAAAGCTGACTGCTGTGAAAATGTGCATCAACCCCAGTCGACTGATTCAGCTGCATGCAGTCCACAGTTCCTCACATGCTCTGCCAGGAAGGAGAAAAATGAATTGCGATGCGATACTTGTAGATCAGGTACTAATTGTTGCGGTTTGCAGAACATTTTAAACTCCTTAGATTACTGCTTTTTCTAAAGGTTCCTCACAAAGCATGTTCCACAAGCTCCAGTAGGAATGGTCACATAGGAAATGTCTCCATTGTGTCCACTGTGCGCTGAGTGGAGCAGGGGTGTGCAAATGAGTTCTTCTTTTAAAAAGGCACACATTTAAATGCTATTTAGATTATTTATTTATTTATTTATTACAATTTGGTTGTTGTGTCATAAAAATTATACCATAAAAAAAAATTACCAGTTGTGTAATACATGTTACTGCTGTTGAAGGCTTGTTCAGCAATATTAATCATTGCAATAATAACTTAAAAAGAAAAGTCTGGGTTGAAAGGCAATTTTAAATTTCCAGAATGAAGTGCAAAGTAGTTCTTAAAATGTAAAATCTTAAAAGTGAAACGTACCAAACATTCTAGTGAAAACTCTAGAATTAATTTTTACTCAAATTGGGAGGTAAATAAATAGTGTGACAACAATTTCTGGTAGGACTGGAAAAACTGGTTACTTTTAGGCAAGATCATTTCTGGCAAAATGAGTAACACTTTGGTTTCTATTTGCTTTACCTTTGAGTTTTTTCAGTACTATCATGGGAATAATTTATATTCCAGTCCACACTGCTAGAGGAAGGAATGGAGTCATAGATTACCTGTGTATCTGTAAGTTATATCCTTGTGAATTTGAGCATAAGGCTTTAGGAATAGAGTAGATTTTAAAAATGAAAAAGAAACCATGTGCATAATACAAGCTGGAGAAGGAAGGCAACCCAAAGGATAAGTTAGGGATTGTATATGAAAATGAACCCAGTGCAATTCTGAGAGGGAAGGCAGGGGCTAAGATGTTTGCTGAGAAATAAACATGAACATCTGAGTTTTGTCAATATGGAGGTGCTCACTGTGTTTGCAGAAAATGGAAAGTTATGGGACTGGCAAAGTGAATAATGTCAAAGCTAAGGGCAAAATGAGGATCTTTGTAAAACCCCAAATATTCCCAGCTTTCCTCTCACTTGTGGAGGAAGTGCCTTCCTTGATGGAGAATTTTGAAAACTGATGTTGGAGGATGGTTGGAATAATATTCTGAGTTAGGAGATTATAGCTTCCTCCTCCCTTGACCAGGGTGAGTTCAGTGTCTTTGCTTCTGTAGAAAAGAGAATGTCATACAGAATTACCTTCTGATCATGTATGTCTGGAGGATATGAAATAACCAGTACCATTAGCAGTGTGATTGTCTCTGATGCCCTCTCTGATATTTAGTTAGAGTCTCACAGAAAAAAAAATGAGCCAGCTTTTTCATCAGATATCAAAGATACCTGCTGAATAGGGACTACTGTACAAAGAGGTGATAGGGAGAAAGAAGAAATCGGAGCCTTACCTTAACACGACTAGATGGTAACTTACTGAGTGTTGACTATGACCTCTGAAGTAGGAGTAGGTACTGAAACTCCCTGTTGGGCAGCTCCTGAGAGGTTCAGGGTTCTGATGTATCCATCGTGTTTTGAACTCGCTCTGAGACCTGGGCAACTGGGCAACTTTTTCAACTGCCTTGTAAAAGGAGGAAAAGCGCAGAGTGGCAACATTGGGAAGTACTGCTTCATCAGATCGATAGATTAAAAGATGACTAGGTTGTGTAGTTTTATGCACGTTAAACATCTGTGCGGGGAGTCCACTTGCACAGAGTATTATTGACAGCTACAGATCAATGTTAATTTTTGATCATTTTCAACTTACAAAGACCTCTTGATCCTGTCGTCACCTTAGGGGCACTTCAAGTCGTTGGCAGCGATCACGGTAGGCATGTAAAACCAGCAGGCTCTCAACAGCTGCACAGCCTTGCCCATGCCCGGAGGAACAAGCGGAAGGCCAGCACCTTGCATCCCAGCCATTACTGCCTTTGAGAGGCTTGAAAGAGTGTGCCCATTTGTTTCCAGACTTTAACTGACTTCTGTGCTCATGAATTAAAAAATAAACAAACAAAAAAGGCAATCTGAAGCAAATCTCGATGGATACATTATTCATGATTTGTGCTCTCTTGTGTTATGCTTTGAAAATGTGTTAAAACAAGGTTTTGTTTTAAATAACTTTTACCCTAATTTACAGTTGGAGCTGTGGAATTAGCCGAGCAGGGTGCATTTGTTGCTGCTAACAGCTTACACTTCTACTGGCAGCGTGTAAAGCTTTTTGCACAACAAAAGCAGAGATGCTACCTTACATCTCAGAGTGGCAATGCTGCCAGTGCTGTCAGAGGGAAGGGACAGGGCTACCCGAAGCAATGGGTGGTTGGCAGGTAGCTCTGGGCTGCAGTATGGGGATGCTGACACAGCTACCTCCAGTCTGGGTCTGCAGCGTTTACCTTAAAAGGATAGACCTTACAGGAGGAGTGTGAGAGTGAACACACGTTTTTTGCTTGGTTATTCTTAATTTAATGACTGAATGAGTGAGTCTGCTTTGCAATAGGAGACACAGATAGGAGGGCACGGGGCTGCAATCCATCAGCTTTCATGGTCAGTCAGTCTTGAGCTACGAATATCTTAATGTTTGCATTAAAATTTTATTTTGTTGGCTTGCTTTTAATGGTAAATGAAATCTGGCCCGTTAGCAGTGTGTAAACATGGGATATATGAGTTCATGGCTTTGCAAACAAAGACTGGGAGAACATTCCATGCATGGATTGTGATCCTGCGCCTGTTTAAGACAGTGCAGTTGTCCACTGAAGCCAAAGGTTACCGTGCTATCCTTTGCAAGCTGTGTGTTTGCCATTTGTATTTAACCATTCCAGCAGGGCAGTATTTCTAGGCTAGGATATTAAATAATTCTTAAAATAAATCGCTGAGACTGCCATCCATCCTCGTTTTTAGGATCAACCTCTGAGCTGAGTAAATTCACAGATGGCAATGGCAGCAGTGCAGGGAGAGAAAGTGTGGCTTCATTTTCTGGGAGGACATCCCCTGAGCTTACTTCAAAACCAAACCAAACAAAAATACATGTAAACCGTTTGCTCTTCAAGAAGTATCTGTAGGAGCCAGGGATAAAAGTCATCCCTGGAAGGAATGGTTTAGCAGTCTCCAGAGAACACAGCGAACTGCAGGCAAGGAAATCCCTCCAGCCTTGTTTCATTTCAAAGGGTGGTAAGGATTGTAAATAATTAAATCTTGGGGTTTAGTGGAAAAACTGTTGAGGGTGATGAAAAATATGCCATTTTTCTGTTTAAAAAAAAAAAAAAACTAATCAAGTGTTTTGTAGCACTGTTGTCACAAAAGCCCACCCTGATCACATTGGTGATAAAAAAGCAGAACCATTACTTTTGGTACAGTGTTTGTAATGATGTGTTTGTACCTTCTGAGAGCCCCTGTGTAATGGTTCAGGGGCAGTAATTTAATGCGGTGTGTTCCCTTCCTTCCTCCTCCACCCCCAAACCATGGAATGTAAATTTTAGGCTTTTAAAAGTTCTGTTTTGAAAACCTAATAGATAACTGTCCTCATAAAAACTATTAATATAGACCACATCCAATTGTAAAGCTAATTTTAATCATGTTTTGTGCCAACATAATTTCTGATGCCAGATTTTTATGCTAAGCATGAACTTCAATTTGAGCTCTGTTCTTTAACCTGCAGTTCATAATTCTGCGTTCGGCCGTATAGGTTTTTGGCTATGGCAGTTTGAACGCTTCCACTTTCAAAGATCTAAGCCATAAATGTTTATTAAAAGAATCTATAATGAAATCAGTTTTGTTATTTTTTTAATGGCTGCCTTGAGTATGTTGGATGACTGAACGCGCGTTGTTAATCATTAAGCTCTCGTGTTACAAAAAGCGTTTGATAGTATTGCCATCTAGGGGCCGAACAAAATTCTCCATTCTGAAATAAACTGTAATTGAACAGGTGCTGCTATTGACAATATACATATGTTTTTGCTTTATAGCCCACATGCTTTCCATATTTCTTATGACAAAAGATATCTCTAAATGTCCCGCAGCAGCCAGAGCTTTTTTATATATAATCTGTTCGAGGTGATTGCTATTTGCATTTGAGCTTATGCTTTTTTGGCAACGATGCCTGGGAATTCCTAACAAAGAATTATACTTTTTTGCATTATTAATCTTGCTAGTGTTTGCCCTGTTTAACAGAAAAAGGAATCATTTATCAGAAAAGTATGTTTATAATCTGTACTTGTGGCATCTTCAGATTTAATATTCATAATGGTCACTCAAACGCTGCGCTATATTTATCTAAAAGACTAACTCATTGTTGTGAGGAAATAACTACTGAAATATTGATGATCCAACTTTTAATATTTAAAAAAAGAAATTAATATTTCTTTAAAATTTGTTTCTGATTCTGTTCTCCTAACAAATGTTTAAATATTAAACAATTGAAAGTGTTAGCGTTTAACAACTTAATACAACTTATGGAAGGAGAGAAATTGGCTGCAGCTTACTGCCACGTGAAGGAAGCTGAATTCTTGCGCTCGCGTTCTTTGTATTGGAAAAACTAATGCAAAAGCACTGCTAAGAATGGAATTTAATACATTGGTGATCAGCAGTTCCCCTTGTTTCCTCTGATGAGACACGTCTGAAGAATCTCTTAGTGAAACATGCTGCTCCCCTTCTTTGTTAGGCACCTTGCCTTCCGTCGCTGCTAGAAGCAGTGTTGTGCTGTGCTGCATTCCTGCAGGGTTGGGTCTCTTATCAGCTGCTGTTTGGGGTGAGCTGCAGTGCCAGTGCAGTGGTCCCTCCTGTCCACTGTAGCCTGCCTGCCTGCATCCACCTGCATGGCCCTTCTGCTTGGCACGCCCCTAGCATGGCAGCGGGTGAGCCCCAGCCATTCCAGAAAGGCTCATCTCCATACTCTGCACAGCCACATACCTTCTAGCCAGCCTTGGCCTCTGCTTGGGCTCAAGGGACATCCTGATAGAGCAGGAATACCAAAACCGATTATTTCTTTCCACCTCTCCCTCTGTTTTTCTCATCCCACTTTTAAGCATTTTGTTTTCAGTAAGGAAATGAGACTGTACTCTCGGAAACACCATAATCTTTTTACACAAATAGATAGCGATAGGACAAAGGAAAATGGTTTGGACTATGCAGGACTACCCAGAAATCAGCTCCAAAGACTCCACCATATTGACTGATATTTTAAAAAAAATTGTAACAGTTTCTTTCTGAGATTCAGCCATGGAAATCCACAGAAAAATCCTGGTAACCAGCTGGGGTATTCTGCAAAGCGGTCAGAAGAGACCCAGAGCTGAGACCTCATTTTCCAAGTGACATAAACCACAGATGCTGATTACTTTTTTAACTAACTCAAACATCTGTATTCTTGCTTCAGGGAGGAAAGCATCAAGCTCATTTATTTGGATTGAAACCTTTCACAACGTATCATGTCCATGTCGTGGCTGTAAACAACGCCGGACAGGTTTCAAGCCCCTGGACATCTGTGCGCACATTGGAAGCTTCACCCAGTGGCCTGAGCAACTTCACTGTGGAAAAGAAAGAGAACGGCAGGGCTCTGTTGCTGAAATGGTCAGAGCCTTCCGAACCCAATGGCATAATTAAGGTAATCTCTGTGTTCACATTTTGCTTGATCAAAAAAAAAAAAAAGATAAACGATGCATATCAAATATTTTTTGCTGGAAAAGACTCAATAAAATGCATTATACTTTAAAATAAGACAGAAGTCCTATGTAAGCACAAGGCACTAAGAGTGCACTCATGGCTTCTGCTTATATTCAAATGAGAATTAACACTCCTGTGCTAGCCCCAACCACAAAAGTTCATTTACAGTGAACCGATCTGTTAATTTAATGGACAGAAAGCTATGCATGAAAGCACATTGTCTTAAATAACTTTAGCCCCTTACTCTAGATATTGCCAAAATGCACTTCTAGAAACTTTAGATTTGATAGAATGTTGTTCTGATATTTGTGCCTTCTGTTAACACAATGGTTTCAACTGATTGTAGATCAATTACCCAAAAGGAGAGAGGGTGGGAGGGGGAGTTTTTGATTTTTTTTTTCTTAAATGGTTTTATTTAGTCTGCAAGAAGCTTTGTGCTAATCTATAAGAGGCTTGCTATAAAACTTGATAACAAACAAACATAATGAAAAGTGTCACTAGATGATTTATTGCTACAATCCAAATGAAAAAAAATCATGAAAATTGAATCAAAACGTTATTTTTGTATCAATGATCTGTTTGTGTGGTGATTGTTACTATCAAGGAAGTCAGCTACTGGATAGTTGGTTGATAGTCCTCACTCTTTCGCAAAAATTAAGGCGTCTCATCTATAGCTTGTTTACAACCATTTTGATTTATAGATTTCTGTCCTTTTATTCTGACTTTTTTCCCTTTCAGTCTTTCTTTTTCCTTTTTCCCTAGACCTACAACATTTTCAGTGATGACAATCTGGAGTACAGTGGTTTATCTCGCCAGTTCCTCTTCAGGCGCCTTGAGCCGTACACGCTCTATACCCTACTTCTGGAAGCTTGTAATGCAGCAGGCTGCACTCGTTCTCCACCTCAGCCCATTCGAACAGATGAAGCACCTCCAGTGTCTCAGATGGCACCCGTAATCCAGGCAGTGAATGCTACCAACATTGAGCTGAGCTGGTTGGAGCCAATTAATCCAAATGGAAAAATAATTCGCTATGAAGTTATTCACAGATGCACAAAAGAAAATGCTGCAGGGTACAGAGCAACAATGGAAGATGAGAAGATTGTTTTCACAGAATATAACACTGAAAGTAATACATTTGTATACAATGATAAAGGTTTGCAGCCATGGACAAGGTATGAATACAAAATACGCACCTGGAACGCAGCGGGATACACTGACAGCTCTTGGACAGCAGCCATGACCAGTCAAACTGCCCCAAAAGGTCTCGCTGCCCCTAGGTTATCCTTAGCATCAGTTAACCCTCGCAAGGTGCTCGTCTCATGGGATGCCCCGGCACAGCCCAATGGTATTCTTCAATCATACAGGCTGCTAAAAAATGATGTTCTCTATCCTTTCAGCTTTGATGCAGCTACCTTCAACTACACGGATGAGGACTTACTACCCTATTCAATGTACAGTTATGCAATAGTTGCATGTACAATGGGTGGCTGCTCTACCAGTGAACCAGCTGCAATACGAACATTGGAAGCAGCTCCTGCATTAGTGGATCCACCATCTCTGCAGGCTGTCAGTTCCACTCAGGTTAATGCATCCTGGGCACCTCCCCAAATACAAAATGGAGATATCACCAAGTACATTTTGAAATTAAACAATGAAGAGTATTATCCTGGCAAAAACTTGCAAATGTTGATTTCTGATCTGCAGCCTTACACACAGTATGATTTTGAATTGGTTGCCTGTACTGCTGGGGGCTGCACATCTAGCACAGTACAGTCAGTGACGACCATGGAGGCTCCACCATTAAATATGGAAGCTCCCAGGCTGCTTGTCATGGGCTCGGAGTCAATTGAGATCACATGGAAAAGTCCAGCTAAGCCCAATGGTAAAATCACAAGCTACGAGCTGAGGAGGGATGATGTTCTTGTTTACTCAGGTCAGGAAACTCGCTACCTTGATTTCACCTTAACACCAGGCATGGAGTACAGCTACACTGTCACTGCAAATAATAGTCAAGGGAGTGTGACCAGCCCATCAGCTCAGATAAAAACCAACCCCTCCACTCCTTCTGGGATGTTGCCTCCTAGGTTGCAAGCATGGTCCTCAAAGGAGATTTTGGTGGCCTGGGATCCTCCTATCAAAGTGAATGGTGACATTAAAAATTATACAATCTCCATCCACAAGCCAGCTGAAACAGGAAAGAAAACTGTTGACTTTGATGCATTTCATAGTTCCTTTGTGAGACGTTCGTTCATAGTGGCAGGGCTACAACCCTACAGTTGGTAAGTCTGGAAGATTATGTTTGCTAAATGAATGCTGCAAGTTGAATCAGTAGGCTGGCAGAGAGATTAACTCTCTATTTTGAACAGCCGGTCAGACCCATGGGTTTTAGTGTCTAAAAGGCACATGATAAAGTCAAGATATTTTAATTTATAGTAACACCAGCTATGTATCGTCTTGATGAAGTGCATAGAGTTGACCTGGGTTATAATTGATACACAGGGTGGTTCAGTACTCTGCTACAGGCTCCAGAACCTGCACTCTTGTATATCTTTTGGAAGATGTCTACATTCAAGCATAAATAGGGCTCTAGCTGACAAAGTTAAGATGAGGAAGCAGAAAACTTGTTACCTAGCCCATTTGCAGCACAGCTGAGCATCAGCAAAGTCACACCAGGAGAGTGCTTGTCCCTTTGAACTGAAAAAGAGCTACTTGTGTTTATAGAGGACTCAGCTGCAAAAAAAATCAACACACTTGATACTGAAGTAATGTCTTCCCTGCTAATTCTTGATTATTTACGTGACCTTTCCATATATATTTGTGTAGGCATAATTTGTGTGTGTTACATGGTTGATAAGTCTGTCTACTATTTACATATAACTAATCTAAATCCAAAGAGAGAAGAGTAATAGAGTGAAGTTAGTGATGATTCAGCTCTCAAATGATATCCATGTCAGCTCTTACAATAAATCATCATTTTGATTCATGTCATCAAAATAATTTTGATTACTTGACTCATGAAGATATGAATCCTGCTTTGAAAACAAAAATCATAGAATAATAGCATCATCCAGGTTGGAAAAGACTTCAAAGATCATTGAGTCCAACCACGACCCAACCACGCTACCCCAACTCAAATAACCCTCCACTAAATCACGTCCCTGAGCACCACATCCAAATGGACCTTAAACACACTCAGAGAGGCAACTCAACTACCTCAGTGTAAAACCTGGATGAAAACTTTCTTCTGTCGTCTGCTTTATGAATTCCCACATGTAGTCTATATGTTTATATAAATTGTTTACTTTTTCAAAAATGCCAAAGATCAAAAAAATTAAGAAACCCCACCCTCCAATGCGTGTTTGACTCAGATGTTCTGACCACTTTGTTCCTACTTATGTTTTCCAAGGTACGAGGTACAGCTCCAAGCTTGCACAGAGCTGGGCTGTGCTTCCAGCGAGTGGGCATCTGTCCAGACACTGGAGGCACCACCAGCAACACAGCCCGCCCCTCTCATAGAGATACAGACCACAGCCAGGGGCTTCCAGACAGTGTCTTCTGTCCTATGGACTGGCCCACAGCAGCCAAATGGGAAGATTTTATACTATGAACTTTACAGAAGACGGACGACACAAGCCCTCATAAACGTAGACCTCGTACTTGTTTACAATGGCTCTTCAACATTCTTCAGAGATGACCAGTTGTTGCCTTACACAGAATACGAATATCAGGTGGGATCTAAAGTTATGTAAGTAGTGTGATATTTTAGTGTTGAAAAGGCATTTCATTAGTTTTTTCTTTCTTTTTCCCTCCTCCCCTAGTCTTCTTGGAATTATTTTTTACTTTGAGATCATAAAGTAGCTTATGTCAAGAGGAACTGGGGGTGTTTTCTCAACAAATTAAATGGTAGAATGGTAGGATCACAAGCAGATTTTGTGAAGTTATTGTTGATGGCTGCTACTTCTTATGCACGTAGGCCTTTTACTGTTGTTTTTCTTATGAGTTTACT
>JAOWBP010001760.1:16721532-16736420 GCA_028571105.1 Tragopan temminckii
TATGGAATGTCTTGAAGATGAGTTTGGCAATTCTCAGAAGTATTTACAACTTTTTTCCTAAAATATAATAAAACGAAATTTGCTCAAACATGGATTTGCTTCAATAAGTACGAAAAACAGTGCATTCCACCTCTTGAGCTCCCGCAGGATAGTGGCAATCTTTCTTTAAAATGTTCATTTGCTTTATAGGATGACAAAGTAATTCAAGTTGGAATGGCTCTCATCCAGTCCAGCTTCCTGCTCAAAGCACTGTCAGTTGAGAGGTCAGATGAGGTTATTTAGGGCTTTATTCTTTTGTACCTTGGAAATCTTCAGGGAAATTGAGCAACATCTCAGGGCACTCTGCACCACTGCTTGACTATCCCAATGGTGAAAAAAGGGTCCTCACATGCCAAGTTTTCCAACCCCTTGATTACTTTGGTGGCCCTCTGCTGAACTCACTCCAATTCATCAATCTTTCTTGGGGCCAAAACAGGACAAACGCTAAGTGAAGGCATGTAATCACTTCCTTTAATTGTCTGGCTATGGTCCTGTTAAATAGCTCAAGATGTGGTTGCCTATTTTTGCTGCCAGGGTACATTGCTGGCTCATGTTTGATTTCCTATCTACTAAGATCCCCCTAGATTCTTTCCAGCTGAGTTGTTCCGTAGCTGGTCAGTCCCTACCCTGTAATGCTGCAAGGGTTTATTACTACCCAAGGTGCAAGACTTCATATCTGTCCTTGATGAAACTACCTGGTGAACTTCTCCTCTGGGATTTTCTGACTGCCCTTGATCATATTGACTTGTTCTCTCCACTTTGGTGTCAACCTGATGGAGGTTTGATGACAGTGCTCTTCACAGATCAGGTTCTTTGGTTTCTGTTCTTCACTTCTACTGTTGCATTCTTTTTGGTAGCCAGAAGCCATGCAGAATTAAATCTTTATCTTTCTTTATCACATTAGCAGTAGAATCTATTGAGCTGATACATACACATGTCAAAGACTCACAAAGTCATGTAGCATGGAAGGGACATCCAGAGGTCATCTAGTCTAACTTCCTGCTTGAAGCAGATCTATTCAGAGCAGGCTGCTCAGGACTGTGTCCAATTGCATTCCGGACCAAGTTCTCCATCCCTGATTCTCCAAGGATGGAGACTGTACAACCTGTCTGTTCCAATGACTGCTTACATATCTCTTATTTCCCTTTGTGCCTAACTGTTGTTTCAGTCTGTGTCCATTGCCTCTTGTATGTCAGAGTCCCAGGGCCTAGAGGAAAGAACTCTGTGGCTTTCTTCATAAATCACTTCTAGCAGCTCTAACTTGGATAAGAAAAGGATTCTGAATGGACAATTATTAAAGTATAGAAAAGAGAACCTGGGATGCTACTAGAAAAATGTATTTATTGCAGTATTCACAAAACCCATCTTCACTACTTGACAGTCACAAGCTGTCCTTTTGATGTTTCTATTATTGGCAGCATGTCTGTAAGGTGGTAGCCAGTGTGAGCAGTCTGTCTATTAGCTTTGAGCCAGAGGAAATTTTGAGTATCTTATGAGTTCAGAGAACTTTGGAATTTAGTAGTACAAGAGATGCTATAGCATTTTCCAAAACAAAAAGTATGACTACTTCAAGCCTGAAAATTTACTACTCTTTAAATGCGTGAAGATATGTTTTCCAGTTGTCGTTTTACTTGTGACCAAAGCTATTAAATTTTTTCAAGAAACAGCACAGTTTAGAGTGAAATGTTGTTGTAGTAAGTCCCCCTGTGTATAAATATTAAGGTTTTCATTTCTTTCTCACCGTTTAGGGCTCTTCTGTATGTCCACAATACTGTGAATTCTCTATTTGCTGTAGTTTCTTTAAAATGGAACTATTGCTGGACCAGATCTCCTTACTATTTTGGTCAAGATCTGTGAAGAATGCAAATGCAAGTGCAGATGGAGATTGGTAGATAGAAAAGAGTTGTAGCAGATCCATGCCCTGATTACTACTTAAGAATCTTTCTTAGCTAAAGAAAAACATCTCGCTTTTTTGTCTGGGCTGGAAGCTGTGTGATACTTTCAGTTGCACCGATTTACAATTACCTATTTCAAAAGCTATTTTAGGGGAGGGAGAAGTTGATAGTACAGCACAGAGATTTGCTTGAGCTAACGAATTTAATGATCAGTTGATGACAAGTAGCAAAGCGGATTTCTTTGGTTTACCATGCCATATTCAAGACTTGGCTTTTTATCTTGGTTCTGTTCC
Source organism: Tragopan temminckii (assembly GCA_028571105.1). Lineage (NCBI taxonomy): Eukaryota > Metazoa > Chordata > Aves > Galliformes > Phasianidae > Tragopan > Tragopan temminckii. The sequence continues at coordinate 16,723,760 of JAOWBP010001760.1, forward strand.
ATAACTGGGCTGAGCTGTTGACTGGATCTCTAAATCATTTTTGTTCTTTTTTTTTTTTTTTTTTTAACCTCTCCACTGATGGCCATTTATTTCACTGTGAGAGGTTTTTGCATGCACGTGTTTGTTTTCTCCTTGTGTCACTTGCAGCAGTCCTCTGGGATCTATTCTAAGCTCCTCCATTGTTGACAATTTATATCTTGTCTGTGAGACAAGTTATTCATAAGTATAGGGCTTGACTTTTGCTATTATGCTGATGAAACCCAGATTTATATTTCACTTAAACTGAATATTGATTCTGCTGTCTCTGCATTTGAGGCTTGTTTGCTGGACATAAAACTTTAAATGCAACTGAATTTCCTCCAGCAGAATGCAGATAAAATCAAAGTGTGATGGTAGTGATGGGATGGGACCCTCTCCAGCATTTTTTGAGGTATTGAGGTTTAGTTCAGTGAACCTGGTAGCTTCTTTGGATCTGGGGTGAGGGTTTTGGAGTTCTTTTTTTTTTCTTTTTTTCTTTTGCTGGAAACTTCAGCTGAATATCTATCTAAAGCTTGTGAGACTAGATGCAAAAGTTGCACTTCCAAAAATGATGACGTGACTTTTGAAGCTCGCGCTGGTGAAAGGGACTGTGCCCCCTAAATGCTAAGGTCACAATTGTTCAAGGAACTTGAGCACTTTTATTCTTCATGGGCCAGATCTTTGTGAGCATATTAATGCCTACTAGATTTCAGTGTACTTTAAGAGGCATTAAGATGCCTGCTGTCCTGTACTTGGAAATAATTACTGAGATCTTTGAAATTTTATCTGTAGGTCTAATCAATAGATACTTGCATTCTTTTTAACATCTGGCCTCTTAGGCGTTTCTTGAAATACTGCCTAATTCCTCAGTTCTATTGTGTGATTCCCTCAAAAAATCCTGACTTAAACAAACTTCATGAGACCTAATGAGTTTCTTCATTTCTATAGAATTTCTGAAACAAAATATTTCGGCTTTTCTCAGGAGCTGCTGAGAATGGTGTACAATACCCATTTTTCTTAGCTACTGGTATGCCCTTTTGACACACAGTAGTGATCTGCAAAAAGGTGGTGCTGGGGTTTGGTGCAATTTCCATGCAAGTGCAATGTCACTCTTCCACAATTGCACTTAATTGTGTACCTGGAGTGCTTCTTTAAATTAATAGCTTTATGTCTTCCTGGTGTGTAGAACGTGTCCTTATTTCCTCTCAGAAACCACTGAGCAAGCAAAAGGTTGGAGTAGAACTTCTCAGAAGGTTTTGTTGTTGCCTTTTTATTCTTTGGTAGGACTGTCTGGTGCATTGCAGCAGGTGTCTGCCTCCCACAGTGTCCTTCCTTAAGAAGTGTGCTTCTCACAGTACAAATACTTCTGCCAGGTGAAAAGCCAAGGGAAGATTCCAAGATATGCCAGGGGAAATACATTTTGGGCACTCCATCTTGGACTCTCAGAAACTATCAAGGAGGAAACAAATTGTATTTCTGACTTTGGAGATTTACAGAAAGAAAAATGAGTGAAACGTCATGAAGATTATGGCAGGGCCACCTGCATGGAGCACAGAAAATGTCAGTCCTCTTGGTCACTTTCAGAGATGACAAGAATGGCACTTGGTTACCAGCCTGTCCATCAAACGTTGGCTGAGCTCCAGTTTGTGCTGCTTAGTTACTAACGACTGAGTGACTTTTACAGCTTAAAATGGGGTGAAGCAGGTTCTCTGACTAACAAGCGATGGGTAGTCACCCATTTGTAATATCCCTCATCTTTTGGCTTCTTTTCTTCATTTTAATTCACTATTTCTGCTTGTCACACTGAGAGAAAGATACACCACAAAGCAGTGACAAAATCAAAGACATTTCCTTCTTGCACTCCCTGCTTGCTATCCCCTTTGTTTGAAAGAGGGGGTTTTCTTGCATGAGGAAATTTTCTGAAAAGTAAAGCAAGCACAACTATATTCTTTCAATGCTTTAAAGGTGATACCTACTCTAAATACCCTTTTGCTGAACTAGATGCTTCCTTTGCCCTCGTACAGTAGGGCGCACAGTAGAAGTGCTACTTGAAACCATGCAATTTCTTTTAAAAAGCCCCTCTTCTGGCACCATGTTTCTGTTGTCAACACTATCCTAAATTTAAGTGTGATGAAGCAAGCCTTGATTTTTGTTCATTAAACAAAATTATGTTTTTGGCTTCCAGAATTACTGGTGAGACAGTTATGACACCACACTTGTAGGACTTTTCCCAGTACGTTGCTATTCTGATCTATTCAAAACCATGGCAAGCTATCCTTTAAAAAGACATTAGTGTGAGTACCGCGGGAAAATATATTCCAGGGCAGTAGATGACTTGATATGATTTCCTTGATTGTATCTTTTTATTTATGAGGCATAATTTATGACTGCTGAAAAGCAAACTAAAATGAGTGATGACTAACTACAGCCAAAGTAATAAATCAGAAGCGGAGAAAGAAGTGGTGATTTTGATCGAATCTATTGAATTAGCTGTTGCCCTTAGCTATTACAGGTATTGGAAAGACCTTTTAATATCTGCTTATCTCTCTCATGGGAATGTGGTAACTATCTCATTATATACCCATAGGAAACAAATTATTTAATTTTCTACCTTTTAGAGTTAAACTTGTTTACATCTCTCATTAATTACGGGTGTTATACTATGTTATATGAAATGAGCATCCTTTAGAATATGGTAATGTTATGCAAGTGCCAAACTGTTTGCCTGTAATCTTTGTCTTTCTCTTTCACCTCCCTAGAATGGGTTTAATACTTTTATTAGATATAAAGATTTGAATAGTGAAGATGAATAGCAATGTTAAGAGGTTCAAATTATCACAACGCTAGAAGCCTGGACCTACAGTCTATCCCATTATATGTTTATGGCCTCCCTAAGTATGCTGACTGAGTGCTAAATAGGTAAGAGAATAGATTTCAGGATGGGCAATCAGAAAACACGCTTTTGTTTACTACCTCTTTGTCCACTGATCATGAGTGGATGTGATACCTTTTTTCTATTGCCTTTGCTCTATTCCTACTAGATTGCAACCACTTTTGAAACTTTCTACTTTGCTCATACCTTCCTGACACTGTAGTGCCCAGAATGAATACATTATTTTAATGCTGGATGCTAGACTTTTGTAGGCAGAGTTCATGCTGTGAGTTGTGCTGACATTGCATTAGGAATCCCAGATTACCTAGACTGCACGTTGGTCAGGTCTGATGAGAAGAAAGATTTGTGAAGGGTGCTGCAAATGACGGTGGCGGAGAGCATCTCTGGGTTTCTCTAATTTTATTTCACTAGCAAGATTATAGGTTTCAATTTTCTTGTGAAATGCTGTTCAAACATAACTAAAAATTTGGTGCTGTGTTTCTGAAACTTACTGATATCATATCTTATATACCTCTAAAATATTTTAATGTCTTGGAAAAAAGCTACACTGGGAAAACTCTGTGTTTGTGTAATCATAGGGCTACAAATGAGCAGGTCTTGGTGAAGAAAACAGTCTTAAAGTAGTGCTGTGTGTTTGGACTTCCAGGAATCAATTGTAGAAACAGAGGAGTTGTATCAGTTCAGCTCTGCTACTGCTCATCTCTCCTGGCGTGTGCAGAGTGATGCTAGTGCTGAATCCTTCTTGGAAGGACCAAGTGTAAGTGTATTAAGTCCTTGAATTCCCTTCGAGCAGAAGCATGTTAACTTCAGTGTGGTCTGATGCACAGTGCCTGTAGGGCTTGGTGGGAGCCTGCAGTCACCTCTCTGGTTCCACCTCATAATCCATGTGAGCCATAGGCCAGCAAATTTATAAAGCAGTTTAAAAAATATCTCATGTAGTGTAGCTGATTTTGAAGACCTCTCCTGCTTTTGTTGAGGGAAAGTAGCCATTAAAAGCCATACATCTTTTGGCAGCGTGCAGAGCCATGCACTATGATGTCATAGTTAATGCTTCTGAAAGCAGTATATTCAGAGGGTCAGGTTATAAGAAGTGTTTGATGCCTTTCTGCTGTCTGTTTTGTCATTCAGTACATTCCTGCCTACATGAGATCTGTGCTCTGAGGTAGCTTTTAGAATCTTCTACCATTCTGAACAGCAAATGATGATGATGATGCCTATTAAGCTGTTTACATTTCTGTGTGGATGCAGTAAATATTCTCTGTGCTGATTATGTCATGTCTTAAAAGGACTTTTTTTGTGTGCCAAAATAAAACTTATTACAAAAGTCTAAAGCATGGAATTTCATCTTAGCCAGGCTTTCAGTTATCCATGCCCTTTTTGTGGTGATTTTCTGAGGAGCCATGACCAAATCAAACCTCTGATTTTAGCAGGTTCTTCTCATTGCCGCTTCTGTTGCCTTGCTGTCTGATTTCTTCATGCACTGAAATGGCTGAACATGAACATTTCCACCTGCAGCCATTTCTGTGCACTTACAACTCTGGATCTCCAAACACAGGCCAGAGTTTACTTGAATGACGATTCTCATAGGGAAAAATTTTTATAGCCATCCATTCTTTTACAGATGATTAAGCAGAAGCAGAAGGAGTCAGGGGAATCAGGATTATGTCAGTGTAAATCCAGAATTTAGATCCTCTGAAGTTCTTTTGAGCTCTCACAGTGTTTTCCAAAGCCGATGTGAGTTTTGCACAGCTGAAGATATTCTGCTGGAAATATGTCTTGGCATGGCTGAGTTGCTAAGTTTCCCTCACTGGTATTCTGAGACCATGACTGTTAGACAGGCCAAGATGCATCTTGGCCTCTTTTTGCAGAGAAATGTGATGCTCAGAGGATGGGCTCAGGCTCCCTCCCTGGAGATGGACCTGTCTAGGAAACCGTGTCTGCTTGCACTTGCCCTTGCTCTGCCCAGTTGATCTTGGTTTTGTTATGTTTGTACAAAGTGGAACAGCCATGAAGGGTGCACACTGTGCACAGACAGAGGTGGGTTGTGCACTTGGGCACTTCTACTCTGGAGGGCAGTGGGACTGACTGCCTCCATTGGAGCATGTGATTGAAATGAAATTGCTGCCCTCTGGGAAGAGGCCTTCAACCACCCAGATGTCACGTGAAAGGAGATCAGCATTCCCTTTTCCCTTGTCCTGAGATGGTGTTCATCAAAAATAAGGCTTGTTTTCTGCAAGACATGGCTTAGGCATCTACGATATGGGAGGGATGGAAGAAGATGCCTCTCACCAGCTTTCAGTGAGGTGTGTGCACCCCAGCTAAGCTGCATCCCTCTCTTCTCCAAATTTTCTAAGAGGTCCCATTCCGAGGCCTGGTTGCTGTGCTATGCAGGAAGCCTCTCTCCCTAGTTCATGGACATCAGTTATAGTGTGGAAGCTGGTTCTGCAGCTCAGGTCCGATGCTGCCACCTTCCATGCTCATTAAGACCGCAGCCTGGTGTGCAGCCAGAGCTTTAGAACTAAGGTCACTGCTGAGTCAAGGCAAGTGGCACACTCAGAACTGCTTTTTCCATATGTGGCTTTTTCTCTCCACAAAGAAATACGCTCCTTGAAATGAGCTACTGTGGGCAAATCTTTGTAGCAGCAGGGACTTAACTCAGATAGAGGGTTTGACCTACTGCAGTAAAGTGAACAGAGTTTGACTTATGAAAAGTTCACAACAGAGATATATTACTGATTTCACTGAAAATGAAAGTATTCTGGCGGAGCTTTTTATCGTAGGGTGTCATCTGCACTTATGTAGTGTTTCACTGGATGATATTATATGTTACTGAAGGAATGAGGCAGTAACTTCAGTTTTGTAGTTGGCGGAACCATAGTCTTCAAAGCCTCTGAGGTAGTTTTTGGCCCTTTTCCTTCCCCAGGCCTCTTGTGAAGTGTTCTGTGGTCTTGGAACTTAATATTGCCAGCTGGAAAGATGCCAGGGTCAATCTTGAAGAACTCTAATTTCTAAACCTCTTATTTTTTTAAGGCACAGTCCCACCAGCCACTTCCCCAGGACTTCTGCCTGGAGTAGATCACATAAGAATGTGTTTTACTGTTGTTAGAATTGCTCGGCGTGAAAGCTTACTAAGGAATACTTATACTAAAAATCGCTCAGACAGTCCTCTTGTATTGCCATTTAGATCTATCATTCTGATTGATCACTGTGTGGTTGGCTAATATTGAGCCTAATTTAACCCTACACACTCACGCATCCATCTATTCTGTCTATTGTACCTGACATTCTACAAATTACTTACTCATGCAAATGACGACCTAAGGCAACCTTTTATGATATTCGTGTTTAATTATACAAATGGTTTTTGATAAATAAGATTATACATCCTCCCATATGTTTATTCACTCCTTGATGAAAGCAAAATTTAATTTTCATGCAGATTTGTTGAAGACTGTGTTTAATAAGTGCTGAGTTTTATGTAGTCTGCAGATCACTCTGGTTTTGGGAAGCTGACAAAACCAGTAGGTGTAGTTCACAGAGACATGTGACTTTTAATCAGGCCTTGTTCAAGCTGCTAAATTTTGAAATCTTGGAATTGAAACAGTTGCCTTTGTGCTCACGCAGTAAAGTGAATGTTGTTGTGGAAGTAAATGAGAGATGCTGATTTAACCATAATTTTCGGTGGGCTTTGTTTATATTATGGGTTACTGAAAACGTTGCCAAATGGTTGCTACAGAAATATTTTTAAGAGAGAGATGTCCCTATAAAAATGTCAAGTTTTTAAGAGTACCTAGAATTTGTCTAGTGCAATTCAGTCAAGGTGAACGTAATTAGATGTCAGACAGTGGCAGGCTGAACTCACTGGGGCTGCTTGCACTCGTGAAGGAATTGAGAGGAAAGGAGACAAATGGCAGGACTGGATGTCAGTATTTTTGTTCACATTTGTTTGAAAATGTTATCAGTGTTGATCCTCTTTGCATGGCACAACAAAGACGGTGCTGGGAATTTAGGTAAGTAGGAGCTACGTGAATGCACACTTCCTGAGACAAGAAATCTACTTTTCAATGTAATTTTTTTTCTGTTAGGAAGTCACTGGATCAGTACCGGTACTGGGCTGCAGATGAGGGACATTTTGCACAGGGGCTGTTATACTGTGCCTTTCTTAGCAGAATTAAAGCTGCAGTAGCATCCTAGAGAGCTGTGGAGTTTTTGTGGCTTGAGTCCTTCATTGATCGTCTCTCTGTTTCTGTATGTGGAAGGTGTGGTCAGTGAACTCGGCGGGCCGGACACCGAGCGGCTGGACACGCTGCCGGACAGGCCCTGCTCCTCCTGAGGGCCTGGCAGCTCCCCTCTTCCACACAGTGGCATCTACGGTGGCCATAGTGAACATCAACCCTCCTCTTAAGCCAAACGGCGTGGTCAGTATCTACAGGCTGTTTTCTAATGATACTCGAGGGACTGAGGTGGTGGTAAGTATTGTCGAAATTATTTGTGTACTTCCATGTTTATTTGCGTTTTTTAGCATTAGCAGTTTTGTTAGCAACTGTCTGCTGGTTGCAAGTTTTCTTCCTCCCCTGCTCTCCCTTTGTTGCCTGCTCTGCAATGCTCTCTTCTGGCCAAAGCGGGTCCTACACTTTCACTCACCTAAATGTGCTTCTCAAGGAATTATCTTCAGCATTCAAATCTTCCTCACTTGGTAACGTGCTGTGACAATGTGACGAGAATCCACAGCGTTGTTTTGGGGATGGCTAACCATCCAAATGAAATACTTCCAGACAGCCCCTGCCGGTCCAAATGGTGCAGGTGGAAACGGGAGCCAGGAGGAACTGGTTGTGTGCTTTGGATAGCCTACAGGTTTGAAGCTCCAAAGAAAATGCTCTGAATTACCCTTAAAATCTATCTTATTGGTAAGAAGTATTGCACGGCAAAGCACTAAAGAATAGTGCAAGTAAAAAGATAACAGTGTCTCAGTCTAGATCACCTTAAAAGAAGTTCTTAATGGTGACATCTTCCGTGCAAATCTTAGCTATTTAATCAAATCGCAGTGAACCAATTGTCTAGGCAATACCTGGTTTTGGTGTCTGTGCCATGGAGGGTTCCAAGCCTCAAATGTGGAGTCATTTTCATCTCTAGCTTGGACACTGCTGCAACTAAGGGGCCCATAATCCAGACTGTGGAGGGTTACACGTGATCCTCAAATGTTTCCTCTGTTTTAACTGTGTCTGGCTTGTGGATTCCCATTTTCTAGGGTGGGCACATGGGAAGCAAGAAAGAGTAGACATATATATGTTTATGGTAACAGATTGATACTATTTATTTTGTGTTTGCACAAGAAGGCTCAACAAATGTGAGGAGACTGTGGCAACGCAGATGATGCTTTTACAGGGTTGACATGCAGCTGTGATTTTCCCTTGAGATTTATTCCATTAGGTGTCCAGGCGTGATTGGACTCAGTTAAGCTAGGAAACCTGCAGAGTTTCATTAGTGTTTTAAAACTGGGAGATGTGAGGAAAATCTAGAGCTGTGCAAGTTGTCTGGAGCAGTTACCACCAAATCAGTGCAAAATATTGGAGTAACTTTTGTCCGTAACATTATCTGTCTGGTTTTCACAAGAAGGCAAGTATTGACACTTTTTTCTTTGTATCATCTTTCTCAGTTTGGAAGTGTTGGAGATACCTTCTCAGGTCAGCAAACCTGTCCACAAGTTTAAGCTGCCTACTGATCGCATATTACAGATTTATTCCTCCACACACTTATACCTCCCAGTGCAATCAGAGTGTCCATGTCTGAGTCAGCTAGCTCATCTCCCTGGTGTCTGTATGGTCTTCCATCTCCATCCCATCACTGCTGTCTCTAGCACTGGCATTAGGCAATACCAGATGCTTTTCTTTCCTTGCTTCACTCGTTCCTTCCTATTTTCTTCTGTACTGTGCTGACTCACATGGTGCTATGTGGAAACAAATGTTGCCCCCTGCTGGTGTTGATTATTTCGGTTTAAAAAGCTGTATCCATAAATGACTATAATGAAGAAGCTGTTCCTCCAAGCAGTTTAGAAACAAGTTTCCTTTGCCAGAACTTTCCCATGCTAGATGTAGAAGAGCTGCCTATCGAGCAGGATTGCATGGCACCATAGCCATTTCATTGTGGAGCACCACTGTGTTGGCCCTCTGCTCAGAGTTTCCTACTGGAGAGCCCACTATCTCTTTAGGTAAACTGACCTACCAGTCACACGCCTATCGCTCTGCCAAGTGCTATCTCCTGTATTCAAACCAAGGAAGCTTTTGAGATATCCATGGGCACTTGCTAATACACTTATCGTGCATTTTCCACAGTCATTTATTTTTGTTTCAGTTCCTTTTAGCCCAGTGTTCCTCCTTAAAGTTTTGCAGTTTCTCTATCCCTGAGAATGACATGTACAAGCTGATATACAGAGTTTACATCTCAACTCAAGAGGTCTGTGAGGCCACTGATGGCATGGTCTTTTCCTTTGAACAGTGCCCTTTAACTTTGTAATGGGAGGAAAATGACTGCAGAGGTCCTAGTGCACAGCAGCTGCATTAATGTCAGACTTAAAGGACATGCAGAACCTTGTGCTCATAGTCTTCTGGAGTTAATTTATCCTGATAATTCTTACTTAGTACTTGTGGTGCTTGAACCTATGACAAGTTTCCTCTTAATTTTTTGCAGCTGTCAGAAGGGACTGCCACCCAGCAGACAATACATGGGCTAAAACCTTTTACCACATACTTCATTGGTGTGGAGGCCTGCACCTGTTTCAACTGTTGCAGCAAAGGACCCACGGCCCAAATTACCACGCAGCCAGCTCCCCCCTCTGAACAGCCACCCCCACAGATCCGTGCCGTGACCTCCAGGAATGCCTCTTTCCAGTGGAGCGCCCCTCAGTCACCCAATGGCATTGTCACCAGGTGGGAGCTGCAACCCGGCCAAATTTCAGCTAGCTAGGGGTGGTGGCAGAGCCACCTTCCTGGATGTAAATTGTAATCATGTGACTGAGAGCTCTGGATGGTTGGAACAGCCGTGTTCATTCTTCCTGGTGTTGGTGATGATATCTCATGTGGTCTAAATAGCATCCAGGAAGTGTTTAGATGAACTGGTTGCTTTTCTCATGAGCAGGATATAGAGATTGATGAAGGTGGGGAGGATGCTGGGAGTGGAGGTCATTGTCTAAAAGCTGTGGTTGCACAGTGAGAGTGGTGAGATCAATTGTCTGCAAGAGGCAGCTGTATCTTGTGGTTAGTAAGGCTGCTAGCTGATGTGCGGAAGTGTTGATGCCTTTTTAGGCACCAATTGTTTCATTACAAGCGTGACTGACAACCACAGTTTTTCACAGACCACAGCTGGGGCCAAAGTCTCCAGGAGAAAAACTAACATCAGGGTCAGTATCCTGTCTGGTAGCCAGAAATACAGCAGTCAAGATGAAATGGTTGGTTGGTTGTGATGAAACAATCATGTTATATTATAAAATCCCTTAGTTAATCTAAATCTCCACTGTCTTCTCAGCTATGAGCTCCATGTGTACATGGCTTGTCCTCTGAACCTGCAGCCAGCAGTAAAGGCTTGTAGCCCTGGCCCAACTGAGGTGAAGTATACAGGAAATGGACAGAGTGCCAACGTATCGAACCTCGAGCCTTACACAACCTACAACCTGCGAGTTGTGTCTTACAACTCTGTGGGCAGCAGCGCCTCAGAGTGGGTTGGCTTCACTACAGAAAAAGAGCGTGAGTATGAGATCAGAAATTTCTGCTTCTGCTGCATGGGGCAGAGATCTGTTGATTCTCTTCAAGAATAACCTGTCTTAATTCATGCCACGCTTCTGTCAGGTTTTCCACAGGTTGCATCTGAATGTTTGGATCCTTACTGATAGCAAAGAGTTTATCAGTAACCAACCACAAGAAGGCACTACTTTAAATTCATGTGGTGCTGTATGGGACTTAGTTCGTGGCCTGAGCTAATGATTGAGCACCTGGTGAAGGGACACAACCAGACCTGGGAGCACAGGTGAAGACAGTTTGCCTGTGGGACTAGAAGGGGTGGAACAAGGTTCTCACTAAGCCTCATTTAAGGGCTGGCCACCACAAGGGAGATTCCTTCTTCTGGAGTACTTTATCTCCCAGGAAAAACTAAAACAAAAGCTTTAAACTAAAATCAGCTACAAAATGAGAGAGTCTGACACTGGGCAGCAGCTCCTGCCATGGTGTGATGGGGCCTGGGGGCTCAGCAGCCTTGAGATGGGTAAGCAAATCTTTCTTTCTTTGATTGGATTGTGACCATCGCTCTTTTTTGGGTGATTTAGAACTGGTTGTCTGCCATTGCCTTTCCTTACAGGTGGTGTGTATGGAAAAAAATCGTGTAGGACTTGTGCCTACAGCCAGAACAGATTTTTACCATCAAAACTGAATTTTTGGTAGTCTAGTATGAGCTTTTATTGAAAAGATCCATAGTGCTGTAGCCAATCATTCTGTAACAGATGAGATTGTTTTACCTCAGCATGTCAGGACAGGGCACAGAGAATCTTAACTTTTTCTCACGTAGCCTGGTGTCAGGATTTCAGAATCCTCTTTATAGAAATCCCATTTAAATCAGTAGTTACTTCTGCTGAGTCGTTAGTAAAAACATATCATCTGCTACGTTGCATGGATTCTCATCTCTAAGTTTAGGGTAACATAGCCCCAGATTTTCTTGAGTGTGACCACTATAAAAAAAAGTCTTTAAAGCTGTTTTGCAGGCTAAAAACTGTGATGTGATTGATGAACTTTAAAATGAAGAAAATAGGTGAGACATACAGAACAAACCTGTTTAATAGCCACTTTCAAACCCCTGCCCACTGGGTCTGCAGCCTTCATCTGTCAGTCTTTCTTGCCTTGCTGAACTCTTACATGGGTTTCCTGACTCACTCTGAAAGTCTCCTTCCTCTTCCGTGGAAGGTTTGGTTTAGTGAAAGTGGGCAATTAGAGGCAAAGTGTAGCTGGACAAGCAGCTTCCTTGTTAACAAACCAGCATGTGGTGGGCATGTGGTTTAATGACAAAGCCACAAGAAGGGACCACCTCAAACTGAAATTGAGTCATTTGTCAGCAAGCTGTTATGCCCAACTGATGAAAACTTCCTCCCTGAAGTGAGTTCTGCTTCTTTTCTCTCTGCCTGCTGTGGCTTTTATATTATGTATGTGTACGTATTTGAAGTAAATCCAGGGCAGTCTCTCTGGGCTTGCAAAAGAGTCCTTTCTTTAACAAGTTTGGTTGCCAGAGCTAGGCATGCTGCAGCTGAACTTGCACAATTTCCTGTTTCTCCCTGTAACACACCCTGAGTTGGGATTTAACCGGTGCAGTTTTAGTGCTGTACCACAAAGGCAAAGGAGGACAAATCTAGGTCTTTATTTTAAAGATCTGAGACATTTCTGCTTTCTCAGTGTAGGGGCTGGCTTGCTACTAAACTTTCTATTTTCTCCATCTGTCTATCTGCTCATACAAATATGAGACAGCTAAAACATGTGTGAATGAGCTTGAATCATTCAGAGCCTGTTTCTCTCTGCTGTATAATTACAGAATCACAGAATGGCCAGGGTTGGAAGGGACGTCAAGGATCATGAATCTCCAACCCCCCCTGCTACATGCAGGGCCACTAATCTCCACATTCAGTACTAGACCAGACTGTCCAGGGCCCCATCCAATCTGGCCTTGAACACCTCCAGGGACGGGGCATCCACAGCCTCTCTGGGCAGCCTGTTCCAG
>JAOWBP010001760.1:16736520-16757991 GCA_028571105.1 Tragopan temminckii
GCAGCCTTCTTTTCTCCAGGCTGAACAAGCCCAGCTCCCTCAGCCTGTCTTCATAGGGGAGGTGCTCCAGACCCCTGGTCGTTTTCGTGGCTCTCCTCTGGACCCTCTCCAACAGCTCCCTGTCTTTCTTGTACTGGGGGCTCCAGACCTGGACACGGTACTCCAGATGGGACAATAATAATTGATAATAATTATCAATTATAATAATATTATTTATAATAATTATCAATAATATTTGATAAATAATTGATAATTCTGCCATGCCTGTTGCCTAGAAATGAGCTTTTCTTCTTTTGCAGCACCTCGGTACATGGCTCCATTTTCAGTTGTTAGCAATTTATCTACCATCCACATAGACTGGAGTCGCACTTTCGTACTGAACGGACGCCTGAAGGAGTATGCGTTAACTGAGAGTGGGCAACGCATCTACAGTGGCTTTGACACCGAGCTGTATTTGCCAAGGACATCTGACAAAAGTCAGTTTCAATTTCCTATGTCTTTCTTCCTTTAAAAGACGTTAAGCTCAATTAATAGTTTTAATGTTATTGCGAAATTTGAGGAATGTGTCTCCCTGGAAGTCTCATGCTATGAGCACAGGAGTTACTGCTTTTCTTCCTAAGTGGAGGAATGAAAGGGAGTCTGTGCAGCAGCTCTGGCAAGTTGTGCTCCATCTAAATACTTGCTGAATACTATAGCCAAACTCACTGAACTGCATCCAAACAGATGCTTGAAACAAAAATTCTTGAAACTAATAACCATTTTACCAGACTGAGTGAGCCTGCTTAGTTTGTTGTGAGGGCTGAGTTTACCAATTCACGGAGCTGCACTGCAATTCTGTTCTTTAAGGCTGTGCTCTAGGAGAAAAAATGCATGGAAATAAACTTCACAAAAGGCTGGAGCCTGTTTTTTTGTTTTTGTTTTTTTTTTTTTAATATATATATAATTTCTTTTTTTTTTTTGACACTATATCAGTATCTTTTGGAATTGGCCTTGCTTTGAAATGCAGTTTCTCTTTCAGAAACTTGCGGTGTTTAAAACATAAACTAATCAACAGATTAAAACTAATCGACTTTTTAACAAAGGAAAAACAAAAACAAAAAAGAAAGAGATGTTCTGTTTTTAAGAGGTTTTTCTTTGTATGTTATAGGGATTTGACACTTACTTTTTACTTTCCTGGATACTACTATGATGCTAATACCTTTTTTAAAAAATCAAATTTTTTTAACAAGTTTCTATCAGCTGTGACCAAATGGCCCAAGGAATTTGTGGCACAGTGACGGAATAAATTGATATTTGCCAGTTGTATACAATTGAAAAAGGGAGAACTGAGTGTTGAAAGAGGAGCATAATTTGTAGCAATGTCATAGTGATGGTTACCATATGTTCTGCCACACCTAATGGTTTAGGAGTTGAATACTCATGTATAAGGGATTATGAGGCTCTAATGCTGAACTCAGGTAGCTTGTGTTTGGCGATGTGCTGTGCTTGCTTGGTTGTTCTGAGCTAGCGATCTCTACTGTTGGATAATGGTGAAAAAGCAACACCTACAGAATTCTGATTTCTCCTTTTTGCTTAGCTTTTCTGTTTCAAGTAACATGCATCACCGATGAAGGGAGTGCCATGACGCCAGTCATCAAGTACAGCGCTGCCGATGGACTTGGTAATTACATTAAGAAATTACCTATTGCCTACTGATTTTGTGTTTGTGGTAAAAATGTGATATGCAGTGCATGCTAGGTAGGGTGGAATATGACTGAGTGATCATGCCATGAGATTTCTCAGGACACTTGCTTTATAGATCCTTTAACTGTTCTGTAAAGGTAATGGGTTTAGTGTGATGAAATCCTAGTTCAGTTGTTGTCCACTAGTAGAAACCTACCACTAAAATGTTTGAATTTCCTTTTAGCTTTATTTTCTAGGATGAAAATCTAAGCTCAAACTATTTCTAACTGACATTGCTTTTAATTAATTTATTGTGAGTTAGCATTTTGTTTGGCTTCTTAAAATAGATCACCCTTGTCTTTGCAATTACTCTTTATCAGAGAACTACAGTATATACCTCTGCATGCTCTCAACTATCGTCCTGCAAAATTTCAGGCAAGACTATGGTAAAAGCATTGTGAATTATTCCCATATCCATCACCTTCATTTGTTCTTTTTGACTGCTGGTTGTACCCTGCTACAAATCTACTACAAATTGGATCAGCACCACAGGCAACTTGCAGTGGAGGCTTGGAAGCGAAGTGATGGAAATTCCTTAGCAAAGAGTCTCGATACGCATGTAGGATAGCAAATAACCAAGCAATTCTGAATTCTGTCACAGAGATTTCTGATGCTTGTGTTGTGCAAAAGCAGAGCCACATGGCTGTTTTTTCTAACGGGCAGGGGAAGGAGGAATAAAGTGTTTCATGTTGTTTTCTTTTATATTAATTTATTATTCATTTTTGTTCAGTCTTTCTCACGCTCTTTTTAACTGTGCAGGCAATGCTGCTGCAGGCATTGTGGTGTAGAGAATGTCCTCTGTCCGTACCTCTCTGAAATTACTGTAGTCATTTCCACTCTTCAAGGTTACTTGGAGAACCTTTTTTTTTTTTTTTTTTTTCCCCTCACATTCCATCTCCACCGCCTCCTTTCTCGAGAGCTGCTGATGCAGTGGTGATTTCCAGCCTGAACAGCAATGCCGGAACTTTAAGCAGGGTCTCTTGAGGGTAGTAAGCTTTTTATTATAGCCCGCCAGCATATTGAACCATTATGCCACCTTGAACATAAGTGCAAATAAGCACATGACGACAAAATGACTTAAATTCCTGCCTAATTTATTAGAGGCGAAAGGGATAGCATATTGTTAAATGACTTTCTGAAATAACATTCTCTTTCTCCCCTAATCCCTCTTGATTTTTGCAGGTCTGATCTTGACAACACCTGGAGAGAAGGACAAGGCAGAGTCCAAAAGTGTAAAATTCTACAATGAGCTGTGGTTTGCAGTTTTGATGGTAGTTCTAGGTTTGATCCTCTTGGCTATCCTTCTCTCCTTAATTCTTCAAAGGAAAGTGCACAAGCAACCCTATGCACGAGACAGACCTCCTTTAGTTCCACTCCAGAAAAGAACATCGCCAATGAGTGTGTATTCAACAGGTGAAACTCATCCGGTAGGTTGGGCGAAACACAATTACTCATCTCCATTGTGTCATACTTCTGTCTGCCCTTCACAGATTTCCTTTCACCTTTGACTACTTTGCACTCCTATTTCCCAGCTGAATGCTGTTCAGTGTAGGAGAAGGACTGTCTGGTGTGCCTGTGAAGGCACAGAGAGCCAGGATGAAGGCACTCGGTCCAAAAAGATTGCTGTGGCTTCTGGTCTGCAGACCCTGACATCTCTGAACCTGAAATGCTGATGATGCTTTAAGGAAAGCAGTAGAACTGTAGTCACAGAAAATCCAGAGCCATTGATGGCACCTGACGTTAGCTGGCGTCTCAATACAGCTAGAAATGTCTTCATATCTTGAGAAATGATAAGAAAATGTGCCTTCCAGAGGAGCAAGTCACATTGTCCCAGCTGTCTGTTGTGAAAGGTTAGCCAGGATGAAGTTGACAGTCTTTTGTCAGGTAACCGTGAGTTGCTCTTGCAAAAGTAGGGCTTAGGGATGGGCTCTGTTTCTTTCTAGTTATCAGAACCCAGCTGGAATGCTACAGGACAAGCTGCCAGGAAGGTCAGGGGAGAGTGAGTGCAACTAGAGAGAAGCTAGGAACCTTAACAAAATGTGTGTCTGTGCATGTAAAGTCACACTGGGACCATGAAAGGGCATGAGGAAGGCTGCTGGGGAGTGATAAAGAAGGCGGCTCAGTGTCATTTTTATTATGATATGTATAGTTCTGTAAAAACAAACAAATGGGGAAAAAAAAAAACCAACAACCCAGATAAAGAACATCAACATAGCAGAATAGTTGTGCCACCCTAACCATTTGCAAAAAGCGAGACAGAGGAATGTGAAAAATTTTATAAGACTGAAAATTAGAACTTTTTCCTGCGCACAGACTGTGAGGCTGTTCTTGTCACTTCTCTGCTGCTTTTTCTGTGACTCTTGCATCCTTCATGCATTCTGTTCCTCTTTGTCTCGGTGCCAAGAAGCTGCATCTGTGCCTCAACAAAGCAGCTCTTGGAAACAATGGGATTTCCAGTGTGCCCCTTCTCCTGGTGAAGGCTGAGAGCACAACAAGCTTCTTTTATTGGTTTTGTGGTTTTGATTCCACTTCTTCGAAAGCCTGTTATGTTGTGTTGTCCCCCTTGACTTATGATGTCCTTGCTGCTGACATGCCTACATGGTTCCTAGCCTTTATTTTATTTTATTTTTTTTTCTCCAAAAGCTTGTAGAGAAAGGGGGGTGGGGGAACCCACAACATTGTGCTGTGCCCCAGTTGAAGAACTTAGTACAGAGATACTTCAAAGTGGCAAAATTGCTTGTTTTACAATTGCTACTGCGATCATGCAGTGAGCATTGCTGGCTGCCCACATGGCAGCTGATGACCAGTTGAAGTAAATCATGCTGTGTATTTGCTGGTTCTCCACTCTCCTACATCCTGCTATGCCATCTCCCCCACCTGAGCTGTAGTTAATTCACTTCGTTGTTTAAGAAACAGATTGCAGCTGTGCTACACCTTACCATGCCCTAATGCTTCTCCTTCCTCTCTTTAATCTCAGTTTGAGACTATTGCTGACACATCTGATTCATCAAGCAGCATCACTCTCAAAAGTTACAGGATGTGTTCTGAGGTAGAGTTGTTAGTGTGCAGTGTTGCAAGATGTGTGAGGTGCCAGATGGCCCTAAGAGCATGCAGAAAGGTAGCTTTACTTACAGTGCATGTTTATCTGGGTGGGTGAAAACCTTTTTCCTGGTCACAGTAACTGTATATAACTAAGCAAAAGGAAGTCTGCTTAATACCCTTGCTGCGTGTGTCTGGATTGCCGTTCTGGTGGACAGAAATCTTTGGACCTCTGCTTGTTGTCTAATGAAGGAAAAAAAGGCTGGGGGGGAGGGGGGGGGGGCGAAGTCAGGCCTTTATTTCCTTTTCAATAATATGATTGACAGTGGGGAAAGGTTCTTGTTTTTTTTTCCCCCTTCTATTTGTACTTATGCGTGACTTTGGAAACATGGGCTCCTCTGTTCTTTTACACTACTCTTTTGTTTAAAGCGTTTGAGGATGATGCCCTGTACATTTGAGTTGTTGGTTTGCTGCTTCCTCCTAGGGACTAGCGGATACAAAAATCCCAGGAGTTGGTTCTCCCACAAGCAGCCGTGGTATCTACAACACTTCTGGGGGACGGAGACCAAGTCAGAGCCAACTAAATCGCATGTATTCCCCAGCCTCTCTTCATCGTAGTGTCAGCCAGCTGCTTGACATCTATGACAAGAAGTCTTTTGTTGATGAATTACCTTGGGATACCATAATTCGTAATCATCGTGCTGGTGGTCGTGGCTTGGTAAGGACTCCTTCTGTGATGCTGTTGTGTGTCAGCTGTTTGTGATTTTTAGAATTGTGTTAGAACAGTGAAAATGTGTAACAAAGAATCCAGAAGAATTTTAAAAGACCTAGAAAGAGATGGTCAACTTCCTTCCTGCCTACTGCAGGTCATCATATACTGCTCTAACAGGATGGAAGTAGTCTTCCCTTCATATCTGTCCTTGGTAGCTGTTGAACCAATAACTGCATGGTCTATCAGCAATGTGCACCTTGAAAAAATCCATGCTGTTTGGCCAACTCATAGATGTTTCTCTCCACCCATTTCAGCAAGTGTGTAAGGGGGGACAGTGAGGAAAAAAGGCTTTCTGCTCCATCTGCATGGGGCTAAAATCAGTTGGGGTGGTGGGTGTAGCATCTGTAGCATGCCACACTACAGGGATGTTGTTTCTATTGCTGCAATATCTGCTAAGGCTTAAGAACCTCGTGGCACTTAGCTCACAGTCGAACTGGTTTACAGAAGGCTCTGCTGACCTTCAGAACTGGTAGAAAGTAGGAGCAGGGGAATTAAAACTCACTTTTGGTGGCCAACCACCATTACAATATGAGCTAAGCTCCCTTTTAATTTCAAAAATACAGAACAGAGCTCTTCTATCGATGTTTTCTGTACATTGCTTTAGATTTCCCTAAATCCGATTGCCTCTCATCTACTCTGTTGAGGGGAAAAAAAAAAAAAAGTCTGCAAGGCTTTTAGCTCAGTTCTTCCCTTTATTACAGCAAGTAGCTAGAGATTGACATAAAGTATTGTTCATGCTGCCCATTTTTGGGATGAATATACTGAATGGAGTAAGCACACCATTACAGATTGTTGCAGAACGTTGCTAATAGAGTCTTTTTGATATAGAAACAAAGTGCATATATCTCTCCTTGCTGTCAACTTTTTATCTGGCTCAATGCATTAGAGTATTTTGAGATTGAAAGGAAGCTGAGTGTCTGAAAAGCTCAAAGTGTGTCAAAACAATTGACTGACAGGTCACACTTTTTAAGGGTTATAGTAACTGGAATTGTGCTAGGCCTGTGGCCAGGGGCTAGTGCAGTTCCACCATGTTTCACTTTAGGGCTTGTTCTTTATAAATTATCTGGCTTCAGGACTCAAATGTATACTAAGT
Source organism: Tragopan temminckii (assembly GCA_028571105.1). NCBI lineage: Eukaryota > Metazoa > Chordata > Aves > Galliformes > Phasianidae > Tragopan > Tragopan temminckii. Next base: position 16,743,147 of record JAOWBP010001760.1, read on the forward strand.
TCAGAGATAACACTAAATAGGGAAAAGCTTTTGACTCCCTTGAGGTCAAAGGGGCCTTGTAAAGAGATTAACAAATCAAAAGGCTTGGTACTAAGCAAACTCATGGAAGTTGAACAAGAGCAAGTGCAGGATTTTGCACTTCAGGTGGGTGCATGTACAGGCTGGGGAATGAGAGGCTGGAAAGCAGCCCTGCAGTGAAGGATCTGGGGGTCCTGGCTGACAGCAAGTCGAGTATGAGTGAGCAGTGTCCCCTCGCAGTCAAAAGGGCCAACCCTACCCTCAGTGATTCTCGTGGGTTCTTTTCAGCTCAGGATATTATGGGATAGGTTCCCCATTACTGTAGTTAACACCATTTCCTTAATCTCTGTCAGGATGGGAGGTGTATTTTAAAATCTATCATCGCAGTAAAAATTTAGTTTTGAAGGCAGGTGCGTGAATGCTTTTGATTCTTAGTTTATGGGGGGAGGAAGGGAAAAACATACAGGAAAGTAGACATGCATTTTAACTTACTTAAGCTGTTTCAGAATCATTTGGGGAAGAAAGAATTGAAGGAATAGGGTTACATTTTTTAAGCTGAAGGTGTGCCTCACAACTGTTTTGGTTTTGTTTTCTTTCTTTTAATTTCATTACAGTATGTTGAAGAAGAAGATCTTGTCAATGTCATCAAAGGTTTCAGTACCGTCACCAAAGAGCACACAACATTCACTGACACCCACCTTTGAAAACCATAACCACATTCTCTAGGAAATGGAAAGTGGGTAACTTGCCAAAGGCAGCCTGCATGGACCTGGGGATAGGGCTGCAGTTTCCCCATCTCATACCCACTTAAGAGATAAAAATGTTTGTTGGGAGCTGAGGTAGGAGGGGGGGGGAAGGGGGGTTAGTTAGCTTTTTTTCATCTTCTTTATCCATAAACTAAAAATTGTGTGTTAGCACTGATGTTTCAGAAAGGTAGAAGAGGAACAGTCCGAAAATCCAAAGTTATAGAATAGTAAAAGATGGTGAAGACAGAAGCTCTCATCCAGCTTTCACAGCTGAGGAGCACCTAGGGGGGAGGTAGGTAAGGAAAATCCTTTACCTTTCCAAAATGCAGCATATGGCTGAAAGGGGCCTTCCCCGCAGGATTGCCATGTCTTTTCTTGGCCTGACAAAGCTCCACCACAAATCCATGTTCACGCCTCAGTGAATAAACAGCAAATGGAGTAATTCACATGCAGTTGCTTTACTCTTTGCATCCTCTCCCTCCTTCTACCTCAACCCTCTGTCTCAAGTAAAAAAAAAAAAACAAAAAACATATTAAATTAATGTCATAAATTAATACTCGACTAACTCCAGGCAGCCCTCCTAGGGTAGAAAACCTCCTCTCCTATTCCCTATTAAACATTTGCTGTCACAGCTTTCCCTTTTGCTTATGTATTACTAATCTACATGCAATATAATTTGTTCACCACCCACAGCAAACCCAGTAGCAAACATCAAGCAGTCAGCATAACACAGGTAGGAAATATCATGTCAAAGCACTTGTAATTGAGAATTATTACACCGTGACAGTAGACCTACTCCCATATTCATCTCTGTTCTCTCTTTCCTGAGGAAGTGACAAGAAAGCTCTCAGGAGACTGCCAGTTCAGTGTATTTTGCCAAGCATATCTTCATGCATGCTCTCAGTCACAATCAGCAAAACCCATCATCTGATACCATATGTTTTCAGAAAGCACAAGCGACGTTTTCCTTACAATTTATTAGAACAAAGAGGCAATATAATATGCTATTTTAAATAGCTTTCTCCTTTTCCTGGACAATACATTTCAGCCTTCATACAGCAGCATACAGAGCAAGGATCCTACTCAGAAAACAAGACTACAGCAGCAGCCCTGCAAATTAGGCAGAATCCAGCCAAGACAGCAGCAGCTCTAGAGACTGCAGCCAGTCTAAAAGAAGTCTTCCACCAAGCAACCACGTATTTCTCTAGCACCCTCCCTCCCCCTTCCAACATTACCACAGCATAGCACATGCCTGACCATGTTTACTTAAGAATGCACAACAACATTTTGGACCAAGTACCGCACTACATTTTGGAGCATTACATAAAGCCACACCCTGTTGTGGACAACTCTTCCAATGTTTGGCAGCAGCCAGGTACTTCCTCATAACCTGCCTCCTTACAATTTTCAATCAGGTTATTGGAACAAAATTCCATTCTAAAAGAAACCCACAACATGCAGTGTTATATTTGCTAGCAGCCAGAGGGCACATCCACCTCATCTTTGCTACCAGTCACATTTTCACAAGCCGTAGTCTTGACAAGATGAATCATTCTTCCGGTGACGTGGTGAAGCAGCTGTCTTTGTAGGTGATGGAGAAGCTGCACCAGGTAACTCAGGCCCACCTTCAGCAAGCACTGGTGCAGAAACCAGATGAGGCACTTTCTTCCTTCCCAGGAAACCAGCTCCTTCAAACCCTGTTTTCTTTTTGCTTTCTGCTTTGGCTTCACCCTCCTCTTCTGGTCCTCTTCTTTTGAGATCCAGAGAACTCTCTGGCAACCTGTGAACCTCTGTACTGCAACACCCACCTGCATCTGTCAGACCTCGCACTTCAAGTGCTGTTGCCAGGACTGTCTTCTCAGCTGCACTACCCTCAGCCGTTGACTTCCTGGCCTCTGCCTGGCTTGAATTCCCATTAACAGAGGCTGCCTTTTCTACTGGGTTTTTGCTGGATAAGTTGAAAGCCTGGAAGTCCCGGTAACTATGAAAGCTCTCCGTCCGCCTTGCTCTTGCCAGCAGGGGGCTTTCTCTGTATGGCCTCACAGAACCGTATGTAGCTGTTTCATAGATAGTTTCATGGTGTTGCAGTTGGAGGCTTCCAAAAATCAACAACAACAAAAAAAAACAAAACACAAAACACAACAAGAAAACAGTATAAGAACAACAACAAATAAGCACATGTTAGACTGACAATAATGGCCAGTTCTTCTGCAAACTCTGCTCCCACTCCTCCTAGGGTAGCAATATACTCATCTCAATTCCCACACAACAGTTTTGAGTCCACCTGCTTCATGCTCTCATATGGTACTATAACATGCATGCGTATATACCAACAGCAATCAAGAAGCGTGAGCGTAATTTACAATACTTACAGCATGGGTTCATGCAGCACTCAGGTCACCAAGCCTGCCCTCAGCTACCTGAAGGGTAAAACTTTTGCTGTCATTCTATGACCTACCTGGAATTAGATTCCCGCAGCCGGTTTGGCTGAACTACCGAGGTGGCAGGACTGATGTTGGGTGTGGCGCAGCGAGATGTACTCAAGTCACACTGGTCAAGCAACTTCAGCAGCTCTTCCTCTGTAGGGCCGCCAACATCTGAAAGAGATGGTTCTTAGTGCTGGAGCCCATTTGCATTAGTCACATACAAGAGGTAATAGAAAAGGAACAGCAGACCAGCCATAACACAACTTACTTACCTTTGTCTTCACTTTTATTAACCATGTCCATTGCTGTGGTCAGGTCCCACATCTGGATGCTGCCATTTGCATGTCCGGTGAAGAGATAACGGCGGGGTCGGGAGCCCATTCTGCTGGATCCCTCACATTCCCGGACAGTAAAAGATGAGATGGTAGTGCAATCTACTGCCTGGATCTCACAGATTCTACAGGAAGAAAAAAAAACACCACCACTTGCACCTGGCATAGTTTGGCCAGTAAAAGCAGCATGATTTTGATTATCTGAGAAGGCAACTAATTTGCCCTCAGCAAGACCTCTCTTCCAGCCAGAAGTTCTTCCCATGCATGGCTAACATGATGCTCACCTGCAGAGTGAGTTCCTTCTCCCTGCCCTACTGCCTCCCATTTGCAGTGTTACTACTTTTTTATTTTTATTAGGGAACCCCGCTACATTCAGGATCCTTCTACAATCCACAGGTGTAAGAAATCCAAGGCTTGCAGAAGAATGACAGCAAATAGCCTCTTCCAATGCTAGACACTCTAGGAAACTAAGCTGCAGAAAGCATTTTTAACCATATAAAAAGCAAAAAAATCCAAGGACGATAAATTCAAGGTCACAAGACAAAAATGCATTGATAACAACTGCAATATTTCCACCACTCTTTCCCCCAGTAGTTTAGAAGATTATGTGGGTAGCAGTAAGAATTAAGCCAGACTCCACACCAGAACTTCATGTATTCTATGCAATCTGATTTTTTTTTGGTCTGATTTTTTACAGCCCCTTGTATTAAGCTTTTTACAGAATAAATGCCAAAATAAGAAATTTAACAAAAGTCTCCAATACATACAAAACAGGCTGAAGTAAAAAAGCACAGCAGTAATCTACAGGGCTCCTCTCCTCAATTTAACTGCCAAGAGTGTTAACGCATCAGTACTTTTTCCCAGATTTAAAGTTATTAGGCAAGAAAGAGATGTAAGAATAATAAGAAATTCAGAACTGAGATGCACCATCTTTTCTGATCTCCTGCTATTTTCCTAGTCTAACAGGAAAAAAAACCCACCACTTTTCATCTGTTGCAGTGTAGTAGACTATGATGCAGTCAAGCCTTAATAAATAATTGTATACGTGATCTAAAAGACAGCCACTCATTTCTGAAGGTACTTATACATTCTCATATATTCAAAGACAACTGCAAAGGAAGAGACAGAATGTTTTCCCGTAGCCTTCATGAGCAGCATAATCCCTACCACCTACAACTTCAGCATTAGTTTTTTGAAATACAGTGTTACCTTGGTACCATGGAGGAGAGAAACAGATTCTGTATAGGCTCACAAATATATTTCTTTTGTGAACTCAGCAGGTAAGCCATCACAATGCACATCTATGAAACCACATTTTTCAAAATGCCACGTGGTTTTTACGTTAGATCATTAAGTACAAAGCTCTGTCACAAACAGAACAGAACACAGCCAGAGCTGTCAAGCACATGAGAAGTTTGCTAAATGCAACTGCAGGCATCTCCACCAGATAGGAGACTCAGACACTTGATAAGTACAGCTTCTTTCCCACTTAAAACCCTGAACATGGACACACCTTTTCCCAGTTGAAGACAGCCTTACAAAGAGCTTGTTAGTGATGGGAACAACTTTCTGAATAAACACCTGTTGATCATCACGTTCACCAAAGGGTCCTAGAGAAAAAAATAAATAAATCAATCAATTTTTCAATATTTTCATAGTTTCAACTCCCACATCCTCTTCCCCACAAAGACATGAAGACCCAGTCACATATTATTATTATTATTATTAGAATTTTGAAGCGTCAGGCCCAGGGAACTAAAGATGACCACTGGTTGATAACCAATAGTTAGAAAAAGCTACCCAGGAGTAGACTTTGTGAATACAAATGTTTTGAGTGTTCTCTGTTCATTTGTTTTAAAAAACATCAATTCTTGAGTTTCCCATATGTTCCTGTAGAAATTACATCAGTACAAAACTCTATATTAGGTCACCACTAAGTACTTTCTTATTTTGCGGCTTTTAGATGTCTGAAGGCCTGACTAGATTTCTTGTAACCTCTCTCTCTGTTCACACAGCATCCTTTTCATTTAAGGTTCATTTGCAAGACTCTAACCACAAAGGAATCTAGACTACCCAGCTACCCTTATTTAGCAATACACATACCTTGAATATCTTGCTATAGCAATGTGCTTCCATCATTTACCTGTGCAGTTTTAGGGCCTCAGTAAACTTTACAACTTCAGAATTTTTCTACATGTACATCATTTAAAACCAAATGAACAGTGAACTGTTGCAACTAACTCAAACCTTGCTACATTCATATGCTTTGAATATATTCTCCTGTGCTTTCTGTCATTCCCTCATTAAAAGCGAAATGCTACGTGAGTTTGCCCAAGGAAAAGATATAGCATTTACGATCAAGTTTTTTCTCCTTTTTCCTATAGTAAAGCAAGTGGTATAAGTGCCCTCACTCTATACAGCCTAAATGGTGAACATTTCCAGGTAAGTATTACTGATTCCCACTACCATTTCAAAGGAACTGCGGTATATAATATGCTCATCAGCTGAAAAACACGTTATAGCTTCTGTTAAACCTTCACGAGACCAGCTAACGTACAGCCTCAGCACATCAAATTGGAGAGGTATCCTACCGATGTCATTTCCAGAGCAGTAACTGCCATGACTCTCTGCTTCCTCCAGGGATAAGATTTTGAATGATGCAAGAGGTGTTGAGCCCGGCTGAGTTGAAATCATGCCCCGGAACCGAGTTACAGTCCATGTCCGTACATGGTTGTTATCTGCACAAACTAGAAAGGAAAAAGGTGTACAATAACATTTACAAGGGGTGACAACTTAAAGATAAACTTCTTCAGTATTATCTATATTATTGTTTCTCTAGTTTTTCAAGATTGAGTGACCAAACAGGATTTGGTCATCTAGCAACACCAAACAATTATTTAACAATGTACAAATTGTTGTGCATGTCCTGTTCTTTCTTAAGTTTTGTTTCAATCTTCAGAAATTCAGGAAAAAAATAGGGAGATGGAACAAATGATTGGCAGACATTAAGTTCTGACTGGGTCAGCACCACTAGCCTACACAACTTTCTGTGCAGGTGCTAGGACGAGATATGTCATGAGAACAACTAGACAGCAGAATCCTCATCATACAAAAATGCTCTTCTATCTCATTCATCAGTTAATCTTTTTACATACAAATGTGCCCTTTCCCAGCACTGAGGGTTTTGAATGAAAGTAGATCAGTCCCCTGCCATGTCCTGGTTGCTGGACTCAGAGAAACAAATTCTTCCAGTGAAAGCATAGATTAACTTCTCTCTGGAAGCAACAAAAGTCTTCCCGAGCGTAAGATAGGGCAGCATAACAAAGACTGGAAGATGGCTGAGAGACAGCGAGACAGAAATCATGGGAAGGCTTTTTTATGATCCAAGAGAGGATGGTACACATTTTGCTGCAACTGAAAAAGCTCCTGAAAAGTTGCTAAAGCAAGACTAATCCTAAGGGATTTGCCCACAGCAGAAGGACTTAGCAGCGAAATATCTGTTTACAAACCTTTTTATTTCTACAAATGGCAACACTGGAATAAAAGGAAACTTTAGGTGGTCCAGGTCAAATAAAGCCGAAGCCCTTTTAAATGCTAAAGCCTTTGAGGAATGTTCACTTCAAAAAAAGTGAATCTAAGCAAATCAAGCCCCCAGAAATCTATCCATTTCTATCACGTATGGGAACAAAGAAGTTAAGAAGTAATGCATACAAAAACTTCAGTGGACAGAAATAGGGAGATCCACCAATGCAGACTTGTACACACATACACACAAATAAATAAAAATTACCTGACACAAGGTGTTTCTCTGAGAGCATGATCTTCGTAACAGGACTTCGATGTACTGTGAAAGTCTGAAAGAGCTGAGGCCCAGATCCAACTGTTTCAGGGTGCTGTACAATCACCCTCACTGCTCCAGAGCTGGTACCATATGCTATCTCAATCCAATTGCCACTTACACCTACAACAAGCAAGAACATAGTTGTTCCTTTCTCCAACTTTCCAAAGTAAGGAAGATACTTATTTTAAATACTTTTTATTCATTATTTTCCTGTGATCAGAGATGTTTTTCTACTTGAGTTTTTTCAGTTCCACACTGTACGCTTCAAAACTGTCTTAGTAGCAGTCCTCTCTTTCCCCATCCTCTCCCCTCCTTTCTAGAGGTGAAAGGAAAGATAAAGTCATTTGAAGATCTTGTTCTACATTCCAGGAGGATATTGTGGCACTTCCCACAGTGACATAGTCAATATGTGCCACATACTGTTTACTTCTGCCTTAGCAGGAGGCAAATGGAAGGACAGCAAGGCAAGAACAGGAAGAGCTATAGGCAAAAAGGTCACTACGATATCAATACAGATATACAAGTAAATAGTTTTTTCAAGTTCTTTTCTTTTTCCCTTCATTTAAAAAACAGCTGTACTGTGATTATAAAAGAGTATATAGACAAAATGGCTGAACATCACTCAGCTGAATACAAAAATGTTTTTTAGTGTATTGGTAGTGAGAAGGTTAGAACTGCAAGGCTGTGTTTCTGTTCTCCCCAGAATTCAGCACAAAGTATTGCAGTGATTACAATTTATAATGTAAGTGTATATCCTGTGTGAAAGGTTTAAAGGTACATTATGCAAGTGTTAATATACAATGCATCACATGTACATATATACACATTAACATATAATAACACGTATACATGTATATACATGTATGCAATTGCATATGTATCTGTTTCATAGAATCATCTGAGTTAGAAAAGACTTTAAAGATCTTTAAGCCCAGCTGTCAATCTGACCTACCAAACCTCAGCACTAAACTACATCCCATAGTTGACATCTACATGTCTCTTGAATACCTCCAAGGACAAGGACACCACCACTCCCTGGACAGCTTTTTCCAGTGCTTGGCCACCCTCTCCATGAATAAATTCTTCCTAATACCCAATCTAAGCCTCTCCCGGCACAACTTGAGATTGTTTCCTCACATCCTATCACTTGTCATCTGAGAAAAGATATTGACACTCTCCTCACTGCAACCTCCTTTAAGGCACTTTCAGAGCAATGAGATCTCCCCTCAATCCCCCTTCTAAATACTAAATAGCCTCAGTTCCCTGAATCACACCTCATAACTCTTGTTTTCTTGTCCCTCACCAATTTCTTTGTTCTTCTCTGCATACACTCCAGCAACTCAATATCCTTCATACTCTGAGGGGCCCAAAAGTGAACTACAATATTTGAGGCATAGTCACATTCAGAGATCACTGTCATTTGACAGTGACTAAAGGAAAAACATTCACTGTTTATGTACAAGCATCTACTTTTGCCCTGCTAGCAGCAATAGAAAGTCCAACTGGAAAAATAAATCTGTAACACTGAAGAAACAGTGTTGCTTAAAGAACAACAATACTGACTTGTTTTAGGTGTGAGGTAGACACTGAGCGCTGTTATAGCATCATTGGAGGAGTCATGGTACAATTCTGTCACTAGAAGATCATTGTCCTTCATCCGCAATGGGAACTTCTGCATGTCTGTGGGGAAAAAAAAAAGACGTTTGTTTATTCCTCTGAATAGACAGTTGTTCTGATGTGACTTAACCCAACTAAAGAGTTTAGGAACAAAGCTGCTCAGTACCACTATATTTTTATTCCTCCCTGCCCTCTTTCTTACCTATATAATAGATAGAGCCATTGTTACAGCCCAGCAGCAAAAAAGACCCAGCAGTATCATAGCTTGTGATAGGAACGACATCCTGGACCTATTGCAAACAGAAGAAAAAGATCAAGTCAGATTGCTACTTCCTCAGTTTTCAGACTTGTTTTTAGTATGTTTTGTTGAAGAATACCCAAGAACAGACCAAGTACTGGTCTGATGCTGTTGTGCACACTCTCACATACAAAAGCATTATTTAAGTAATGTTGGTAGATGCTTCAGTGGCTTCTCTAAAAAAAAAAAAAAAAAAAAACAACAACAAACCAACAACAACAAATCTTAAGTTACACAATTCAGCAGAAGCATCATAGCTGTTGTGGAAGATCCTCATCTGTGTGAAGGCACTTAGCAGCTAATGTGGTTGCAGCTAAACCACATCTTGAAAATACAAAAGGCCACCAAACATGCAAAATGATTGTACTTCACACTTTGTCTACTGTTTTTTCCCCTCTAACAACTCCATTGGAGACAGCTGGGCAGAAAATCTTTAAGCCTTTCTCTATCTGCAGTTCTTGTATCCTCTTGCTAGCTTCCATATATCTGCTAAAGGTTAAGATCTCCAGAAATAGGAAAAAAATAAAATGCCTTGCCCTGCGAGATCCCATTTTTTCAATACTAATTTAAAGCAGCAGCACAAGAGCAAAAAGGCCAAAAAAAAAAAAAAAGAAAGAAAAAGCAAAGTCTCAGAATCTAAGAGTCTATAGTGAAAGTGCAGCGTGCTCTATGGTTCTTTGGATCGAAAATATGTAAGGAAGCTTTCCCACCTGCAAATGTTTACAAAAGCAATAAAGGTGGAAAGAAGCCACATTATGCACAGATGCACCGCATTACTCACAGCCTTGAAGAACATTAACAACTGCAAGGAGAAGTCAGAACAAGTGGACCCACAATGCCAACAGCACTGTGACTGACCAGGTCAGAGAGATCAGAGAAAACAAGAAGACCCCTTTCTTCTGCAGCTAAGATAGGAACATCAGAGGTGATTCAGAAATTGCACCTGCTATGATGTGAACTATTCCCTATTAGGGAAACAGAGCATCAGCATACATCAGTAACTGGTAAAACATAGCCAGTGAGAATCCTCATTTTGCAGTCTGAGTTGTCTGTCAAATCCTATTGCTTTACCTGCTATCTCCTATTTTGTAACAGTAAATATACTGCTTTAAGCTCTCCTATGCCAAGTATTTCATTACTGATGTATCCAACAACCAAACCCTTTTCTTGTTGCATGCTACTGTAACAGTGCCAGAGGAAGAAGTACTAGGAAAAGCACCTCAGCTAATCTGCTCAGGTCTCCAAGTTGAGAAGATGCCAGAACAAATTATAGACAGAAGTCAGAGTCACATCCTCAGGATAAATTACCTCAAACACAAAAATTGCAGTGCAATGAAGGACAGCTTTGTGAAAACTAAGTTTCCTTGAAGTAGAACTTAAAAAGGGCAATTCTGAAAAGAGGCAGAAAGGCACCGAGAAAGAAAATCTGAAAGGAAACAAAGGTCTTGGTCTGAGTGGGACATTAGTGCACTACTGTAAACATCTCTCCTTCAGCAAATACAATGTATCAAGATAACTAGATTAATATCACCATATCATTTTATTCCTTACAACTTACTCTTTTAGCAAATCCTGTCAAATGCCAGTTTGTCACATACCATTAAATTTTCTTGTAAGACATCAACACCAATTTAAATGTTGTTTTGTTTAATTCCAGACCAACTTAACATGTCCATCTCCACTGCAGAAGCAGAGCTAACCTATGCTGTTATTTGTTAGCAATGCTGCCTCATAAGAGTTGAATCAGAACTCAGCCAGCAAACATGACAGCAGACACAGGAGTCAGCCTCAGGTCAGTTCTGCCTTTTGAGATTCGCAATGCAATTTTTCAGGCTTTTTTTGCATCCAGGTTTTGTACCTGAAAGATGCAGATCCAGCCACATTACAAGCTTTGTTAGTCACGTGAACACTCAACTGTGTCCTCAGATTCATACAGACCTTCTATTTAACATACATTCTAACAAAATAAATAAAGTTAGTGAAGCCAGAAGCATTCAAATGCAAGACAAATATTGTTAAGGCTCCATGTATAATTCTACTAAAGAAGAGTCCCCCACTGAGATCTCCAGAGATCACCTTTTTAATGTTTCCTTTCCGTTTCCAAAGGTGTGGGAATTACCTACACACATTCTCAAAAGTTCCTTATTTTATAATTCTTTTTTTTTTGCTTGTTCTTTTCAAATGTACAAAAAGATGACACTTATTACTCCAAAGCTTACCAGGTCCTTTTATCTGAACATCTAAAAATCATGCCTTGTAGTATCGTCAAACATCATCCCACAGTAAGCATTTCACACTTGCTTTTAGATTTCTTTATTCTTTTACTAGAAAGACATAGATTATTATAACTGATTCAGGAAATCAAACAGAACACACCTGCCAGTGCTGAGTCACAGCATTCCACACTCCTACTTTCCCTGTATGACTTGTAGCCACCAACTGGTTGCCAATGAAGAAGAGAGCATCTACAGGGACACCAAGGCTGAACACCCCTATAAAAAAAAAAAAAGAATCAATAAAGTTCATGTAAAATAAAGAGGAAAAATAACAACAATGGAATCTTTCCAGTATTATGTTTTGTTCTTCTTTTGAATTATAGTAGCAAGTAAAGAACGGCCAAAGCTAGGTTCTCTGTGACCTAGGTGAAGTACCATTCAACCAGCAAACAGTTCCATTAAATTAAATGGCAGTATGGCATCATGATGGTGTTTTTGTTTATCTTTTTTTTGTTTGAAGCCCAGTCAAACAGAGGTTGTCTTAAAACACATTTTAGAAAGTAGACATACCGAACAGGCTATATACATAGATAATTCCGAAAGTAATGCCTCCCATTTATTCCCATGGAAACTACAACAGATACAAAGAGCGAAATAACACTATTTAACAGAGCAAATTCTCTGCTACAAAACATTATTTTTCAACATAGTCACCAATATCAGACAGGACTCATCAAAATCCAGGCTATACAGTGTGTGTGGCAGGACACTCCAGGCAAGATCAGCAACTTGCTTCATGGTCTTCAAACTGGCATGGGGCCTGGCACTACAGTTTTGCAAGAGAAAGGTTGTTTTCTCCAGCCTGATTCTGGAAATTCCAGCCTTCAGCTTGGTCAGTGTCACAAGGTAGCGGTCAGAGTTGATGGTTTGTTTGGGCTCCAGGAAATCCAAAAGGACCACCCCCTTCCTATCCCAAAAGACAGCACGCATCACTTTACCCACTGAGGCCTGCATTTTGACCTTCTCCTGTGATGGAGAATTCACATGTTGCCAATCCGCAAGCTACCATTTTGACACAGTACTGACACCGCATCTCAACACCAATAATGAAGCGATCCAGGAAACTGTCACCCTCAGCCTTGTACTGTAAACTTAATGAGGTTTATAGTGCCACCCCTATCCAAGAAGCAGTCCTCTGTTACACCTCAACAAGGAACCTCAGGAGACTAAATACATGCTTATGTTCTAATTACGATGCTAAACTGTTTTCCAAGGCACAGTACAATCATTCGATGCAGATAAGATTCAGCAGTACAGGGCACTGTGAGAAGAGCAATAATAAAAAATCCACAGAAACAACTGGAATTGATTACTCCAGAGTAGGATGAGGTTCAAGGAAATCAAGGAAGACAGCTTGAAGGGTCTGGAGGAATTTGAAGTGTCAGTCCTGCTTAGACTCAACAATCTTGAGAACCATCAACAGGGGAGACAATGCTATACATAATGACAGGCTCTTCTCTTAAGGGTCTCTCTCAGTAAAATACTGCTTACAGCAGCAATTCAACAGTAGTGTCTTATGTAACTAATACTGAAAGGAAGAAATGATCTCTGGGAGAGCTCTATCACAAAGATGCCAATCCGCACAATTTTCTGTAGATGGCATTACCAGGCTACAAAGACTGCTTGGGATAAATAGTTTCTTTCACAAGATAATAGCAATGTACTCTAACACAAACAAGGATTGTAAGCATTTGCTGCTATAAGAAAACAAGACAGTTACGTTCAAATTATTACTATTATTGAATACAAGTATATTGCTTGGTCTAGAACACCTAAAATATGACCTATTATCCAGAAGAGGAACAGCACATTCTGATCAGTGTTAGTCAGATGAAAGATTCAACCCTATAGGTACTTACTCTCCCAGGCTTCCCCCTGCTAAAGAGAGACTAAGTGGAACTTCCTTGATTTCACAAAGTCACTCCAATACAGTACAGTTTGTTTGGCACAACTACTTCCCTCTTCCCCCGCCCCATCTTCAGTCATAGTTTAACAGAACCTAATGAGAGCTAGAATAACAAAGCTAGAAATTACCTGATCACCTTTAAAGGTCTATCTTTCAACTAAAGGCACATGTACCAGAATATAAATTTCACAGAATCATAGGGGTTGGAAAGGACATTGGGAGATTATCTAGTTCACTCCCACTTCTAAAGCAAGTTCCCTAGAGTGGGTTGCACATAAACAGGCCCAGGGTTGCCCAGGCACATTTTGAATATCTCCAACGGAGACTCAACCTCTCTGAGCAGCTTGCTCCAGTGCTCTGTCATCCTCCAAGCAAAGCAGCTTTTCCTCATGTTCAGATGGAACCTCCTGTGTTTCAGTTTGTGCGCATTGTCCCTCATCCTATTGCTTGGCATCACCAAAAAAACCTGGCCCCATCTTCTTGCCCTAAAGATATTTGTGCTGATAAGTTCCCCAGTTTCCGTCTTTTTCTCTCCAGGCTGAACAGTCCCAGATCTCTCAGAATTTCCTTGTAAGAGAGATGCTCCAGGTCCCTAATCACCTTTGCAGCCCTCTACCAGACTCTCTCCAGTAGTTCCCTGTCCAGTAGTCTGTCTTGGGGAAGCCCAGAACTGCACACAGTACTCCAGATGTGGCCTCACCAAAGCAGAATAGAGGGGGGGAGGATCGCCCCTCTTGACCCACTGGCCATGCTCTTCTTCACACATTTCATGGCCTTCTTGGCCACAAGGGCACACTGCTGGTTCATGGTCAACTAATTTAGTCATTTTCATTCCATTAAAAACTAAATTCTCATTATTTCAATTATAAAGATGTATTTAAATAAAATTATTTCAGCATTAAGTTTCAGAGAACCATTCATATAAAGAAACTGCCATCACAGTTAACAATATCCACATGCAGAAGCAGCAAGCATTACTGGAATGACAGTGGTGGTTCAAACACCAGGATTATGCTAAAGGAAATTCCTAATATTATTTCCTTCAATGCCTCCCAAACGTGCCCTGTATTTAAACAACAGTGGGTCAGACCAGCCATCAGATCAATACCAAGAAACATTTACTTCTAAAAATCTCTTCTTGCTGTTTCAAAGCCTCCCTGTGTATCCTTCAGTGTCAATAAGATGAACCAGAAATTCCTGCATGCTTAGGTTAGTACAGAGTACATCTTCCTTACATAGATATCAAGTTATATGAAGAACAAATTGTCTTCTTCTAAATGCCATTTATTAACTGTATTTAGCAGAGACCTGAAATCACAGAATCACAGAATCACAGAATTGTAGGGGTTGGAAGGGACCTCAGAGATCATCGAGTCCAACCCCCC
>JAOWBP010001760.1:16758091-16770129 GCA_028571105.1 Tragopan temminckii
GGATCAGGTCTCCTCTCAGTCTTCTCTTCTCTAGGCTGAACAGACCCAGCTCACTCAGCCTTTCCTCATAGGAGAAATCTTATCTCTGTGTAAAAAAAGTATAGCATTGTCTCCCCTGTTGATGGTTCTCAAGATTGTTGAGCCTACTGCTCCCCTGACACAGGCATAGATTGATCTAGTTAACTCCACGACAGGCCTATATTCAAACTTTCCACAGGACTTGCAGTTAACCCTGATTTACATCTCCACACAAAAACTGAACAGTAAACATCAGTCAGTATCTGTTCAGTAAGCAGATTACTTTTTATTCATCTTTTTAACTTTAAGAAAAGGTTCCTCTAGCATGACAGAAAATGAAGTTAATATGCTCTAACAGGAGGCTTGATTTGTCTGCTTTTGAAAATGCTTACTCTCTATAGTCCAAAATAAATTCACAAACTACTTTCTGGTTAAACATAAAAATAAAACCAAACAAGGCATTACCAATTTCACTGCCGCTACCGCCATCTTGAATGCTCCATAAGATTATGCTACTCTCTGAGGCAACTGCAACCATCTTATCCTTGTCTCCGTGAGGTCCTCCAACCACCTTAGCATTGAGAGCCACCCGCTCAATTGTCCAGTCCAGATAGGGACTTGTGAAAACCTGCTGCCACCCAGATGATTCTTTGATTCTGAAAGAGCAAAGGTAACAGGAAGAAGAGTTTAAAGATTCAGAAACAGACAACTCTGTCTAAACCTGGTCTTACAGGCTGCGAGAACCCTTCTTTGTTTTCTGGCTCAAAGCTTGCTTCCTGAGGTATTTCTTGTGATAAGACTGATTTACTGAGGAGGCAAGTGATGGGTGCTACAATGCGACAATCAACACCAATTTGTGGACATCCAGAAGCACCTTCCTTCAGAGCTGTTTGCCTCTGGAAGAGAGTGCTCAGGAAGGTTTACTGGTGGAAGATCTGGCCTGTGACTAAATAGCTCTAGCTTGGTATGGAAAAACTGGGGAACGATACCATCGTGTCCTGTGAAAAACAGGATGCAGGTGGGCATCCCTGCTCCCTCTCATCTACTGGCAAGGCCCAGAAGATGGGAATAAAGGAGTTTCCGCTCAGATCCCAGAGCAAGAAGTTTCCACTCCAACGAGAGCTGACTATCGCTTTGGACTTATTTATAAGTTGGTACTACCACTGAAAAGTCGTCATTGTCCTCAACGCAACAACACCCAACAACCCACCACTACTGAAGATCAGTGACTGAACTACAAACCACACTAGATCCATGGTGGTGACTATCGCCCCCTTCCATTTCCTACCTCCTCTATCGCCCTTCTCCCTTTCCATTTCCTACCTCCTCTATTGCCCTTCTCCCCTTCCCCCTTCCTGATTAAGATTTGTAATAAACTGGTCAAACCAATGTTTGAACCATTGTTTCTTAATCTCACAATGCGTATACATATATCAAAGAACCTCCTCTCCCTCCTATAAATTGAAGCAAGACACACGGTAAGCAACAAAATGACAATTGAAACTCCAATTAAGCACTATACTCTACAAAAACTGCATTTTCTTTAAATCTGATAACATATATTACTTCACTGTTTCGTAGCTACTAGATTCCTGAGCTGGTATTTTCCTCATATTAACACATCTAATACATAAGTTACAAGACCAAGCCACAATTTGGGTTAGTTCAAATATTACAGAATATATAAGTATATAAGTATATGAGTATAAAAACTTCGAAGAACTTTATTAATTTCCAGTGGCAAATGAAACTGATGTCATGCAAGATACTGAATTATGCTTTAGCATAAAGCTGTACTATTCGGTCACATTTTCTGTTTATTATATATGGTAAACTATACCAACAAGCTTTATTTTCAGAAAATCACTTGCCCGTTCATCTTAAAAACAAATATGATGTCAAAGGAGGACAACTTCCTGATTTATTTTAGGCAGTTATCTTCATATTTCCCAACTGAACTAGAACACGCTGAATCCCAGCATTCTATGTTAACATTTATGTATTTTGAAAGCAGAAACATCTCCAGTAATTTGCCCATAGTTTCACTTTCAATGTTGCACCCTGCCTGGAGCACCACAGGTCGCTGTGTTCTACCCATGTAGCATGCATAATAAATTGTACTGCAGCAACTTATGGATACTGCAGTCCTGCTCTTAAGTCTTTGCAAGCAACCAAGACATTCTCACAAACTTATTAACATAATTTAACAAATTCTGCAGTATTTTGAGAAAAGTAGTATTTTTTATGATGCATTGTGCTTTGCTGCAGCCTTTTAACAACTATCCTAAGTATTTAAGTAACATCTGTTACAAACAGCCTAAAAGAAATTCTAAATATGTGATTATATTTCTTAATGCATAAGTTTTACTGTCCAGTCCACTACAATCACACTGAGCACACACAATCTAATGTCATTTCAGGGCAGACTAATCCGCTATGATTTAGCAAAGCAAGAAGTTTATTGTGTTTCTGTTAGATTTCTGTAGTCTCACAAGTAACTTCATTCATACCTGTAGCAAACAGCAAAATGAGCATAGGCAGCTACTATCCAATTGTGATGGCCAGCTACTATTAGAACTTTCCGCGGGTCCACAGGAAATCCTGAAAACAACAATAAATCTGAAGTCAGTGAAGTGATGTACAATTAGAGAGAAGATGAGCAGATGTATCTAGAATGGGATAGGATTCTCTGCTCGGATATTCAAAAGAAACATTGTTAATAACATTACAAGAAATATTTCAGTCAGATTCTAGCTGTTGATATCCCTCGCAATCCTTACAACTACCAGAGTTCTTACCAAGAAGGAAGACATTTTATCTCAGCATGTACAATGGAAAGCATTCATTAAGTAGAAAGAGGCAAGTATATAGTCATATTTCCTTGAAAACAATCTTAAAGTCTGATAATCTGGCAAAAAAATTGAGGATTGTAATCAAATAAGAAACAGTGCCCTTTTTCTGTAAATGTTTCATCCAAACAGCTGATGCAACCCTGTATCAGCTGCAGACTGATTAAATTTACAGTATCTTAGAATAACAGTAACTCCTATTTCTGATGTGTAATTGAATTAAGTTTGGCAGAAGCACTGAATGGCACTGAAAATCATCATTATGCTATTTCCCTGTTAGCTCTCAGCTTTCATACACTATAGAGAAAAGGCCTAAAGTCTGCATCTTCTATCTCCCTTCTCCCAAGGCTTCTCTCTTCCAAATTTGCAGCAACTAAAGAAGAGGCTTATTTTCATCTTTCTTGTGTTTAACATTCAACCTTTACCATAATCAAGATCTCCCTAATACTGCTACAATTTACATAATTACAACAGAAACGACAGTTCTAAGAGCCTAGTTTTGCTTACAAAGCCAACAGCTGGAAAATAACAATTCAATCCTATCCTGCTTACAACTTTTAAATATTTTATATGGAAAATACTCGATATAGTCAAACAACTGAATACTGTCTTTGTACTAAAGACTCCTGATTCTTGCAGGGCGAAAGAGATACCAGGAAGAAGAAACAGGGGGCAAGAGCAAGGAGGAGATTCATGGTCCTGAACAAAGACCAAAGAGACACTGTCCTGACAGTATTTTCTCCTGGCTTCCAGTATGGTGTAAGACATTTATCTAAGCAGACATACTAAGGGTGCACAAAGGACTTTGACTTGCCTTCCTTCTCAGTCTAGTGTCTTGACTGTGCAACAATAAGCCTTAAGTACTATGCAGGGAGGAGTGTTTAAGTAACTGTTCAACAATAAGATCAGGCAAACAAAGAACAACAGACTGAACCAAAAATAACCACAGTTTTTATTTTCTGATGACAACAATTTCCCACAATTTATTTTTATTTTAAAAATGACATCTCTCACCTAGTCTGACTGTACCTTCTCCAGTACCAGCAAGTGTAGGTTGGGCACCACCTCCATGAATATCATTCTCAGAGCAGTTTTGACCAGTTCTAATATCAGTTGGTGGCCCAGCAGTACTATTTATTTTACGACTGGGAATGCCTGTAAAAGAAAATAGATGTTTTGTCTCGTTCCATAAACTCCAGCAATATAACAAATATTCATTTGTTTTCAAAATTCAGAGTTAATACTAGGTCGTATTAATCCAAAGTCTAATCCACTACCTGTAAGAATTAGGCCATATCCCAGTACTGAAATAGAACATTTCTGCTCTCTACTTAGACATTCACAAGCCATTTAAAAAACCATCATCAGAAAACTTGTGAACAAAAGTTATGGCCCAGTCTTCAGGTTAACACACAAAATGTGTTCATCTCTGCAGAGAAGTAGAAGTCTAACATGTACTAATCATTAAGATAAGCTGATTTGTGTTTATTTGTCATCTACTGACATAGGGCATATAAAGTAACTGCATCACCAGGAAGAAAAGAGCATTCTCCACCAATAACAATTAACTGAAGTGTACTTGAAGAACCTCTACTCTGGTCTACTACTAAACACAGTTTGTTTAGTATTAACACCCCTCCTCCAGTACTCTAAATTTAATCATTTCGTATAGCATACTGATATATCTTACTTTTCAGTCAGAATCGCATTCAGTGCAACCAGTTGTCTCTAACCTTTCCATATGAAGGCTTTTTCTGGACAGTTTGATTGCCAATTGCCCCCACATATGAAGCAATAACCAGCTCAACGTAACACCAAAAAAGAAATGTACCTGGAGGAGGCAGGTAGCCATGAAACAGGACACTGCCACAAGATGAGCGTTCCAGTTCTTCACATAGAAGCAGTCTCCTAACTGAGGTGGAAAAAAAACAGTACAATCATAGATTTCACTTCCCAGGAAACGCAACATAATTTCAAATAACCTTCTATATCAGTAAGTTCGAAAACCCACACAGTTACAACTACTAAAGATTTGTAATCGATTCCTGATGGTAGTAACAAAGATGAAATGATCTCACAAGAAAATAAAGTTAAATTACCTAAAGGAGTGATTCCATAGAATTCAGCTTCATGTCTGAGAACATTAATACTCACCCCCCTAACAAACAAAAGAAACAAGAAAGGACACAGTAAGATAACACCTTTGTAACACTATAACGTGATGGAAAGCACAGCAACATCAGGGTAGCAAAGACCAAGGCTGCAGCAAATAAGGTTAAGCCCAAATGCAGCAGCAGAAACAAAGGAAAGAAAATCTGCTTATCCTTAGAAGGCCTCACACACACAAGGATTCCAGAAAGATCCCCTTGCCTCCACTACCAACCCCTAAATGAGGTCTGGGAAGGGCTGGATCCCAGCTCTACCAGGTGCAGTCACTCAGAAGCATTACATGCACCCGAGCTCCCCTGATTTGGCCCTGCCTTCCCATCAAGTGCTCAATCACTATTTCAATCTTTGACTTATCATTTCCAGTACAATCTTGAATATAAATATTTGCATACAACTAAAAGTGATCTTAACATTAATAATCTTTCATAAGCACAAAGAAATAGAGAAATGCATTGCCAGAAGTAGTCTAAACTATAAGAATCCACTAACAAAAAGTAATGCTGTGACAGCCTCCAAAACGTAATATACCTACACATACACCCGCTGTAGACAAGGGCCCAGGTTTACAAGGAAGCTGAGACTACTGTTAGACACCCAGCTGAGTAAAACTGTTTTTCATATGGGAATTGCTCAATTTCTAACGCATCTGAGCCGATTAATTTTTGCTTAAAACAATTAGAATTTCTTACCTTAAGTCTAGCTCCTTTGTGCGAAGAAAATTTAAAATGGGTGCAAATGCTGTTGGATCTCTATCAATAAATATCTGCAAGGAAAAATTGTTGTACTTTTAGCATTATTATGGAGCAACTGTCAACATGCTTTCTTGTGCTAGGTATGGGAAAGAGGAGTTGAAGATGGTGCAGTCAACACACAAACATAGAATCATAGAATGGCCTGGGTTGAAAAAGACCGCAATGATGATCTAGTTTCAACCCCCTTGCCATGTGCAGGGTCACCAACCACCAGACCAGGCTGCCCAGAGCCACATTCAGCCTGGTCTTGAATGTCTCCAGGGATGGAGCATCCACAACCTCCACGGGCAACCTGTTCCAGTGCTTCAGCACCCTCTGGAGTGAAAAACTTCCTCCTAATAACAAACCTAAATCTTGCCTTAGTTTAAAACCATTCCCCCCTGTCCAAAGTTTTCAGACAGCATCTCTGTTCTCATCATTTTTCTGCCTTGCACTAATTCAAGGTTCTTAAAAACATATGTACAAACACTGTTCGAAGTAGATGGCAGTTAAAAAAAAAAAAAGACAAAAAACCAACCCCACCAAAACATCCACAAACCTGCTAAGTTCTAGAGACTCCAAAAACATCAATAGGTACTCAGACTTCATACTGTGTGTTCAAATTTCAGTAAACATACTAAAATCTGAAGATAAGTCTAGAGCGTTTTTACTACAACTACCTCTACATTTGTAGCAAAGTACTTTTGTGCCTTACCACTCAACAGCATTGTTGTAGCTAGTTTCCAATTTAAGAATAACAAACACAGACAGAAATGGCCATTTTGCTATATTTGCCAAACAAAGCTACAATTCCACGACAAGATTGTTCAACTACATATGCAACAGCTACCTAACGAAAATTACCCATCCCTCTGCAATACAGCAATTGGCAGGTTTTCAGTTGAAGAAAATAAATACTGTTGTTGTATTTGCACTGTCTGTACAATGCAGAATGCGCATAAAAATACACACACTGCTCTTGTTTTCTTTGTCTATGAATATCAGAACCAAGAAATTCAGAGATGTCATCAATTTTCATGAAAGTTTAGCAACCAGCAGCATGATACACAAATAGTTACACCTACAAGATCTTTCTCTGTCCTAGTCAGGACAAGCAGGAGAAAAAAAAACGCTGTTTTTTGGTATTTTAAATCTTCTCCAAATATGACCAGATCAAATACTCCCGATCATAATAGCACAAACACCACAGTAAGCAGGTTTTCAAGTTATAGAAGAGATGATGGCAGACTTTGTATTGAAGTTCTGCTCTTTGCAACAAAGGACAAGGAAAACACATGGTGATATTTACAAGTGATTCCAAGTCCCGTTTTCCTCCTATTCAAATGGTAAGCGTCAAAATACAAACACAAGTCCAGCTGAACATTACTCCTCACAGACTTATAAGCAGAGACAGTGCTGTCAGTACTGTGAACGCAGGTTTCTGTGACACAACTACTGGGGTTATATAATACAATGACTGAGAAAATGCTGTCAAAAGCTGAAGCAAGTTTTTAAAAGTCTAGGAATGTGAGTGTTTTTCATTCATGTGACCATTCGTTTTCCAAGCTTTTAGCACAGCTGACTTGGGCAGCATAATCATTAGCACCAGGAATGAATGTTTTTTTAGGAGAGAACCTAATTGAAAGCACAACATTAATATAATGATTTATCAATACATTTATTACTCACAGCACCAGTTTCATCCTTCAGTGTTGAAATTCTTCCACTCAGCAAACTAAAATAAAGGAAATTATTGTTAGATGTAACCAAGGAACATGCTAACGTGAATACAAATTAAGCTTACCCTCAGTTTGCTGTATTTATGCGCTGTAGGTTGCATTTTCTTAAAACAGCATAGCTGAGCAAACAAAAAACTGCCTAGGTGAGGGAAAATGCTGAGAGGAAGGCTGATGAGACCACACAGTGCGTTCCTCCTGAGCAAAGGAACTGTGCATGCACACCTAAGGAAAGGCTAAAACCTGCACAACCACTTTTCACATTCCTAAAGAAAACAGACACAAGCCTGAGAGGATGGAAAACTTTTCTGAGGCACCCAGAGGGTTGCAAAGTTTGTTACAACCAAGAAAATCAGTAAAAGCATCCGAAAAGGAAAAATAAATAATCCATTCTGCATGGACTTACTGGGCAGGAAAGGGATGGATGACTTTTTACAATATTTTACCTTAAACCTTCCCTCCCATCAGATCTAAGTTGTCTTGTTCCAAATCAGCAGAAAACACCACTAAAACCTAATTTTACAGACAAAAGGAAACTCAATAACATCAACAGTTTTATTTCCAAATCCCAACTGACACTGGATGGCAGTTAGCTTGGAGATTTTTTAGCACTGGAGGACTTTCAGAGTAACCTCCTTAGATTCTACATTTAGTGTTGAGAGACTGGGAGAAGAGCAAAGAACTTCTTTCCAGTGCCTCTCCTTCCACATCCCTGAGGAGATCTTAGAGACATCTCTCTGGCTCTCCATTTATCTGAGTATTTCTAACAGAAGCAGGTAGTGCTGCCTGTCCATGCCAGCTGCTGGGCTTTTATTTCAAAGGATGTTTAGAGTACAAAAATCTAATGCAAGAAAGCAAAACTGCAAGACTTAGGTTTTCCTTTATGTGTTTGGAATTAATTGGTGGTAGATGTACATCCCAGTGACTACAGCAGGGAATCACTAGAGTACAAACAGTAAGCAGCACAACCTTCAGAAGTAGTGACAGTAGGGAGGTAAAGGTTAGCAAAAAGATACTCAGTAATCCAACGGATCCCGTAGCACAAGACAAAACCTCTACTTGGGGAACAGCAATAATTCAAGAAACATTAAACATGGTGCTACTGTGTATGGTCAATAAAATCACAAGTGGCATTATAACAATAGAGTCAGTCACATCTCCCTTTCCTGCAGATCTGTACCTGTATTTCCAGGACAGTCCATCTAGAGAGTGACAACTCTGCACACATGTAAGCTGCCAGTGCATCATTTGAGACAGAAGAAGCATTTTGGATACTAACTTATTTCGGATCAACCCATCCTATTGCTTGTGATGGGGAAAAAGCAGTAAGAATAAAAATATTTTTATGGCAAAAAATTAGCTCTTACAAATACCTGGAAAAAAAGGAGTCCGGAATCCACATCAGTGTTTGCCTCGAAGTGCTGAACCTAGGAGACCACAGTTACAAGTTAAGAAGTAGGTGTAAAATTGGAGGGAATTCTCATGTGTCAAATTCTTTGATATGTCCTACAAAGCTGATATGAAACAGGTGAGGATCTCAAACTTCTGAAACATACCTACCTACACAAAGTCAAAGTTTGCATGCAGTTTCTTTGCACAGATTGCCTCCAAGCATGAAGCTCAGACTATCATTTTTCATGTTTGTAACACACTATCACAAACATTCTTTGGTTCTCATACTTTGTCAACATCAATGCTTTAAAAAATAAATAAAGCCACGGACATGCACACGTATACAAAAACCCAGAAAATAAGCATAAGTTTACCAACAGTGAACCACATTTGTCATTAACTGCATGTTCACGTCACTTAGGAGTCAAAGGGTGAAAAAGACTACAGTAAGACTCATGTAAATATAGTAACAAGTTAATATCAATGATTTCAATTCTCTGTAGCTTTGCTTCTTGGGCCCCTCTTAGGAGCCCACAGTGCTACATTAGTAGTTACGTAAGAAAATATCTTATGATTATCATTATGAATCATAACAATATTATAATATAATAAAAGTTACAGCATCACTTACGCCAAACAGTATTTTACATAATAAATACCTATGAAGTCCTTATGCTATTTTTTTGATTTAACATGAAGAAAGACAACTGGACTGGCAGCTTGGGAAATGAATTAATGCTCAGCACCACCTATCTGGTTGTCCATAGCCTCTTAGTAGCATTCCTACTGAGAAACCTTGGGCGACACCTTTGTTAATAGGAATTTAACAAGGAATTGCAAAGGTAAAATTCCATAACTTTCTTTATAGTGCAAAAATACGTCACAAAAGATTTTTAGAATATAAGTACTTAAACACAATTTATACACTTTTCACTGCTGGTATTTTCCAGTTTTCTTGGGAAGAAAAAGTAAACAAAAAGCATTACTTTATATAGTTTAAGAGTCAGAAGCATAAATGCTATATGGAACTGCCATCCATTCTGCACAGAACACAGATTGCGCAGCTCCTCACTGCAAGCGTAACAACAAATCTGTCCTTAACACAGAATCTACAGTATCAGCGTTCTAAGCACAAAGATGCACAAAGTCTTTTGTACAGAAGAAATGAATCAAAACTGTTTGCTATTTAAATGGAAAGTGACTTCTGAGTATAGTTTCTCGCCTGTGGACTTGCTAGGGCACAGCTTTTATCGCAGTAACACTGCCCTTCTCTATTTCCAGTGTTGGGTACAATTCATTTAACCATGTCACAGTATGTGCATAACTGAAAGCAATCCATGATTCATTTAATTGTGCACAATAGAAAACAATCCGTTGCATCAATTATATCCGGGATTAATCCAGACATCACTTGTGACAAAGGGGACAGATACAACACCCCTTCCATTAACCCTCTTAGAGGTCTTCACAAACCGAAGGCTTAACTTGTCTGATATCTTAGAGCTTTCAGTTATTTTTATGTTTGGGGTGAGAAGGAACCACAAAACAAAAAGACACAAAGGACTTATAGTTCCCCAGGAAGGTACACACAGGAAAAAAAGATATAGAAAAAGGTATGGAAAATGTACTAGAACCATAGCTAGCTGGCATTTGCTGACACTCAATGAGAAATACTAAATTAATTCTGAAGCAATAGGGAAAACTGATGTGACCATGAAAACATTCAGGATTGCTGAACGAAGAAAAAGGAAATTAGGTAAACAGCATGCAATATCCTCAAATAATCTGAAGCACATGGCAGCCCACTGTTATCTCAAAGAATAACACAGGCAATTGGAAACAGACACACTAAACTGTCCAATGTAAAACAGCCATTTTCATAGTCTGCTGCGCTTGTAGAGTTACAAGCAGAGGGAGGCAAAATGTCAGAGAATTCATCAAACTTTTTATGGTAATTTCTGTGATTGCTAACTTGCAAGGGCCTCCCACTCCTGGCTAAGGAATCCACAAAAGCTGAGACCACAGCTGCTGGAACAACCACATGCAGCAGAGAGGCTCCAGCAGTCCCTGGGAGCAGAGGGAATCTCACATCAAAACACAGGAACTCTGCTCAGCTGGGTCTCTGTACTAAATCACCCACATCAGACAGCTTTCCAAACAAAAATAAGAGTCTCAGGTTTCTAATACGGACCACAGGAACTAGTGGAGAGGAAAGAAGAAACGTGTATTCTACCCACATACTCCAGATCATCAATCCTTACGCAGATGGTTGTTACAATTGCCCACTGTCTACCTACTGAAAGGTAAATGCCTATGTACACATTTCGTGCTCCTTAAATCCAGAAAGTACTTGTTCTAGAATCCAGAATGCTTCAGTTAAAAACGAAATATAAAGTAAGTAATATGAGTAAGAACAATTTTAAAACGTAAGATCAAAGCATCTTCGTGATTCTACTCACAATAAAAAACAATGAACTGGCCTATAATTTCAGAGACTGAGTTCAGTGAAGCACCTCATTCAGGGTAACATGAAACCCGGTCCAAACCAGCATCAAAGTTATCCTGACAGCATCACTATGGATGAGTTTTGCCTAATTCACAAGCAGCTTCTCATGGCAGAACCAGGTTCTGAGCGTTTTATTACAGCAAAAGAACTCCGCAGCAGGTTTTGCAGCACCCTCCTTTAAGAAAGATTTTGGCAGAAAGATTTAGAGAGCAAGTCTGTCTTCCGAGTAACGCAATAGTATTATACTTAAGACAGTAGTAATTCCTACTGATTAGAACTGGCTTTACATCGCGTGCAGACTCGGGAAGCCACGTTCCTTCAGCTTCCACTACCTCCCGTAATCCAGATGCTTTCATGCCTACGCATTCTGACAGGCACATTTGCACCATTTATCACGCCGACGCTGGCCACGGCCGGCCCGCAGCTCCCTCCCAATCCACCAACACTCCTGCACGTCACCTTCCACAACTCCAGCGCACGTTTACGTTTTATAACGCGGCTCTCCGTTCCGGCCGATAGCTGCAATATCGCGACAGTCCGCTCTTCCCGAGCCCCGACAGCCCTGCCGGACGAGCCTTGTTTCGGGCTCACAGCGCAGCACCCCGCCCAGCGCACGGGGCTCCCATCCCACCGGCCC
>JAOWBP010001760.1:16781269-16814818 GCA_028571105.1 Tragopan temminckii
AATAAAAAGGATACATTTAAAGAAACAAACAAAAAAAAATATCTGATCACCTTATACCAGTTCAAAGATAAACTTATTTTTAATTGACAGACTATAGCATGAAAACAGCATTTATCATCCATCTGAATGGATATTGGGAGAGGGATTCAGTACTCAGTGGAAAGCTGTAGTGGGGTTTGGTTTTGTTTTTCAGAAAAAGCAAATCTAATGGAAAGAAAATTCACTTATTAGAAGTCTAGAACAGAAAAGAATTTGAGTCAGTGACAGAAGAAGATATGGTGGGAGGAAAGGAGTTCTAACTGCACTTTTCTTTAATCTCTTAAATTACATTGAAGGCAGCCCAGGGCTGAATGACAGGTTCACTTAAATTGTGCCATGATTTTTCAGGGGTTTTGAATATTGGACTAAAATATGAACTGCATCATTTTTAATGCACGTCACTCTAAATAATGAATTATTAATACTACATTTCCTTTGTTTTCTTTTTTTCTTTTTTTTTAAAGAGAAAATGTTCTAATTAAGGCATTTTATAAGACTAAACAAAATTATTATATTTCCAAAAAACTGTATATATTGTACCTAAATTATTTTTAAACCTACTTTTCAGACATTTATCCTGTTTATTACTATCTACACCATAAAGCTAACTAATCATAAAGCTGTTTTCCAAAGTTCAAGAAGGATTGTTTTGCTACTGTTTATTTGGTGTGTCACATCATTTTCTCTTGAAACAAAGCAAAAAGAAAAACAAATCAACTTAAAAAAATAATAATTCCAAACTGTTTGGGGGTTGGCAGTTTGATATTCTTAGATGTGGAAAGACATTCTCTATGTGAGTATCTGAGTAAGAAAAGATTCTTACTAGATTAAATGTACATAAGTACTACCAAATTTCTAATATAGCTCCTTATGTACATATTCATTTGAGGCCTTTAGTAATCCACATAAGCATATTGCAGGTAACAAGGAAGGCTGTGGAGTTATTAACGCAGAGGGGAAAAAAAGACACTGATAACTACTTAGTAAGTGCAAAATTCAAGAAGCGTCCTAACTGTTATGTAGAACCTGGTGTGTAACCTTAAATGATCCTATGTAATCTTAAATGTAACTCTAAAGAGAAGATCATCCTTTCCTGTCTTTTTGATTCCTACAATCAATACCCTTCAAATACAAATCCAGGTAGATGTACGCCTACCCCAGTGCACTTCTGCTTTACAAGGCAAACATTTCTTCAAAGTCAAGCAGAAGGTCCTGTCTTGATCATAAGGTATAATAAATGAAAATGTGTTTTAAGATAAATCATGGTGTACCATGTCTTGACCTGAAATTTAGGGAAAACCCTGAAACCAGACAGCTCTTACTCATTTTTAACGTGCATTTCCTCTCTCCCTTATTTTTGTAGAATGAATTAACTATGATTCTGTATAAAATATTAGAGAAATCTCAGAGAAGCCTCCCTTTCTCAGTTCATGCAGCAGCCAAGGTGAAAGGTTCTTTTCTGAGGATATATACAGAGGTGATTTTCTCTAAGTTTATTCTCATATATATACATTTTTATATATATATATGTATATATGTATGTATATATGAATGGATATATATATTCTCCACACATACTGGCACAGCTTGCACACCATCTGCCCCTGCTGCCGCTGTGGCTCTGCCCTGCCGAGCAGCCCAGATCAACAACAACCACACATCAGTGCACTGTTAATGCTGTCTGAGCTGAAATCAGGACAAGGGGAAGGCACAGTGCAGTGCTAACTCAAGTTATAGCATATAAGTATATCAGTAAACTGGGAATATCCAAAGAGAAAACCTCCACAGAAACTGTTCACTAAAGGACAAAACAACTTCTTTCTTCCCTAAAAACAAATAAATATCTGTCCTTCTCTTCTTTACCTTAAGAATTATTACGGCCTATGCTTCATAAAGCTCTTACTATATCATAGCATCATAGAATGGCTTGGGTTGGAGTGGACATCAACGGTCATCTAGTTCCAACACCCTGCCATGAGCAGGGTTGCCAAGCACCAGCTCAGGCTGCCCAGGGCCCCATCCAACTTGGCCGTGAGTGCCTCCAGGGATGGGGCATCACAGCTTCTCTGGGCAGCTGTGCCACTGCCTCACTGCCCTCCAAACAAGCTGACAAATAAAGCAGAAAATAAACCATTAATAAAACCATAAACAAGCTGTATGAGAACATATATCTGTGAATGGAATAACCTCAAGAAAAATAGAGAGACATATTCTCAAACACTGTGAAGAAAAGTATAACCTCCAATGATTTTACACATCAAACTTATACTTGGATTTACTATCCAAACATCCAAAGGCAGAATTTCATTCTGGATGGTCACAGCTCCATCATTAAAATCAACAGACTCAAGAAAAGGCCCTCAAGCAGAAGAATTTTTGAGTGAGACCGTTTCTAGATGGAAGACTGATATTTTTTTCCTTTATACAGACACCCACTCTGAAGTTTTATTGTCAATATGGTTAATTTAAAACCTCTGTTATGAAACAGAAAATTCAGTAAAAACTTCTGTACCTGTTAAACATTGTTTCTCCCCAAAAACCCTCTGAACACAAATATCCATCATCTTTCTAACCAAAATGCAAAAAGTAGTGCATTTTAAACTCAGTAATGTATTTTACATTTGTTGTTTCTTTTGCCCCTCTACCTTTCAGACGAGCACCAAACCTCAAAAGTTGGGAGGACTGGGGTGTTGGGGGGGAACACAAAGACAAAACAAAATCGGTTGATTTAGATAACTATTTTATGGAGAAAAAAAATCTTCCAAGTCATTTACGCTGCTTGTTGGCATTTCTAAAGATGATAAGAAGGGTAGTTTATACATACACCTTATACAACACAACATTCTGTAACAGCTCTCAAGCCGGGCTATGTAAGCAGACTGTTACAGACCCAGAAGGGAGTGGTGCCATCTAATGAACCACTAAAACCACTTCTGTAATGTTCTGTGTTTCTCGGAGGTCTTCTGTTCACATGATGAGGCCTGTTATTGCTTAGTTTATAAAACATGATTTGATTATGGGCTAGCAAAAACTTATTACAGTCCCAGCTGGGTATATTTTGCTTTTAATTCTGGACTGTCCAAGATATGCTGCGTGAAGGATAAAGATCCTGACTTCTTTTCCTACATCATAGGTTTCTTTGTTAGAGGGCAGAAACTGCAGAAGGTGAAAGTGTTATACAGCTCTTCTAGGAGAGACATGCAAAAATCCACCAGAAATCCGACAGTTCCTGGGTAAATTCCATTTCATTATTTTTCTCCTTTGAATCACAGTTGTGTTGTTTATTGAAGTGAGACAGTGCTAAAAAACCAAGGTTTGTTTATCTTTGGTAATATTGTTCTCAAGGTTGTGTAGGCATTAGCACCAGCTTCAATAATCATTTTAGTTTCAGGAAGTTACCTTACACTGTCTGTTCCCTTTTAAGTACTTTAGATAAGTTTGCCTATGGCAAAAGAAATAAAAATAAAAAGATGAGAGTAATGATCCCTCATTACTCATACAAAGCAGTGAAAGAGTAATATATTACATGAATGATTTCAGGAGTGATCTCGCAGTCACAGGCAACTTGGGTAACTGGAGCCTAAGGCCTCTTAAGCTTCATTTTGTATCCATGGCTTACAGAAATAATTTCAGCAAACCTGTGCTTTCTATCCTTCTGTTTAAGAAAGGATACTACATGCATTGTAATCAAGTGTAGGTAACTCATATATTGCCTTTAAAGACCCTCAAATAAGCCTTTTAAACAAAACATCCCCACTTTGAAAATGCTGATCACAAGTCTAGAAGTATCTTGTTACAGAGTACATGATTTGACAACACACTAGAAAATACATAATCAAATATCAAACCCACCACAGCCAAAATTAGCAATATCTCTGAAGATTATCACAGAAATACCTGTACCCAATACCTTCTGGCTCAGCCTTGGTGTTTACATATGCCAGACACACAATTAAGATCACAAACAAAAAATACATCCTAGCATTTAATTACTTTTAAAATAAAAATATGTCTTTATTTATAATCCAGGTGTTGCAGTACTTTATATATTTTTGATTATTCCTTACTTTCATAAGGAGCTTAATGCAGTTTTACAGTATAATATTCTCAGTTAAAATAGGACAACTGACCATACAGAGCATACCATACAGTGTAACACAGCTGCACAGATAGCTGTTGGCACAGAGCAAGCACAGAATTGTAGCAGTTGACATTACACAGCCAGTGCTGCAGCTTGAACGTGGCTAAAAGTTAAAGACAAAAGTATTACTAGAGAGAGCAAAGAAGATCAGTATGGTGAAGAAAATAATTAAAGATCAATCACTCTCTTACTGATTATTCAATATTTGTGATCTGTATGGTATCAATGTATCATCAATTTTTCTATAATTCTAGAATTTCTGGGAAACATGACATATGTGCAAGCATATTTAAAATAAAATTCTGTGAGATGTTATAAGCAAGCAGTGTGGGTTCCTCTTTTATAACACAGTCTTGAAAAGAACAAGATGGCACTGAATGTACCACACATTACCTTTCTATCACGTTGGATTTATTAAAATGTGAATTGAGTAAGAGATTGGTAAACCTTAATGATTACTACAAAGCAGATCATGCTCTATAAGAAGAGGTCTTCATAATCTATTTCTCTGCTTACTTCAGAGTTATCATCAGAAAAGAGCCGAGTGGAAAGTCTGCATTGCAGCACGGCATCAGTGTCTGTAAATGCTGTAAATCCAAGCCCCGGGGTACCAAATCAAATTTTTCTTAATTGACAATGATCCTTCACCAGAAATGCCCTCTGCTCATATCCCAGTTCAGAATATTCTGTCTCATGCACAACTTAATAAGGAAGCATTTTGTTAAACAACAGGCAACTAAAATTTGTATTAGTTTCAGTTCCTAAATTTGAGATCATACTCTATAGCAAGCATCAGGTATTGTTATTAATACAGATATCGCTACATGCACAAGTTGCATTTAGTTATTGCTTTGATGAAGATAAATTTCACAGATAAAAATGGCTGGAAAGCAAACCATTGCAGGTGTCATGAGAACTGTTACATGAGGTTAGAAGTGGGAAAGAAAAAAGAAAAACGAAAAGCTAACACCAAAAGATGTTTTATGCCTCTTGTAGACAAATAGTTGTTCCTTTGATGTGAAAATGCTTATCACAGTTTAACTCCCCTTCAGTCATGTTGTTCAGTAGGTCAGCTATGTTTAGTTTCACAGTCAATCTTGTCAAGACATCCTGGATTCTCTAATTGATGGTAGAAGTTTACAGAAAATATTTTTATATTCACACTATAGAAATAAAGTCTTGAAAGCCCTCATTCAAGTGAATAGCTCTTACTTGCATGAGGTCATTCAAATAAAGTCTTCAATTAATTGTCTAAACTGGTTTATATTGATAAATATGCATGGTTTACTGAGAAGTGCTGTTTTGCTTTAAAGAAGCAGTTTCCATCTACAGTACCAGAGCGGAACTGCAGCTCTGGAAAATGAGGTTTCTGAGGAAAGTCAAGGGACGTTTTGACTGAGCACAAAAGTTGACTGAGGAAAAGAAAGGAAAATGTTAGAATGCAATGGGGTATTACAACTAAATTAGTATAAACACATTACCCTTAGGTCTTATATTGTCAGCAAACTGCAGTTCAGAGCAGTGTGTGCGAAAACATGCCAGCTGTGTTTTATTATTCTACTCTCCATCCCTTTGTGTTATTTAAAACATATATCATGGTGGCCTTATTATGCAGCTGTACATCATAAAAAATAACTTTTTAAGACAACGTAGCATCTTCCATTTCTTTCTGAAGAGAGCTTGCTTTAGAAAAAGAAAGTTATAATGAGAAAGATTAAAGCATACTTCTTTGTGTCAGTGAAGGCAGGAGCAGTGCTACTGTACAAGGTAGGGCAAGCTGGGAGATAAGGGTGGTCGCAGCAGGGCAGTGTCCTCACCCACTACAGTACAAGAACAGTGAAGCTCAGTTGAAAAGCCACATGCTGGAAATGCATCCATCAACAGCCCCATGCACAACCAGGGGATGAATCAAATCCAGGGGCCATGCGAGGACATTTGGGGTAGGGGCTCCCCAGTGAGGCCTGCCAAGGCCATTGAAGACTAGCACACAGGCATCAGGCTGAGCATCAGTTAAGGAAGTGATCATGAGTAATGATGGAGATGGCTTGCAACTTTAAGTTCTTGTTGAGTAAAATGACTTTTATTAAAATATTGCTTTAGGTTAAGTGTGGCTTGGTTCCTCACTCCCTGTGGCAAAGTCATGTGTGAGATCCTAGGATAGCTAACCTTTTGTGAATGGCAGGTGGGAAAAACCATCCTGCTGAAGAGCTGATGTGGGAGAGTACCAGTCTAGCAGTGGGGAACAGGATTCATTCCAGGACCAGGAGAATGGAATGAGCCCGAGTGCTGTGATGGAGAAGGTAAAATAAGGATTGGTGGAAAGCATTTGTAGAGAAGTCCACTAGATGTCTGCTTTGTCTAAAACCAGCATTCTAGGTAAGTGAGCTTCATTATGCATCACAGCTGATTACACAGTACAAAATCAACTTCCAGCTGGCTCTTAGGCAAAACTTTTAAAGGTACGTTCTTTCTTCTATTATGTTGACTTTGAAGATATTACATGACTGTAAAGACAGTTAAGATTTAGGTCCTTAAATTTAATTTTCAATCAACTTAAAATTACTTATTAATGATGAATTCCTTTTCCAATTTAAATAAGCCCAATAACCCCATGTTAGACAAACACGTGTAAAAAATACACATAGAATGGTGAAAGCTGCTTTAGCACCATAATAACTATGCAGAACAAGAATTAAACTTTTAATCAGATCAAATACGCTTCAATATGATGATAGTAACGTTAACAGAGAATCGATCTCTAATGTGTATGTTCTTTACTGTGAGGCTGATAAATACTTTTGTATTTAACTTTTGGGGCTACTTGGATATGAAACATGACAATAAACTTCTCATAAACATCAACATAGTTTTTGGTGGGTTTTTTTTGTCCTCTGTTACGTTATGGACACGTACCATGGTTATTTGAGTAGCACATATGCTTACACAAAAATGCAAATGAGTACTGTATAATAAAAGCACGGAGAAGCTATTTTTCTTATGACCTGGAAATGCCTTGGCCCTTCCATTTTTATAATGTGGAGTATAAATCTTAGTTCTTGTGCTGTCATTTCAATTCTTAGGTTCTTTCCTTACATTATCACTTTTGTTACAGCTCTTCACCTGCATTTTTATGAGCAGTATGGTGGGAGGAATGTTATATAAATTATTCAGATGACACTTTGTACCAAATACATGTCACATTTTTTGAAGTTATCTTTTGGATAGAAGATTCTCAAAGAAATGCAGCTCCATCACCCTAATATAAGAAAGAAAATGTTTTCACAAACTGAGAAAAAAGTTTAGTTTTTTTTTCCTGAAAACCACACTAGTCTTGATGGCTGCTATATAAGATTTACTGAATGTGGTTTCTTCTACTTTCTGCTAAATGATCTTCTGAATAGAAAGGAATCTACCAGTATTCTTGGTTTTTACTTGTGGCTTTGATCCAAAATAATATTTAAAGTCTAATACAAAAAAACTAGCATGTGCCATTTCTTCCAGTATGTATGTCTAATTTTTTCCTGCCTACTACATTCCTGTTTACTAGAAATTAAAGCAGATTACAACAAATGATAATGATTCTTCAGCCATGAAGATTTAAATAAAACAGTCCAGGTTCTACTTAGAGCATCCCATAAAGCATAATGTATATATAATATATATAATATATATTATATTATATAAATATATAATAAATAATAATAAAATATAATATAAATATTATATTGAATGCAATTATTGTTGTACCATTTCATATATCCTTTTGTAAATACTTTAAACTGTGTTATCGCATAACAAGCGAAGTCTCCGTTATCCTACGTAGATTTCTGGGATGCCCTTTGCTTCATACTAGATGTAGTATATGCGAAGGTTTTGGTCATCTAATTTGCTGAGACCTACGGGTATTTCTTAGCTATCGAATCATAGTCAGCAGTCTGGTGTAGCTTTGTGATTACAATGCTAATTAATTATTTGAAGATTACCAACTCTTTCCTTCTTGATGCTAATGAAGAAACACAACAATTCTAATATAAACAGAAAATTAAGAGAGAAGAAAATGGCAAGTTAACAGAATTTGCCATTCCAACTACACAGGTAAATGAAGATCATTTCTTAAGGGGATATGCATGATATAGAAATACAGATAGTGTTTTTATACAAGTATATTAATAGAAGCTCTAGATAAAAGAACAGTGTAGCTAAAAACCAAGATTTTGCTTTTAGCCTAAAGCAACTAACATATGAATGACTACAAAGCTTCCAATCTCCTATGTGCATTCATACATGGTTTGGAGCCAGGTTCACATTATGATGACTTTCATTCAGAAGGGACTGCAGAGTAAAGCTCAAGCATTCATTCATTCACCCTGAGCAAATTAAGGATAGAACTATAAGATGATAAAGGTAATAGGTTAATATTTTATCCATCTTTAACATATTTAGTAACTAGTTTCTAGCAAGATGAAGCCACTATTGCAATAAGACAGCTGCAGAACACAAAGGAAAAAGAATAGACATGAATGTCTGTTTCCAGTAGAAAACCAAAACGTAGAGTCCATTCTGAAGAAGTGCCTAACTATGAGTTGCTTCAGCAGGTGCTGGACATATGACAAGTCTTTCAGCTCATTCAGCAAGAGCTCTTATTTCTTATATTACAAAAGACAACATTTATTACAAGAAGATATACTGAAATGTCTGCTTGACCCTGCAAGACTGTCTATTTTCTGCAGGAAGCCTCTATGTAATCACATTACTCACTTTCAAAATTTTTTATGTTAGACAATTCCTCTGCTATTGCAAGATCTTGAATTTCTATCTCAGTTTTTTTTCCTGCATTAAGGTGGACATTCAGCTTAAAGATTCCAAGAAATGTGGTATAAACGCTGGACTCATAACCTAAAGCAGAAGAGCATGCTTTCCAGCTATTGTGATTAATCAGAGTGACATGTTTTATTTTTATTTTGGCTCCCATCAGATTAATTTTTAATTGAATTCAGACTTCAGTGGAATAGGAAAGAGAAACAGTTATTTCCGAATTTAGCAGAAGCTTCTGAGTGTGAGTAAACATTCTTAACAAAACAAAAAACAACCATTATGCGAGATATTTGGGGGATCTAGATGGAGTTTTGTTACATATGAGATGTTTTTCAGTATCATAACAAATGCATGCAACAGATTCACATAATGAAATTACTTGAGCTCCAGTAGAATAAATGCAACTTGTTAGAAAAAAATATGAAATTGAACAGCAGAAGTTTCTCCTTCCCTGACAGTTTTTCCTCTCTTGGCACTCCAGTTTGGAACATCATTTTTAGAAACAATGAAATTAAAGTTGACAGAATCTTAGGTTGTGAAAAGTTATAAATAATTTGAACTACACGAGGAGCTTTCATGCACATAAATTTTATCACACTTTCATCCTCAAAAGTGAAATTAGACAAGCTGCTCTGTGTTAAAGTGGTTGCTCAGTTGATGAGTTGCCTCCAAGTAGTACAGAGGCCATTCACAAGATCCCAGCTTGCTTCTGTAGTGTCAAGATAGGATGCCTCCTTGCAGCCTGATCTGCTGAGTGATATCTGTTTGATGATATTTTATGCACTACTGCCCCATCCTCCTATTCATAACTCCCAGTAATTCTTAGGACTGTTGTGTACATCTACCACGATTTTACACCTGTAGTGCCTGATGCTATGACAGCAGGATATAACATGCCTAGTGCTCTATGAAAGAAGCCCTTGCTTCCACCTGTCATAGTGTAGTACTTGCAAACTGCCCATAGTGATGTGACTTTTAGCCCTAAACATAGATTCCAAAAGTCTGCCATGGAATAGTACTACTTCAGCTTGTTAGTCCCATACTCTCCTGAAAGGCTTCCTTCTAAGGCTGACCCAACAAGGTAGTAGCAGAAGCCTGGGAAACTCCTGACCTCCTCTGCTTTGACCTATACTCCTTTTAAGCTTATCTGTGACATCAGAACAGGTATGCCACTTACATGCCTCTTAATAATTGAAGTCAAAGTCTGTCTTGGCTTCAGACTGAGCAATTCCCATCTGCCTCCAAGTCTTAGAGCTGACTGTGGGTTAAAAGTGGCAGTTAATAATATATGCTATCAGTATACAAAGTCTGCTCCCACTTTTTCCTTCACAGTACATGCTGTCAAGTCTTTTGAACATTCCTGTAAAAATGGAAGAAATTAAACATATGCCAGCTATTTTTAGAAGATGCATCCTTAGAAAAGAGTGAGGGATTGCTGGTATGAATGCAGAATGTGGTTTCAACCAGTGTGGGTTTGTTATTTACAAGTATTTTCACTTCCACCTGCTCTTGGGATCAGAGAGGGAGCTGGAGGGGGAGCTGAGATGGAATATACCCAGAAGGATGTGCTGTTTGCAAGCCCTCACTGTCTCCGAAATACGGATTCACACAGCCTGCTAAGTTTCTCCAAGGTAATAAATTAAGATGAATGAAAAACATAGTTCATCCTGCCTGAGCCTTCTCTATCCTTTACTTTCTTTCCTAACAGCCTTATGTGAAGTATAGCTAATTTTGATCTTGAGACCTAGCCAAGTAATTTCAGAAGGATAAAACAAAATTTCAGTTTTTGACACAATTTGTAAGCATCAGAGTCTTGTGTGTGAACACAGTGTGAAGACAAGCTATGTTGTCTGTGTGGGCACCTGTTGCTCACCACCTGCTTGTTACTTTAACTGTTGTAGCCCACTGTTTACTGTGGGTACGCTGAAATCATACAAGTCCATCCATCCTAGTGTTGGAACTGCCTCGTAGTGCCTACTGCATATTTAAACCCTATATGAGGAAGAGCAGATTGGTTGATGGCTGGGCCCTTATTTTACATGCTAGACATCAAATACATCACAAGAACTGCAAACAGGTGGACTGATGGTTTTGATCATCTTACAGTAAAATTTTTTCAGCAATGAGAATTACAGAAGGAAATCCACATACAGATCTACAGAAAGTTTTTATAGTACTCACTTCACAAAGTTCATTTCTATTGTTTCCAGTAACTGATTTGACTTTTATAAGGATACTTAAAGAGAGGATGGAAATGGATGGAATTAAGAAACATTACTGAGATGTGTGTTTCTCCCTAGATCCATTTAAACAAATTGACAAGAACATTTGCAATTTTCATTTACCATCATTTTCCTTTATTTTTCACATCCTGAATTCAAAGGAGTAGAACTAGACTGGTGATACTCAAGTATTATATTTTATTGGAAATATTTTTTAGAAAGTCTTGCAAGATTTAGATGCTGAGTAGCACAAAACACCACAAATCTAAGTAATGAAAATCAAACGGCTTTCAGTCATATTTTACAGTGTGCTTCATTATTTAATATTCCAGTGCCAGAAAGTAGTATACCACTTTGCAATATACATCATTTCTTTCTCCCCTAGAGTCATCTACCTCAATATAAACAAGAATTTCAGAATATGTTTTCAGCACTGGAGTGTTTTTAGACCTTTTTTTAAAACAAAACAAAACTATGTAACACAAAATTTGTGTATTTCCCTTCAGATTTAAATAATGATTTTTTGAAAACTCTACCAGGAAATATGACATAGATGTCTACTTTTGCCCAACAAAGTTATATATAAACATTCTCTTCGAGGAGCCCACACAGTCCTTTGGCAACCCTTCTGCAGACCCTGAAGCTCTCAGCACTGTCTTTTAATTTCTAACCCTAACCTTATGAAACCATTTTGTCTTGGTGACACCATAGCTGAAGACACAGCCAGGCCCACATGAACAGCTCTTGTGGGAGAAATCTTTTTATTATCTATGTCACGCCTTGGCAGCCCTTTTGCAATCCAATCCTACGTGCAGGCCCAGGCTGCCTCCCAGTCCTCAACACTAACCCTAGCTCTAAGCCTCAGGGGTTGTTTCTGCAGACTACAAAAGAATAGGTGGGAGAAGAGTCTTAAATTGCTGGAGCTGCTTTCCCCTGGGGGTACCAATGCTTCATGTTTATATTAAAACATGAGAAAAGTGAAATAGTATTTCAGTACTAAAATTATACTTCATTCGGATTAAATTTAGTACTTACTGAAAAAATATCAATTGTTTTCCTTTTATGTGCTGTCACTTTATAGCATGTTACTGTATCCAAAGTACATCCAGGACCCATAACTGAAATTTAAGTTTGAACAAATCCAGAAAGGAATACATCGAAGAATTTACAGTATGAAGTAGACACGGAAAAGAATGAACTCCCTTAGTCTTATTTTACTGATGGGAAAAGTGGCCAAAAAAATATTAAATTTCAGAGCAAAAAAAAGCATTTAGTTATCTAAACAGGGCCTGAAGCATATTTTAGATAAAGTTGGCATTACCTTCCTGCAGTACCCAATCCAACTGGATATCTAAACCAGAAACATTCTGATGCTTCTGTTGCAGCTATGTGTAACCTTAAAATATCCTTATCACCTAAAAATGCTACTCTTAGGCACACAAAGAATAGAAATACTTTTACGAGTCCCGTGATACTGGATCGTTATTGCATGCCTTACTCAAGGCACAAAAAGTAAAAAATTTCTGAAATATCTACAATGTAAAAGTTTTGAAGCTCAGTCTCCTTATTGGGCACTAACAGGATTGGGCTTGACAGAAAATATATCAACTACTTCTCTTTTGGCACAGCAATGACATCAGTGGAAATGAACTTCAGTTTCCAGATCCTACTCCAAGGACTGTTTATGTACTTTATTCTGTGGATAATAACAGGGATGGCATCTTCCACATGTAAATGCTATACTTTTCTTAAATATGGTTCCAAGACTAAAGGTTAGTACTGGAGTTAGTCTTTCACAATTGATTTAAACACACAAATCTGAGGTTGATTTTACAAGATAAAGAGCTGCCAGTGTTTGACTACCTTTAGAAATAAAGCATTTTTTGCAGAAACTGTTGCAGATTTTCTTATAATTATTGTCAGCAGGGAAGGCCAAAGTGTTACAAGGTCCTCTGAAAAAGAACTCTTGAAAGAAAAAAAAAATCAAAGTAGAACTACAAAAAGAGTCAAAAAAGTTAGCAAAGTTAGAGAACAGAGACTATAAGAATATATTCCTGGGAAGGGTTTCTTCTTTCTAAATATGTGTAGGAGACAGTAGACAAGTTCTTTGTAGGCAGGCATCAAGGAAAACAAGGAGATGACAGTCTCCTGTTGTTCTCTTTTTCCACCATTAAAATACCTTTATTTAAAAATTATTACTCCCTCAGCTCTAATTCTTTCTTTATCTTTCTTTCTTCCTCCCTTATTTTTAAGCTAAAGACTTAGATATCTAATAAAAGAATAAATTTCTGCAGATTAGATTATCAGCACTCTGCCACTGCCCCTTGTTTCCTGATGTTTTTGTTGATGTCCTTGTCCTTAGCATCACTAAACCAAACCCCAGCTATCTACTCGGATGTCATTTCTGCTTGTGAGTTCTTAGGAATTCTTGGTTATTCTTGCTTTAACCAGAAGTGTTTGACAATATACTTGATTTTTAAAATAACATCTGTATCTTAGGGTGCCCACCCTAGCCATCATTTTTGCCAAGAAGACAACAGAAAGAGCAGAGAGATCATACTTCAAATCTAGCTGTTGCTTTATCAAAGGATAAAAAAGAAACTTCTTTATTTTATGGAGTGAGTAATACTACTTTGCTGAAACAAAAAGCAAATAAATTCTACTTGGTTTAGTTTGGCTAAATCATTTTGTGGGTACAGAGGTAACCTACGGTTGTTCTGTTGCCATAGTAAAAAAAGAATATGCTCTTACAATGACTCTACCTAAACAATGCTTTAAACAAAATACATCTATTTGTTGATACAGAAATTGTTAAAATGCACATTTCTGGGGGGGGAAAAAAAAAAGAAAATAAAAAAGACTCTCACTTCATCAATTTATTTAATTCAGATCTAAACTTTTGCATTAGTTGAAGAACGTGTTTCACTTCAGCAGCTCTACAAGTGCCTGAAGTCATGGTCCCCCAAGGAATATGCCTTAGTTGCAAACACTGGGGAACTGTCTTTAG
The DNA here is from genome assembly GCA_028571105.1 of Tragopan temminckii. Lineage (NCBI taxonomy): Eukaryota > Metazoa > Chordata > Aves > Galliformes > Phasianidae > Tragopan > Tragopan temminckii. The sequence continues at coordinate 16,795,494 of JAOWBP010001760.1, forward strand.
GAAGAAGAAAAAGCACGTTCTTACAAGTGAGAACATATGCAGACTTGCCAGCCAGAAGGAAATAAAAAGAGAAGCTATCAAACATTGTAAGGATCATTGCTACACTCAGACCAAATTCCTAATAAAGCAACAAACCAGAACTGCAACTGGGCATTTCCTTTTTTTTTTTTTTTTTTTTTTTTGGTGAAATTTTAGGGGAAATTAAAATTTTGCAGTGAAAAAGAAACCTTTTGCTCCTTTTCTCCTCTCCCCATCCCACAAAGAAAAAAAACTACTGAAAATTTTCAACAACAATTTTTTCGATAACAGCAGTTTTATCAGAAATAGTATGCCTTAGGAAATAGTTCTTTCTACCATTCTCCAAAAGAGTAAAATGCTAATATTCAATTTTCAGTTTATAAATTCTCAGAGGAAATTTTGGATTATTTTTACTTTTCTAAGACCAAAGGTGTCAGTTTCCATTTGGGTGATTTGCCTCTACTGCATTTGAAATGAGGCAAAAGGAGACTGCCTATGTGTGGATGACAAAGGAGAATAAAGAATAGCTGTAGACAAAAAAAATTATAGTCAAACAAATTAACCAGAATTTGGGTTGTTACATAAACTGGTAATATATGCTTTCTCTTGGCACAGTTAATTATTAACTGTTATCATTCATGCAAGTGCAAAAGTCTGAAGCAGAGTTAGTATACAAAGCCAGCTGTAGGACTTCTAATTCTGTTTGTCTCTGCCAGACAATCTATCACATCTGTTAAGCTAATTTTCATCAGGAAAATGCTTTGAAATATGTTATTTTAGAATGGAAATGGCAAAGAAAATTGAAGGATACTTATGTGAAACGAGAAAACTGCATCTGGTGGGCTTCTTTGTTAAAATAAATGTTTGAAATATTATTCAGAGCTTCTGAAAAGGAAGATTAAGAAAGTAAACTATCTGGCCTTCTGATACAATTGGATATGTAGTGTATTTATGACAGAGATGCTAAATTTGATATTTGAATAATGTATAAAACCAATTTCTATTCCATTTGCACACCCCAAAAACATTCTGACCTCCTATCTCTGCCTGTTCATCCAATCTACCCATCTGCCAGTAATGAAGCTAACCCTAGTGTCATCATTAGGGCTCAGATTCTACAATGACAGTTCCATTTCTCCAAGTCAGTTTCCTGATAGTTTCCTATTATTCTATGTGTCATGTGAGAGATGCATGTCAGGATATTATGGCTATTTTCTGGCTTTCTTCATTTCAGAGGCACTAGGACATCTCTCTATTTTTGCCTGAGCATCAAGGAAAGTCAGGGTTAAATTACACATGATCATGAAAAATCACAGCAAAACCCGTAAATTTTAAAGCACTCAAAAAATCATGATGCCTAATACTACCCATGGGAAGACAAACAATAGTGGATTCCTAATCTTAAGACCATTTTCAGAACTAACCTTTCTACAGAGCTGCTAACACTTTCACAGTAAAAACAGCATTCCTGTATGACTGAAGACTATAATATCAATTTGTATAAAAATGAACAGTCTATTGGTAAAAGTATTAAGCCAACACTTGCAGCATTTCCAGACTGAGAATTCTAGACTCATTAATTATGTGCTTTTACATCACTGCACCTTTTCATTCAGTTTGTAAATCTGCTTTGAGTGAGCTGGTCCAGAGCTTGGTCCCAATCTTGTGAGTATCTAAATCCCCTCTGCAGAACCTACACCCATCCTGCAGGAGCAAATTCACATTTATCAAGAAACAACAAAATGTTTCAAGGTTCTCAACACAGGGAAAACAACTTAATCAATTAAGATTTAAATCTAAGCTATTACCAAGACTTTGAAACTGTTAGAAAATTGCAAATAAGTTTAAAAAAAAATAAAATCAATCATCATAGGGTGGACCTGACTAGAGTTTCAGAAGCTCTTTACTCTAACGCTTTTTAGGATTTACAATAGACATATAAACCATTCCAGTCATCACAAAGAAGTTCATCTTATTCTATTAAAATTTAAATGGATTACGAAAATTAATGTCAAAAAATACTGCAGTGTTCTTTCTTTGTGGCAAGCCAAATTTATTCTGTTTTAAGCTAATGCTAATGCCTAGAAATTCACTGACTGCAAATAATTGTTGAGCTTGGCTTCGAACATTCCCTTGGTATTGATTATGATTTTCATTGGTTTATTTTTTTCCATTTCTTTTGTCAGTATTTGTCTGTTGCTGCTGCAGATGCTGGCTTAGAAGTCCTGGCTACAAAAACCACTTGGTTACTGCAGTCTTCTTTCTGCCTGTTGTCTTAACAGTGTGTGTAACTTTTGCTGAGTGGCAAGAGACTAACAAATTGGTTCACTGAAGAGGTGTGGAGCTTGCATTCTCCTTTCTCAAGTGCCTCAGGCCTCTCTGTCAATTCTTACTCAACTTGGGATCTATTTCATTAAATATTACTAGAGATTCACCAATCACTTCCACCAGTAATAGTCCTCTACCAACAATTAGAGACAGAAAAAAAACTGTATTACGGTACCTTGCACAAAACGCTAAGTGTATAAAGAAGCCTGGGTCACAAACTGACTTTCATTATTATGGCCACTCTCATATGGAGTGGCCAGCAGGGAAAGGGAAGTGATTGTCCCCCTCTACTTTGCCCCGCACCTGAAGTACTTTATCCAGACCTGGGTCCCTCAGCATGAGAAGGATGCAGAGCTGTTGGAACAGGTCCAGAGGATGGCCAAGAAGACGATCCAAAGGCTGAAGCACCCTTCCTATGATGAAAGGCTGTGGGAGCTGGGCTTGTTTAGCTTGGAGAAGGTTCTGGGGATATCTCATTATGGCCTTTTAGCACTTGAAGTGGACTTATAAAAGGGAAGGCGGGTGACTTTTTACATGAGCTGATAGTGCTAAGACAAGGGGGAATGGTTTTAAACTCAAAGAGGAGAGATTTAGATTAGATATTTGAAGGAAATTCTTTATTCAGAGGGTGGTGAGGCACTGGCACAGCTGCGCAGAGAGACTGTGGATGCCCCTGGAAGTGCTCAAGGCCAGGTTGGATGGGGCCCTGTGCACCTGATCTGGTGCAGGGCAGCCCTGCCCATGGCAGGGGGTTTGGAACTAATGAGCATTAAGATTTCTTCCCATCCAAACCATTCTGTGATTCTATGATCCATCCATCCAATTTCTCATGGCTCATTTAAGCTCAGCTCTGGACCTATACCCATGCTTAGCCTTGTCCTTTGCTGACCTGAATTGCTGACTGGTTTTCCTGGGGGAACCTTTTCCATTGTAGTCATGTCTCCAGACCCATCTTCTGCTGCTGCTCACTGGCATTGCTGGGTGGGCACTGGATTTATTTCATTAGCTCACCATGTCAGGGACTTTCAAGGGACCCCAAGAATAACCCAGACTTGTCTTGGTAGTTTGGGATTGTGCCCTAGTTGTTGGACTGACTGCCCCACCTGCATCTCCCTTAGTTCCCAGCTCACCCCCTCTTGGAGCAGTCCTGCTCTCACTGACACCAGGCACCATTTTGCCCATTAGGAATCTTATGTTTCAGTCAGAGAACTGAGTACATATGGGCAGAATTTACAGAAGGCAGCATGCTGTTCGAAGCTATCCCAGGCCAAAGAAAATGATTAGGAAAAGATACACAAAAATAGATATGTCTTCCTGTAGTTAGAATTAGCTCTCAGTCATCAGAGGCATACTGGAACAGACTAGAGATTCATCCAAGCCAACCCCTGTGTCTCTTTTGGTGACTAGTGACAGGTGTTTACCAAAAGCATACAAGAAACAGTACATATCAAAAGATTCTTCCTTATATATTCTTCTAGAGTTATATAGATGTAGCAGTTCTCTAAGACAAGGTAACATCCAGTTGCTGTGTTTAATATTCCCCAATGGTCAAACTCTCTGTGAGCTTTTGAATCCATTTAGACACTTGACCTCTACAATATTTTATTGTAATGAGCTCCACTATTAAATTATGTCTGGTGTGAACAAGTACATCCTTTCATCCCGAGCCTCCTGCTTGGATACTTTCTACTTCTTGCAGCATTAAAAGAATAATTAAATCACTTGCTAACATGTCTTTTCAATGTACTTGAAATTGCATAGGTTTCTCCCCTATTTCAGACATGGGCAGAAATTACTACTGAAATAGATTGTGCAAGTAAACTTGTGCAAAACTACTGAATATCTGACAGAACCTTAGCAGTTGTAATTTGTTTATCACTTCATGATGCAGTTTTTCCTGAGAGCTCACCAACAGTGAATTTGTCCCACGGGTACTTCCAGCCTCCTAAGAAGCTGGAAGAAGAGAGGAAAGGTCATCAGAAAGCCCAAACACCAGACTCAGGTAAACAAAGTGGCTCTTAGGTGCCTTCCAGGTTTATGCCAAAACACCTATGAATTCATAGTCCAGAGGTACATTCAAGAAACTGGTGGTGATCAGTTTTAAACCAGCAGACCAGAGACCAAATACAATCTCAAACAGAAACATGGGAAAAGAGAGAGAGAAAGCTGATTGAGAGGAAGGAGGACTGATGAGCACGGGTGACAATTGCTGAGCTGTAAAGCAGACAAACAGCGTTGCAAGTGCCCTCCTGTGCTTTTGAGATTGATGTAAGCAGGCGAAGCGTTACAGAAAACATGCTGCATGCAGCTTGAGAGCCTGCATCAGCCAAAGTTCTGAGGAAAAATGGGGCAAAATGGCTTGTTTATGTTTCCAACGGGATCCAAGTGACAGAGTTCAAATCTGGATGTGCTTTATTTGTGTGTGAGGTAAACACACAGGCCAGTAAGGGTTCCTCGATGAAGTCAGCACAAATGCAAAGCATGCCTTCCCACAGTGCACGCGTTTTTGTAAGACAGTAGAACAACAAATAGACCTGACAAAAATAACAAGAAATAAAATACTTTGTGTTCTAAGTTATTGTGAATGTTTATCTAGTAAATACACAGTTCATGTGCCTGAACCATCCAGATTGATTTAATTTGAAAAAAATCTGGGTAGACCATATTCCAGGAGAGACAGGTTTTATTATATTACATGTTACTTCTCTGGATGCACAACAACTCTAAACAGGGTTTTGAAGGCCTGTTTTACTGTGAGGAATATCCCATTTCTCTTGCCTGGGCAGCAGAGCTTACATATTAAAGCAATGGAAGCTTCTGTCCCTTGTGCAGGGTTGTGTTAATTATTTATTAGACCACCTACTCACTAAGAATTCTGGAAAACATTCACTCTGCAGAAAAGAAATCCTTGTTCACACATTTTCAGTTCACAATCAACGTGTAATGGGCTCTTTTTCACTTCTTTAAACAGGAGCTGAGAGCATTTCAGCAGTTACAGTCAGTCAGTGCTCACTCATTTGCTTATGGCTTTACTTTGAAGTGACACAGAGGGGTTAAAATGACTATCAAACAAACTAAATATTTCAAAATAGTTTTCTAATCAGTTATTTGGAAGAAACGCACAATATCATTTTCTCCCCAGTCTGAAAAATAATCTCACTGATACTACATGTTATTTAGGATATGTGTAATGGAAGTCCCTAGCACAGTACAAGGAGTTGTTGGAGCAGGTCCAGAGGAGGGCCACAAAGATGCTCAAAAGGCTGGAGCAGCTGTCCTGTGGTGAAAAGCTAAGAGAAGTGGTCTTGTTCAGCTTGGAGAAGAGAAGGCTGCAGGGAGATCTCACTGCAGTCTTCCAGCACTTGAGGGAGGCTTATAAGCAGGAAGGGAAGTGAGTTTTCACATGGGCTGATAGTGGTAGGATAAGGGGGGCATGGCTTTAAACTAGCAGAGGAGAGATTTAGGTTAGATGTCGGGAAGAATTCTTTACTTGGAGGGCGGTGAGGCAGTGGCACAGCTGCCCAGAGGAGCTGTGGCGGCCCATCCCTGCAGGTGCTCAACGCCAGGTTGGATGGGGCCGTGGGCAGCCTGAGCTGGGGAGGGCAGCCCTGCCCACAGCTGGGAGTTGGAACTAGATGGGTTTTGAGTTCCCTTCCATCCCAAACTTTTCTATGATTCTATGATATTCCAGGTTATGTTATTTTTTTTTTAGTCTCACGATGGGCCTTTAAATATCATCTAGTTAATCACAAGACTTGAAAAGAACAAACTATTGTTAAAAAAAAAGCTTTATTATATTCAATTTAGTATAGATTGTTATTAAAATACTTGAACAATTACTACTTCTTCCTTGCACCAAAGTGGTTTAGTGAAATGATTAAATCAAAACTGCATTTGCCTCTATCTTCACTGCTCTTAAAGAGTTTTTTTCTCCTGATGTAAGTGAAAACATTCTTTCCATAACAGCTCTGTGAATTGCTTACTCAGAATGCTAATATTTTGTATATTCTGCATTTTTATAGGCTGAATTCCTATTTTAGCTCTACGTTACTATAACATTCAGTACCATCAGGTCTGCCGTGAATCTGTTTAATTATTTTAAGTCTGCAAGGAGTAAGAATGTCTTCAGTTAACATTCTGCTGATATTTAACCTCAAAGGCTTTCTGAGAAAACAACAGTATCCTCCACTAATACGTGCTGCTGCTGCTTTTATGTGCATAACAAAGCAACTGAAGATAAAACAGATGAAATATGCAGGTTTTCTATCTGAATTCTCTCCCTCAGCTCCAAATTCACCCACGCAAGTCCAGAATCAGAATTATTGTTTCCTTTAATGAGGCCAAACAGTACTCCTTCTTTTCCCACCCAGACTCACAAAAGAAATATACTTTTGATTTACTGTATATTATTACTTATTTAGCAATTCTGTTCAGCTAAAATAAATAATAAAATCACAAAAAGGTTGTGGTTTCTGTTTACATGAATTTTAAAAAATTCCACTTGCAATTCTACTTTCTTCAGGAGCCACTAATACTATCTGATAGGAAAACTCTCAGACAACATCGTGCATTTCATCCTGGAAATCACCAGTTTAAAAGGTATGCCAAATTCAGTTTGTTAGACTCTCTACTAGATTAAAAGACAACAATACCTTGAAATCCTACAAGTTATGCATCAATATAAAGACCAGAAACATTATAACTCAAATCATTCCCAGATCACTGATAGTATTTCAGTGTTACCTTCATGTTATTGGCCGAAGCCTACACAACAGCATGCACTGCAAATGTTATCATCTAAATTATAGACACAACCTAATCTGCTAACTGATTGAAAAACAAAACAATTATACTATTTCCCAGGCAGTTCTATCATTTTCAAGGCATTTCATGCAATATAAGGTCTAGCACAGCTGAGTCCCACATCTGTGAAAGGACACATTCAGCAGCCCTTCATGCACAAGGGATAAAGCACACTTGTCCTGTCTCAGGCCATTAGAGACCACTTCCTGAGAGCTAGGGCATGCCCACTGTCTTGCATTCACAGGGAAGTCAGGGTCTGTCCAAACCAAACCAATCTCTGAAGGTAACTTGGGTCATCCAGTGATGTTTTATAAGGCAGAATGAGACATCTGAACCTTCCAACTGAAACCACAAGATTACTCTGAAACCTAGTTTAATGCCACCCTAAATCTAGACTTCCCTGGTCCAGTTCTACCTTAGGGGTATTATTAATGCTGAGAGTTCACTTTTACGCAAAATTAAGCAAAGTCAGCTCAACACTGTTAGAAATAATTCTGAATCCAGCCTTAAAAAAAATGTATCTATAAATAGTCTTGAATTTCATCAGCCTCTGGAAGACAAACTGCTGAATCATAACCCGAACCCAGATCAGATTGCAGAGGCATCAGGTAATATCCGTCTTTGTTCCACTTTAGGCACACACCTCTGCACAGGTGTTAATTGCACAGGTGTTCATTGGCAGTTCTTTCGACCCCTACTTTAACCATCATGCTAAGGCAGTCTTGATCATTCCCATAAATATTTCCCAGAATGACTGGAAACTGGAGTGACCTGGTCCTGGCAGAAGTCAGCACTCAGAGGGCAATTCAGAGCCCTGATCTTCACTGTTGACATCTAACTGTGCTACTAGAAGACACCCTAAGAAGCCCATGGGAGATAAAAGCTGCTTATTTCTTTGACCAACATTAGCAGATATATCTATTGATGCAGTGATTAGTGAGACACAAACTTTATAGGTGGCACTCACTGGGTTGCAAAAGAAAGAGTTGCAGGGACTATTTGTTTGGCTGAATTTCAAGCAGTTCATACTCAGGAGATATCTGTTGATGCTTCAAGCCCTGGCTAGATTTTGGCATGCAGAAAACACTACCTGCAGAATTCAACCTCTAGCCTGGGGCATTTCTCTGGTATTCCTGAATGATAAAAATGGGATTCATATTTGAACAGAACTAAGGATTCTTTTTTTCATGTTGACACATGAAAGTAAAAGGAACTTACTGGAGCTGAAGAACAGGCAAAGCTGCCTGGAAATAGAGCTTCATCCTCTCAAGACAGATGTGGAAGAAACACCATAAATTCCCTGTGCTTAATTAGAATTCGGGTTAGTAGCTGAATGTTACCAATAGCAGATGCTATAAAACCTGCAGCGCAGCTTGAGGTTACAGATAGACAATCTATCCCTGCATTGCACCATGGTGGATGATGGTCTGATATATGAATTTATATTTCAAGTTTGGAAATTCAGTCTGTGACTGCTTCACAGAGCGTATTTGTCTTGCTTCAAGATTAAGGAAAAACTGTGATCACCTGCAAGCCGTAACTGCTGTGAAACCTGACTGCAACCACAGAAGGCAACATTTCTGTATAGACAAATGCTGTGCAGTCAAAAATGCCTGAGAGAGCAGAGCTGCAGTGGAGGCCTGGGGTTCAGAGGGTCCTTTTTGTTATTTAAATAATTCACAGGATGGTACTGATCAGAGAAGAGATTTACAGCTTTGATATGTGGCTTATCATTTTCATTTCTGGCCTATTATGCCATTTCAAAGAGAATGGTATAATGTGAAAACAGGCTACAATTTTAGAAGTGACAAAAACAAGGAGTTGAATGTTTCAGAAATAATCTCTGTTGAACAGATTACTTTCAGTGGTTCTTTGCTTCTGTATATTCAATTGGCTGTGATCGTTGAAAATAGCCAAAGTGATACACAGTCTATGTTTTTCTTAGTCTGAGAATACTAAACTGCAGTCCCCTAAACAACTACGGTCAAGTGGCTGAGTGGAGATGCTTATCTGCAACAAAAAGTATCAAGCCCTTTATTTCTCCAAGGTTTCATTATAGAGAAGTATTATATTTCACCAGACATCAGTGAGAACTGCAGAAGCAGAGCATCCCTAGAAGCAAGGCTGCTCTCCAGCCAAGTGGGCTGTTCTGCTCAGCTCCAGGGCTCCTCTGGCTCACAATGCCACTCATCAGTATACTGCCACAGTATCAGTATCACTCATCAGTATCATTTTCCAGTGTTGGTGATCTGTGTTGTGTCCCTGCAACGTGGATGGATGGATGCTGGACGCTAACCAAAGAGCACTAAAATCAGATCTCTCCAATTGACTAGAGTTATCCTAATTCTGCCCTTACCCCCATCATGTTTGTTCTTTACCTGAAGAACATACAGGCAGTAATGTTAAAAGGGTTGAGTTTTTGTCTTATGTTTTAAAAGAGACCTGGTCCACAACAAAGAAGCACATTTCCTCATGTTTTATTTTCTTCTGCAGCAGAAGAACAAATCAATCAATATTACTTTGAGTTGAAAAATCTTAACTGCCTCTAAGTGAGATATTTGCAAAGTGTTGGAACAATTAATTATTATAATATTAAATTTATTAAATTATTGATTATTAAATACCATGAAGCTTCTTTGTAAATTGTGACCGTTTTTTTTTTTTTTTTTTCTTTTACCTCATGAAGATATCACATACAACTTCTGAATCACACTTTAGAGAATAAAGTGGTTTGAGCTGCTTGGATTCCAGACTAGAAAAAGACTGGGATCTTAAACATTGAGCAGTAGCCCACTTTTTGCATTAACAGCTCTTCATAACTGTTGCTATTTTCAGCTAGCAACAACTGTTGAAAATTGGTGTAGTATTCCTTCGCAGGATTTGGTTATGGCCAAATGATATATGATAAAATGAGGCCAGAGAAGAAGAGGTTTTTGTGTCTTTTCTCAAGCACTGAGCCCAGAGTAAGGGGCGAAAAATAGTTTAGTTTGTATTGCTAATAAGCCCATAACTGTGAGAATAATAATAATAATAAAAAATACCACGAGCTGACTATAAGGGTACCAATGAAATAAAAATGAAGGGAGAGAGTAGAAATAAATTTTGTGCTGTGAGAATTAAAATATTCATAGGAAAGAGAAAGCAAGTTGTTAACTCTTGAAGTAGCCCTGGTGTGAACAGCAGGTTGGACCTCCAGAGATCCCACCTAACATAAGTTATTCAGTAGCTCCGTAGTTTAGAGGTAGTGAGTACTATGTTGTTCTGGGATAGTTGAAAGTGCATTTTCAAAGCAATCATTTGTACAAAGTGGAGTTTCTCCAATAAGAGAGAGACAGAGTATGCCTCTGCTGGCGGGTATGCATGAGCCTCAACACCTGCATCCTACTACTAGGACCACCCACACTTCTCCCAGCCAGGTCTCGAAGGCATCTGGTTCTAGATAGGAAAATCCAGACACAAAATTCTATTGCAGTTTCACCTGAAAATAATTAAAAGCTCGAGAGAATTTTAATAGGATTGTGCATTTTTGAGGTCTTTGGAGACAGTTTTAATTGGCTTGATCTTTTGCAGGCACTTTTAGTTAAAGCAAATTGAGCAAGAGCCAGCATCATCTTAGCTTGCAGCTCATGGTAAGATTTTAATGTAGTTCCAGCAGATACAAGACTCACAAACTTATCCTCACAGTCAGCACAATCTGCCTGCATTCATATTTGCTAAACTGTTTCCAACTCAGTTAAAAAAGATTTTTTTTTTTTTTTTGACAAACTGTACAAAACTGTCTGTCCTTAAAAGGGAATAAAATGTGATTTTAAATATCCCAAAGCTACCTCTAAGCCATCTTATACATTTATGCACAACTTTAGTATTGCACAGAGATGTTAGGAATCATCTTAAAAGTAAGATAGCTTAAGTGGCACAGGTTGTGCCGGGGAACAATTTGCCTTCCCAACATCAAATATGTTTGTTACAGCAAGTCATCATATGCCAGAACCACAGCACATCATGGGATGCTAAGGGTGAAGCCAAATTTCAAACCCTTCAGATTTCCCAAATATGACTCCAACAGGGCTTTGGAAGTGGATGGCACCGTGAAATCTAACGAAGAGTTAAAAAGAAAACAAACAAACAAAAAAAAAAAAAACAACAAAACAAGCAGAAACCTTTTAGCAACCCTCAATCCCCTGCTAGGGTTTCATGACAAGAGAATTTAATCTTGGCCCCAAATCTGGCCATCAGTTTAACCATGTACACATAAGTAAAATACACCGTGTGGTGCTGGGGTGTGGGAACACCTTTCCTTGTCTGTGGTGACATGCAGCAGCTGAAAAAAAAGTGAGCTAGATGCTGTGTTGAGAGAGGAATGCTCTTCATATCTCAACCATTCTCTGCTTGGAGGCAGGACCACAGAACCCTTAAGCAGAGGATTAGTATAACAAAACCATAGCGAAAGGAAAGAAACAGTGTATTTCCAGTGAAGAAAACTACTTCTTTGGGTGCAGTACTACACTGGCTCTGCTATGCTGTTGCTACTTCTAAAAAAATCCAGCCAACCTTAGTTTTGGGATCATGCAACAAGAAAAAAAAAACAAAAAACAGTACCGTATGTGTTCGTACGGACTTCCTGAACCTCTCTTAGGTCTTCTATGTGACAAGTGTTCGTGCATATTTAGGGTGATTCACAGGCTAAAAATCCTCACAGGCCTAACAGAAATTAAAAAGATTTTTATTTTAAAATGGTTGCTACCCTAACGAGTATCCAGGAACGTATTTCCTGGCTTGTACAATACATATTTTGTATGTTATGGAGTATAGCACATAACAGTGTGTTAAACTGGACATTCTCATTTCTAAAGAAACTGCAACAGTGAGAAGCAGCGTTATGCTCCTGCAGCCACCAGCAGTAACACTGCTCTCCTGCTTTTGCTAGCTCATGTCCTTCAGCGCTCAGATTCTTGTGTGGATGCACACCTCTCAGCATAGAATTTTCCACAAGAAAGAAAAAAGAGAAGAAAAAGAGGAGCTTCCTGCTTTCTGTTGCCATTAATTAGCCTATTTCACCTTAGTGCTAAAGCCATGAATCAGCATTACATAGCACTGGGCACTGCACAAATTGAACAAAAAATATTTCCCCTGTCTCAGATATGTTATAATTTAAGCCTGGAGGGCAAATGACAGTGAATGCTAAAACATCCTGGTGGGCAAAACCATAAACAACTGCAAATAAATTCAGTTCCAAATTTTCTTCAGTTTTCACTCAGTTCTCACTTGAGGAAAAAAAAAACACTCCCACTGCTAACAGTGATAACCCTTAACTAAATGAGGACAGAGTTAATCTACCTTCCATGAAATCCCACACAACTTGTGAGCAAAATCAGGGCCATTTGTCTTGCCTTGCCTCTGATGTCTGCCTCTCTCCCTCCGCCTGTCTGAAGGAACTTTTCTGTAAGTACTGGAAACAGCTTAAGCAATTTATCCAGAAAATAACTTGTTTGGGTGCACCAAATTGTAATCAGAATTGGGTATATCATGGGGTGTAAGATAGAAAACACTGAAATCAACAAACTAAGATATAGCTGGAAGTTGGAGTGAATGATGGAGGAGGAACTTTTATTGAATACATAAAAAGAAACAAAACAAGGCCAGTGAGAAATGAACATTTACTAACAAACAGTGGTGTAAACAAGCTTTGGTGCAACACGTAAATTAAAAACAAACAGCTCGAGGAGCAGGGGCACTAACAAAGCCAGGACACCTATTGATTTCTGTTTCAGGTCCTGGTTCTGACTGAAACTTTTACCACCATGGGTGTGTTTTCTTAGTCCTCCTCTCTCCCTAAGTACAAACTGTGACTGCCATCCAGTAAGAGACCCACTATTCTTCACCTTTGTCTACCTCCTTATTTTCATTGGCCTTGCAAAAACTCCATATTTTTGTGGTTAGACTCCCCTTATTATATTGTATTGAAAGTAACTGATAGATTCAAAAAGCTTCTACCAAACAAGTGGATATGCAGGCGAATACATCATGCTTCTGCCCAGCATGATCTTACAAGCTTCAATTCTCTTCAGGGAAAAGCCAAAAAAAAAAAAAAAAAAAAGAGTTAAAGGCTGAAAATCATTTAGTAGAATAACAAAAATATGGTATCAAATGAATTAGGTTTCCACACCACGTGAAAAGGGACACAGTCATCTTCTGCTACCCTACATCCCACTTAACATCCATTTAGTTCTACTCCCAGTTACACAGGTAGGCTTCAGTGCAGGATTCCTGAAACCTGTCAACCTGCCAAGAACCGTTTGGATGAAATGGCAACGTGGGCTATCAAACGAAAGCTTCTGATCTCCAGATCACTTGAACCAAACATTTTAATACGAGTAAGTTCTGTCATCTTCGTAAGACAGAATGGTAAATCAAGAACTGCATAGTGTTGGTACGCTGAAAGAGCAGAAGGTATGTAGAGTACTGCGTATCTATATTAGAAAGTGAAAATTTTTATGTGTTGACCGTTGCTAAAAGGACCTACATATAGGAGTCCTGTTTCTAACATCCAAGTTAAACAACCTCCTCAACAAGCATTAGTCCTGCACCAGCGCTCAGCACAAGTCACCCCTAATCAATGTCCCTGTTCTCTACCTATTATATTGCTTTCTCTGACTGCAGTTCAAACTCTTCTGTGCAAAAAATTACTGATAAGAAACTTATCACATTCCTACTTTTCACTATCTTCAAGGTAACACTTCCTTTGCAGTTCCACTTCTGTAATCATGTAAGTCTGGATCCTGGCACTGCTACAGTAATATCTGCTTCTGCCTGGTCTGAGAAAGAAAATCTGGATTTCCTGGGCTCTGAAAGAAGGTAGGAACATGCTGCCAAACTCCCACATGCATAAAAATGTTCATTTGGGCATCACTGCAGATATGGGGATGAGCTGAAGCATAGATTCTGTGCTTCCCACCTAAAGTAACAGAGAACAGGCAACAACTGGGGCTATCCATAGACCTTCTGTGACAGCACTGCAAGCAGTGCAATATGAAGCAGAGGAGCAGAGAGCTGGAAGGGATCCCAGCACAGGGCACAGAGAGACTCCAGCATACTGGAAACTATCACCTCTCCAAAAATCAACTCACTGGAAATCAGAAACATGCCCATGCAGAAATTCCCAAGGCCAGTTAGTGGGGTTCAAATAACTGTTTATTATTATTATTTCACGATTTTGGCCTAGCACCTCAAAATTCCTCCATTCTACCCCACCTCCCAGCCCTGTGGTTCCTCCTTTTCCAAGTCACAGGTGAATGCAGGAAGGACACAGAAAGAACTGTCTTTTGAAGAACCGTTCTCTCCTCTGGTTGTTTATGGGTTGTTATTGAAACATTTCCACATATATGCTTCTTGCAGAATATAGGATCTTTAGCAACATAACTGCTGCTTACAAGCAAAAATATAAAGAAGTGGAAAACATAAAATCAGCCCAGCAAGAAGGTCCAGCCATACAGAACATTGCTTTTTAAGACTAAATAAATCGCAAGGTAAATACCAAGCATAAACATCTGAAGTACATCGCTTACCACTCAAGAGATCACAGCAAATTTCCTGCACACTGTGCTTGGTTTAAGAATTTAGTCGTTGTGTTGCTAGGTCAGGAGGATCGGCTTTGCACTGGCTCCCAGCACTAAGCAACAGCATTGAGCTTGCAGAGTCCTGGGTTGATCTTGGCCCAAGTACTCATCCTGTCTTCTGGCACAGGTTTAAATGAATTTTCAAAAAGATATTCAAACTTCAATCTTTGTACACCCATTCCTATGGAGAACTTCATTTACTCTTAGTTGTAAACAATTTGCAGCATAAAGTATAAGGATGATTTTGAGCAGTTTGGTTCTTTAATTTCAGGTGCTTTTTTCTTTTTCTGAGTTGCACATCAGTCACAATCTTGTATATAAACTTAGAGGAATTTTTAAAAGTACATTCAAATCAGTTTATGCAAGAGCAAAATTAGAAGAGGGAAAACATTTGGCTTTTTCATTTTTAATTAAGAAAGTGCTGCATGATGGACATTTAATTTATACCGCTGTCCATTGGCAAACTGTTATTACAACATTCAGGTGAAATTGTCTTTTTGGCAGCTGTTCATTACTGAAAATTAGGTTACATACACAATAATTGGATTTAGGATTTCTTATTTTATTTTTTTAATAAGATACAAGGAACAGAAATAACACCAAATGAATCGGAGCATGGATGCCTAATTACTAGCAATCGAAGCACAACAGATTATCTCATTCTTTGTCAGATGAGCTACATTAAACGACAGTGCAGGTCCAACAAGTAGCACATACTTCAAAGTATATTTATATATATATATGTGTGTGTGTGTGTGTATGTGTACACACAAACATACACACACACCTACCTTCTGTGTGACACTATCCCATTCAGACAAAGTTCTCTTGTCCTTGTTTGGACAAAGGAAAAGTGTAAACTAAAGTGCTTTAGATTTTCTAGACCAGCACAAGCTATACCTAGCCACTATAAACCACAGTTCTCTCCTCTAACCCCACAGACTTCTCATTGCTAATCTCACAGACCAACTGGCAGAGAATGAAAACAAACTTTTGCTATGAAGGAAGAGAAGCAGACAGAAAAAGCACCCTTTTACCATACAGAGTTGCAGAGAAAAACAGAGACTATTTACAAAAGTATGATAAACTCTCTTTTAAAGAATGATAGATAGCTATAAGCACTGTTCTAGCACATCATTTCTAAATCGAGAACATTTACAAGGGTATGTTACTGATGTCATTTCTTCTGATTTACTATTTCTGAGAGGAACAAGATGATTTTATGATTTAAATAGAAGATCCTGCATATATAAAAAATAATGTAACTGTGTTTAAAATTGATAAATCTTACACACTTGCTCACACAGGAGCACAGTTTTAGTGGATGAAGGATCCTGTGCAGGTATGCTCCTACCATGAAGTTAGACTTTCCTCAGCAAAATAAATATACAGGATCATAGAATATCTTAGGTTGGAGGGGACTTGGAAGACCATCCAGTTCCAACCTCCCTGCCATGGCCAGGGCTGCCCCCCCAAGCTCAGGCTGTCCAGGGTCCCCATCCTACCTGGTCTGAAGCCTGCAGGGATGGGGCACCACAGCTTCTCTAGGCAGTGTCAGGGCCTCACCGCCCTCTGAGTAAAGAATGTCTTCCTAACATCTAACCTAAATCTCCTCTCTTTTAATTTAAAGCCATTCCCCTTATCCTATCATTTACAGACTGTATATTTTAACATGACCCTCCTCCTGCTTATAAGCTCCCTTTTAGTACTGGGAGGGCTTCAACGAAGTCTCTCTGGAGCCTTCTCTTCTCCAAGTAGAAGGAGCCCAGCTCTCTCAGTCTGTCTTCTTAGAAGAGGTGCTCCAGCCCTCTGACCACCTTTGCGGCCCTCCTATGGACCCGCTCTAACATTTCCAAGTCTTGTGCTGGAGGCTCCCAGCCTGGACTCAGTACACCAAGATGGGGCCTCACAAGGGCACAGCAGAGGTGGACAATCACCTCCCTCTCCCTGCTGGCTACCCCTCTTCTGACTCAGTCTGGAATACTGATGGTATATAAATAAATTTGTGCATATACAGCGTGCTTCTTGCAAAGATGCTTTGTATAGAGTTATGGGATACTATAGGTTTTAAGAAGTGCCTGCAGACCATCCAGTCCAATCCTTGCTCCCACCAGAACTAGTTCCTGAAGCTCAGTAAGTTGTTCAGAAATTGAATGACCAAGGTCCAGAGCATCTCCCAGCTGATGTTGATGACAACCTCACAAACTCTCTTGGCAGCCCATTCTCATGTCTGATCTTTCTCATTTTCTGACCTTCCTCATTTTCTTTGCCTTTTGTTGTGTACCTGTGAGAGGCTGTGTGTTCCCTATGACTCCCACAGGGTAGTGTGGCAGGGTTCAAGAGCCCTTCCCTGCAGCTCTCCTGTTCTGAAGAGCCCAGAACTAGGCCCGGTACTCCAGATCGAGTCTCACGAACACCGACTGGAGAAAACGAAGAGCTTCCATCCTGCGAGCACGTCCCGGTCTGCGATTGGGCTTGGGTGCCAGCAGGCTGCGCTGCTGCCCCGCATTCAGCTCTGAGCCCCCCAGTGCCGGGCTCTGTCCTGCAGAGCTGCAGCCTACGACCTGGAATAGGGTCATTTCCTCCCAGGTGCACGTGGGGCTTGGTTTCTGCTGAACTTCCTGAGGTTTCTATCCGCCTGTTCCTCCATTCCAAAAATACTTTGGAAGGCCATACTGCAGATGAAGTTACTTTCTTCTACTGGAACTATTCTTTCAAGACCCACCTGAATGCCTTCCTGCGCAACTTACTGTAGAGAAAGTGCTTTAGCAGGGGGGTTGGACTTGATGCTCTCCAGAAGTCCCTTCCAACTCCTACAGTGCAGTGATTCTGTGATCACAGAATGCAACTGAGGTTTGATGAGCAGTGATTTCTCTTCCCACAGCCACACTGGCTGTTCCCAGCCACCTCCTTCTCCCTAGAAAAACATCTTCTAGGGTGTTTGCTCCATGATCTTCCCAGGAACTGAGCCTAGACCAACCAGCTGATAGATCCTTGGCTTCTCCTCTTTCTTTTTGAACATGATATTGTCCTTTCCCAGTAATCAGGAGCATCACCTGACTGCTACCACCTGCCTAGGATGGTGATAGTGGCCTCACAATGGCATTGGCCACTTCCCTTGGTGCACCGTGGATACATCCCATCCTGTCCCATGATGGTGAGCATAGCCACTTTGACTCAGTGGCCCTCTGCTGCAGCGCATAACACTTCTGTCATAGAATCATTGAGGTTGGAAAGACCACTAAGATCATCTAGTCCAGACATCAACCCATGCCTGTGACCACTCTAGACTATGTCCCTCAGTGCCACATCTAGCCTTTAATTGAACACCTCCAGGGACAATGACTCCACCACCTCCCACGGCAGCTTGTTCCAATACAAATCTTTCAGAGAGGAAATTTTTCCTAATACCCAACATGAACCTCTGGTACAATTTAAGGCCGTTACCTCTTGTCCTGCCAAAGTCCTCAGGCTCTGCCTCTAGGCAAAGCAAAAAGGCAGGGTACAGACCAAAACTTGGGAGGCATCTTGATCTCCCTCCAGATTCTCCTGCAATTCAGTAGCAGACCCACACACAGAGTTATTACACATGCACAAAATGACCAGGTTCTGTATGCACATCATCTGTCTCATTCTTGTAATCCACTGCACATGTACTGTCTGGCTGCTGCCAAACGGCTGTAAGCAGACTACTCACTAAATCACAAGGTCCCATAAAACACAGGCAAGACATGCACTGCTGGCTCTGCTTGCCAGTGTTGAACTTCTGACTGTTGAATCCAAGGAACTAAATATGACATATTTCTTAGTTTCTTGATTTATAGTTTTATTTAATACTTGGAGAAAAAGGAAAGAAATTTTTTTTTTTTTGAGGAAATTTTTCATAACAGGATTCACATTTCTAATGAAACTAAATAGATTGGTAGGATTCAAAGAAAACTGGAATCAAAGTTAGTGTAGAAGTCTGAAAC
The DNA here is from genome assembly GCA_028571105.1 of Tragopan temminckii. Taxonomy (NCBI): domain Eukaryota; kingdom Metazoa; phylum Chordata; class Aves; order Galliformes; family Phasianidae; genus Tragopan; species Tragopan temminckii. The sequence goes on from JAOWBP010001760.1 coordinate 16,814,230, forward strand.
TATCAGAAATTGAAGTCAAACTGTTGTGCAATCATATTGCATATGATTATACATCTCACTTATTCATACTTTCTCCTTACCGCTACCTCAATGGAGCACAAATACTGAAGTTTAAAGAGATGATAATCCTTGTATGCAATGCCTTTCTCAGAGACTCGTGGATTTTAACTTTCTAGGTGAAAATGATAAAAACCACACCAAGCAGCTAATCTAACAGAGAACCATGTTCTTTTTATCTAGCTTATGCCTAGCAGGTATAACAATACGTACAAATTACATGTGATGTTAGTAGAGTAATAGCTTTATAGTTGTTTATAAGCAGATTCATGTAATATGTGCATACAATTCAGCACAAGGGCAAAGCATACACAGAACTTATGGGCACAACCAGGTAACCATGCATATGATGAAGACATCCTTCAGAACAAAACGTTACTTCATGCACCTGGAAGGGACATACTGTCAGTTCTCAGAATTAATTTCCACTGTTCTTCATCCAAAGGAAGAACTACATTTTCAGTCAGTGCCCTTCTCATATGTACTAGGGTTATTTCTAGTAGAGCGAGCCTAATTTTCACCCACATTCATC
>JAOWBP010001760.1:16817316-16830080 GCA_028571105.1 Tragopan temminckii
CAGGAAAAAAAAAAAAATTAAAGATCGGACAAACATGTTTTACCTTGTACCTCAAACACTGCCTGACTCAGATTTCTGGCTTGACTTCACCCAGTCCCTCTGCCAATACAAATGTTAAAGCTTTCCAATTTTTTTGTTTGTTTCTGTGGTTTTGTTGTTGTTGTTGTAAGAAATATATATACTCAGATAATTTCTCATTTACCTGTATAGCAGGGGGTCCCGACACTATTCTCAAGAGTACATCTGTGAGTACAGAGGAAACATTTAAATAAATAGGAATTCTGTCTGCATACCATCTGTAACAGGTCATGGCGTTGAATCCATGGATTTAGAGCCAACATACCTGGTTTGAAAGCAATAATCTACAAATGACACAAAAGATATCAAAGCAGCAAATCCTGATTTAGGTGAAATTGAACTCCATATCAGAAACATCACATTAGTACTTGTAACATCTTTACTTTCTTTTGCCCAGATCACTACTGCTCAGAGCTGTGTTTCTTTAGGTTTGTTTTAGAGTGCTCTGTATTGTATTTCAAGGGTTACAATAGCAAAATTATTTTATTTACTCTCATTTAAATTCTTACAATTACATTATTAATTCTTTAACCTCCTGTGTATTTAACAGGAAAAGGAATTTTCTTGAAAAGAGACATTTTAATCTGCTCATATTTGCCACCAGATTCATCAAGGCTGTCTGGTAGATGTGTAAATAGGGAAGTGGCTTAAAACTGTACCCCAGATAAATATCTGCATTTTGTCTTTCATATCCTTCTCTCTTGCTGTCAGCGTTGGGTGTCTTTATGTCCTGGAAATGGGCAGGATGGAGTATTTTACTTGTAGCCCACAGGGGTGAGTTTCTTGCTGTCTTTTTTGCTGTAGGTCTCTTTCCAGATCCCAGTGCACATGCATTCATCTCTGTGAACAGACCAATTTTATCACCTTTTCACTGTTCCCACAACATAAAGCTTTGTCCTGAATTGAGCAGGCCTCACGAAGGGCTGCAATTATGCCCTGAAACTGTTAAAGTGCTATTTGATCTAAATAGCCTTATGTTTTCTAAGCCTGGTATTTGTCTGTCTCTCTATCCTATCTCAAAGCACACTGTGTGTGCCTGAGATGGTGGCAGAAAGGTACATCTCACCACATGAGGCAGGGGAACTACACTGATTTCATCCTCCCACAGGATCCCAGTCTGATATTAAGCCACAGAAACCTCCTTGGAAAACACATGTGATGACTCAAAGGATGAGCATTCACCACAGAAATGAGAGATGCTTACTCCTAAACTTCATGCTCTGCCGTTTCTTTCAAACTATTCATGTTGAAATGCTTTCACGAGCAACACAATGCATCACTCAAAGATAAAGGTTTACCATCTTCTACTGGTAACTGAATAAACTGCTTTTCCTCTAACATAATGCTGATAATATAGTGCAGTTTTCCAGAGTTTTGAGTATTCTTTACAAAAATCTTACACCAACTTAACTGCAATTTCCTCCGATCCCTCCTTTACTTTTCCCACAGAGTATCTGGGAATATGCACAAATGCAGACCTGCTTTGAAGAACCTTCCGTCATAGGAAAAAGGCACATCCTATATTTTACTGATACAAACATCATCCACAATTTTTGGCTACAGATTATTGAACCTCAAGATATCGTTTGACAAGCTCTACATTTTCCAGCTTTCAACCACTAGGGATTAAACCTAGATGAGATCCTCAGGCTGCCTTGCAACACCTGTTTAAAAGAGCTCAATAGATTCTACTATGATTTGAAAGTCAGACAGTTTTCTGTAAATTAGGATGATGTTCTGACTTCTAAAAGGCATATGATTTCCAAAGAATCTACCTCTGATATTCTTCCAACAGAGATACGCTAGATCAATTTGTTTAAGGACTTCATTTTGAAAACTACAGTGTATGTTCTTTAAATATAGCTCTCCAGCCAGAATTAATGAAACACTGCATTACATGGAGCTCATGCAATCTGGCAGATAAATCTCTAGTCCTACAGAGGTTTACTGCAAGAATTGCAGAGACTTCACCAGGGTGAGGATTTCACCTGATGTGTTGTAAAATGATGGAATATTCTCCAATATATTGCAGCACACGTAAAGACTCTTCTATGTCCTGTATATCACTGTCCTTAAGAGACCTTTATCACAATAATCTGAATATGAAAGCTCTCACCAGTTAAACTGTTGAACCCAAGTAGTGTTAGGATTTGCTAAGAGAGAAGGTAGAATTTTGTTGTTCCTGGTAACAATACCTACTCAGCAGCTCTAGAACAGATTGGACTGCAAGATGTCATCCACGGACACCATCCCTATTCTGAGGCATTTACTGTAAATGTTAGCAACGAACATCTTGTCTCAGAAGAATTTTTGCTGTTAATCTATCAATAGATTATTATGATACATGACTTTGGGCCATTATTATTATATATATCATAATTAATATATTATATTTAGTAAGTGTACTGCATGTTGTCTTGGGACATGGGATGTACCATTTGTTGGATATGATTTATGGTTCATTACTTGCAAAGAATCATCAATAAAACTACTGCCAGTGATTAAATGTCGCATATTTCGGTGTACTGAGATGAGTAGTTATTAAAAAAAAAAAATCAGAGCTGCATTAGAATCCACATGACAAATTGAGTTGTTTTTTTTTTTTTTTTCTTGCACTGATATATCTATAACAATTTTTAAGGTACAGTGTTGTCAGCTAAGTACTCTTAGAGGGATGTAAAGCATCCTTTAATTATAAAATTCACAATTTATTTCCACAAAATCTAGAAGAAGCATGATTTATCATAGCTATCTGTACTATTGCCTATCATTGCTAGATCTCAGTTGTTTTTTTATTTTTATTTTTGGTGCTCTGAAAGGGTATCCAGTGTCTTGACTGTAAAGAACCAAAATTATGTGAGGATAAAGACACAGTGATGCCAAATGGAACACCCAGAGATGGGATGGGTGTTAACTCCCAGGAACTAGGTATGTTCTCTGTCTTAAGATTCACACTGCAGATCACTGAATTAGAAGGAAAATGACTAAAAAAAATTGTGTTGATATGAATATACTTTCACTGCTTGTACGCTTCATGCAAGTCTAGATCTGAACTATATGCATCTGATTATATTAATACCTTGAGATTACCATTTTCTCTGAAATGAAAAATTGCTTTCAACTCTTGTGAGTTTTTCTTACGATTCTTTCAGCAGAGTAGTCATAGATGCTAAAATCCACTGAATACAAAAAAAAAAGACAAAGCTGCCAAAAAAGAAACGTAAGTGGCCTGATGCATCCAAGTCCACTAAGCTGGCACTCCTGTTATTTCCATGCCAGGTGTTCAGGATGTCTAAACTAGGTTGTAAGGACTGATGATTCCAAAATGAGAAGAAACCCATCTGTTTATGAACTCTCAAACTCCAGGTGTGAGGCTTAAAACGAAATACTCCCACATTCTTCTGCTTTATCACTGACGAGTTTGATAATGGCTGACAAGTCCCTTCCTGTTTGGAAAATTTCTGATAAAACATTCATATCCTGGCCCCATCAAGCTAAAGACCAGAAGGCCCTGAACTAAGTTACCTCCAAACGAAGAAAGCATTGATAAAACACATCTTTCTCAGCATTTTCAGATAGTGAAGGTATTATGAGTCAAGAGTGTAGTTCATGGAGTGCATTCAAAAAGTCATATTGAGATCCTCTTGGAGATTTTCATATACAAATATAAGTACTAAGTTTCAAGGATTTTCACAGATTATTTACTTTATAAGCCTGTAGTATATTGACATTTTCCAGTATACTTGAGGAAAACAGCTAATGAAACTGTCTTGGTTTCTCAGCAAGGCAAGAGCTCTCCAAAAATAATGCATGGAAAACCTGTTTTATAGCAGTAGGATCTTCCAAAGACAGGCTACTATGAGGCTTTGAAATCAATATTTTCCTAATAAAGCTTTCCCTGTACTCAAACATAAGTGAAAGTTTGCGGCCTAAAATGAACAAAACATATGAAAACTGTTCAAGAGTTAATGCTCAGTTACCATTCAGTATTAAGCAAATGGTTATGTTCTTCACTAAGTGAATACGTTCTGAGAAATCAATACCTTAATGTTTTTTGGCATCTCACAATATTGTCAGTATTAACATCAGAGTAAATCAAATGGTTTTCACTAGGTCAAAACTATCTTCCTTTTCACACATATAAGTACCTTCAAGGTCTAGTGTTAAACCTAAGTGCTCAATTGCTGGCATAGGACCATGCATCAAAAAAATGTGTCCCTATCTTCCTTATTATACTTAAAAACCTATTCAGATAGAAGATAGTCTATTTTTAACAACCTACTTTTCCCTTCCTCTTTGATCTCTCTGAGAGCTGCTGACAAGTTAAGTTTTTTTGATCACTGTTTAAAAGACAGAAAGGTTAACAGTTATATAAAAGAACTAATTCTTAAAACAATTTTCAGAGCCTGTAGCACTGCAGAGCTGCGGAGCACAGGCTCACTTAGGCTAAAAACAGGAATGCTTTTTGCAAGAACTTCCACTCACTAGATCAATCTCAGACTAGATATGGGAACCTTAAGAGAGAAAGGTGAAAGCCTGGAAAGTAGTTTATCACAAGCACTTTATTCATTTGCCACCTGTGAAAACCAGAACTACCATAATGCTTCCAGAATAACAAAGCTTTCAAAAATGAACTCCAGTTTTAAGCAAGTCAGAGACCTTTTCAGTGTGAATATAGACATTCTTAAAGCTACTTTCACATTTGAAATCACTGAAACTGTCCATATAGATATAAAACGTGAGAATCAGGTGACAGGACTTCTAAGGTCTGATCCTCTGTCTCTGAACCTCAGGGCTCAGACCCTTATTTCTAAAATCCATCTGTTCAGCTTCCTTCCACAGTTAACGTGAAGAGCCTGTTAGCTTTTGCTAACAGCAGCCTAATGAATTTGAGCTCTTGAAGTGGGCCCCCAGGTAGGTGGGATGAGTTTTGGCCCACCTACACAAGGCTAGACGCAATCCTTGACTTCTGCATCCTTCAAGCTGGCAATCAATATTTCAGTAGCATTTCCATTATGATTTATTTAGCAAAATACATCTTCAACAAATATACCCTTTTCTCTGCCCTGATTTCCACAACACTGAATGCTGTTAGAAGACAAACTTTATTCATGCGAGGAAATGACATTTTAAAATAAGCAAAAAAAAAAGACCTTTGAACCTAAATTTCGTATTCATTTGACCTAAAAAATATCCTAGTGAATGGACTTTCAATTCCATTTTGAAAAATAAATCAGAAAACTGAAAGCAAACAATAATCTACCTTTTGTCATAAAAAATTGCTTACTTTAAAACTGCATTACTTTCTCCTACTTCGTTTTGTAATTTTTTCTCCATTTTGCACCAATGGAAACAGATAAAGAATTAATCTTTGTAAAAGAATAGCAAATAATTTCCCCTGTCACTTTCTAGTTAACCTGTTCTATTTTCTTGTACCATTTTTCAAGCCTGTTCAAACCTGACCATACAAACATATTTTTGTAATGCGTTTTCAAGCCTCAGTTATCACTACATAAAAACTTACGAAGATCCCATAATTAGACCTGTCACATTGAAATGAATTAATTTTCTGTAGCACAAAATCCTGCTGAAGAGTTCTTATAATGAAAGGAAAGCTTGAGCTTCTAATTATTATAACTGCAATTAATTGGTTCAGGTGTTCTGTTTTTGACAACAAATTGAAGCCTGGACTACTACAAAATCAGTAATTTCTGGACATATTCATCTACATACCAAGAATAAACAGTATGTTCATCCCAAATTCTCACTTTTTGCTGTGAATAACCTACTGAGGTTATTGTAGCTCCTTACATCAATCAGCAAGTATAAGATTATGGTCACAAGTGTCATCTACTTCAGATACAAGCAAAGGTCATGATATCAGTATGTGATCATAGATTCACTTCACAAAACAAGACACAGGCAGAAAAAGCACATCAGCACCTCGCCAGCTCCACAGCCAGTGAAATTCATGAACAGGATGGATATGTGAGTGCCAGAAAGATCCCTAGCTGTTTTACAGTTTCATTGCTCTTGAAATAGCAGAGCATAGGAAAGGAAATATGATTTTCTAGTTATTTCTCTAAAATTGAAATATGTACCTCTGAACTACAGTATAATTCCTTGTAAACACACGATTGAGTCAAATTATTCCATCACTTTCCATTTCAGTTTCTTTTATTAAATGAACTTCATAGTTTATCAGTCTCCCTGTTAAGATTGTGCACTCTTGGGTACAGCTAGCATCTCTCCCCTGTGTTTACAAAACAACCATTCAAGGCACAGTCCTGTGATGTTAGCCCAGCTCTTTTAAGCCAGTAATCCAGGCATGAAGCATTACCAACTGCTAACATCAATTCAGTATCGTATCTGTTATCTTTTGTGCTTATTATTTTGTAGAGAGGTTGTAGGAGAATCTCAGTCCTCTCTCAAATGCTGTTCTAGTTCACACTGCTACAGAGGAATAGAAAAATATTCAGAAAGCAAATAAAATGGTTGAATATATTTCCACCACCCCCATCACATCATCATTTGCAAGTCAACCTGTAGGTGTTCTGCAGTTAGATACCACCAGAACCAATTTCTCCTCATCTTCTCAAACAGCCATATATATGCTGGTTCCCCGTGCAGGGATTCAAGATGATGACATGCCCAAGATTTAGACCTTTCCCCTAGTGAGATGTGAGTGAGCAAGTATCACTAAGATTCTTCATAACTCTCTTTTCATTTGTTGCCTTTGCAGCCCCCAGGTCATACTGATCCAGTCATAAAACACCCATAATCACCCTTAGGCAATTTGTTCTGTTGAAAATAATTGAGATAAGAATTACAGGAAATTGCTTGATATTGGCAATAAAGTCATTTATTGTAATTGATTGTATAGCATGCCTTATGTTATTATGAAGTCTAATAATCAGAAGCACATAACTAAGTCAGCTCTAGCTGTGGAGAACCATGACCAATATGAACCATAAAAATAGGAGCAGCTGTAATCATTGATGTCCTCTGATCTTCTAAATGCACACTGGAAATTGTATTAGCCAAGATAACAGAAAGGGAAATGTCTTGTTTCAGAAATAGTATGAACATAATCAGATTTGTGAAACCTAATGATTATAGTAATATGGGGCACTGTGCACTGAGAGCAAAGAAAAAAAGGTTTCATGAAATGCATTTCACTACTTGGTAAATGGCAGAAAATAAACCACAGGGACTTCATCCTTCACTGTTAGTATGATTGCTATTCTTGACAACTCAATATAAATTCAGATTTCTCAGGTGCCACACGTTGAAAATATGAAAAAGAGAGAATGCTTCACAAAGTAGCTTCCAAATAGCCAGTTGCACTCTGAAGTTACCTTAGAAGAAGGGCTACACGGAAGTAAATCAGATCAGTGAGTGTCTGTTCTAAGCATTATTCTCTCCATAATCAAGTGATTATATCCCCACAACATTCATATGCAAGTCCTTCATGTATTTTAATAACTCCTCTCTTAATCCCGGTATCTCTGCCCAACAAAGAGGTGAAGACAGTTTAGGTATTTTTCCTGCTTGAGAAACAAAAATTAAATATTGCTAAATATTGACTTGAAAAGTTATTACTTTAAGTCAAAACACATTCCTTAGAGACACTGCTCTGAGTCACACCACTTAGATATTATTTTTCCCCTACCTGAACCAACCATATATTCGTTATAGAGGTCCACAGCAAATACATCTGAAATAATGGCTTTAAGGCATATCTTACATGCATTTCAAGTGCTGAGCTGCCCGACTGACACATTGATTTTGCCAAACCATCGGGTTGTGAATTCGCTATCAGTTCGTTTAACAACATACTCTGAGGAACAAAAGCAAACAGAGAATGTAACCTCATTTTTCCAATATTTTGAGTGCTTTGTCTGCATTTTTTCCTGCTAATTACTATTAAGCTGTAAGCAGAAATCGTATTGAAATGTTCCCTTTCTCCAAACATCGCTTAACGTTGTTTCACATATCACCAGTCCTCTCGTCTTCTTTCCATAGCTTCCAGCCCACCAGCACTCCTGGTTTACTTTTGCCATGTTGATTTTTCTCATGCAGCCCCTTAACACTGAAAAGGAACTCCTAATAGACGCCCATATAGTTACCACCATAAAGTTCTGAAGATTTTCTTTCAATTCCTTTGCTCTTCTCAAAACTCATTCCTAGACATTACAGTATGCTCAGTGGAAGCTAAACCTCACTTTTGCTGATCCAACTCCTTTTCATGCAAATCAGTCAGTCAGCATGCACTGCCTTAAGACTTTTTGTACACATTAAGCTCAACACAGCACAAAAATACTTTTATTGCATGCTCACAAAGATCTTAATGTGTTAAAGAGCTGACCCATATATAGATGATATGGAGGTTGTTGCAACCTAGATCATTAGCAATAGATTAGTAGTTTTCTTTTTTCTGTTAGTTTTAAAGCTGTTGAAGTATTAGTTCTTTATTTCAGTCCAATTTTTAATCAAATACGCTCAGCAATTCCTTTTCCTTTTTAAACATACATTAGCTTTAATAAAACAATAAGTTTGTGTTCTTGCCATTAAATGCTGCCTTCCCTTTCACGAGGAAACCATTAATTTATAAGTCATAACATGGATTCTCAGCTGCTTGGAAAATTAGCAATAAAACAGCAGTACAACTACATTCGTTACACTACTTATTAATACGTTAAAATAATTTCCATATTAGAACATTTCAATTAATCTGTAGGCTTAGATGTCAATCTACATCAGGCTGTTAAAAATACTGAAAACGGTCTTTTAGATCTATAATGCTAAAAAGATATTTAAAAGAATTCTGTGCCATTGAAAGGCAGGAAATATTTTGATTATAAGCTTGATATTATTCAATCAGGCTCTCTCCAAATTAGGCTAGATGAGTAGGAATACCAAATCAGATCTTGGAGTTTGACCCAGGAATTGCACCAGGTTACTGTTTATGCTTATGTAATTTATGCTGGGGCTGCCTGCTCCAGTCAAAATATTTACTAGGCTAGTTAGCAAAGAGCTTCTTGACTAAGATGAAATCTAATTTAGCATACTTTACATTCCCGTAGCACATTTAGCAAGCTTTCTTAATTTAGGAACACTTCCTAGAGAAGAATTTAAAACAATTAATCCAGAAATTTGCATTTCTGTCTAGCCAAATATTTTCAGCTACTTCTTACAAGTTGTTATTTATGTGTTTAAAAAATATTCTTTTGAAAAATTGTCTTTCAGAAGATTATCCACTGGTTCATAGACTTTAACACCCTGCGTGCTGATGTTTCACTAGGCAAGCTTCCAAAATGTGTTACAAATTACATATTCTTCAACAAGCTGATTTATATCAAAGAACAGCTGGCATGTAAAGAAAAGAGCCTAACAGAAGCAATGCAATACTATGGTAGAAATTAGAAGAGTACAAAACTGAAAATACTTTGGTAACTTCCACCACATCTAGAACACCCTCTGGTAAACAGATGAGTAGTTCTTAGAGGGTCATGTGTGGAAATGCAGGTTCTCTATTTTCCCCCCCAGTCAGCTTCCATGTACTAGTAGGTGTGTGCTGGGGTGATTAGAAATGTTGATGATAGAGTTCATACAGTGCAAAACAACACAGTAAATTTAGCTTTTGTCTTCTTATGGGATGTGAAGCACACTCAACAACTTTGGAGCAGTTCCACAGAGGAGCTAGTCAGTTTCACAACCTACTGCTGCCAGCAGAGGACAGGTCCCACTGCTCCCCACCCTGTTTGCACAGGGCTCCCTCAATCACTGTTTGCACAGGGCTATCTATTACTCATCAGACCTTTTTCCCCAGCTTCCTCATCAGAAGTCAGTTTAACTCACACTTTCAGCAGAAAAATCATCCAGCAAAAGCATGTAGCTTTCTGTTGGCTTTGTCAGATATTTAGGCTATCCCAAAAGGCCCCTGTGGCAATTCCGGAAAATTGCAAGTCTTTATATGTAAAAGCATTCAGACTTGTGCACAGGGACAGCAAAATTCCTTAGGTCAATCAGTGAAACCTCAGTTCAGTTCAAACCCCGCTGAAATCAATGGAAATTTACCAATGGCTTCATGCGAATATTGTATCACAGGCTAGAGCATCATTCACAGTGCCTACATCAATATCTAATGCAGGCAAATCAGCCACTACACATTTTTCAAGATGTGCATTGCCATAGTTTCCACTACAGCAACAGAAAGTAAATAGCGTGATGGGGGTCAATAGTTTTCAACTCCTCATTAATAATATTCTCTAAAAATACACTATTGTGCTGGTAAACATATGTCAACATGCCATGAAATCACTGGCCAAAATGATGACTTCCAGCAAGTAAGAAAGTATTACTATAAGTCTAACACTGTAATGATTGCTAACAATACTGCTTGTCACGCTCAAGGTGCAATTGCATGAGATGTCTGGTGCTAGTGCATCCACTTGGAGAATTTACCCCTGTAATTCTCTGCTTTAGGGTCAAAGACTAAGCAGGCATAATTATCCTTTACCCTGGAGCTGTGAAACAATCAGTTTCCAAAGACCAAGAAAGGCCGAGAAACTGATTATATTCTAAAAGGGAATTTATAATTTTTTTAAAAAAATTGTATAATTCTGGTTCTCCATAGAGATTTTTTTTTTTTTTTTAAATGTTAGACAAAGCTGCAGAGCAGTAAACTCCAGCAGAGAAGAACAAAACCTGACTGAGCACTCTGTATCAACATGCCCCAGTAACCTTGTGAGCAATCTGTCTCTTCCCTCTTTGGGGTAACAGACTGAGTCCCAGCTCTGACATTCAAAAAGCAATAGCCAGGGCTAGAGACAGGTCAAAATTCACCTCAAAAACACATCCCCTCAAGCCAATTTCCTTTTCAGTCCAAGTAAGGCTTTTGGTTCCCAAAGTCCCTTCCAGTCAGGATTGCACTGTTGTCCCAAGGAGGGATGCAGCCTGTGTCCTCCCCTGCCCGGTGCACAGGGTCACCATTTGGGAAAAGGGAGATTAAAAACCGATCAACAGCCCTGACATGTGCTTAACCTAGCAGCAAGGGAAGAGGGTGGAGGCTGTCAGCCTTAATTAATGCCTGTTTTAAAAGCACTTTGCATTCCTTGCCTGACATGTGCTTAACAAAAGCCAAGAGCTGTTGTTGTTATTAACAACTCGCAATATAAACACACTTGGCCTGATTTTCCTCCTCCTTACAATAGGCTTCACGCTTGTTTAAGTCTCTATTCCATTGGAATAAGCAGGCTTTCTGCTGTCAGGGCCAGAGGAGGCTCTGAGAGGAATAGTATGAGCATCTCCAGAAGAAAAGGCAGCAGGAATAAAAACCAGCTTGGTTAAGTGCTCCATTCCTTGCAGGCTGAGTATAGAATCAAAAGCAAACCAATAGTACCAGCCTTTACCCATGCACACTTCTTTCACTACTTCAGTGAAAAAAAAAAAAAAACTGTCTTGTTTAGAAAATTATTTTTTCCAGTTATGTCTTTTTTTTTTTTTTTACTGTGTCAATTTGCTTATAATACAGACAGAGCTAACGAGACATCAAAGAGATTCTGCTAAGATGCTTTGATCAAGAAAAAATCCAAACAAAAAAAAAAATAGACATGGTTCATCAGCCTGGGTCTTGCAATGCTTTTCTGTAAAGCATTAAATAGATGGAGAGGAAAAAATCCAAACCTATCAACGTATAAAATCAGTCCCAGAGGTTATGAGCTTTCATGTTCTGTTGATCACAGAAGGCCCTTTAGTTAGGCCTTGATCCTTTCAAGTAACTGGAAATGAAAACATGGTGCAGAAGTTGCAGCTTCGATTAGCTGTAATATCAAAAAAAAAAAAAAAGCTTGATAGCTCTTCTTTGCTAATGAGAGGGAGAAAAAAACAAACGAGTGCTCTGGAAGAATGCCATCCCACCCTGCCAGCTGACGTCAATAGAACAACAACACACATCTCAATATTTTAAAGTCAGATCAACCTGCAGACATAATTTTGTACCTTTTTCCTCTCCTCAGTGGCTCCTTCAGAGAGATGAAGCTAATGCTTTCCTCTTTTCCTTACTGAAGAAATTTTGAATGTTTTTTTCTCTCATTTTTTCAGCACACCAGAAAAAAAAAAATCAGTAAGGAAAGGAGGTGAAATTATTTTCCCCCCCTGTAACTTGCAAATTACACTGAGGAACAAAACCAGCTGGTAATGTTGCTTCAGTATCAGAGAAGAGGTCCATAAGCTTACAGCAGGTAGACAGCATTAATTCAAGAGAGGAGAAATGTGAAGGAGCTTAAATGGCAGCTTCAGCCCTCATTCTGCTTACCACAGCTTGCTCTCTTCATAGTCATCTAGGACCGTGCCTTTGCTTCTGGGTTCCCTAATCAAGACAGTTTATTGTCCAAAGACCTCAATACCATTTTGGATGCAAACAAAAAAATAAATGAAACAACAGTAAAATGACAGTAATCCCCGCCATCAGTTCAAGCTGGGGGGTTGTAAGGATAGAGAACAGCCCTACCAAAAATGACCTTGGGATGCTGGCAGATGGCAAGCTGGACATGAGCCAGCAGCGTGCCCTCATAGTCCAGAGCACCATCATCAGCATCATCAGCAGTGTGGCCAGCAGGTTGAGGGAGGTGATCCCATCCCTCTGCTCTGCACTCATGAGACCTCACTTGGAGTACTGTGTC
>JAOWBP010001760.1:16830180-16842506 GCA_028571105.1 Tragopan temminckii
TCCCTAATCAAGACAGTTTATTGTCCAAAGACCTCAATACCATTTTGGATGCAAACAAAAAAATAAATGAAACAACAATAAAATCACAGCAATCCCCACCATCAGTTCAAGCTGGGGGTTGTAAGGATAGAGAACAGCCCTACCAAAAATGACCTTGGGATGCTGTCAGATGGCAAGCTGGACATGAGCCAGCAGTGTGCCCTCATAGTCCAGAACACCATCATCAGCATCATCAGCGGTGTGGCCAGCAGGTTGAGGGAGGTGATCCCATCCCTCTGCTCTGCACTCATGAGACCTCACTTGGAGTACTGTGTCCAAATGTAGAGTCCCCAGTACAGGAGAGACATGGACCTGATGGAGCATGGCCAGAGAAGGGCCACAAAAATGATCCAAGAGATGGAACTCCTCTCCTACGAGGACAGGCTGAGAGAGCTGGGGCTGTTCAGCCAGCAGAAGAGTGGGCTCTGGGGAGACTTGATAGTAGCCTTTCAGTATATAAGGGGAGGATATAAGAAAGAAGGGACAGACTCTTTGGCAGAGTCTGCAGTAATACGACAAAGGGGCATAGTTTCAAACTAAAAAAGGAGAGATGTAGATTAGATATAAGTTTTTTTGTTTGTATGTTTTTACAGTCAGGGTGGTGAGGCACTGGAACAGGTTGCCCATAGAAGAGGTAGATGCCCCCTCCCTGGAGACATTCAAGGTCAGACTGGATGGGGCTCTGAGTACCTGATCAAGCTGTTCAGTCCCTGTTCAGTGCAAAGGAGTTGGACTGGATGGCCTTTAAGCATCCCTTCCAACTCAATTCTATGATTTTCAGTATAGAAACTGAAAGTCAAGTCACACTGTCATTGTTCAGCTAGGCCAAGTTTTGATAGTGCTGCCACCCTGCATGAGCTCCTTGAGGAGCAGGCAACCTTAAATAAAAAGTGAACACAATGCATCACAGTCATACCAGCTCTGGTATCTGGGTTGTCAGGCACCAAGGTTAATGTAATGACTGTGTACCAAGGTCCTATATGAAATACCTAAATGTTCCAGTCTACAGTGAATACCTTGCAAACATCCCTCTGCTATAAAATGGGACTTGGAGAAGGGCCAAAGACATGAACATGATTTCATAATGATCGTTACTGTAGTCCCAAGTAATCAAATCTCTTTCATCTAAAATATATTACCCTTCCTAGATTCACCCAGGGAGTATTAGATTCAGTTATGCTTTCTTTCTACAACAAGAAGTATTTTTCTAGCAGCCTCTATTAACAGCTGGGAAGCAGTCTATTTGCCTGGAAGTAGCTCTGCTTTAAGAAATCTATTAGCTACTGCAATATATGATTACTATTTTAAATAACATGTGAAACACACAGGGTACAGTGGTATTTTAGAACAGTAGCTCACAGCCAGCATTTCACAGCTCAGCACAGGTTGAAGTGCATTTCAATACAAAGTGAGAAGCTGAGCTCAGCTATCCATCCCCAGTGTCACCCTTCCAGAGTGTATCTCTGAGCAGCATGGGTTATCAGATTTTCTTTTTGGAAGCTCATGTTCTTGGTCCTGCATCACCAGCCACTGCTTGTGTCTTACATGACAGAGAGAGAACGAAATGGGGCAGTGATCAATCTTGGTCTGGTCACCATGAGCACTCGCAGCATTTGTCCCTTCGAAATTGGTTCTGGGTCTTTCCTATATTTTAGGAGTAAAATTCTAGAACTGAGAACTGTGAGATATTCCTTTTGTTGCAATCTTCAGAAAAAAAAAATGCTCAGGATTCTTCACGGCTTGTTATTTTAAGAAAGAGTGAGAAAAAAAAAATACTGATATTTCTGTTACAGCACTCCGCATCAAAAGAGGGGTGGCCAACAGGGTGAGAGAAGTGATTGTCCCCCCCTGCTCCGCCCTCATGAGGCTCCCTTTGGAGTACTGCATCCAGCCCTGGGACCCCCAGCACAAGAAATATGTGGAACTGTTGGAGCAGGTCCAAAGGAGAGACACAAAGGTGCTCAAAGGGCTGGAGTATCTCTCCTGTGATGGAAGGCTGAAAGAACTGGGCTTGTTCAGCTTGGAGAAGAGAAGGCTCTGGAGACACTTAATTGTAGCCTTCCAGTACCTAAAAGAGGCTCATAAACAGGAGGGAGACAAGATTTTTACATTGTCTGATAGCGATAAGACACAGTAGAATGGGTTTAATTTAAAAGAAGGTAACTTAGGCTAGATGTTAGCAAAAATTTTTTTATTCATAGGTTGCCAAGGCAGTGACACACCTGCCCAGGGAAGCTGTAAGTGCCCCAACCCTGGAGACAATCAAGGTCAGGTTGGATGGGGTCACAGGCAGCCTGATCTGGGGGGCAACACTGCCCATGGCACGAGAACTAGAGCTTGATGACCTTGAAGGTCCCTTCCAATCAAAGCCATTCCATGATTATACATTTCAACTTCCTCAAGCAGTTGTCAGTCTTTAGTATCTTACACAGGAAACTTGGAAACACTAGATTTGTAGCCTAGGTTGCTCCCAGAATTGCACTGCTCTGCCTGTTATAATGAGAAGCATCAGGGAACTTTTCCAATATTCTACTTTCAGTTAGTTGTGACTTTGCAAAACTCTAATCACTTAATGGATTTTGTGTCAAAAACATGGGTTCCCAAATCCTGTTAGAGGTGCCTTTGAGAGTCATTTGTTTGCAACTAATGAGTGGAGAATTGCTGGACCTTGACAACTAAGTCTAAAAAGCTTACCGTATACTCTGCATATACTACACAAAAACCAAGTGTAGCCCTTCCTTTTGAACTGCTCATACCATACATCAGACTAACAAAGAAGATGAGCATGCTGAAGCCCTCCACAGTCCCCTTCCATGCTATTCCCACAGAGCAGTGAAAAGTTTGTGCAATTTACCATGCATACCCGACTTACTGCGTGAATGTACCATGACAAAGATGAGAACACTGGTTCTACTGAAAGCTTTTCTTAATTCATAGTTTCTTGAGCATATTCATTCATCTTCATACCCGTCCCTACTCCATCCCTGATGAAACTGTAAGAATAGCTGTGCAGAGCCAACAACATCAAGCTATAGCTAAAACAACCAAAACCACCAACTTTTCATTCAGCTACTGAGACTGACATTTCTAGAGAAAATCTTTTGCATACAAAACTCAACTATTTTTTTGTACCACCCAAATCACTTTAACAATTACTGTCACTTTTGCCTACTAAGACATAGTTCATAGGTAACCATAGTGGACACGTAGCATTACAGATATGCAGCACTGTGGGGTCAAAGCCATACAGAAAAAAAAACTACCACCAAAATCTAGGGGTACTTTATAGCTATGGTTCTTGTAAGCATTTATTTTGGGAATCATCACTTCAGATACATTGCTTCTTTTAATTAAAGGATATAATCCTCCACTACATATTCTCTTATCCCCCCTTATTTTTGCATCAAATATTTCTACGCACAATGTATGCTGTCACAACAGCTCTGATTCTGCTGCTTAGGAAGGACAATAGCTACATAGGTGTAATGATTGACAACAGTGTTCTTCAGCTT
The DNA here is from genome assembly GCA_028571105.1 of Tragopan temminckii. Lineage (NCBI taxonomy): Eukaryota > Metazoa > Chordata > Aves > Galliformes > Phasianidae > Tragopan > Tragopan temminckii. The sequence goes on from JAOWBP010001760.1 coordinate 16,833,732, forward strand.
ATAAAAAGAAGTGGAAACTGAACACAAAGAAACTTCACTTGCTGTTCAGGTAAAACAAATGGAACATCAGTTTTTCAGATGGAACAACTGCCTTACAGTCTTAAGGAAAAAAATAACCCATCCCAGGAAATGCTGTCAGGAAAGAAACTTAAAAACTTATAAGTAACACCCGTTTTTCATTTGTTTGTCTAAGAAAATTGAACAAGCATATATTTACTTGTATGTAATTATGCGTGCTTGTGTATGTTTTTGAACAGTGCTAACTGCAATGAAGTTTGACATTTTAAGAATTGCCTGAAAGCCACAAAACAAACTTGCCTGCCTGAACTCTGCCTGTGAAGGGAAGCAGGAGTTTGTTTACAAAATGTTTAAATATATACGATTACTTTTTGATTGTGAATGGTAAATACTAACTGCTATATCCTTTATGCATAACACGAGCTACTTTAAGGTTTTGCATATCTTTTCCTAGTTATAATATATTTTGAAATGAATACACCTAATTAACCAAAGATTTTTAGTCTGTCTCTACCAGAAATCCATCTTGCCGTTCACCACGGTAAGATATTGCCACCTCAAAATTATAAGTCAGGCCAGCATATACAAAAGTACTTTTTCCCTCCTTCTACATTACTTGAAAATTCAGAGAAAGGTTGGTGAATATCAGCCAGCTTTCAAATGCTAGTGATGCATACAAGAGAACTGAATAGTCCCTATCATGAATACAATTATTTTTTATTAATTACAGAAGAAATAAAAAAGGAACTTAGTACAATGGTAGCAACAAAGCCCCATTTGGAGCAGGCTCTTTGGTATCATATGACTTTTTGCCCACTAAAACCTGCCCAGCCCAATAAATGAGCTCACCAACAACACTGACCCATAGGCCAGCATCTGCTCTTCTCCATCTGCCTGGGTGAAGGAGAAATGTAGAGAAAGGATTTTCCATGGCCTATGCAACAAGAAATCTTTTGAAGGGATTGGTATAAATCCAACTTTTTCCCCCCTCGTTATTCCACACAGTCAATAATTTAGGCTAGTAGGTGTGGTTAAGATGATGCACCCCACTCACAGGGGGAAGTAGAAGCATTCACAGAGTCTCAGTGTCAGGTTGGGCAGCCGCTCTTTCTGATGAGCTCAGCTTAGCTGGGAGACCACCAGAAGGGTACCCAGCCAGGAACAAGCCAGATAGGTCAGCTGTTTGCTGAGCTAGCTTTGCAGATTTAGCAACCCAGCAGCAAAGAAAGATGGTTCATTAATATTATTTTCTGATTATAAGGCATTTTTTAATTGAGAACAGAAGAGATGTCTCCAGATACAAGCAAGACAGGAGTAGATGCTTTTTCTGATTAGCTCAGCTTTTAGCTAACTGAGGAGCTACTTATTTTCTGAATGGTATCCAGCAGGAAAGAAGGAAGTTTAAAAAAAGATTGGTTAAAATTGCACCTTAACTTTCTACCCAAGGAGAATATTACTCACGTGGCAAAATCTCTTCAGTTATGCAGATAAGAAGTACTGTAAACAAGTTTTATAGCAAAATCAGCCTTCAGAAGTAATTAAACCTCATTCATCATTCTTTCTTCTCTGGGTTAGAAAGGTAAATAATGTGTTCAGTTACCCTCAAGCAAAAGTTTGGGGGCTAAGTCAGTGCTATGTGCGTGTTTTGATATTGATTGATTACTAGCAAGCTTCAAAAAACTATTAGGATGGGGACTGAAATTCTGAGAAAGAGGAGCCCCATGAAGCTCTGAGAGCCGCACTTTCACAGCTAGTGTGGTGCAAAAGGCTAACTCAGGATGTCTTGAGTTAAATCCACGCTTAATTATTGAAGAACAAGGTAGTATAAATAAGGGAGAGGGATGATGTGCTCAGCTCTGCAGCATTAGTCATATATTTCATATCTAAACAAGTCATTATATGTCACATTAATTAGCAGAAGTTATGGTTGACTCTGCAAAAGGCTTACTAGCAGAAGAGCTACTGGTTTGCAAACGAGCTGTCAGCTAACAAACTGCTGTGAGATTTTTTTTTTTTATATTTTTTACCAATTCCAATTGCAATTAAGTGATCTTCACTGAAAGGATACTAAGAAAAACTATCTTAGCAAGAAGATGTTATCAACAACCCAGGAATTTCGGAGAAAACTCTAGAGCTTGATCTGAAACAAAAATTGGCATTTGTACACTTCCAAAATGAGAGACAACCAAATCTGAAGCCAGCCAGACACTGCTGGCCAGGTTAACTATTTGACTAAAACACTTTTTTTATTGCCACAGTGCAAGTTGAAGAATAGGAGTTTCAACCGAATGAATTGGAAGGAACTCTACTCCTTCTGAGGAAATAAATTGTAATGTACATAAAAACACAGTATATGATATAATTAACTGTAGAATTATATGCTATTTGTTACATAAAAAAATTAGGTATTTATTATTACAACATAGAAGGGCTTAGTTGAAGTTTTTGCCCATGTCAATTTGCCACATGATTCAAGATCAGCCTCTCCTCTCTGGCAGCGAGAAAGAACATTGGTAACTGTGGATAAGCAAGGTGAACCTGAGCTGACATGATAAATGCAGGTCTGTAAGCAGCAGTGTCTTTCTGAGAACACTTTTTCATCTTCTGCTTATTTTCAGACTCCTCTCTACAAAGGGGAACACAATACTTACTTTTTATTCAGTACTCCCAAGTACACAACAACACCTCAAACATTTCACATTTCATTAGGACTTAAATTTAGGCTTATTATGGCCCATTTCCTGTTAGATAGGCCTTCATCTTATTTTAGTAAGCTGCTCTCTCTATATGCGCCCCAACAAGAAAGCCACATGCTAGCACACACATCCTTCAGTGAGGTCCACAGAACAGAAATGAATACACACAGCTTATTGCCACCAGAAGTTTGCTTTTCATTTACAGTGGAGCTGCAGAAGTATCCAGGGAAATCCATGAAACCGGGGTTTATTTGCAAGACCTTTCCCACGTTCTGCCCTCACACCATTGCAGAATGCAACTGGTGAGAATATTTACCAAAACACAAGTTGTAGCTTATTTTTCCATAACACACATTGACTTTTAGAGCAGGATAAGTGAAATATTGCAGCCCTGACAAATTCTGAAGTCAAAATGTTACTCAAGTCAAAAGGAGTCTGATTTCTGAACTAATAGGATGCTCGCATCTTGTGATATTTCAGAGGAAGGTGAAGACTGCCCATGATCAGGTTTGAATTTATGTATTCAAGACAAAAATGTCTTAAACAGGGAGATACAAAATATAATTGCCAAGACAATTTTCAGCACATAAGCTTTCAGAAATGAGCAACTAAAAGCACATTTAGTTAAAATGGTTTCTAGCAAGAATTGAAACACAGATCTAGGCTCCACTGCACTGATTTGGATGGGTCTGATTATCTACAACTCTAAAAATTACTACAGTATCTCATTTATTTGCAAAGTGAATCAAAAGTTTCCTTCTTGGAAAACAAAGATAAGCTACTTATTTTTGTTAAAACACATCTCCAGAGCACACTGGCTACTTACAAAAGCAAACAGGAGAGAAAAAGAAAAAAAGGACAAGCCATTCTCATCATGTTATCGATGCCCATTCATGAGTTATTTGCACAGTAATTAAATTTAAACTTCAAAGCTTGAGGAAAAAAAAACCTTGGATAGCCTTTTATCAAGTCCAGCTCTTAAGATTGCCAACTGTAAATATAAAAATCAAAACCAGAAGTTAAATCGTACTTCTTGTCCCTGCACCTAAATTAAAAGCAGAATCAGACACTTGAATTAGTAAAACCAATGACATCAACACAGTTACAATTCCTGAGCTTAGTCAGAGGTAGCAAGCAGCAAATTAATTCCCATCTCAGTAGAATGGGAAATATATATTCCCACCTTCTTAATTGGTAAGGAAAATAACTCACACAAACAAAACAAAAATCCAGTATGAAAAATCTTAACTTCCCTAATGGACCATGTTGTATTCTTGGTTTTATCCTCCATTAAAACAGACATGCTCCAGAGAAAAGTGTATACGTATAAACTCTCAGCTGAACTTCCAACTCTTTAGTTCAAAGTATAATATCTTGACATTAATCTTGAAAATATAGAAGTAAAGGAGTCAACAACAACAAAAACCCCGTGGCACTTTGCTACAGCTCTCAGCCAAGACATGTTTGGTTTGCTGAGATCAAACTATTAAAAAAAAAAAAACCCTCTTTTTGCAACACAAGTGCTGATGTCTCAGATTCTTCAGTCCTGCAATGGCAAGCTAAATCCTGCTGCAAATGACTGTGACATGGCCAGTTTAAAAATAAAGGGCTATGAAAGGCCTTTAACAAAGAGTGACCATGAAAAAAAAATTTGCTCATTTCATATTGCACAAAAATAGAATTTATTTTCCACTGAAAGATCATTGTTTCTTACAAACTCAGACTTTGTGAAGTGAGAGGATTTTAAGAACACTCTTAGCCTGATGGCATCTAGAAACATTGGAAAGAGGATGTCACTGTTAACAGACCTCCACACTAACTTCTTCTAGATAGCTATGCATTTACACCACCATCCTCTGCTGGTGCGAGTTGGAGATTCAAAAAAAATGTAAAGCAGAACTGGTTTGAACGTCTGTTGTTTTGTAAGCCAACAGAAGAGATGTAAAGCACCTTGCTGTATTCAGAACACAAGAACAGTACAGGTAGTGGCACAGACAGCTTTCCATGCTACATTGCTCAGAAAGTAATAAATAGTGTCTAGTGTCCTCAAAAATCAGGTACAGAAGGGCACTATCCCATCCATGAGTGGACTGGCCTTTCTGGAGCACAAAGGGCCTGCCCCTTTTCAAAAGAGCCACTTTCTGGTACTGCCTAACCTGAAAGTAACTTCAAGTGAAGGCTTACATTCCTCAAAGGCCAAAAGCCTTATGAAAAACTCAGATGTCAAACACACCTGGCACACTACCTACAATAGGTTTTATCAGCTCTATTAAACACCAAGAAGTGCAATATGTAACTCATCTCACATTTAATTCCCTTCAACTTGTCTAAGCTAATAAAAACCAAAACTAGAAGCCAGACTCAACATCAAGACAGCAGCATGCTGCATAGGTTTACAATTTTATTTTTTATCATAGTGCACTGAACAGGATAATTATTCCAGAGTTTAAAAAACAATCTAAGATTTGACTGAAATTCTGACACACTTTACATACACAAATAAAGAATAACTTGGTTATATAATTTGTTTCACTATAGAAAGTGAACAGATCAAAGAGGATGCTATTTGCTGGAAACTTCAATAATTTCATTCCCTTTCACTCTCGGTAGAAATAGACTATATAAAGCTACATTCATGAAGACTGGCTACTTGCCGAAAATCTAATGATTCCTTCAGATCCTGGCCTGATATTATATTGTTGTGTTTTTCTTATTAAAATACAATTACCCTCTCTCAGTGGTTCAGCTACATTAATTTCTAGTAAACAATTTGTCAACAACAAATACACTTAAAACAGCTGTAGTTCCTTTTGGATCTGTACTGTTATTGAGACCATATGGCCATTACGGCGATGTTGTTTCCTCTTTTGTCCTCTCCTTTTGACAAAATAATTTATCTTTAATGTGCTAACACTCTTCAGAGCTGGCCTGGACTTTGGTTTATTTTTAATCTCCAGAGATGCTAACAATTTCAAGAATAATAGACTGTCCAGGGAACAGAGCATGGCCGGTTTTAAAAGCAAAATCTTCACAAAATTCGTCCACTCTTTTTTCTTCATTAATAGCAAGATTACAGCAGAAATTAGAAATAAAAAAATGCAAACACGTTGTGTTATACCTATTTCCTCAGTGATACTTCCACTTTTCAGTGTTCCAGCATTACCTGATCCTGTAGCAGGATTAGCTAAGAGTGATATTGAATCAAAAAATCATAGAATTGCTCAGGTTGGAAAAGACCTTAGAGATCATCAAGTCCAATGCAACCCAACCATACTACCTTGACTCTAGCAACCCTCTGCTAAATCATGTCTCTGAGCACCACATCTATATGGTTTTTAAACACATCCAGGGATCATGACACAACCACCTCCCTGGGTAGCCTATTTCAGTGCTTAACAACTCTTTCTGTAAAGAAGTTTTTCCTGATATCCAACCTAAACCTCCCCCAGTGCACACAGAAGTTAAATTTATGGAACACCAAAAGCAAGTTCTATCTGACCAAGTAGTCCAAAGAATCTAAGCATCAGGAGACTGATTTGAGAAAAAATGATTAAAAATACTGTTATGTGGATATCAGAGAGCCAAAGGTGAGGGCTTCCTCAGGCCTTTACTCCAGAAGACCAGAATTAACATTCAGTTTGACTTCTTTACAGAGCACAACTCCGCATCTCCTGTTCTAATCAATTGAAGACGCTTTTTGCAGTCCTACTTTCAGGTATTTTGTATGCATGTCATTTAATGCATTTGTAATAAGAAACTTATATGTAATGGGATTGGAACTGATGACCAACAATCTAACCCCTCCAGTATACAAAAAGCCTTCAGATCTTTTAAAAATTAACAGAAGCATTTATTAAGTTTCTAAATATTTTAAATAAGGACAGTATATTGCTAACAAATTTATAGTTCAGGAAGTTTTGTTGACATTCAGAAGGGATTTGGCCCATGACTGTGGCTCAGTTGTGCAATAAAGTATCTTACATTTGCAATGTCCTCTCTAAAAGGAGAGCACAGCTCTCACACCCTCCTCTAGCTTTCATTTACCAGCAGCTTACACAGCTTTACCTCCACGGCTTCAAGATCTGTCAGAGCCACTATCAAGTCCTTGTCACCTCACCATCTTGCTAACTGCCCACCTTAATTGGCGTGCTCTCTAGTTTCCCCAGAATTAGGCACAGATGAATAAAAGCTCATTGTTAGAGGGTGCATTTGCCCATTAATTTGGAATAGAGAGCAACTCCTCACTTCAAAGTGAGAGGAAATCCTGTAGTAACTTTTAGATACCTGTTTTTGAGACTACCAGGCCACTGTCTAAATTTTCACAGAAGGTGCTTGAAGTTACTTTTCCAGTCCTTGTCCCAGTCAGCTTCCTGCTGAAGTTGCATTGCACAAAGCTAACATCTCAAAGCGATGCTGTATCACCTTTGCTATTTCAGAGCAATGAACGCTTCCCAGGATTTAGTGGGACCACAGCAGCTTTAATTAGAGTAGGTATCAAGAGGTTGAAGCTAAGAAACTTTAAAACTCTTACTTAATAGCCAGCAATGTACAATTCGTCTTGCACTGACTTGAGAGTACGCTTGCTAAATAGAAACATCAATGTAACAAAACAGCTTCAAACATCAGGGAAGATGACATTCTCCATTGTCTCTAAGTCCACTTTACCCATTTCTGCTTTGTCATAGATTTCATCTACTTACAGTCCCTTATTTCCACAAACACTAGGACACATATGCCCAAGAGTCTGGCCAGGACCACTTGCTTGTGACAGAGGAGTGGGAACACTAGCTTTCAAGTCTTTCACTTCTCTGGATTCCTCTTGACTGGTGAGAACTAAACATGAAACAGATTTTATATGCTTTGAGTCAATAGCTGGCATCCTCTAGTACAAAATTCTTGCTTATGAAAGTCCCCTTCAGCCTTAAGCAACTTTTTTTTTTCCTCATTTGAAAAAAACATGCCTATTTTGTTGATGGCCTATACATAACAGCATATAAGATTTGGTGCAACACCACTGCCATTCTCCAGGTTGTAGTCAACCAATCACCAAAGCTTGACCCCACACAAAAATATCTTGTGCATCTACTTAAGAACAAAGTGACAAACAGTTCACAGCCTATCCAAGCACAGCCCCACATCTCATAGCTCACCTCAGCTCCTGCTAAGGTGGAAGGTGCAGTCAATACAAAGAGGGTATCAAAGCAAAAGCTTTACTGAGACAAGCCTTAAAACAAGAAGGAATATGCATTTACCTTGAGCACAAAGATATTACACCAAGTATGTGAGCATCTGGGGGATACAAACCAGAACCTGGCTTTCTAGTGCTTTCCTCCCTAGGAAGAATAAAACATTCCTGACATTATTTGTCCACGATACCTGAGCCAACATCTTTGGGTGACTATGCAAAAGCCCTTCATTCCAGACACTCTCATCTCCTACACTTGGTTTTTGAGGCCATTAGGGCAGCTTGGTGTCACCATCACCAGGCAGTAAGCTCAAAACCAGCACATGAGCCTTCTTGCAAACCAGTGATAGAAACCTGAACATTCACAGTGAGAAGGGGAGTGAAAACAACCTCTTCCAAAGAGATGCAAGGCAGAACCAAATGAAAACAAAAGAACAAAGCAATAAGCAGCAGCTATTTTAGGGGAGGTTAGACAGTAGAACTATACACATACACACATATATATAGATAGATATAGATAGTTAAGCAAGTCCGCTAGGGTCACATAACCTCATATTTTTTCCAGTTGATTACATTCATTTCCTTTAACTGTTTCAGTATTGTTCCAAATACTCAAGTCTAGTACCACTTCTTTTTTTCCTAAAACCATGCAGACCTTCTCCCCCCCCCCCAAAAAAAAAAAAAAAATCACTGTGCTTTAGCACAAGACTTTTCTCCTACCTTGTTTGCATAGCAGCTTAAACATTCATCAAAAGGTGAATTGCCAAAGCACAGCAGCAAGGCCAAAGCTCAGGTACGTCCTTTGCTCTCCCCCAACACCAGAATCCTCTCTCCTTGCTGAATACTCAGAAGGTGGCTTAGCAGCCAGAGCCCAGA
>JAOWBP010001760.1:16842606-16874422 GCA_028571105.1 Tragopan temminckii
CCTTTGCTCTCCCCCAACACCAGAATCCTCTCTCCTTGCTGAATACTCAGAAGGTGGCTTAGCAGCCAGAGCCCAGATCATTGCAATCCTAGAGCTAGGCTGCCTTTTGGAACCCAGAGACCTCTCTCAGGCTGGAAACCCACTGAGCTAGCTACTCATTTCCATACACGTAACAGATTACCTCATCATCACCTGGCTTTAAGTGGGCCAGCAACAAGGCTCAGCTGTGTAGCACTAATCAACCTGCACCTGAGCTGCAGGGCGTTCATCTCCTCATCTCCATGATTTGTTGCACACCACTACAGTTGCAAACAGATATAAAAGTCCTACCTTAGCAGCCTGACCCATTGTCCTGTGGTTTAAGTTCTCTGAAGAAGTTGTAGAATTATTAAGGTTAGAAAAGATCTCCAAAATCATCTAGTCCAATCATACATTTACCATCAAATTTGCTCACTAGACCCATGTACCTAAGCACTACATCTACCCTTTCCTTAGACACCTCCAGAGACAGTGACACCACCACCTCCCTTCTCTACTCTTTCAGAGAAGTCTTTCCTAATGTCCACATTGAACCTTCCCTGGAGCAACTTGAGGCCCTGCCCTCTCATCCTATCACTGTTACCCCAGAAAAGAGGGCAACACCCACTTCTCTACAACCTTCTTTTAGGCAATTGTACAGAGTGATGAAGTGTCCCTTGAGCTTCCTCTTCTCCAGACTGAACAATCCCAGTTCCCTCAGCTGCCCTTCATAAAAGCTGTGTTCCAGACCATTCACAGATTTCCATTCTCTGGATGTACCTTGAAATCTTTCTCATAGCAAGGGGCCCAAAACTGAACTCACCCCCTCTAACTAAAGAAATTCTATTTCCCAAAATGCTGCTGGGTCAGAGCTATTTCATGAAAAGGAAAAGTAATAAAACTTAGCTCACCTTCACATTGACTACACTTGCTATGTGCTTTGGGATGAAAAAACACACCAGTATTAGCTCAAGGATGGGAAGAAGTACATCTCAGCAGCCTCAGGTAGATCTTTTTAACGCTTTCCTCTATTACCAAAATGTCCCTTTTTTAATTACATTTACATAGGAAGTTTCAACAGGAAGCTGAAAGAAACTGAAACCTATATGTTAGCAAACCCTGGTGCTTTATATCAGATTTTAGAAGAGACCTCAGTCAGACCTTGGCTCCCTGCCACATTCCCTGCATCATTAGTAGAGCCACATGCTGCTTTTCTAATTGTGGGCAGCTGAGGTGTTGGCCTTTGGCCCCTCTGTGTTGATCTGAGGAATTGGCTGTGTTGTTCTAGGACCTCAGTCATATGCATAGGGTTCTGGGTCTCTCTCTGGGGACAAAATGCTGGAAAATTAGGTTTGGTGATGACTATTTTTAGGTACACACGTTCCTTATTGGATTTAAATTTCAGAGGTATACTGAAAGAAGGTATCAATTGTGAAATATCACCTTAGTAATTAGTTTTTCACATTAGCTGAAAAACTCAGCATTCCTTCATTTGATCAGAAGTCCCTGTTTTTCTCATTCTCTGTCATTTTATATATTTTTAAGACAAGTCTGATCTTTTAAACTTGGGGTCTTGTGAACTAGAAGTAAACTTCTGTAATATAGTAAAAATGAGGGCTAGAAGTTTTAATGCATGTTAATTTTATTCTACAGCAAACAAGCAATGGCAGTAGATAGGGAATTTCAAACACATTGAGAATTCAGTTGCATAATTGTCGCTCAGAAATGGCCCAATGCAAAATGGGCCCATTTTGCATTAGATACCAAGCTCATCTCTTTTGCTAATTACAGAATTGTTTGAGCTGGAAGGGACCCTTAAGACCATCTAGTGCAACTCCCCCTGCATTGAACAGGGACACCTACAGCAGATCAGGGTGCTCAGAGCCTCCTCCTGCCTGATCCCAAGTGTCTCCAGGGATGGGGCATCCACCGCTTCTCTGGGCAACCTGTGCCAGTGCCTCACCACCCTGACTGTAATAAACTTCTTCCTTATATCCAATCCAAATCTCTACTTGTTTCATTTGAAATCATTTCCCTTTTTATGTAATCTCCAAAAGATTCACAAACCAAAATTTAGATATATCATCACCTTTCCTTAATGAATTTATATGCATGAATTTGCCATAACAGCATTCTTTCAGTCCATTTTTCCTTTCTGTCAAGTGATACCACAGCCTTTGCTTTCCTCTGGTGGCTTGAAAGCTGTGGCAAGACCTCTGGACAACCTAAATACAGACATCGCAGGAGGTTGCAGTGTGCTGGGGCTGCCAACAACTGATCTGAAAGTGCACTGTAGGAAGTGCTGTGGTGCTTCTACCTCTGCTGGAGGAAATATCTACTGTGTCACATTTCCTGCAAACAGAGCTCCATTTTAACTTGCTGTTAGCTACCAGAGCACTTAATTCCTCTGCCAGTATTATTTACTGCTGAGCATGTAGCTTCTGTCAATAGACATACACTCCATATGAGTGACTTGATTTTGTAGCTTCAATTGCTAAGATGAATGAACATTCAGTCATATTAGCAACATCATTATAGTTAATTGCACTTTTATTATGCTCCCCTTCACTGCATAAATTACACTTTTTCTAGTGCTTACTAAGAATACTGGCTGATTTAAAGCAAGCCCTTCCCTGCAATGTTCTTGTTCTCTCACTTTTTAAAGATAGCATTACCCTTGGAGGTTGGAGGAGCCAAAGAAGTTACACTTGAGGTTCAACTGTACAAGAAAATGAGAGGAAGCTGCAAGAAAACATTCATTTTTGGTGCTCCATTGTGGCCAGGCATTACAGCAACATACTTCATCCACGCTTTAGAACCTTAGGAAGGAGGCACACAGTACTGAAATTATCTTCACAAACATCATATTCCTCTTTTCTTTCCCAGTCCTTCAGTTCCTTTGGTAGAAACTGTCTTCTTTTGCCCTGCTCTGGGAGGAGACAGGAGGACAGTCAGATATGGAGGTGAGGCTGCGGGCTGACGTCTTGCACAGATGGAAGGATGTCCCTTGAACAGCCTTCTGGTGGGAAGCAGAGTTATTTACATTGCCTTGAGCAATAGATTATTTGATGTAAAAAAAAATGAATAAATAAAATCAAGACTCTTCCTCCTGGGATTCTTAGTCTTGGAGGCAGTGCTCAAAGCAAAACTTTCCCTTTACATTTTCTCTTGTACTTTTTATCATTTCATGTAGCTGCCCCTGGACTCAGTTTTCTCCTGACAAGAATCTCTGAAGCACTCCAGCAATCTGGCCACCTCATTTATCAAAGCAGCATCACGTCCACTGTTCTGCTGAAATTTGGCAGCAGAGCTTTTAGTAAATTAATAATTCCTGTCATCTGCCATGAAAGAGAATAAGGAGGTAACCATTGTTACAGCTTGAAATGTAGGTACAAAACCTATTCTCTTTTATGCACTCTCCAAAAGTCTGTACTCCATGGGCTGCCTACTTTCAGTAAATTGTGACATTTACTGAGTACCACTCTACAGCCCAAAAGCACAAAGTTTTGGTGAGCCAGCAGTTCTGTTCTGGGAAGAAGACCAGACCCCCGTGCTGGCTCTGATTTTCCATGCCTGTCGTTAGGGTGACTAGACAGATGTTTAGAGTACTCTCGAATTAACATGACAAGCAAAATTAATGTATTATCTGCGGTTCCTGTACTTATCACTACAGTGATCCTATTAATTCATTACAGAACCACAAATCATCCTACTAAAATGCATTGTTTAAGGATTAAAGTGTTATCGTTATTCCACAAATACTCTTTTTTTTTTTTTTTTTTTACATGCTCATTCAGAAAGAAGTCTTTCTGTCAAACATGGGGAAGCACATGCTATTAACATGGCAATAATATGCAACAGCAACAAGGAAACAAAGGCAATGCAATAGGCTTTCTGTGTTGTGTGTTCAAGATATTTATTTTCTTTTCAAAGACATGTCCCAGTACAACAGTTTCCTACAATGAAGAGTTTCAGAAAACACTGAGGAAGAAGGAATTCTTCTGAGCCGTTGGAGCAATTCTATGGCAAATGATTTTTCAGGCTAATGGCTTTCAGTTCTGCTTTTAATATAATCTGTAGGATGCTGGAAGAATACACAATCGGGTGTGAAGGGCTGGATACCTCGATGTGTAATGCTCTGCACCTGCGTTAAGGATCACTCTCTTCAGATGTGGCTGAAATACAGCCTAGCAGTCAGAAACTCCTGAAATAGTTACTATCCTGAGAATTGCCACTGCTACTTTGAACTCCGTTTTAGTTTTTTTCTCTCAGTCAGGATAAGATTTTGTAAAGCAGTTTCAAACCCAAGCTATGTGTCTGTAGTGATGAGATTTTTCAGTTATCAAGGCACTTCTCTTGCACAGCTCCCATACAGCACAGGTTCATTACAAATACTTGAGAACTTGGTGTAATCACTGTGACTACCCCCAAATTCTAAATCTTCTCAGCTCAGTATAACCTGACTTTCTAGTTTTCCAACTTTCTTCAAGGACCTTTTCACTGTCCAATTGCTAAACCATCAGGCAGACAAGCTGAGAAGCTGGAACAGACAGGAAAACATCTTTATTGCAGTTGCATGCAATTTCAACAGCTGCCTAAAGCACTGCAGGAAATGGCAACTCATGGAGGCCTGCACATGATCACATTGTCCTCTCCATGCATCATGTCACACCATAATCTCCAAAGCAACATATTCTTTCAAAATTTCTGACATATTAAATGAGAAAAAAAGATCTTTTCACCTACGCCGTATTTCATTTTCATAAATAACCCCTTCCGCCTGCATTGAGATTGTAATTTCCTTCTAATAGGACCAGAACTGTGCAAGCCAGAGGCATACAGTACATGAATTCATTTCATTGAGTTACATCTATTATGTAAGGTGTCACTAAAAAACATGAAAATCCATTAATAAGTCTATCTGTGAGAAAAACAAACAAAATTGAAAGAGAGAATGAAAGTATCCTGACTTCATAGCTAGTTATGCATTTCTGCGTTCCGTTTTTCAGTACAGAGCACCTGGGTTTGGATTTGTGAGGAAAAGGAGGAAAGTGTTAGGGAAGTAGTTAAGGGCTCTGCATATTCTCCATTGCAGTCCTTTACTCTTTGCTGTAGGCTCTGCCCAGTCACTATGGAGCAGGATTAAAATGTCACGCAAATGCAGGAACGCAGTCTAATTTAAGGCCTAAACCTGTCTTCCATGATTGCTAAGCAGCAGTGAGAGTTTAGAGCAATTTTCTTTTCATTACTTTACGTATAACGGTTTCTCATATTTTCAGCCTGCACAAGAAGAAATCTCATGCAACTTCTGCTGCTGCTTTGTACTGAAGTCCTACACATTATGAGGCAGGCCAAGCTCGCCAGCAGTGTGCAGCTGCAATGACAAAAGGGAACTGCGGCCTACGCTTCAGCCTTGACAGAACAGATGGGAATTCACTTCTTCAAAACACTTTCTGTACCCACAACGCTGTTCTGAGGGCTTCATATTGAAAAGTAATTTTCCCCTCCTTACTCTACCTGTAGAGTATGACTAAGAGAGGAATTTCATGGAATCACAGAATCATAGAATAATTAAGGTTGGGAAAGACCTTTAAGATCACCAAGTCCAGACATCCCATCTACCACTAATATTGCCTAGTAAACTATGTTCCTTAGTACCACAGCTACACAACACGTGAATAATCACCCCCCTGGGCAGCCTGTCCTAGTGCCTCATCGCACTTGCTGAGAAGAAATGTTTCCTAATGTCCAACCTGAACCTCCCCTGGTGCAACTTGAGGCCATTCCCTATCATCCCATCGCAGTTACCCAGGAGAAGAGGCTGACCCCCACATCACCACCACAGATAGTTGTAGAGAGTCATTTCATCCCCTTTCAAGCTCTCCAGTCTTTGTTATTTAGCTTGCACCAGAAGAGTGTGATACACTCATAGCTGGTGCACATACAGAGCTTGAAAAAGCACTGCAAAAGAACAAGAGTAAGCTGCTATAATGCAGACTGCACTCTCTCTTCTGACAGTCTCTAAGGACACTGCAAAATGAAAAGGCCTTTGTGCCTGCACCACCTCCACTCTATACAGTGCACAATAGTACATGACATACTACTCCCACTTCTACTTTTCACACGGGAGCCTAATTTTTAATCCTCCTTTTGCTGCAAATCACCAAGGTATTCACAGATTTTATGACTCTTCACTCTGTAGTCCAGAAGGGCCTCAACTGCAACTCAGGATAATATCCAGCCAACTGCACAACAAAGTGCCCTTATATCTCTGAAATTTCCTTTCTCCTGCTACAGAGAAGGCAGAGGTAACAGAAGGTATTCTAAATGCTCTATACATTACAGGGAAGGATATGCTGAGTGCAGCCATGCTACTTAAAGCAGAACTTCATTTGTCCACGTTTCCCACGAGATCTAGAGGGCTCGAGTTGTGAATTGCACACTGCAGTGATGCCCTATGCCTTCTGTGGGCTCAATCCATATTCACCCCTTTCAAAGCACAAACTTCCAGTAATACTCAGATATCCTTGCTGGTTTGGCACTCAGCTATCAGGGTATTTCTGCATGGTAGAAAAGAATAATTGAATGAAAACCATGTTCTTGGGAAAAAAAAAAAGCCCAGAACTTAAAGAATGAGCTTCTGTTACACTACTTTAGCATGCACTAATATTGAATACAAAAGCTTATGAGTAAAATGCAAAATCCATATAAAGAGGGAGCAGACCTCTGACTAGTATAAAAGTCGGATCCAAGAGTATACTGATGTATTCATGATCCTGTGAGAGAATTTTTAACAAATAGATCAATACTTCTGTTCATCCAGCAAAGTTCGTCTCTGACTCTCTGGAGGCAAAGTAGACTGAAATACACACGGTGTGAATGATACATCTCTTCTCAAAAACTTAGAACCCACCATTTAATTTGAAGGATTAAATTAATCTTTCCTATTGCTTCTTAATTCTTTAATGTTTTCTGTTACAGTGGAAATAACTAAATGTTAATTTTTTTAAAAATCAAATAATGCCAAATTATGCCTGATTCATGGTAGTGAATGGTGAAAGGAAAAAAAAAAGAAAATTAAGAGCTATCACTAAACTAAACTAAACAATAATTTCAGGCTGCAGCTCATCTTCTGGAGATTATTTTTACTAATGACAAATAGTACATTCCCATTAGGATCTCTAATGTATGCATATCATACGCCTTTCACTGAAGGATGGAGGTCTGACTCTATACACTTGAGCGTGAGCTAGAATTAATAAGTGGGGTTAGTAAAGTAAATCCTTCTTGAGGAGTTTCTCACTAAAGACATTCATAAACGCTCCGGTGACATTCACAGAAAAAGCAGTTTAGTGCTTAATGAATACTACTAACACTAATTAGTAATGGTTCAGAGCACAAAGTATTGTTTCAAAGTCTGCAATATGAAATCTAATACCAGCAGCACTAGATCATACCATATTATTTACAAACCATGTTCTGTCTACATCAGCTAGACTAGAACACCAATTGAACATTCAGAAACAATTAAAACAGGCAAAAAAAAGATATCGCAAGTGTAGAGAGTTCTGTAATTCATAAGATGTTGTGATGTCTATTGGTTTTCTAAGATACTCATTTTAAATTGAGCTTTATTGTCAAAACTCTAATTTAACACAAAACAATACTGAATTTATAGAAGTGGACATTTTGCCAATTTAAGCTTACACGACAACATAGATACAAATTGAAAGCACACATATATGTGGGCCTAGAATAAAAAGCTGTATAAGCTTTTATCTCAGCTCTTGTAATTAAAGGATGAAATGATGATGTCCCGTAATAACAATGTACCTGTTTGTAAACTTACTCAACATATTCTTCAGAAAGTGTGTGCATGTGTGATAAACAATGGCCTAGAATTGACATGTTCGGAGTTTTTAAAGTGTAAAAACCTGTTGTAATTAATTACACAGGCTCTTCACAGCTGTAAGAATTTGGCAATGCACAGAATGCTTGCTCAAATATGAACCGGTATTTTTATCTATGAGTAGCTCAACAGCTTTTTATTTCTAATAATGGTAAATCAGCATCTTCTCCATTTTTCCCAAAAGGAACATAATGTTCACAGGAAGCTCGCATTATTCTTTTAAATCTGCAGGGCAATACAACCAAAAATCTTGCACGTGCTTCTATGACAAAATAATTATTCTAACTTTGACATATTCATGTAAAATGTATGTTTTTTATATATACAAAATCCTTTCCTTTCAAACAATACTGCAAGGTAGGAAAGAGAAGATAATTGCTGTATGACAGCAATTTATTAGAAATATTACTGCTGAATTTCAACATTATATGTAGTTTCCCTGACAGGAAATTTACCATCACAGGAAAGAAATTTATATACATCTATAGCTTTGCGATGATCATGAAGGGTTGACTAAGTAGAGCAGCCTTCCATTTCTTCTTCTACTGGGCACGTTATATTCCTGTTTAGAGATCACTGATGTAGAAATGATGCTGGAGGAACAACAGCTCAAAACAAACATACAGGCCAGATTTCCTCCCATCTGCCGTCCTGGTGTCATGGTTTGTCTAGTGAATTAAGGAAGGTCCATTTCAACTCAAGACTGGTCCCTTTAGAGGTTTAGCACTTCTGCTTTACTCTCCAGTTTTCCTCCTGTTGTGTCAAAAAATAATTCAGGAGGGGGTGAAGAGAGGAAGGCATGGCTTGGGATGTTCATAAGATTCAGTGAGCTACTGGCTTTGATACTGCTAGCCTATTTGCAGCTCAGACAGTGACACAAGGCTGCCCAACTGCTGATAAATGGGGGACTGCCAGCCCAGAGCTAAAAAAGTCATGGAGGAATACAAAAGTAAGCTCTTCCCATGGTATGTCAGCATGGACAGGGCGCAGAACACATTCTCCGTGACTCCATCTCCCTGCCTTTCATGCACAGCTATCCAAGAACTGAGGATTTAACCAAACTCCACACTTTGGGCACTTTGTCAGAACAGCAAGTTCTTCAGAAAAAGCAAAAAAAAATCAGGATTATTACACAAGGCAGAACATAATCAACAGCCAACAGAAATTAGCTACTTCTTTAACAGACTCCAGACCATTACTATTAATGTAACATTTCTTCTAACATTGAGAAATAAATGCTTTTCTTTTTTTTTATGTGGCAAAACTGTCTTTAAAGATCTTTATGTTCTAAAACTTCTCATTCAAAAAGGATTGTCAGTTACTTTTTAAATGGTATTTGACAGAGCAGGAGAAAACAAACCTTTACCAGAATGAAATATCATTTTCAGATATTTGCTTAAGTAGCAAGCATCCTAATAGTCGAGAAACATCTCCATGTATGTGTGAGAGGAAGGAGGTTGCAAGTGGAATTTCAAGAAGTCCTAATTCATAGGGAAAAAAAAAATAAATACAGAGCTATGCGTGATTTCCAGAGCACAAGAGATGGGGTTTAAATTTGAAAGTTTGCTTTTACAAAAATGAAAATGAAATATCTTTACAGATGTCACTAAGTTTTATAAATTCACTTTGCCATCCTTACGAGGTCTATCACTGTACGTGGAGAGGGAAAAAAAAGGTTTTCTAATAACGCTAATGGCACAAGACCCATTTGACTACCTACTTACACCATCTGAACTGTTGCATCTTCTCTGGTTATTAAAACTATGAATTCAGGATTGCATTTGCTAGTATTTTGTTCCAAACAGCCAAATCTAATCTATTTTAGTTTGATAAGGTAGAATATTTCAGATCAGATAAGAAAGTAAAAAAAATAAAACCAACTAATGCATTTTATATACAAATTAACAGGGGTTCTTTTCCCAGAAATCACATGCAAGAATCAAGGTAAGAAACTGCTCAGTGGATTTAACAAATATCCGTGCCAATATCACAAACACTGTCATAGAATCTTGAAATAATATACTGTTTTCATCAGGTCCTAAGGTGACCACAGTTTCTTTAAAATGAAAGAAACCACATAGGCAATCACTGCTACAGGTTGGCGAATTGAAACAAACCAATTAGTAAGAATGATCCAAGGACTTAACCTTAGATTATAAAATGGTTTGGGTTGGAAGAGATCTTAAAGCCCACCCAGCCCCACACCCAGCCACGGGCAAGGCTGCCCCCCAGCTCAGCTGCCCAGGGCCCCATCCAACTTGGCGCCGAGTGCCTCCAGGGATGGGGCACCACAGCATAACTGGTCAGCTGTGTCAGGACCTCACCACCTTCATAAAGATGCAAGAGATAAACATCTCTTTTCAGAAACAATAATCTTTAAGCATTACCAGACCATTTTTCTGAATATCAGGTCCAAAAGTCACTGAGACATCCTATCCATATCAGATTGGAACAATTTAAGAAAATTCAGTCTTTACTTACCCACCACACATTTGCAAGCTAATGTTCCCTTGGCTGAGGCTTAGAGAGGCTGCTGCAAACCACCCTCTGCAGAAATGACTGTTCTGGTATGATAGGTTACTGCCCTGAGAGCTGCTGGCATGCACACAACTGCAGGAGGTTACCACCACCAGGGCATCCTGCTTCACTGCCACTTGACAGGACAGAGATCACCAGCTGCTCCGTAGCACACGACAGTTTGAACTTGGTCCTGCCAAGTTTTTGAACAAAACAGGAAGAAACACAAAATCAAGTACAGCAACCAAAGAACATTATTTTTAATATTAAGAAAAAATATATATGAATATTTCTGTGCTGGATGAGTCAAGCCTTTATTGCTAAACCAGCTTGAATTAAAGCAGGTGAAAAGCTGCTATACTCTAACCAGTGAAAACACAAAATCAGTTTCACAAATGATTTCTTAGCATTCCAGTTACAGCAAGCAGGAGATTCAGAAAAGCTTATTTTAATTAAAAACTTTATTTTTCATTACAATTCACAGTTTATACACGGCAAGACAAACTCTTGCCATGTGGACATTCAGAACACTGTGCTGGGGAGACAAGGGTCTTTGTTATAAGAGCATTGCTCGGTGCTGTTTCATGGAATTTCTTTAATTTTAAAAGCGTACTCTCTATAAATGTTAATTGACTGATATTTACACTGATTTGACTGAATTTACATATTAACTTATATTTATTAGAAAACAAGCTAAGCATCCAAAAACATTAACATTCATATCTTGCATGTTATCTAATGGTCAGAGATGCTGTAAGATTTGCCACTTGAATCATGCCCAATCAGCAAAGTCTCATTCTTTTTAATTTACACAGAGCCTAAATTATTCTTTAAGGCCTGTTCAATTCATGTTATGTACAGCCATGTTACAGTAGACTAACATAAGAAAAAAAACATAAAGTTATCCGATCCATTTTGCATTTCTTCTGAATCTCACGTACACTTATAAGCAAAACAAAGGATATAAAATTAAAGATAACGTGTTTTCTTAAAACCAATAAAGAAAACCCATAGTCTGGTTTAGATCTGCGTCTCATCAGCCTATCCTGTCTGAACAATCAACAGTATTCAGATTGTGCTATTTCTCAGCTCTTCTTCATGCCTGCACTTATATTCAGAGCCATCTCTATTGGAAATGTATGGAGTCACAGTGATACCAGTTTCAGTCGCATTCCCATATTAGTCACAGCTCCGGCACAGGCAGCCACTGTACAGCGTGACATTCAGGAAAGCACTCCAGCAGGGTTCCTGTGTAAAATACCATATGGTGTGTGGTGCGACTTGACTTAAAGAGGAAGTTAAGATCCTCGCTGCACAGCAGATATCTGGCAGAAGGTTTACGCTCATTGAAAATGGTTGTATTTTGCTGCATTGTTTTCTGGATGTGGTTATCGGAATACAGCAATTAAAAGCCTCTCCTGCCTCTCCTCAAAACAGCCATCTTTATTTGCTCGTCATCTACCAAATAACTTAGTGATAGAAAGCTGATTTTTTTTTTTTACTTTTTTTTTTTTTTTTTTTTGGTACATCTGACAGAGAAAAAAAATCTGCTGAACACTTCTTGAAAAAAATAAGAGCTAAAGAGGATCTGCAGGTTTTCCAAGTCAGTGTGAACAAATATGAGTTGGACCTGAGTAAAACAAAATTCTACTGGGGAACATGTTTGCAACTATCAAAACTGCAGTGCCTTTAAATTCAGAGCTAAGGACATCATTTGATGACTGTTGAGTTTTGGCATTCATTCATGCTGGTTGGTATCTTCAGTACAGACACCTTTAAAACACCATCATTTCAAGAAGAATGAAAGCTCAAATGAAATGCACTTCTCATGCAAAAAAAGAAAAAAAAAAAAAAAAAAAAGAAAAGAAAACATACAGGAATTGTAGAGGTTCTGGTTCTCCAAAAGATAAGGCACTGACAAAAATTTCTTAGGTAAAAGGCTGCATAAGAATTTCTTGCCATTTACAAATGTGTTGTAGTCCATAAATGGTCCATTCCTAGGCTCAGTAAGGTAGACCCTGAAATATTAAGGACTGATCCCTCAAAGCTACATTGTTACCATAAACAAGTGTGATTCATTCTTTAGGCCGTATGGCACATTAGGAGAAGTGAAAAACAGTCTGGGCAGATAAAGGCAGAAGACGTTGCGTGTTCCAGCATCTTTCGATAACAGAAGTGCCATTCATCTTTGTGTCTTTGAAGAGATGCGATGGTAACTCTGGACTGCAGTTTCTGTGGAACTCATGCACACATATAAAATGCTATTAGCATTGATCTTTGACAGGGTGGAGAGAAAAGGGCGTATGGCTAGTCTAAAAGCCAAGAGCTTCTCAAGGACTGGGACCCAACGTCACAGCTACTTAATATTTTCAATGACAGCTATTTCTTCTGCTGCACAGTGCGGTGTCAAACCATTCATGTAAATGCTGTCTGTCTTTGTTAGAGCTGGCAAGAGGTCCTTCTCACTGGTGAGATGGTTGACTGACAGGGTTCTCTTGCAGGGGGTCAGGTCTTGGTTGTGGTTGACAGCGAGCTCAGCAGAGAGCTTTCTTTTGATGGAGGTAGCCCGCTGGAACTTGTCATAGATCTCCACGCTCAGGCGTCTTCGGGTTTCTTTGAACTCCGCGGTGACATTGGCTGTCCACTCTGCAGCGTGGGCTCGGAATTCCCCTACCTGCAGCAAAAACAAGAAAAAATATGCAGCATAATAGGGCTGAGGACTTTAAAGTCTTCATAGGCTTGAAAGCAATGCAGCTTGGGCTGGCTGGCAGAGAGCTGTGGTGGTTGATACAGATTTCTCATCCCATATACTTGCTGTTTCATTGACAGCAATAAAACAAGAAAAAATGATGCTCTAGTAAGAGTTAATAGCAATTTTACAAAAAAAAAAAAAAAAAAAAAAAAAGTATTTTCTACGGAAATTTGTTACTGAATTGCAGGCAGAGAACAACAGAGGGAACAGAGGGGAGCTCCAGAGCCCTGACAGCTGCCCAGTGCCCAGCTGGTCAGGGCATGCTGAAATCCCAGCAACCCAGGCAATGCTGTGTGTTGTTATTTATGAGCACTTCTACTGTCTGTGGAAAGATCCCTAGGAGACTTGGCAAAGAACTTTCTAAATTTAGACAGCAAAGCTTTTTTAAAAGAAAGCATCAGCTGCTGGTATTCTCTCTTTCTTTGTGCTTGCTCAGACATAGTGCCAACACAGTAATAGCTTCAGTCCTGTCAGCAGCACCTCTGTGTACCACCCTGCTTCCTCCAAGGTGACACGCATGCAATGGGAGGGTGGACAGCTGGAGCTGTCACCACTCTCACCCCAAGGAAACACAGGCTGCCAGTCAGCACGCTATGCTGTGTGCTATCACCACACAGCTGGAGGGTGGCATTTCCCTGTCGCGCATGGATCTCCAGCCCGGTTGGCAGCAAGGTGCTAGTTTGCACAATCATTATCATTTAATGTATGTATGTATGTATGGGAGCAGCCTGTTCTAGTGGGAGATGTCCCTGTTCATAGCAGGGGGTTAAATCTAGACCATCTTTAAAGTCCCTTCCAACCCAAACCATTCTGTGATTCTATGTCTGCATATCCCTGCTGTACATATGTATATTCCTGTCTTCTCACTCTATGTGTCTTTGCCTTAGAGTCTGTCAACATACAGGCTGATCAACTTCATTAAAACCACTGTAACTTTGACCCACCTTTTCTGCATTTCAGTGCTGTGAAAGCTGGAACATGCTGTGAACCCAGGCTCTGAGGGTATGGCTGAGGAGGGGGAGGGAGGCAGCTGCTGGCACTTGCTCCCAAATTATCATCTTCCTTGGACAGGGCACAAGGTAGACTTGGCAGCTTACCCATATAATAGTCTGAGGTGAATGACAACCTTATCAATTATATGCTATTTATATGTTTTCTCTTGTGTTTCAAGCAAACAGTTACTATATTAAATTTCACAGGTAATTAAAGGAAGCACGTTTTGAGGAGAATATCTTGTTATAAGGGAAAAGGGAATAGACTGCTTTTCTTTAAATCTTGGCTCTGTAGGCAGCTTATTAGTGGGAACATATAGCACAGGGAAGATAGACTGCTGACAAATACAACTCCAAAGAAAAGCATTCTAGAAGAATTAACCTTCTTAAATACATTAGTCTAATTGGTACTGCTCAGTCCAGAATTTCAATCATCAGTAAGTAAGCCTGGACTTGGTGAGCACAGAAATCAAATACAAATTAACAAAGAGAAATATGGGGCTAAGCCATCAGAGAAGAGTGGCCAAAGGCTTATTCATGCTTTGCGGTGCAGTGGAAAACAGGAATATAATGAAGGTAAAAAATAATCAGCTCACTCAGGAATGACGGGGTTTCAGGAAAAACTTTCCCCCTCCAGAAACAAAACAAAAAGCTCTTTACCCAGGGGTCATTTTATTACATTTGTCTCAGCTTCAGTGAATTACGCAGTTGACTAATGTGGACCCATTATGTGTATTTTCTAAAACGAGGATTATTATCTGTAATACACAGAGGATTCGTCCAGCTGAAAGATTATTAGTATTTAAATTGTGCAATTAGGATCAGACACACTGCACTTCAGATCTGAAAATAATGAAATCTGCACTGCCGAAACATTTCAGCTGCTGCACTAGTTTTATTTGTAGTAAACAAATAACAAAAGTACGATAAGCAGTATCAGTGCACTGACACCCTGGGGCAGCTTTGTGCTGCTCCAGAGCTCTCCTAAAGGCAAGCTGCTCAGATTTTGGAGCATGCTGCTGTCTAGGGGAACAAAAAGCCCATATACAGCTATTTTACCCTGCACATTTGTAGCCCTCTCCAGCTGTGTAAGACTTTTGCTCATGCATACAACTCTGCGATTGCAGATAATCACATTCAAGAGATGTTATTAGATCAGTAGTTTTAAAACTGTCTTGGCAACCTACTGGAAGTCACAAGCATCTTGAACTGCCTCCCTATGACCTTCCTAACCTGCTTTTTGGTAGTGGATCCAGTTCCCACTTCTCCCATGTGTTCTCAGCTGATGAAAAACAGCTGGCCATTGCTTCTGACAAGAGCAAGTACAGGTAACCTTTAGCACATGCTCAGAACTCTCTCACCAGTCCACCTCACAACATGTTGATGATGAAGCTGTCTTGCACTAGAAAGCTGCTCTATTTTAACTCATATGTATGGGAATTATTCTGGAAATTTTTCAGATTGTTAGGATAGCTAATTACTAGGTTCTAATTAGATTTCTTTTGGGAAGCAAGTTTATGCAGCTAGATGGAGAACATCATTAATACGTCTTTTAGAGACAGACTCATGTTCCAATTAAGGTGATATGGAACATGAACATGGTGGTCTCAATCCTATCTGCCCATATAACAGATCTGCGATGATGCTTGGCAGGATTTCAATTCTATATTAAAATCGCTGGAAAAAAAATAATAAAAATGCAGTGCTGTTACTAAGCAGAATTGAAATACATTCCTAGTAAAACAGAGGTAATTGGCACAGCATGAGAAACAAGGTGGTGCTGTGTGAACTGTGTGTGCCCCCAAATTATTGCTTTCAGCCCCTAGCTTTTGTGTGAACTAAAATGCACTCAAAAATGTTATCTTTCCAGAATAAAACTCTTAATTCCATAGCACTAACAGATTTAAGTACAAAAGGTCACAGGAATAGAAATGTGCAGTTTTCAACTGCCAGTGAACATAAGCAACTAATAATTTGATCCTTCCTTTATCTATAGGGATCTTTCTGTACATATGCAGGTCCATTCTGTCCTTAGGGTATGACATTTCTTCCTATTGCATTACAGCTTTCTTTTCATCTGGAGGCTGACAGACGCAAAATGCTTTATGCAAAGTGATTGAAATGCCAGTTGCCTGTGCTGCTCAGAAAAAATCTTAACTTACGTACCTACCGTAACACTTGTTTACTTTCCTCAAATTCTCTTGCCCCATTACAGCACACAGCTCTAATTTCTGCAGTTACCACAGTTGGATATCACGATCACATAGCTGGGCAACATGATGCAAAAATATGGTCTCAGTCACAGAAATTACTGACAGCTAAATACCTTACATAAAGCTAAATTGAATTACATATTTCAGAAGTAACAGGAAAACCACATCACAGTGATATAAGTAACACTAGCCTGGTGAAGTTGCTCTTTTCTAACTTTTGCAGATCAGAAATGCCAACAGTAATGGGGACTCAACCATTAGCACGGCTCCAGGATTGAATTCCTCAATGTCAAAATCTAAATCAGACTACAAGATGTCAGATATCCACAGTGATTTCACAAGGAGCACAAACATTAACCCATTAATATTGTACCTTGAACATTAACAGCAGGTAACTTTATCAGCTATTTATGAAGCAATACCCTACTGCCTTATGAGACCTGTATCTGCTGGACTCAGTGACAAATTCTCAAGACATATGAATGAGAAATATACATATTCCACACCATAGCATACATCATCATGAAACACTAGACATTTTTCACTCAAACATCATTTCTTGATTCAATTCACTGCCCAGTGCAGACTGCCTGGCCTCCAGCTACCACTGCAGATGGACCTCTATCTCTAAATATATGTTGTAAGGTGTCTTTCAAAATGTGACATTTAATCTATTAGAACATAATGAGAAATACCATCTGAACAAATATAAAATGTATACTTATTCCTCCTAAAGCCACTTTATATATATATGCATATATACACACAAAATATACTGCATGAATTTTCTGAATGATGAAAGAGTTCCCAGACCTAACAAAAAATGTCATTTAAAGATGAATATGCTGAATATAATGGAACCAGAAAAAAAAAAAAAAAAGGACAATAAATAAGCATTCTTTCACTTTTCCTGCCAAAAAAACCCCAAACATCTAAATTAATATATTAATATCAACCTAAAACTCTGGTCTAGGCCAAGCCTCTCAGCCAGTATCACTGATGAGATCAACACCTTCCCTATTAATTTTCATCACCACCAATTAAAAAAGAAAATTTGAAGATAGTGAAGAACCTGATATGAAGAAATTCTTCATATTTGTCTGGAGTTTGGGGACCTTTCTGGACACTCTATGAACAGATAGCCAAATAATTACACAAACAGAATTGCCCACCTCTCAGTAAGCACACACAACCTATTAACTGCAATCTGGACAAGTCACATAACTATTACATATGAATAGTCTATACTTTGAATTAAGTCACAACTGTAGTAAAACAAACAAAAAGCATAAATATCTCCTTGAATAGACCAAACTGAATACACGCTATTCTAATCTCTCCTTAACTTTGCTTGAAAAATCCCAACACAAAAGTGTAACCAATTGATCTACTTGTGTTTACAGGGAGAGAAGATAGTTACGTTGCCTGGAGAGACATACATGATGTGAAATATCTGATATGCTTGGGAGAAGCTATAGCAGGGAGCACCAAACTGTAAAAGTAGACGTTACATATGTTGTACAAGAAATCATGACTAAATGTATTTTAAAATCATTTTTTCTTTTTTTTTTTTTGGCATACAGATCACATACAATTTAGAATGGTCATGATGTTAGTGCAAACCAAAAAGAAAAAAGAAATAAATAGGGAGCAGCTGAGCGGGAAATATCCATCTGACTGTTTTATAAAAAAAAAAGTGGCCGTCCTTACCGATACTTTTAATGCTGTAGATGTTTCTCAGTCTATGATTTCTAACATTTATACCTAATGTATTCTCCAATTTCTCAGCTTTTTTTTTTCCCCTCCAAAGTACTTTCCTGTTACTTCAGAATAACACATCCAATTAACCTCTCCATGATTTGCTACTCAGCTACAAAACTAGAAAGAGCATGTACATATCACATTATGCACTCAGCAAAGTACAGTACGTAACATTTTGTCTTAGCTTTCAAGAAACTCATCCAAGCCTTCTCAGAAATTTGTCTCAGAAAGTCTCACCTAAAAACTGAAATAAAATATAACTTAGGTACAGACAGTCTTGATGTATTTAACAATGCAGCTGCTGGGTGGGTTGGTTCTGTAGGCGGGTTTGTCTCTCTGCCTTCTCATTTTCCTGCAGTCCTGGGTAAGCAAACACCACTTCTTCCTGCCTGAACTACTGCTGGCCACAAATGTATGTTCATTTTTGCAGAAGAGATTAAAAAAAAAAAAAAAAGTTTTGACATTTTGATTGAAGCCCATGCTTTTCCTGTGTCTTAAGAATTTATAATTCAACTAAATAAATTGCCATCCCCAGTATATTGCTCTTAATATTTCTAATTATAGCATTATTAGAGAACATCCAAACCTCACAGCTCTGTAGCAGAGGTAGAGAAAACTGCTACTTATCTTTAAAAGGTAAGACAAGACAGTAGCAAAATACAACAGAAAGACCACAGACTGTACAGAGATATCTAGGCTGAGCTTTTCCCAGGTATGTAACCACTATTTTCTGCTCCTTCATTCTTCCCAGAACTCAGTTCTGTAGGGAAAAACTCTTCTACATCAGATCTTTAACACAGCAAACTTTAATTTCAAATTGACTGTAACAAGTAAAGCATTACTTGTTCTCTCATTTGGTACCCCCGACCGGTATATTAAACCCTTTTTTAAAAGTCAAGTACTAGAAGAGAAAAATTCTATTTTGTAAATTTGCTATCTTCTGGAATAACATTTAAATTACTTAGACAGTGGTATTTTTGTACACACAGTGGTCAGAAATGCTCTCCTACTGGTAACTGGATTATTCAATCCTTCAACAAATAACATTTGTGAGTTCATTCCAGTGAGCAACGTCTGTTTGCTTTCACCCACAACTTCCATGAGTGCAGCTGATGCCTTGGATGCAACAAACCACAATAGTTAAAGGGAATGCAGAGAGCTCATGAATTTTGATTATTTTGTTGTGGAGAAGCATATATGGAGACATCTGTGGGAGTGTATTTTGTGGAGATAATGACAGATGGCAGATACAGAAATGCTCTTTTGCTCTATCAACCAATCCAACTAAATAGGAACAGGTAGCTTACAATATACTTTTTTTTCATTGGCAAAAACAGATCAAAATAAATCATGCACTGGGCTTTTTTTTTTTTTTTCTCCCCAGAAATATAAACACTCCTCTGTTAGATACTCTCTCAGAACTATTCCTGATATTGTTCATAAGACAATTCTTTGCACAGAGTTACACGTGTATATTTGATGATTGTACACTAACTATTGGCCTGATGGTCTCCATTTCTAGCATTTCATCTTGTT
The DNA here is from genome assembly GCA_028571105.1 of Tragopan temminckii. Lineage (NCBI taxonomy): Eukaryota > Metazoa > Chordata > Aves > Galliformes > Phasianidae > Tragopan > Tragopan temminckii. The sequence goes on from JAOWBP010001760.1 coordinate 16,862,305, forward strand.
AATAAAATTTCAAGCATGAAGAAAAATGTAAGCATCTCCTTTTAACAAAATCAGTCATTTTATTCAGTTGATTCATCTACCTCAGAAAGCTATCCAACCTCTCTCAACCTGATGCAACTGAATGACACCCACCCTTATTAACCACAAGAAACTACTGGAGCTAACATGAAGCTCTATCAGCTGACCTTAATGTGATTCAGGAGAACATCTATTCTCTGTCTACACTCTACAGCCCATGACTTTGCCGTGGCCAGAAATAGCAAACATTTTAAGAATTTTAGTACAAGCATAATGAAATCCAAGTCACAAGCAGCTGAAAGGCTCTGTCTTTTAAATTTCTCCCACAGGAAAAAGATGACTTCAATAAGTTCACTGAATTTTTTTTTTTTTTTTTTCCCTCACAGTGGTATGCTAAAAAGAACAAAGAAAAGGCTTAATTTAGACTTGGTACTAAGAATAGGATGGTTATCGTAACTACAGGGTCAAATCTCACCAAAAATTGTTTAATCCTAAAATTCGTTAGTATCTGGGGTAATATTTTGTGAAATATTAAATCTCCACTTTAATTGCACAACCTGAGTATTAACAGCTGCACTCATTCCCTCTACAGAAAAGTATTCCCTAATTTCTTCACTATCTTTTATCCATTATTGCAAAACACAATTTCCTCGCTATCAACACAGCTTCTTGAAGATGCAAGGTTATTCTGCTGGACTGGCTTTGTCTGGCGATACTTCCACAGGAGAGCTATCAAATGTAAACTTACACGTTTGCTCTGAGATTACCATAAAAAAAAAGTTTTTAAAAAGTTAGCCTTCAGGAATATTAATCATGAAGATGTGGGCTGAACAGATTCCAGACTAAATATCACTATCAGTAGAGTTAAATCACAGATACATTTGTCTTAGTAGCTTAGAGGATCAATTACATCTTGTTTCAAAAATTAAAAAGAAAAATGAAAATCAAGATCTCCTAATAGAAGTTACAGTAACCTACGTTCAAGGAATCTTCACGTGTAATTAACTCTGAGAAACACCACTGCTATAACTGATCTCTTTAATTAATTTCTATCTTATTATGAAGTGTAAGTAATTTGCTCTAGTTTTATTTTTGGGAATAGCTCTTGTCATTACTGTCTGGTTGAATTCAACCTGAACTGAAAGCAGTTTATCCTTCCCAAGTCAGCACAGTGAGGAAATGGGGAGCACTGGGGAAGAGTTGGGGCTGACAGGCAGCATGCCCAGAGTGCCAGGACAGAGTGCCACTTTGCTAACAGAGTTGTATTTGTTTAAAATTTCTGTTGTAATCAACACCACACCAGCATCACTCTGGGACATGGTGGAACTTATGCAAAAAACAAAACAACCATCACTAAAAGGCTTTTTTTTTAATCCTCAACTAAGAGGTGGGATATAAACATGGACCATACCAACACGGTAACAACACAGATGTTATTTTTGTGTGTGTGATGAATCTGAAGCTAAGTTAAGCAAGCACCGTGTGTCAGAAGTACAGAAAGTTCAGGAAAGACATCTCGAAAGATGAAGTGTGAAAGCCTATTAGCAGACTAGTTCACTTAAGATTAATAAAAAAAACACGTCCTTTCATATTCTTTACTGCACATAGTACAACCATGTACTTGCAAAAGAATGATTAATACAGAAACTCAGTACTAGAATGCTGTTATAGCAGGACCTAGAATACCACCAGGATAGCTTACACTCACAGTTTTTGGAATGAAATGAAATTTCATTCAAAATCAAGTCAGCCATTTCTTCCTTCTGACACCATCACCACTTTTTGTGTGTCTGAGACCAAAAAAGTTTATGGAGGGGACTGTACTACCATCATGTTTTATTTTGGGGGGGGATTTTTTGTTTTTTTTTTTTGTTTGTTTGTTTTTTTTTGCAAGTTTTGTTTGCGTGGGTTTTTGGGTTTTTTTTTTGGTCCTGTTGATATTCAGGTTTGACAGTATTTTATGACTTAATAGTTTATCTTCTTCCCCATCTGACACAAATTAGTAGGAAAAAAAACAATTTTTTGAATGTTGCAATTCTCTCCCAAATAAACATTTCTGCACACTCTTAAACCTAGGCATGCTTCTCTTGTTTTGCCGTTTTTGTAGCCCTCTGCATTCCTCTTCAATGTTAGGCCACAAAGCCAGGGACTGTTTTCTGGTAATATTCCTTTCAATAACATCTGTAGCTGTAACACCGTGTTCCTACAGAAATTCAACAACCGCCTGCTGGCGCATCCTAGAATTGTGTCACCCCCATTAATCACTGCCTTGTAGAAGGATTTCACATGCAGTTGCTGTCACACTACGACTGCCTCCCACAAATATTTCTCCAGTTCAGCACTTTCTAGGAACAGGCTTGCACCAAGTCAGTCTGTCCAATACTTTGAGCTTCTGAATGGATGCATTTTATTTTAGCACTACTGAAACTTCCTTTGGCTTTTTTTTTTTTTTTTTTTTTTTTTTTAAATTTTTTGTTGGCTTGTTTGTTTCTACAAAAAGTTGTTTTCTTTGATAGGAGCTGCTCCATCTTGCTTAAAGCAAGCTGCAAGGGATCAGCAATGTGTAATAAATCAGCAGTGGTTTCACACCTTTGTATAAAGCCTCTGATCAGCAGGCTGTAGAGCTATTCTGATCATCTTCATTTCCAACTCACTGGATGGATGCAAGTGCCACATCGCAAGCTCTTTGTCACTGGAAGAAAATCTCAGTCACCACCCTCACTGAGCAGGCTCTGAGGCCTGTTTGCCTGCAAGGCCAATACAATTCACTGAAATCTTGCAAAATTGTATTGCACTTCTCTTAGCAAGCTAAGACCATTCATTTTGCAGTCAAATAAGCACCAGAGCTGTTGCCAAATCAGGTGTAGAGTACTACAGAGAAACCAGGAAGGAGGCCAGGGAAAGATGGAGGATAAAAGAAGGCCAGTCTTTTCAGCAAAGAGTGGCTCAGCTGTTTTGTGAAGTCAGACTTGACTTTTTTTTTTTTTTTAATATACATGTAATAGTACAAGACTGAGAGATACATGCCACTCCATGTATACAGTCTACATTTAGGGTCCTCCCTCCCATGGTGGATATGAGAGATGGATTCATATTCCCTTAAGGCTGGGACCCATATGTTTAACCTTAAGCTACAGTAAAATGAAAAGACAATAAATATTACAAAGTGCAATAATATCCGTGGCATCATCATGACAAGACTAATTCTGTTTTGACAGATGTGACTGACAGGTCTGCCGCTGATGCAAAGGAGATTAAACAGAGTGATGATTCAGATGAATCAAATTGTTTATAAATACCGAAGATAACATTTGCCTCTTGAATTTCCTGAAAGAGTGAGTATGCTATTTTTCACGAAGTTTTAGACCTGGTCATTAAAGAAGGATCCATATCATTCAATTTCATTCAAATCATTCAGCATGAAAATCACTTGTCCAAACAGAGCTGATGTCTAACACTCTTGATACTCAAAGAAGAGAACCTGCTTGTAGAGGATGCACTTCATCTCACACAGTAGATGCCTTAAAATGAAATGGATATGCTAGAAACACTCCTTTCCTTGCACTAACTATTAAGGCAATGTAGATGACTAAGTCAGAAGTTACTCTCCACAGTGGAGATTAATTCCACCTTCATTGATTTGAATGGAATCTGGACTAAAGTTTCACGAAGAATACTGTGAGCCGAAGGGATGTTCATTTATTTAAGGGACCTTATTTTAAAAATAAAAATTTGAAATGTATAGCCTAAGTGACTAAGGTTCTTGGTTGGGAAGCCATTTTTGCAGGACATACTGAAATTCAGAAGCTGCTGCATACTGAGGCAAAAAAAATGTGGTGAAAAATCCTGCTGAAATATTACCTTTCAAAGAGACTAAAATCAGAAGACTTCATAAGTTCCCTGAGTAATCACAGCACAGAGAATAATGAAGAGGAGGGAGTTTATAGCAAGCTAGTATAGCTAAAGCTGAACTTCAGAGACAGATCGCCTACTTATGATTATAGCACACAGCATGTTCCAATGACTTTCTGACACTTCATCTATCTTACTGCATGAACTGCTTCCAACAGCAGATCTATGCTTCTAAAACTCCCACTTCTGTCTCTACTTGTCTTTCACTTCTCCCTTCATCTGATGCATTCAAAACTCTCAGGACTATTTCAAGAACCAAGACCACCTGAGCAACTAAAAGACATGCTGATTACTTGGATTTTAATATAAAAACACAGCATTATAGTGGATCAAAGATTAGCTGATCAGATTTATTATTTTTTTTTAATCTCAATTCCATTCGCATCTGACAAACATTTTGCCACTATCCTGAAAAAAATAAAAACACCTCAGGTCTTTTAATTTGCTGAAACAGTGAAATGCATTATTACCACCAATCCTTATGTAAATTGCTTTTTTATGAGCAATACAGCTGTAAAGTGGGGAAACATGAACAGGTCTACAGATATTAGGTGATAGCCATGATCAACACGCCCATTCCTTGGAACGTGGAGGATTTCTTTCACAATATATACTCTACATTAGCACTTTTAAAATTATTATTTTTATTTTACTTCAAACCACATGAAGAAGCACAAAGGAGGTTATTACTACTGCCTATGAAAACATAGCTCAATTTTGGTTGTTCAGGGGAAGGAAACAAAGGGACTTCTGAACACTCGCATCCCCTGTCTCCGTTCTGGCCTCCAGCACAATTCAATAAGCTTGGGAGGTACCTGCCTTCAAAACTGGACCAAAAGAAACCAACTCTATCAATCACTACTGATTGATTTGCCCTCTCCTGTATCTGAAAGGGGTAAGCTAGTGAAGATTTCCTATTTTTGGGTTCTTTTTTGTTTGTTTTGCATGTAAGCTACAACACAAGTCCTACATAAAACCTTTTTTCTTGTGAACGTTGATACCCACAGCAAGTAAAAGTCTCTTGAAGGAAGACAACTTCCACAGTGAGGTTTCATTTGAAATATATTTAAGTGTTTTAGTTCTAAAAGTTCATTCATTATGATCTTGTAGATTTTACCTCAGCTTCTATCTCTCAGTAGATTTCAGTGTATAACTTCATTTTTACAGATAAAGGCTTCGTCTGGTTATAATGAGCTATTTTTCCCCAGTGAGTGATAGAAAGTTACCTTAAAAAAAAAAAAAAAGTAAGTATAAAGGCATGCTTATGACTAGGATTTTCCACTGCACTTACTTCTACTGTCAGAACTACAGATAAGTTCTTCTGCTATAATCTGCATCTGCAGCATCTGGAACAGACCATCATAAATTTAAGCTTAACTGAAAAAACAGGCAATACATGAAATTTAGTCTCCTCTGACTTCTAATAGCACAGAAAAGACTAAATTTCCACTGAACTGCTTTGGCTTCTTCACTCGAACTTTCCTTGACAGATAGCAAAGATGAGCTGAGAGCAGCAGTTTTTAAATCATAAAATGCTACTTGTAAAGCTAACACAATGCTTCTGTTAATCAGACAGTTTATCTGTCAGCAGAATGCAGGATACTTGTACACAAATTCCCTTCTACAAAATCAGCACAGCATCCAGAAGTAATTTCTCATATTTTCTAACTAGCACAAAGATTATGCTTTGCCAGTTTTCTCAAATCAGCCTCAGTCATGTCTGATACTGTAGCATCTATTGCCAGAATATTTTCTTTCTGCTATGGATTTTCTCACTTAAGCAATGGGTTAAAAAGCAGGGGAACACTTCTGAACATCAGGGATATGATTAATTGAACAAATGGTACCAATTATGTTATGTCTGTCTTTAATCTAACCTAAAACACACGAGACACTTGTTTACAGCAAAGTCCTGAATACCTGCATCAGCCAAGAGAATTTGGTTATATTTGAAGAATGAGGCTTTCCTTTCTGTAGACAAAATGAATATGTTTGTTTAGGCTACAAAGGTGAGAAAGAATGGAAAGAGGAAATAGGAGATACATTCCTGATGCCTGAGGAAAGTTTGGCATAGCACTGTGCTGCATAACCTGGCAAATGGAGTATTGCTTCATATAAATAGTATTATATACTTTATATGCTAAAGAGGCCCATGACTCTATTAAATTCATGTTTCTTTAAAGCTTCTCCAAAATGAGGCTATGTTGAAATATCTACAGTATAAAAAAAAACCAAGACTATAAAATCGACACTTTGGTAATATATTGTCATTATAATAACACGGATAATGAGAGATTCTAAATAAGATTAAGATCCTCAGTGCTATGTACAATTATGTAGTCAAGATAGCATCTTATCCAGATATCTTACTGTCTAATTGAACAGCTTGAGAAAAGAGAGATTAAAGACCAAATTCATTTTAGAAAGTATCATGAAGAACTAGACTGTTCCACTAGTGTATGAAGAAGGGCAATAGAACCAAGCCTGAGCAGGGTATTTTTCATAGTCCCAAGTTATAGTGCATTAGTCATAATGTCATTTTTCCCCCAAGAACCTAGGAAATAAATGCAGCTTAGGAAATGCTCCAAGCTAAGAACTGTTAAACTCTAAGAGAGTGCACTAGGGAAATACTACATATACTTGCCCAACTCTTTCCGCATGCAGAGGAAAGAATGGGCTAGGTGGCCTTATTTCTTAAGCACAAAACAATAAATTTCAACAACACAAGCTAATCACATTTGACGTGATCTGGTGGTTTCCCTGCAGACAGTGGAAATAATACAGGCTGGGTGGTAAAGTTGCCCACTGTGTTTATCCAGAATTCAAGATTGTAAACATGCATACTGTTGAACTTGCAAATAAAAACACTTATGTGATAACTGCTGCTTCATATTTGTGAATGTCATTAGTAAAGTTACTTGTGTGAACTATAAATATCCTTTGAAATTTGCAAAGCAAAAGATCAGTTCCCATACTCATTAAATAAAATGGATCAAATAAACATCGTGCTCTGCTTCAGAGCTACATCCTCTCATTATTTAGCTGCTTATTCTTTTATTGGAATAAGCGTTTATGAAATTCTCAGTAAAAATGTGCTTAAAACAGGCCTGCTGCATCACTCTAACTAGCTGTAAGAGCTAGGAGCATAGCAAATAGGATGCTTCTCCCTGCAGACCTCACAAAATGGGTTTACTAATCCTGCCCAGCTCACGTCCTCCTGCCCACTGCCACCATCACTGCTCCCTAGAGTTAGGAGGAGGCAGGGACCCTGAGGAGCCCATAGGAGCCTATAACATATGCTCCCATAGGAGTCCCAAGGAGCCTATAGCAAGTGAAGATGTATAGGCATAAACTACTCTTTATAGTAAGGTCTTTGGAACTCACAGTTTGCCAAGATTACAACTAAGCATTGACAGTGCACCCTACAGCTAGGAAGATGATTTAAAGAAACATAAGTAGCAGGCACAGTAACCAGCATATTCATTCAACAACAGGAACAAAGATTCTTTATATTTGATTAACACAAATGAACTGATATGTGCAGATGAATTGAAGTTGAAGCAGAGGAAAATGATATATTGCTTAAAACAAAAATTATTTCTAAAGCTTCTAATGAAACTCAAACTGTGCCAGCTGTAACCAAAGGAAATTTTACTTATTCTCTAACATTTTCATAAGTCAGAACATTTTCTTAAGTGACAAAATTTAAAGTAAAATACTATATATGATGAATACATATTTACAAGTAGAAGTATATTTTAACTGAAAACAACACACCTTACTACAAATAGCTATGTATGCAGCTGAAGATAATCTAGTAAAATACACCCAGGTACATTTAAGTAATACATTTTAAAGATAGGACAAGATAGGGAAGATTTATTCTCTTAGTGCTATAAGATGGTGAAAGGTATATTGAATATAAATTTCTAGAGCTTTTTTATTTTTCTTTCTGTCCTCACACCTCATAGAGAAACAATCAAAGCAGAATAATTTTTGTCTCAGAAATCAAGGACTTTATTCTGCCATTTAGAATAATTGTTTTAGAAAATCTTCTTCTGTAAGTCAGGTACAAATGTGCATACACATTAATTTAATACAGTTTACCTAAATCCATATGCAGTCATGCAAAAAAAATAAAATAAAATAAAATCACTGAATGTTTGACTAGACTGAAGTAAAGATTCAATTTGTGCTATGGCATATACTTAGCATAGAAACAGTTTTTTTCCCATTCCCTAAGAGCAAAAAGGGTTATACATTCACCTGACTTATAAACAAAGTTTTTATAAAGCAACATTCCTTCTCTTCTGGAAATGTTCTTACCTCTTCTTTTGTCTTTTTTGATATGACTCTTAGCCAGTCTCCAATCATGCTGAGAACAGCTGCAAAGTAAGCAAGCCCAACAAGGATCCAGAACCACACCACTGGCTTATAAAAATCTAGGTACTCAATATCTGATCCTCCTGAAAAACAATGAAGTTAAAAATAAAGCACATTTAATTGTTATAGGTGCAAAACTATTTTAAAATTACTTCTTTTCCAGAAGTTCTATTTCTTCCATTTTCTTACTACTGCAAAAATTTATAGCAAAATATTTCATTAAGACATCACAGTCTAAATTCCTCCATTGCTGAAAAAGTTTTGAGATCAGCAGTAGTATGCAAATTGTACACAATGGTTCCTAATCTTTCAAATAATGAAAATGAACACTGAGAAATTGATTCAGTTTCTGAGATATCATTATTTAAAGTGGAGGTTATTGTGAATAGCCTGAATGAAAGGACTTCCCACCTTCTTCAAACATGCACAATGTACCAAATTTGAAGTGTTCTGCAATATGTAATACATTCAAACATTGAGAAATCTGACTTTGCTAGGACTTCTCTAATAAAGAATAGTACCAGCATTAAGAAGTGTCCCTGTTGGGCAGTCAGACACTGCCATCTCCATTTTACAGTAGAAGAAATCAGTCTACAGGGACTTGAGTTGAACTCAAGAAAATGCGGATAATACAGTTGGCAGCTGAAGGCAACTTTTTTGAATCCCACTGCCATAAGAACCAGACACTTTCTTCCTTCCAAGTGTTGAAGTGAAAAAAAAAAGGGGGGGGGATAAATTTCAGAGATGCTGTAATGGAACTTTTATGTCCAACACAGCTATAAAGAACAGATGCATAATTTCTCACAAAGAACAAAAAAAAGGTGATGTTCATCCAGGGCTCTCAGACAACACAAACTAACTCATATTTCACATCCCACAGTACAATAAAACAAGCCTTAAGCTTGCAAGTCAGCTATACTCCGTCAAATAAAATCATACCCTTTGTTTGGGTTGTGCAAAGAGAAGTTTGATTTGTATTTCTGCCCACTGTAAAGACCAAAGGAAAATGCTCTTTACCCTCCTTTCACGGCAAATAATGATTTTCCCTGCTACTGTTATCTAATCATCACACAGGTTACAAGCAAATTTTACTGACTGTTACCTTTGTGAGGAAGCCCTCATAGACAGAAATTGTTTTTCTCATGTCAACGAGTCTTTTCATCAATAAAAACTGTTGAGCAATAGTGATTTATTTAACTGCCTGAGAGATAAATCCATAATGCAAAAAAATGAAAAATAAAAATGGATACTTAACATCTTCACATCTGCACAGTTACAAGACAGTCTGAAATAGAACACAGCCTACCTGCAAAAGTTTGAGTTCACCGCACTTCAAGGCAACCAAATACCAGATAAAGCAATTTGTTAACAGCTGCTTCATACCAACCCAGCAAAACAGGATTTACCCATGTCTTTCCCCTGCTGTCATCCAAAAAGGTGTTGATTACCATGATGCATCAGAGCTCTACCAGGAGCCATCCATGAACCACGTTCCTTAGTTCACATTCTTCAACTACTTATATAGCGCACAAGGAAGTACAACACGAAGTATCCACTCAGACTTATTTCTGGAGTATAAAGTTTATAAACGGAAACTAGAGATCAAACATATCGGTCTGCAGGCAGCATTTCCTTCACTGTGTCAATCCAATTTATTTATAGCAAGGTTAATTACCAGGTCAGGAGTTAGGACATCTTGATACTCAATATGTTTCTTTGCTTTCTGACCAGGAGATGGCTCCATCTAGCCATGCCTAAAGGAGTTCATCTTCCAACTTTTGCAAGGGGTAGTCAAAACAGTCTAGAACAACTTACCAGTTGTTGAGTTCATGAATTTTAAGGACTCCTTGGGGAGGTATTTAATGGAAGACCATGGAGAAAAAAAATACATCTCAGGACAAATATCCTTAGATAATTCTTTCTCTATACATATAAAAAACAATTAAATAAGCTTTCCTTTATTGATGCCACTCTTTTCCCTATTCTTTTTAAAGCTAACTAACCAAAAATTATTTCTGTGAAGTCTTTTTCGTTCACATTTTTCCTTCAAAACTGTAAATAGAGAATATAAAAAGCTATCGGTACAGAGTATCTTAATTCCATATTAGCAGAAAACCTCTGGTTCACTCCAAACTTGGTTCTCCAGACCAGTAAAGGTCATTATTACTTTATATCAGTAGTACAAATTCTGGGCATAGAGATGAAATTCACTTCAACAACAGCTGAAATCAAGCATGCCCAACCCACAGGCTGCATGCGGCCCAGGCCAGCTCGCAGTGTAGCCGCTCCCTGCCCCACACCATCATGGAGGCGGCTCTTCCTGCTGAGCTGCCTGGCCCAGCCCCAGTGTGCAACTGTCACTTCATAACAACCAAATATTGGTGCGTGATCAGCACCTCCTGGGCTGAAATCAGTGCACTGTGCACAGTGCAGTGCTAACTCAGGTTACAGCAAATAAATTCATGCATTTTGCTACCCCGGTTAAACACAGCCCTGTCAACACAGGGAAATATGAAGCTGTGCTTTCCATTTTGACAAAGGAATTTGAGAATAGGCTTCAAGATTGGCTAAAAAATCATCAGTATTTTTGGTTCACTTGCAACTCCATTTTCAGTCGACAAATACATTAGCTGCGAGTTTTCAAACAAAATGCATAGAGTTGCAATTAAAAATTTGGTCACATCTCTTTAACAGACTTTTATAAATCCTCTCTTACCAGAGAGGAACACCCCTCACAACTTACTCACATCGCTGCTTTTGGGTAGTACCTACATTTGCGAACAAATAGAACAGTAGAAAATGGAGAGACACTTCAGAATAAGAGCACAGCTATAAAACACCCATTCCATGCTGTCCTACCCAGAAGTCAAGAGAGACGCTGCATGCTGACTCAAGCTTAAAGCAGACTGCATGGTTCACACAGACAGCCCCTATTACAGATGTGAAATGCTGAGGTGACAAGCACTTCTAAATGGCAAAAAGACACAATGCCAGCAGGAGAGAGCACAGGCTCTGGGTTGCTTTGACAAGTAGGTGAAGTGTTCCACTTTGGTGACATTAAATCTATCAGTGTTCTACAAACTGGATCTCCAGCTGAGCAGTTCAGAGCAGACCCAGATAAATGTATTAAAATGGCAACACGCATAATTCAGTTACAACCCAAAACAGTGAAAAAGCAATATTCTAAAAATCACAGATCAAAGGAAAAAGAACACTTCAGAAAAAATTCTTAAAGCAGAGACTCACTTTAATTGCACTAATTTGCTGCTTAACCTTATGAAATAATATCATTATGCTCCGCTGTGAAACACACTACTCATGTGTTATTAATAATTTCTGACCTCCACGTAATTCAGTCAAGTTTTAGGCATCTTTTTCATACTTTATATTTGATAGCTGCTAGACTCTCTCTTTTAGAAGCACATGCAATACTTTTCAATTTGAACTGCAGTTAAAGGATTTATCTGCACATACGAACATTATATTGTCATGCTGCACATATTTTGACTTCATTGCTATCTTCGGTTAGCAACTTCCTTACACTAAAAAAAATGACATGACATGAAAAACTCTTACTTTCCTCTTTCACAGAACATTAATAATATAAGTTTGATATTTCTGTAGTATTAAAATGTTGTTTGTTTTTTTTTAAACAAGAGGTGTCTGAATTAGTATGACACGATTTTCAAGAGAGAGTCCTGGCTGTTCCTTTAGAACAGTTTCTTACTTCCATGTGTGTGTGTGTGTGTGTGTGTGTGTGTGTGTGTGTGTGTGTGTGTGTGTGACACTAGAATGGTAAACTTTC
>JAOWBP010001760.1:16896786-16927857 GCA_028571105.1 Tragopan temminckii
TATTCACCATCCCAGCTGCTTTTCCATCTTCTTTTTTTTTTTTTTTTTTTTTTAATTTTTTTGCACCAGTTAATAAAAATATCTGTGGGAGCATTTTCATGGAGGACTGCTGTTGCAGTTTCCATCCTCTCCCTGCGTGACTACCTAACAACATGCTGTTCTAACAAGCATCTGGTAAGCTTTCACGTCTTGTGTCAGTTTTCAATTCATCATTCCTATATCCCAGCTGTATAGACATGTGCATTAAGTAGACCACAGATTTCCCTTTTGAAAAACTCTGAACTTCCTGGATGCATGTCAGGATGACAATAATGTAGTTCTAGCTTTACATCCAGCACACAAGCCATCTTACAATTGCAGGTGTGAACGGCCAGCCAGTGGCAAGCAGTCATGATGTAGAATCACAGAATGGTTTGGGTTGGAAGGGACTTTAAAGCCCACTCAGTTCCAACCCACTGCCATGGGCAGGGCTGCCCCCACCAGCTCGGGCTGCCCAGGGCACCATCCAACATGACCCTGAGTGCCTCCATCTGTTTCTCTTCTGAAACTCATCACAGCATGGATCTTCAGCAAAGACACACAGCCTACTGCTGCATGCATCCTGGCTAGAAGGGAACTTACACATGCCCAAGACTGTCAGACTGCTTTCATGATGAATGATGTTACATGCACATATATATGCACACACTTTCATCAAATGTAGGGTTCAAAAAGAGCAAGAGTGTAATGCTACCCAAACATTCAGATGGCTCATCTAAAAAAAAAAAAAAAAAAGTCAGATAAACTTCTTGATGAGATCTGAATATGGGTCTTCTCCCATGGCTGATCCATTTTACAGATAGTTATAGGGAAAGACATTTTGTTTCTTTCTCTGCTAGACAGAGTACAGGACAAGGCTTTCTCAGCTATCCAAAGCCTGCAGACAGAATGTCTCTACTGTGGAAGCTGATGCAATGTGATTTGTCTTGATTGACAAATAATATTGAATGCTTCATTATCTTTTATGAATCATCTCTCTAAATTTGCTTTTTCTGAACTTGATCTCTTGATTATGGAAGAAACAATTCTATCAAATTAGTCCCTATAAATTACCGCTCAGAGAAATATTGGACAATCACTAAGGTTGAGATGCTCTAAATATCCAAATATGAAATGTAATTAAAGATTGGAAAAAGAGAGAAATGAGGAGCATAGATGGGTGTCTACAACTCCACTGTCAGTGTTATACTTGATATTTGTATGATGATTCAGTAGCATATCATTATGAAAATCTCATTTTTAAAATTAAGCAAGAACAATAAACATTTTAAAGTGTTTTACTATGAGAGTGGGGATATGAGTTTTTGAGTATTTCCAGCATGGTAAAAACATGTCCTAGGAAAGCATAATAATAGCACATCCATAGTCAGAAAAATGGAAGAACGTAGTAAGATACTGTGATTTAAAAAAAACATAATGGCTGTTAGTGGAGTATTTTCCACAATAAGAAAAATATTTAGGGTAAATGAGGCCTTCCTCGGCTATGCCCAAAAAACTTTCTGTTCTTCCAGCTGTTTTGTGTGCCTCTAGTAAGGTGCCTTTCCCTACAAATGTTCTCTCTTTCTATAGAAAAGTAATTGGTTCATTATTTAATTCTAATCATCATCGTGAAACAGAAAGCCTAACCTAGAACTCTAAATTATTTTTCCTATTATGATCTCTAGTACCTAATCTTGGAGTTTGATTCATCTGCCAACTGCAGTTCCTGCAGCTTTGCCCTTCAAATGGAGCACGATCCTTACTCTCTGCAACAGTCATGTTCTTTCATACCAATGAAATGTAAGGCACAAAATCCCAAATTTGTACTGTACCCTTCAACATAAAATTCAGTCTCTCACATTCAAGTAATGAATCTGTCCATGCAAATGTTTGTTGCTCCTGCAATACATCTACAAAAATAAAAAGCAAGAAAAATGTTGGTATCATGCCCCATGTGCTAGCTCAAAATCAGCTGCTTTAGTAGAAGGATACAGATGTTTTTTCCCCTTCTTTCTGCCAGACCTAACAAAAACACTATTGCTATCACCACAGCTTCTGCAGCACTTACGTATCTTTAACCCTTTCATTTCAGCATCTCCACTGTATTTTGATATTACCACCTTCCTAGTAGCAACTGCTCAGTTAAAGTGTGTACATTTCTGATGACATCAATTCCTTTCTTCTTTGTTTACTGCAGCAGAATCATGTTGGCTACTGCTCCTTTCATCCAATCCTTAGAAAAGCATATTTTCAAGGTTGCAGGATTAAAAATGAAGAGTATAGAATATTGACTTCTCCAAATCTTCAGACTTACAGTGGACAAAAGGGACTATTAGTTTAGCTAAATATCTAATCTGTATCTCATATTTATAGATTAAAAAAAATCTGCACAATTCAACAGCAATTACTAATCAGCACTCAGAGGTTCAGCAAAGTTCAGGGTAATTATTTTTCCAGCAACAATTGCAAGTGCAGACTTAAAAGCTATTTACAAGGATGAACAATATATTAATAAGAATCTGTCATAAGCCATTACAAATTTATAGATTTGCAGATTATCTGTGTGAAGAGAGATCACTTCATAGAAAAATACAGCATTTCAGAAAAATGCAAAACTATTTTTTTTTTTGTGCGGTATAAGAAAATATCACTTTGGGGCTCTGTTGAATATCAATAAATCCCATAAAGAGATATCAAAAAATTAAATAATTCTCAGTCATGATGATGTATAATGAAGCAATGGATCAGATAATGACTCTTGATCTAGTAATCACATTTTCTACAGCCAGTGCTCAACCAGAGAGCAAACAGATATATGGTCAGAAAGGTTCTCCTTCCTCAGGCTGAAGAATTACACTTTCCATTTGCAGAGTCCAAATGTGGAGCAAGGTTTACACCCTCTAATTTATATCCTTTCACATTCACCATTCTTTCTTGCGTGAGGAAGAGAGCGAGCCAGAGAGCAGAAGTTTCTTTGCCTCCCACAGGAGCACTGCCATGCATGAATTAGCATCTTCAGATCCATTTCAAGAGGAGAAAGGGCTTAACCTAGTGATGACACTGGCAGATTTCAAAAAGCAAATCTAAAATTAGACTCAGAGTGCCAGCAGGTCAAATTGGTGCGATTTTAGAGTGGGTGCTAGTGGTATGTAATCAAAGACCTTTTTAAGCTATTAGAATCATGGATGTTGTTTCCTAGAGGGAATACCTTAAATACCTTGGAAATGTTACTTACTTAAAAAGCAGAGTCATAGCTTCTAATAGCTTTTGATTTCACCTGCCCTTATTTAAGTAAAAAATTATCAAGCAATATTAAAAGATCCGCTATTATACTGAAAAACAGATTTCAGATTTCTTAAACTAGACTGTTTTTTAAACTATTATTCAACTATCATGTGAAATTAGATTACGTCTGCACAATCATATGGATCCTTGATGAAGGAATTTTTCTTGGTTCCATAACTAAACTTAGCAATTATAGCTACATACTGTGTGGTATCATCTAATGTGTCATCAGTTAAAGTGATCAATACAGACAATTGGGATACTTGCTCATGCTGGTACTACAGCTGCACAGAGCTTGTGGTCTAAATCAGCAAGACAGACAAAGGAGAGCAATCAAGGGATTCAAACAACACATTGCAAGCAGCAGGCTGGTTCCTCAATCACTTG
The DNA here is from genome assembly GCA_028571105.1 of Tragopan temminckii. Lineage (NCBI taxonomy): Eukaryota > Metazoa > Chordata > Aves > Galliformes > Phasianidae > Tragopan > Tragopan temminckii. Next base: position 16,900,477 of record JAOWBP010001760.1, read on the forward strand.
TTTGCTGTGATGCAGCACACAGCAAAAAGCCTCAAAGGCATGTGAACTGAGGTTGTCCACCCATGTTTTCCCTGATAGCTGTTTTTGTGCCATACTATCCAAAGAATGCAGATAGTCATGACCAACACATGACCCAATTACATAATTTAAGAATGAAGGCTGGAAGATTTGCAGGATAATAAATAATTCTCACTATGGCTAGCACTACAAGTTTAAGAAGAAAAGAAATAACTAATTAACTAAACTAGTCTAAATTTGGACAAGAAGCAGCAGCAACCATAGGTAAAAAGAGAACTTCCCCCCACCCTGCAGTCTCTTCATATAGTGAAACTTCTTAAGGGTTAACAAAATACTAAGATACAAAATAATTATTTAACCAAAAGCAAGCTTCTGTGGACTAAAATAAGTTGTACAACCTCACAGAAAAGAGTTTGTCAGCCCAGCAAGCTTCATTGAGCAATTCCTGATAAGTATTTAATTCAAATTACACGCCAGGAGAAAGTAAAAGAGATTTAAGAAAACCTCTGTAGCAAGAGGTGATGACAGCAGTAAATTATTCAGTAGTTACAGTTGGAGTCCAGCCATCAGAGACCAGAGAGGACCCAAAAGTGACATAACTAACTCCTCCCTTTTCTTACAATTTCAGGCATCCTCATGACATTCTGGGAGATAAGAAACACCACTAATGTTTTCAAATAATGTTATTCTTAAACAAATCTAGCTTTAACACTGGATGTTAGAACTTAAAACACACATTTTATAGAAAAGAATACCATATTCTGTGAAAGAGAAAAGAAAAAAGAGCTTCATTCAAAGCTTAAAGGATTAAAAGAGTTCAGAATTAGAATTCTAATCTCGAGAATTAAAGTATTTTGTAAAATGCATCAAAGGTTTTTCCTACTCACATTGCTTGATAGTTCCCATCTAATCAACTAAATATTAAACTGATACTTCCATCCACTGCACACAGTGAATCACCCATTTCAGGTGGCTTTGAGTAAGGATAGCTGCAGGTGACATCCTCACTGGGACAACAATTACCATCAAATTCCTGTCCACCAAGTGAGGCTCAAATTCACACAGTTTGTATGGAACATAAAGATGTCTATACAAAGTAATCTCTTATCCTGGTCCTGGTTACTAGTCCAGCAAGAAAAACATCAAGATCCCACACGTGCAGAACAGGGAGAAAAGCACATTTCTACTGAAGCCACAATGGTGAAACCATCTGCAGATTTCCCCCCGCAAAACCAAAAAGCCGAAGCTAAACTCTTATTAACAATCAAACAATACTGCTCACTGCTTCTCCTACAAACTAACTAAATAAATACAAAAACACACCAATCAGACAGCCTCAGCTAGAACAGAGTGACTTTCAGAATGTCAGTTAACTAAAAGAAAATTACATTATTCATCACTCTCTTGTGCAACTCCAGACTAAAATTTTACAAGACGTTCTCACAGAAGAACATCTCAAAAACAAAACACTACTTATCATACATTTTACGGGCTAATAGTTCTACTACCCCACATATTTACTGATCATTAGCTTACATACAGCAGATAGTTATCTTTCTGTTAGTTACAGCCCTTTGTATTCACACCTGGAAAAGCACTGAAGGATTCATTTGTCAAAATCAGTGTGACCAGGAAAGGGCGGCTGATGAACAAACACAGAACTCATCTGCACTGTTCACCACCTAATTCCTCTTAAATAAAAATATTTTTTAAAAGTCATCAGAATATAACCTTTTCACTTAACTGCACTTGCATTAGCAGTTTAAATCAGTTTTTAAAACATTTTATTCTCTTTATCTGAAAAACTACACACATAGATTATATTATAATATACTATCTATATTATAGTTCTATATTATAATATTATAGATCTATATAAATATAGATCTATTATATATATATAAACATATAATATAGATCTACATTACTGTGAACATAAAAAGGTCCTAATGAAAAATACGGACATCTGACCCAAACTGAGATGGGAGCAAATCAAGCCTGCAGCAGCACCCCTTGTGCTTCGCTTACAGTTCCACTGATTTATCCAGATGTTGCAAAAAAGATGATATTCTTACCCAGCTTCCCCTTTGGTTATTGGTGTTTTTTTTTTTTCTTTTGTTTTTGTTTTTTTTTTTGTTGTTGTTTTTGTGGCTTTTTGTTGTTGTTGTCATGGAACCAAGACACTGAAAATAAGGAGAAGTCTATAATATGTAGAAATCTCTCAATGTATATAATATATAGATATATTTAAGAAGCACTAGTAGATGCTTTAATGCTGTTTTACTCCCTGTTGCGTCAGTGGCACAACGCATCAGATGTTATATTACCAACTGCTCACTTCAAGAAACCTTTAAGTCCTTCTAGACTGTCAGTACAAATTCCCTTCCATATTCTTTGAAAAAAAAGTAAATATCTTCAAAATATCATTGAAACGTAACCCGTAAACCCAGTTTAAGAATTACTTCTTCACATAAGGTTACACGGATTAGATGCCTAATACATTATAACGTGATGTAAAGTGCAGCAATGACAGCAGAGTAGCAAGGTCCTAAACTGCAGCAAGCGAGGATTTACTCAAGCACAACAGCTGTGGGCACAGGAATAAAGGAAAGCAGCTGCTTACTTTCAGAAAGGCTCAGGTGCATCAAGATCTCTAGCAAGATAACCTTGCCTCCACTGCCAACACTTAAATGAGGTCTGGAAAGGGGTGGATCCTGGCTCCACCAGGTGCAGTCACTCAGGTACATTCCATGCACCTGAGCTCCCCTGGGTTGGCTCTGCCTTCCCACCAGGTGCTCAATCACTGCTTCAGGCTGTGACTCAGCTTTTCCACTACAAACACTGTATGTGTTTTTTTTATTTTTTGTTTTAAATAGAACTGAAAACCATTTTGTAACTTCATAGAAGCATGTTCTCTGTCCTATGCTTCTCCACATACATTGCAACACTTAAAAGTAACACAAAAAAAACATGTTTTACACAAGGAGGAATGTAATCAAACTGAACTTAAACAGTCTCAACTCCATAGCAATCCTCACTTAAAGATTAATAAGGTGTCTATAAAACACACTAACTTAATGTCCTTGTTTGCCAGTTCCTTCAACAGCGTTTTAGATATTTTCATACCATAGCCATCTTCCCAATCTAGATGCAGCCTACAAATATATCTCCTCGATGGTGCATATAGCAAGCGCACCTACTGAATGCTGGCTCAGAACGTAGGCAACAGTGATTGGAATGCTCCAGCCCAGTTCACAAGTATGCAACTGAGTGAAGAGAGAGCCTACCCTGACCAACTGAGCCATCTTTGTTGGGTGCAGTTCTACAGTAAGTACAGCAATGGAATACCGAGCCCCAGCTGTTCTCTGTGAGCATTCATCACATCCCCAGGCCAGCCAGGCAGGACACCCAGAGGCTCAGCTGGGGATTGGGAGTGCACAATCTATGCATTAAATGCAGCCTCTGTACAACATAACCAATCTTTTTCAAATCTTAGTTTGCAGGAGGAAAAACAACTACTACCTACATTCAGGTCAACAGGATAAAACAAATAAACAAGCAACAGATGAAAACATACAGTAGGCAGGCCCTCTTCTAGTACAAAAGAGTATACCTTTCTACCTTTTTATGCCAGTTTGCAAAGCCACTCAGTGGGAGACATTCAAACTTTCAGAAAACCTTTCTGCTAAAGGCACCTAAATAAATGCCTTGCTTTCTAAAGTGATTAGAAGGCAGGAACCCCAGCTGAAATGGTCAGCTTAACTTTCAATAAAGGTTACTGCCCAACATGCTAAAAATATATTGTTGGGTCACCCAACAAATGAACAAACAAATAAATGATCTGGTATTGACTATGGCTGCCATTCCCTTTTCAAAAGCTGGTCCTGGTTAGCAGTTCAACTAAAGAGTAAGTGCAAACAGCTGTAAACAAAGTAGCGTATCATGGTAAACAGCTTAACTCACTTAAAGCAGAATTTACAAACAGCTCATCCTGTTGGGATGTACACACTGCATACATAAAAGCATACAGGTGCTTTTATTTTGACCTCTAACCACTATGCATTCAGTGGTTCCAATTTTGTGACTTCTTGTTCAGTTGAAACAAAGCACCAAATGTTTACTTTTTTTTCCTGAATTTTCCAGTATCCCATAGTTCTTGTTTGCGTACAGGATTTGAGGTTCTTGTGGTTTGTTGCACCATTTCTGATGCAATTATAAAAATAAACAAAAAGGAAAGCAGGAAATAATTTCATTCATCCTAGCATTCTGCAAACAGCGTAACTGTATTCAGTGGTTCTTCCTGGCAGCCCTTCCTTTATTGATAGCAACAAGCTTTCATAACTTGGAAATTAAAAAGAACATGATTGGGAGGCTCAGAAACTCTACACTGATCAGCTGGTGATGAGAAATCTAAATAAAGAAAACAAAATCCAGTTCCATTAGCACACTAGCTTTAACAGAGTAAGCTGTGAAAATTTCAGTGCTCATTTGCAGTGTAAATTGGGGACTGTGTCACAACTGTCAAACTGACATTTTCATTTCATAGCAAGACTTAAGCAGAACTGTGCTAAGTGTAGTTTTTAGGAAATTGTTGAAGATACAGAAAAGGGATAGAAAGCTGGGTAGGGAATTTGCTGTAGCACAAGTATTTGCAATTTCTGAGGAAAAGGAAGATTAAGAGGTAAGAATGTGCAAGGACACTGAACTGTAGAAATGGTACAACTCCTTGCTTTGCAAGGAAATAGCCACCACGCTAAAATAAAATCATCAGTGCTGCACGGGTGGAAGTTTATCGGTGAAAATAAAAAGGTTATTTTGACAAAGCCATGTTTTAATGAAATCACATCAATTTTGAAAACATTCCAGGTGGCTGGAAAAAGTTTTCCAAGTACAAATATCTTTGTAAATTCAACTTTACAAGAAAAGTAGTTTTTAGTTCTATGAATTGGGATAAAAAGACTAAAAAAAAAATGCAAAAAGAACAGTGCAAAAAAAAAAAAAAGAAAGATAATATGGGACGTCACTGATGCTACCTTACCTCAAGATATAGCATCGCTTTGTACCAACTACAGCAAAATTTCTTCTCCTAAACCTTGCCAGGTCAACAAATTCTCTTGCACATTCATACTACTCAGATGCTGTATCACCCTAAGCTTTTCCAATATAGTTAATAATTTGAACAGTATCACAAGAAATACCAGATCTATGGCCCACAGAACATGCAAGTGCCTCCAACTTACCAGACACCTGCGTGTGTCACAAAGGGACCGGAAGAAAAAATAGTTTTTATATATGCAATTAAAGCTCTCATAATCTTTGTCATCTCATAAACTTGCATTCATTAACTTTCAGAGAGGGTGGCCAGGCACTAGAATAGCCTGCCCAGGGCTGTGGATGAGGCCCCAAGCTGCCAGAGTTCAGGAAGCATTTGGACAACACTCTCACACAGAGGCTCTGATTTTTGGGTGGTCCTGTGTGGAGCCCAGAGTTGGACTCAGTGATACATATGTGTCCCTCCCAACTCTAGATATTCAATGATTCTATGATTTAGAGTCAGCCTTGCTGACTACTTCGGAATGCACTGGGAACACTTGGTCCTTTCCATCTCTTGGTCTCAGTCTTTTGGGTCAGTGAGGCTCACCTTTTCTCTCATTCAGCTCATGCCCTTTCTCATATATAACCCCTCAATATCAGTCTTTGACTGAGCTCTTCATCTAATGTAGTTTCCTTTCAGCTGTTCACCACGGTGCTTCCAAAACCACTTTCCAGGCTCCGTTGCTCCCAGCAGTCTTATCCTAATTTATTGCCTTGGAACCTCATGCAGTCCATCTAATATTTCCTTACCATCAGGATCAGATAAACCCCCTTTTGCATTGTCTGAACAAATGCAGGAGAAAATTGAGGGCACAGTGGTAATACACTCTCTGCTCACTGTTCCTGGGAGAAATAATTAAGGAGGAAATCTTGCTTAGTCGCTGTAGTTCTGAAAAAGAGTAAGCTCAGAGTAGATGAAATATTTGGAGAATTTTGTTGTCAAATCCACAGAGCACAGGTGAGCCACTATTTGTCAACAGCCAATAACTGGGTCACATTCTTTACAGGAGCAATAAAAGAATTACAAGAGAAAAAATAGGTTGGAAAAAAGAGAGATGAAGAAACAATTTTAGCTCAAACTTCTTCAGAGCCACAGTGTGGGGAAGGGAAGGGAAGCACAGTTATTAACTGAGAGTAAGAAGGAATTCTGAAGAGCTTTTTGAGAGAGATTTTTAAACCAAACATCTCTGTTGACATTTAGTCAGGTGAGAGATACACATTTAACACACTTTGCAAGCAGACGTGAAATCACTATATGACAGCAAGAGCTTTCGATGCAGTCCTGGGTAGGCAGAGTAAATGATGGAAGGAGCATTCCCACCTCATTCCCCAGCAATACCAGATCATAACTCTTAACCACTTATTTGCTGCATTGCTTTGCAGCTGGTCTTATCAGCTGGTTATACTCAGCTTTTCCCTATATACATCCATTCTCAGAACTATATGAAACCTGGACATGCGTTCATGTCTACATGTAGAGGACAACATCTATGATTCTACTTCAATGAAACCTTACTTGCTTTGGAAAGAAGCCAAAGAAGATGATTTTGAGTTGACTCTTCAAAGAAACAGATCCTCAAAAGCCATTATGTTTCAATGTCCACCATGCAACTAAGCTCACGTAAGCCGTAGTCTGAAATGTATTTCTAAACACTGCTATGGTGGGGGAAATCACACATCAGAATACTTTTTGGGCAAATATATTTTATGCCATTTACTTTCAGAAGGTTTTCATTACCCTTCTCTCTTCAATTACCTTGGCACCTGCACTTTTATGTTTGCTTTCCCTCGTTTCCCTTTCTTTCACACAAGCCACAGAAATCCCAGCATTTATATTCTGATCAGCAAATTGGAGTCTTCTTTAGAAATGGATTTTTTAAGCTCATCTTCAATAGCCTCTGCTTTTAGATATAACTAAGGTGGAATACTCCCATGACTTTGTTCTGCTTCAGTTCTCCAAATGTGGTTCTCAGTGTTGTATAGTGAATGTGGGTTTCTTATGCAGGAACAACAGAAAATGATCAAAAAGAAATGCTGAAGGCAGAAGTTTTTGAAACAGGAATCCATATCTCCACACAGAAGTTTTAGGAGGCAGCTAGTTCAAACTGATTTAAAAACAGCATTTCAGATAATCTGAGCACCTTCTTTTGTTTATGAGCTATTGGAGGGCATGTTTCTAAGAGGACTTAACAGTTTTTTTTTTTTTTAACGTAGTTATTATTTTTGTTTTACTGAAATCATGTGACACCATATGAAAAATTCAGAAAAAACGTTTCTTCCTTGGTGGCAAATGCAGCTACAAAACAAACAAACAAAAAAAAACACCAAACAAACATAAACTATTCTAACATAAGTTTGTGATACTTGTTACTTTTTTGAACTAAGGGAACACATTTTGCAGCATCATCTGCAATTTTTTACCTGCATGATAATCTGACATAATAGGTAATACATTTTGATTATCAACAATATTTATCCTTTTGTAACAACAAACATATTTTGGATATTTTCGTTATCAAGACATTATTCTTTTACTCCGTATTTCAAAAATGCAGTGAAATGGCACCAGAAGGGACAGATTTAGTGGCAGAATTATTTTCTTTTTAAATTAGTAAGCAATGTAATAATAGTTTATAAAATACCCTGACCTCACAAGAAAAGCTAGGGGTCAGGCCATGGGAAAATGGCAGGAAAAAAAAGATATTCCTTACAAAATTGCATTTTGAAACTGCATAACTAATTGCAAATCTCAAAGTGAAAAATCAAGTTCAGATTTCTAGTCAAATGTATTAAACATTTTTCAGTATTTTAGCTGCTTGCAGTTCACAACTGTTCCCTATAACATAAATATTCACAAATAGTTCCCTTCATTTATTTTTTTTTAATTTAACAACAACAAAATAGATTCACATTCCTTTGCACTTTGTAATAGTTACTAGGCTTTAGACCCAACCAACATAGCAATATTTCCATAGCTAGCTATATGAAGCTAAGCAAAACTCAGACATAATTGAAGTAGACTAGAGGTCCAGCTTCAAGTGCCAATGAGAAGTCTGGGTTTAAAAGTCAACAGCTGGTGGAAAAAAGGGGAAAAAGAACAGAAAGAAGTGATACGTTCTTCCCCTTTTGATTTGTAGGAAGCTATTAACAACTGTGCTCAGACACCAGCATAGCTGCCAAGTATCCTTGTGCTAGCTCCATGAACTCACTCCCATGTAGACACAGCTCTGTTTGAAAAGATGTGCTCCAGGAAACTACAGCTGCTGGTGAGGTTGTTGGCAGTCCTGACATGCTCACAACAGCTATTCAAGATACTCTATCTTCCAGGAATCCAAATAAGTTCCCTCTGCTATATTTTTGCTTGTGATGCTTGAAAAAGTCAGTACAGACTGGCTGGAGTAGAAGCAGAAATAGTACAGCTATTTGAAATGAAGATCTATAGGAGATTTCATGGTACAGAGTCTTACATTTTTTATATGCTACAGCAGCAGTCACTTGTGAGAGAGACCACTAAGTGCTACACCTCAGTAGGTCTACTTTGTTTTTCTGTTTGTTTGTTTTTCTAAATTGCAGAAAGAGGGGTTTCATTTCCTACCCTGTTGCCAATAGGAAGCTTTATCAGGACCTGAAATACAAATTGCTGGAGAGAGGGCAGTATCTGCCTGTTCCAGAGTTAAGCTATCTATTGAAGAAAATAATCTAGAGGATAAAAATGTACTTGGAGAAGCAATGATAAACCCTTACAATAAAAAGGTGAGACAGAAAGATTGTTTTCCACACTTCCTCAGCACTAGCTCCAGCTTTACTATTTAATTACCCTTTTTTTCCCACACTTTTCCTCTCAATCCTCTTTTTTCTTCTCCTTGGACATTTGGTCCAAATAATAAAGTCACTTTCTGGTAGAAAAAAAACAAGTATATTTTGCACTTAGCAGCATGTGCAGAATGCCAATGAACAATGCAACAACATATTCCATAAACAATGTCAGCATTCCTATTATTCTTTGTTACTCTTTTCCCTATTAGGGACTATCTGAAAGTGTTCCATACACACAGAGTAATCACAGTGCTTCACGTTTCTTTGTCAAGATGAGCCACGTTTGTTCTAGAAACACAATCGCTAGTGAAAACATCTAAGTAAACCAAACCCATAGCCAGCCTGGTCACTTCTTAAAACAAGTCTTATGCTGTTCCACAGTAGCAAATGCAAAGCCAAAACCAGTCTACTCGGACTCCGTATAAAAAGCTATCAAGTATCTTCTCTAATAAATGGAGTCATGACACCGTTTGACCCTGAGCTCTCAACTAAATCCACATCTTTGGAAACATCTAACTAACATTCACAGAGTCGTAGAATCACCAATGTTAGAAAAGACCTCTAAGATCATCCAGTCCAATCATCCACCTCTTACCAATATTACCTACTAAACCACGTCCCTCAGTACAGCGTCTAATCATTTCTTGCTTTCTCCAGTGTTACTTTTGCTTTTGCTAGCTGGCTTTGACTCTCAACAGATTACAAGTCACCATCCAAGAGCCTTTCAGCAGCCCACAGGAGATCCAAAGCAGAGAGAACAGATGACTCTGGACTGCTGCCAACAGCCATCAAAATACATGGTCAGTATTTTTCACCTAAATGCTTACAATTGCTATGATACAATAATAATAACAGTAACTGTAAAACAATAACTTGTTGCTTAGGTAAATGCTAAAGTTCTATTTATGATTCTCTCTCCCCAGGAATCAAATATCTTAGGGATGCAAGTGGTACTGTCATTGAAGAAGGGTCTGGAAAAAATATAATCCATAAATAAATTACTGGTTTCACTGAAATTTCTTGGATTCTGAGATATCAGCAGGAGGAGTGTGGTTTACAGAAAAATCATATTAATAAGAGGTTTAAAAAACCAGAGAATCTGCTGCAATACTGGAAAGCTATCATTTTCTGTGGAGAGTAGCAATCTTTTTTTTCTTCTATTCAAGTACTTATTTGAGGCATTCAGTCTAAAGGACATAATATTTAAAGATTTCATTCATATTTATAAATCGCTTTTACAAATTATTTGTTGTTTTATGAATTTACAAGGTCATGTCCTGGTTCGTAGAGAATATCTGTAGTGTTTGACTGAAACTCATGGCAATTCCCTAGAGATGCTCATAAACTGCATTTTTAAACTCTGGAGAATTTGAAATATCAAGTTGTAGGATAAACATATGCCCCCAAGTTGGAAGGAATGCTTTCACATTCAAAAGGTTACTCAGATATGAAAAGATCACATTCTGAACACAAAAGCAGTTGATGACATGTCATAATGTAAAGAGTAAGGGAAAACACAGTCAATTGTTAGGCCTGTTGCTGTTATCCTGGGAGATCCACAATTCCAAAGGCTTTTCGTGACAGCTGCACTTTTCTGTCATATCACAAGCCCTTTGAACCACCAGGAAGATGGCTCACAGCAGCAAGACAATGGCAAACTGCAGTAGTTGTAATGTACACACACAGTCCTGAGATCCTAAGAATAAAAGCCCAAAACTGCAACTGATTGGGAACTCTCATCAGAAGGCTTTCTGATGAAAAGCACTGTTGCTCCAAAGCCTAAATATTTTTCAGAAGACTTTTTCCCACATTTTCTCATGTTTTCTATCACAAAACCTGAAATACATATTTACAGTTGCCTGGTGTGACCTGATTCTGACTACTCTGGTCTGAAGAAATGACCTGAAATATTAATTTTCAAATGTATTTCCTATTGGGTTATCTTGTCTCCTGAGGACTGTGGATCGCAGGGCTGAATCCATTTGCAGATGGCCCTCTCTCCACACAGGACTCACACATGTTTTGGTAGAATCAGTTCAATAAATTAAATCAGGAAACATTTTGATTTAGAAAAACCTAAAAGTTTTATTTAGAAATAAAATAAAATGTGAAACAAAATGTTTCACTGCTTTAAAATAATGTTTGAATTAATTAAGTCCCTGAACATTTTTCATACTTTTTTATCCCTATCCACAACTGAAAACATTAAGCACTTTTTACAGTACCATGGACACTTACAATGACATGCTCTAATTAAAATATCCTGAAGAGTAAAAAATAAGTAATCTAGAAATAAATCATAGTGAAGTGCAAAATGTATTGCCAGTTTTAATAAACATGCAGTTTTAAAATAGAAAATAAATTTACAGTGTCAAGCTTCATGTTGTCAGAAGACAGTAATGAGATTGATTGTAAAGATATCCTTTCAAGGCTTTTGCTTTCCTTCATTATAATTGGATAAAATTAAGTTTTTCAATATTTAAAATCAGTGAGTTTGCTGGTAACCTCAGTAAGGTCAGAATTTTACTCTTCACTGTCACTAAACTGTGGTTTAGTTACTCTGGATGTGAAAAAAATATTTCACCTACACGCAATATTTATACAGATATATATATATGCAGGTATATAAACATACAAAAATATAGTACATATGCATTGTACATAAAGAAGAAATAAAAGTACGTAAAAAGAACAAACCTTTCATCAAAATATGCATATAAATTGTACATATATAATAATTGCAACAACATGACAGCTCCTTACACATTACTCTAGACATGTAGATCTTAAGTTTTCTCATCTGCTTTCTTCCTCAAATTTCCAGTCCCCTTTGTGGATGCCCATTCTATGACTTGGGAGCTACACTGCATCACTGAACTGTTTACTATATGCACTATATTCTAGTCAAGGGGAAGAAACTGAAAGGTCAAATGCTGTTCTTGTTCACACCTGCCCAGAGGGACAGTGGCTCTTATGTGCAGAAAGGATGCAGAAAACTCAGTGGGCTTGTGATCATGGACAAATCACCCTACAGCTTTAGACCTTCCTGAATGCAGCAGAAGCCTCAGAGTAAGCTCTTGGATGTGAATCTGCCCACCAACACAGTGTTCACAACTGAATAAGTTGAACAGAATCCTTACCATGTTGTCTTCTTACTCAAAACTTAGTTCCCTAACAACATAAAGTTGGATTATACAGACTTGAAATTCCATACATCTCAGTCAAGGTTTAATGCACATGTGCTTTAAATCATGCCCTATTTAACACTTATGATTACACAGTTGACCAAATTCCCCCCACAAAATGTTTCCACAGCCTCTTCCAATCACCTCACAGAAATCTACAATAACATTTGTCTTCTATTGCACAGCTATTTACTCAGCTAGGGATCCTTAAAGACAGCTCTTACTTCTGCCCCTGAAACTAAAAAATAACTCTAGTTCAAATAAATAAATAAATAAATAAATAAATAAATAAATAAAAGATTTGGAAGATATGCCATTGACAAATATATGCATACATTGGAAATCAAAAGAGATTCAGCTCATTTACTATAAAAAGGTAATAAGCTGTGTCCTACCTATGGTTGTAATAACAGTGCCAGCAAAGAAGAAGGAACTTCCCAAGTCCCAGTGACTGATCTGAGTAGATGTGTTTCCTAAAGGTATGATTCCTGCATTTATTGCTGCCACTACTTGCTGCAAGTTTAAAAAGATTTTTGTCAATATTCATGAAACATTGATATTAATATACATTACATTAAGATAAGTAATTTATTTAACCCGAGCAATAAACCACAAAAAGACGAGTGTTGGGCTGCTCACATTTTGTCATTCAGCCAGGCTAGGATTTATTGCTCAGAATACACTTGAGCATGTCAGCAAGCTGCAGGGCTGCAAGCTCTACACTACTAAGGCAAAACAAACAGAAAATCCACAAAATCTACAAGAGTCATGTTAATTAGGTGATAAACAAAATTATTTTTACTGTTGTAACATTTTGATGAAGAAAAATGTTCATTAGACAAAGATTTACAATTACATTTCCCAAAATCTTATTCTATTGAGTTAGTGAAGCAAATGTACTTTTCAAAACACAATCATTTTAAAACTCCAAGAAAAATATCACCATGCATTATTTTGGATCAAATGAACTCCAAATAATTAAAACATTTCTTTAAAATAGATAATTCAGTAATGAAAGGTGTATAATTACATAAAACCTCCACTATATCAATAGCAAATTCGGGGTCAAGTACCAAACGTGTATTTCTCTAAGTTTATACAACTACATACTTCATAAATATTGTTCTTGAAAAAATCAGTTCCAGCAGCTGAAATGAGCAAGCATGACATTTATGACATTTTCAGAATGTTGAGAAATATGAAACATTTTCTATACTGGCAGTGTCACCTACTGTACATTGTTATCACAAAAGAGGATTCCCATGCAGTTTTATCTCCATTGCAGGTATACACCAGCAATTCAGTTAAACACCACATGTCAAGAAAACATATTTTTAAACTTGCAATAAATATTTAAAAGGGGATTTATTTCATAATCATGATCATTATAATAATAATCAGTGTTTAACAGAAGAACATCACAAGAAGCAATCCTGCAAAGCTAAAATGAACTTTTTCACTAACAAATAGCTTCATCTTGGTGAGTTGTCCAAAAATGACTTTGCAGATAAAGGCATTCAGCAACAGAGTAGACCAGAATGGTTTTCTGTGTGGGCAGAAACCCCACTGTTCTGGTTTCTGAAACTGCTCTGAGTGAAGCCCTCTGAAATTGTTTTACTATTTATTTATATATATAAGAAGACTATCTTGCAGAATTAATATTTTTTCAATCAGAAAATAGATCAATATTTTGCCAATTAAATGATTTTTGTTTCTAAACAGTGCCCATGCAAGTCAGCTGATGTGGATAGACATGACAAAACATCAATGCTGGAATCCCCAGGCCATTGATTTTCCATGACTGGATGTCAACCAAAATTCACCGCTTCCAGTTTGCCATTGCCAAAGCTCAGATGCACAAAGCAGCCATCTCTGAAACCATGAGGATGCCACTGCCATTTTCAGCACCCAGGGTGTCAGTAAAAAGCCCACTGGGGTAACCTGACAGAATTTGCATTGTTTTACCTTCTATACCTTCAACTTTTCATTTTAAAACACTTTGAAATACCAGAAAGCAAAACATCTACGATGTGGAATATTCGGTCCTACTGAGGAAGAAGAAAAGAATGGGGAGAGAGAAGGGGAAGAGAGTTTAATTTTCCTTTGGGTTTGAGAAAAAATGCTTCTTCAGTGTTCATACATTACATACGACTTGGCAACTGTAAGTACTGACAAGCGCTTTCATTAGTTTAGAAAGAGAAATATCAGATTAAGCCCCATATGGAAATCAGCCCTTACATTGATTTTGGAATTCACACAATGCAGATAATCCTTTAACTTACATACCCTAGTGTGCTGCATTATGAAGCCTACTGAATACATTTTGAGTACTGTTTCATTTTAGGGAACTAAGAATTTTCATCATAAATCCTTGTACCTGCAAGTGGGAACATGCACTTCTGTGAGGACATCATATGGTAAAGTGCTGGATCAATATAATTTTATACGACCGTTCATGTTTTATTACAGTTCAGCATACTGTGTGAATGCCCTGTACAGAGCAAAGCACCTGTTTAGGCAGTCTAAGGCGACCAATTTTTATACAGATCCAGATGTAAAAATTTTTCAGAACTTTGTATCATCACCGTAAAGTTTTGAAGCCAAACAACATCAATGTCTTCTCTGTGAAAGTCGAGCTCATCAAAGCAATCAAAGATCCATTAAAGGTATGCATTTCCTAACTGCAGTATACTACAACTACAGAATTCCAGGAAAAAAGAAACGGCTTAACCCAAAACTGCTCTGTTGGGTTAGTCCTGACAAAACACAACAGATGGCTACAAAAGACAATTAGCCATTATTATGTCTTTGATTTCAGCCAACAGCTAATTAGGAAAAGAATGTAGAGTCAGGGCAAGCAGAAAAGCGATGCTTTCTTTTCACACAGCTTCTGACTAGCACCTTCAGGAACTTTGAGTGGGAGGCTGCATGGTATTAAGATTGTTTGGGATGGATCTTTTTACCACAAATTTCACTACTTTTGGAGTCTACATGCATTTTGGGAGCCAGGTGACAATGAGTTCAGCATTTGCTGCTGGATTGTTTAAAAAAACACTTCCTCTTCAAGATTATTATGTGCTTTGTCATAAACTCTATGAAGTTCTTACATTATGAGAAACACTGAATTGAAATTTCTTATTTGTCTAATCAGAGAAATTTACTATCTTATAGACCCATCACCTGCCTCTTCTCCAAGTTAAAAACTGTTTCTTATTAAACAAATTATTTACCTATTTAAATAAGCTCACTGAATCTTCTGTATCAGTATTTCTTTATTGCCAGTATTTCTCATCAACCTTCTCTGTACCTTACTGATGCAACTTATGCACAGTTTTAAACACAGTTTTAGCGTGGAATGGCCAGATGATGCCTTCATCATCTGGTTGTTAAGTTTCCAAACACACACTATTAAGCTTTCTGCTCTGTGGCTCCTGTGTTTGGGAGAAGCCAGCCTTAAATATTAACAAAGCTACTTCATTACATTTCTTCACAGTCATCCATAAGTCATCCTCACTAACAAGGATGACAGGCTTGAAAGCAACAAGGTCATAGGTTTACTGTGATCAATAACAGTATCTCATAAAGTCTTTGGACTGGAGGCCATCTTTCCTTCTTAGTTTGGTCAGTTCCTGCAAACAGGTCCTCATCTAAGAATATTCTTAAGCATAATGTTAAAGAAAATACCCTTGCCTGTGTGCATGTCAGGGCACAATTTGCAGGGCAGCATCTTCTTTTTGACTACATAACATAGCTGGCACAAACACAGCTGGACTATTGGATATCAACATTTCCTTAGCCTGGAATAAAAACTAAGCCTCACAAAGTTGTTTTCTGCTGAATTCACTAAGGGCCAGAATCTCATCCTCCATGCTTAAAGAGCACCCTATTACTTACAGTCAGTACTGCTAGATCCACTTTCCTCTGTCACTTTATTCTTGATCTCGAGTTTTCTCTCCTCACAGTTGCCTTACTACTAGAGCAAACACAACCATTTCGTTTGTCACAAGTTTGGCATGACTTTCCTCCCTTTATAACTTTTTTTTCTGTCATTTGAACTCTTTGGAATATCCTAATGTATACAGCAGCATGAATAACTCTTTGTTTTCAATCTTGAAACAGTCAGAACAGTCAGAATCATGAAAACTGTATAATTTTTACACTTCTATCAGGTTGTAGCTAACAAACACTTCACATGATCTTAAGATGGGAATTTCTTCTTTACAAAAATACAGTTCAGTGACAGCCTTAGAGGCAATTTTTCTAGTTTTTCTTATTATTTTTTTCTTATTATTATTCCCTGTGCAAACTAAGTTCTGACTTAAACCTCGGTTTCACCTCAGCACTACAGAACCACTTAGCCTTATTATAGGAATATGGACAGTTTTCATTCTTAAGCCATATAGATTCTTTCACTTGCCTTGCCTTCCCTGAGTGTATTAGCCTACCACTTATTTTGTATGAAATGCCTGAGGACTGAGCAGAGGAGGGGTCCCCCAGCACACAGCATGCAAACAAGGTCTCTATGTGCAGTCATTTTAATAATATCATATGCTTGCCATAAAAGTATTAGTGTTTTCACCACTTGCTTTTTTTGTCATCACAATTGTGAAATGCAGGAGTTTTTCTGACAGTAAAGAAAACTAAGTACCTAAAAACTTTAGGAACTTAATTCCCATTTTTTTTAAATCACATGGATCTTTAGGCTTGCTTTGTATCTGAAACATAGACATGAGATGCATTCAGGTATTAACTCACACTACATCCAAACTACCTGGCTCTACACCCCTATCCAGGCATAAGCTTTAGTAGAACACCAGAGAGAAGAGAGGAGATGCTTGACTGCAGAGAGGATGGGCCAGGCATCCATGCTACTTTCAAAAACTGAGCTACGAAGACACATAAAGCTTGCATTCACCCTGTGCTGTTTTGCTTGAAATTGGAGTACTGGGAAAATGAGAGCAACAACACTAAATTTGATTTTAATTCAATGCCAGTTTCCCATATAATTTAGAAACACTTTCTGGTAAATATATTGTGCATTTTTGTGTTATCACATCATGATTTATTCAAGCAGAAAGCTATCCATTGAGACCACACTGACCTACCCTTGCAGTTTATCACATAAATCATGCTTTCAAAAAGGAGCTATCTGGGCAAGAGTGAGAGGGGGGGAAGTAGAAGACAATTCTCCTAGGTCAGGGATTTCAACCTCTGCTCCTCTGACCCTGCAAGGAATCAATGGAGGTGAGAGACAAAAGCAAGCCTGTTGGTGATGGAGCAACATCCACTAAACTGGGATCCTCAGTACAACAAATACAGAGAGATTATAAACTGAGGAGGACAGCCTCTGGTAGTCTCCTATAGAAATAAGCATATCTCGAACCAGCCACCCTAATTCTTTCACATCTTCTTGTCCTCCATCTGAATGCATGCTTTTGTACCAGGCTGCAGTCACTTCACTTTTCTGAAATGATGTAACAAAACACTTCATTACTCTCAGCCTTTCTGTCCAAAAATTAAAATAGGTTCACTGCAAAGTATGCTGCTGATAAAAGACAGAGCATGCACTCTTCTGTTCCCCAGGTTGTCAGGAGTTGGCTTGCACTTCCTGGGAATCATTTAACAAGCAGTGTCAAAAAGTCAAAAATGCCTCATAGTTTTTGGAAACCCAGCTCTACTCCTGGATTTCTTCCTTTTTACAAGAGCGCTCCCTCTCTCTTGCATGTAGCCATACACCTCATGCTGTCCAGCTACTGCCCAGGTCCTGCCTTTGCACTTCACCTTTGGTTTGCAGAGGATGGAAATCCCAGTTTTGTTCAGAGGCACACTCGGATGCTTTTAACACTTAGCAAATTACTCTCCACTCTCTCAAAGATTACGCTTTTGAGTCCTACTGTTGAAAGAAACTGCAACGATGTTTGTATTGTAGTTCTATGACTGCATGTAATTTTTTTTGTCCATCTAACTTACGATTGTAATCTGCATTGGAGTGCTCAGCACGTCAAAAATCTCTTTTCACCCTAAAAATACGCAGGAAAATATTGAAAAACATTTGTATTTTTAAATATGTAGAACCAACAGAATACATATATAAATTTTGTGTGTGTGTGTACACATTTATATATACACATATGTATATGTACACATTTTGAGATGAGGATCTTACTTTGCTTCTTGAGATTAAAGACAGGAAGAATTATTCAGACAGCTGCTCAGGAAAATTGACTTACCAGTGAGTCATAGCTGCCACCCTCTCTAAGACAAAAGCTGTCATTCAGATGCACTCAAGCTAGCTAGGTTCTGGGTCCTGGAAAACTGTTCCTCTGAACTAAATATATCACTCAAGAGCCCAAACCCCAAACCACCCTGCTCAAACAGAGAATTGACAAGGGTAGTTAAAATCTATTTATTATTCTTCCAGAAATCTGTATTGCACTTGGGCTCACAAGGGGTAAAGAGCATGTGCTTTAAAAATTTCCCTAGGTTTAATGAGCATGAAGAAAATAGCTGCAGAACAGGGATCTATCCTATCAGCATGCTAAAATAGGAATGGTCCCAAGGGAACAGAAAGTTTGGCAAAAATTCCCACCCTCCGTGAACTGAGAGAATTATAGAATCATAGAATCAACAAGGTTGGAAAAGACCTCCAAGATCACCCAGGCCAACCATTCACCTACCACCAGTATTTCCCCAGTAAACCATGTCCCTCAGTACAGAAAGCAGAGGTAGAGGAAGAGATCCATCTGGAAGAGGACAGCAGGAACTGGAGCAATCCAGAGCAAGACATATCCACACCCTGAGGGTCCACAGCCTACCTGTTTTCTGGTAATGAGGCCCAACCACAGCAGGTGGATATCTGTGCAGGGCAGGTTGGGGTGAGGTTAGGATCACAGGTGCCTCCAGGAGGTCTTTGATTTAATAAATCAACAGCTTGGACAATATTTCCTGAATATTTTTCTCTGATGAGAAAGAAGCAGGCACAATGTCCTGGGGTGAATACTGACTAGCAGTGTATATGGGAACTGTTGCGTTACAGCCTGAACCACTGATTGATCACCGGAGAAAGGACCGGCTCACCCCTGGGAGCACAGGTGAAGGCAAACCAGCTGTGTGACCAGAAAGGGTGGAACCTGGCTGCACCTTTCTTAGACCTCATTTAAGGGCTGACTGCCACTAAGGAAGGCTCTCTGGTTAGAGATCCCTTCCATGTGGAGTTTTTCCCTATGAGCCTAGATCTTTGAAGATGAGTAAGTATTCTTTCTTTGTTTTGTCCCTTTTGCCATTTCACTCTTGTATCACCTTTCCACCATGCTAATCTTTCCAATTGTAACACAGGGTCAGCAGGAGGAAAAAAAAAAGCAGCAGAATCTCTCTTCACCAGCTAGGACTATCTTTGTATTTAAAGATAAGAATACATAAGACCAAGTACTTTGAGGGACAGACTTCTTGCTGAGGACTGACACATGCACAGGGTAACAATAAAAACTGCAGCCCCTGTACCTCATGTTTTAATTGCTTTAAAAGTCATTAATTTAATGCTGCTTAATCAATACTATTAGCAGGCAGCTCTGGGACTGGTATTTGCAATTTGACATAAGCTTCATGTTCAAAATGCAGCAACATAGCCTTGTACATTTAAAAAAAAAAAACAAAAAAAACACTGATGCAATGGTATTTTGGATCCTCAGCTAAAAAAAATTCACTGCAACATCAATTTCTTTTATGCTAGTCTGTCAATCTTTCCAAAGCTTTAAGGCTTATGAAAGATAAGCACCTGCTTCTTTGCAGGCCAGTATCCAGACCAAGATGGGATGGTTCCTGCTCCCTTCTGGGGAGACCAGAAGGAACTGCAAAAGATAGAGACAAAGAGTATTTATGGTTTGAGTTGGTACATGCCAGACTCCCTCCAAAAACTCCTGTTCAGAGACCCACAGGCTGCAGCCCACAGGACTGAGAATGTCTGTCAACATTGTGACTCAAAGAAGGAATAAAGTTTCATTCAAGCTTAATAGGCTTAGCTAATAGATTTAAAATTTGTATAAATAAATGTCAGATTTAGCTGAAAACAAAATCTTTGCATATCTTTGACTTGTTATCTCTAAAAAAATTATACAGGTAGCTCAAAAAGCTTCTAGTCTCTGGGAGAGAAAGAAGGATTTACATTTTTTTATTCTAACAGTTTTCTATGTGATCTGAGAGGTTGTGGCTCAAGGAGCTTAGCTGGCTGAAATAAAACAACATGCTTCTGAGGATGCAGCTATATTAGTTTCTTGGGACTAAAATGCAAGTTGTAAAAGCCCTATGAAAAAGATATAATATCAGCTACTGGCAGAGGTGCACAGTAGTGAAAGATATATTCAAGCTACTTCCAGCTACAAAAATGAAGTCACAGAAAATACGTATTTTGAAGTAAAATATTTTTAACAATAAATTAATCATGTTACAAGTCATGATGACATTTTGGTGATGAATGAAACACAGCTCGCATGTCATTCATAACAGTGTTGGGCTTTCCTCCAGAGAGATAAAGAAAAAAAATATTTCCTCCAGAGAGGTAAAAAAGACATTTCAGTCTCATTCACAGCCTAAAAGATGAACAGAAAGTAAAGAGAATTTAGCACATGCAAATACAGAATGGAAGTAGTCAAGGAACACAACTGAATATGGACCCTGGCCCAGAGAGCTTCCTTCTCATGTTAACCACAAAGCCTGTGCAAAACCCAAAGAGATCAACTTGTGGGATAGAGGTCAATACAGCTAATTCTGGCAGCTCATTAATTCTTTTATTTCTTCTAAAAATTTAAGAACATTTTTGTGGGCATTCAATTTTCAGAGGAAACCACATACTCCAAAAGGGGTTGGATTTAAACTCTACAAATTCCTCTACTGCTGGGACAGTTTGGTGCAGCATTCTGAAAGCTTGCTTGGATTTTGAAATGAAGGCTTTCTAAAAACCACGAGCACTACAAGGAACACACTAAAAGATCATCCTGTTAATTTTGATATTATTTTTTCCACTTGTTAGAGTTTTCAGAATAAACAGATTTGATGGATGTTTCTGCTAAAAGAACCAAAAATTGGTTATGTTCTGTTATTAACTTTAGTTTCAGAGTATCTTTAATTTTTTTTATTAAGTTTCAGAAGTAGCTGAGATATCTAAAATAATTCACATCAGCTTCTTAGGATGCTTTAGGTAATTAAAATAATTTAACTGAAATTTCCCTAATTTCTGGTTTTTTATGATAATACAAAACAATCAGATTCTTGGGGAGTAAGTGGATTTTTTTTCATTTTGGTTTATAAAGGCTAACACTAAACCAGGTAATTGCTGAGTTATACATAATTAGCTGTTATTCACATAAAAAGCTCTTTTCTTGTTTTCCAATCAGCTTTCTCTTTGGCAGGAGGAGAAATGCTCACCTTGTTCCCAGGACAGCCCATGATACACAATACTAGTCACATCCTTACCTCCTGGGAAAAACATGATTTCTAGGGGGGCAACAAATTCAGAGGCGGGATGAGATGAATGAACCAGTAGGAATGGCAGTTTTACAGAGCTGTTGGATAACAACTTCAGTCCAGCTCACCTGTCCCCAGAGACCAACTCTTAGCCCCAAAGCACATCATGAACTCAGCAGGTGTACACACGCACACGGTGGCTGCTATGCACGGGTGCACGAACACAGCAGGAGATTCTTCCAGGTACTTGGCAGTACTTTGTGCATCTGAGTTTGGAAATGGTTCCAACATTTTCAAAAGTTTAGTAGTAAGCTTAGCAGGGGGAACAGTCCACACGCTAAAAGAGAACTGAAACCAGGATGAAATAGTTAAAGATATAAGTGCTCAACTTAGAGATTTTTTTTTCATTCTCTAATTTCTATTGTTCCCTGGATTACTCCCAGGTTTCTATCAGCTTCTGACACAAAATCTCACTGATGAGAAAAAATGTTGTTCCAACAGAGATGTAAAAAATCAGATTTATTCTGTCACCTGTGCTGCATGTCAGGACCAAGTGTGAGTGGGCATGGATAGAGACACTGAAAAAACACCCATGAAAATTGACAAGAGTTCTTCCAGAAGAAGGAACAGTAGCAAAGTCCCTGGACACATCCTCTTTCACAGCTTTCTAATGTGTGAGATACAATACATAATCTTCAACAAACCAACACTTCCTTATCAGTTAATAACTGAGACCCCTTCCAGACCTTCCAGCTGAAATTTGAAAAGCCCACATTTAACACAGAGCTTGCTGATCAGCTGATGAGAATCAGACTCACCCAGGCAATGTTTCTGTGTCCACAAGATTCCACCATGGGATATTTCTTTAGCTGTAGATTATAGATACAGTATCACTTAACACTGTGCACTACCAAGCTGTGCACGGCACACAGTGATCCACTTAATACTGTTGTTAATATTGGCTTCAGGCCACAGCAAAAGGCATTGAAATTGTCTAAAAGAAATGGGCTCTAGTGAATGTAGATATCCTCAGCCTGGCTTGTGCACATTTTAATGTCAGTACTAAATGGAAGTGTTCATGAAATAAAAAAAAAAAAAAAATTTTTGGAAATCAGGTCTCAGGGTCGCACATTGCTGTTGTTCATTTCAGGTGTATTTTATTACAGTGAGGCAGCAAGGAAGTGAAGCAGTTTGCAATGAAAGAGATTCGCAGCACGGGACCATGGAATTCAGGAGAGGTCATGAAGACCACCTCTTTGCCAACAGATGGTGGACACTGGGCTGACCTCCCAAAAGTTAAAAGGAAATTCCAAGTGACTTTGTGAGGCAGTTGAAGTTGCTTGCCCACCATTAGCAGAACACTCTATTTCATTCTCTTCGCATGTTTCTCTGGGCTGCATAGCAGCTCTCCATTGCCCCATGTTTCATAGGTATATCAGTAATATGAAAGTATAATTCCTATTGAGTACACTTAGTACTTAATCTGAGTACTCTACACTGAGTACACAATCAGTGTGAAAATACATCGTGTCAAGAAGTCAAAACCCAAGCAGTAAAGCTCTGTGTGCATACGTTGCTGAAGCAGGAAGGATTTGGGTGACCAGTGAAAAATAAAACAAAAACACAAGGATGGAAAATACAGGAAGTGAAAACTCCCTGTCCTCCATACATTTCTGAAAGCTCGCAACTTTATGTTGTGTATGTGCTGTATGATGTGCTGTAAGCAGCTCTGGGGTAAAGGGAAGATTTTAGCAAAGATGATGGAAAGGAGATGGCCCTGGTGTGCTAGTGAATTGGATTTTCATCCCACTTGCACAAATGTTTTTGGCTGAATTTGCTCTCTCAAAGTAGTTTTCCTAACTTGCTCACCTGGCTAAGCTACAACACCATACTGCCCATTCGGAGTCTTGGGATGCTCAAATGGGTTTAGTGGCAGATCCAAAATTGTAAGGACTGAAAAAGCCTTGTATGGTAACCACCTTGAGCAATGACTAGCACAAACTAGTTCCTGAATTCCCATAATATTAAGTTTGAAAGGAAAAGTTTATAATGAATTTCACTATAGCTTGACTTAAGGTAAATACTTGATTAAAGAAGACATTATAACCTGTAAGTTTTGTAATTTTCTTCACATACATTAAGCATTCCAGCTTCCTACTACAGTAGCACCTATTCACTTTCAGATTTGTATCTTTCAGTGATTCCTTAGATATCATTTATTTTTCCTCACACGTATTATTTATTTTTAATCATGCAGACATCCAATGTAAACTGCATTATCCTATACTAACAGTCAGATATTAGCCCAGGGAAATAGAATGCTTTCCAGCAATTCAGCTTTTTGTGACAAAGTGAGAAGAAATTTGACCCCCATGGTCACGGTAGCTGCCTTGGCTGGGAAAAATTGATTTGAGATGCTGCTTTAGCACAGATTTCCTATTTTGTTTTGGGTAAGCCAAACACCAGCACCTTCCTACCTCCATGCCCTGGTCTTTATAGTGCTGAGGAGGGGTCTGAACAGCAGAATGGACCAAGGAGAAATTAAGTTTTTCATTTACCCATCAGGGAGCAGGAGTGAGTTCTTCCCAAAAAAACCTTGCGTTCACATGTGGGAGGCAGTGTCCCCCACTGGGCCTCAAAGGCTTCTGTCTTTCCTGGCCACACAAAGATCATTAGCAAAGAAGGGAACTAATTCTGTTATGGGTATCTGTGCACTGATAACCGTGCTAAAACTCACATTGATTTTACACATAACATCAAATGGACACTGAATGCTTATGAAGTGGTTTTCTACTACCAATCTGTGCTGCTGGGTAGGGAATTATTAACGCTAAAATATCTAAGTACTCCAGAGCAAATTTCAACATTTTTTTGCCTTAAGGACCATTTCGTAGATGATGTAAGATAATATTGCTTCAATATTTCTATTTTTATCTCCACCAGTGCTGGATCTGACCTAAAAATTTCATATGGGATATTTACGCTAGCTACAAGACATTATTTTTAATCAGAAAGTGTGTGTATATCTCTTTGTAAGATTAGCTCACATTCCGCTGGTAAAACCACTGAAATGCATTTATTACACAGCACTGAAAGCGTTCATACCAACAGCACCTCCTCAGGCATGCCTAGTCAGGGCACATGGAGATAGGAATTGCTGGATAGTCATTTAAATGGTGCCACTTTTGGAAAAATCTATATTCAAGGCAGATTGGTCTATGTGGCTAAACTCAAATTCTAAACACTCAGCCAGATCTGCTGTTAAAATCCACCTCTGGAAGGCCATGCTGCACAGGCCACTGGCATGTTATGCAGCACCTGGGTGATCCCCCGTTCTGCTCTCCCCCTTCCCATCTCCCCAGACAGCTCCCAGCAAACAAAGGGAGTGATCCTGGCCAACCTTTGGCTGTTCAGCCCATCTTCCCACTGCCGGAATTTTTGGCCACCCCTCCCTGATCCCTGCAGTGCCACTGGACAGCCATCAGAATATGGACACCTGGGATTTAAGTGGGAAAGGGCCTCACGCGGCTCTTGATCCAGTTCTGCACTGCTGCAAATAAGTATTTCCTATTATTCTGAACCAGGTGACCTGCAAGGGTAAAGTTCTGTTAGCAGAAACACATTGATTTACATCAGTTGGGGATGTGCCTTTAAGAAGTGCAGAAAATTGAGATTTAAGATCAAAACAGCAAGCGCATAGTGCTTTCCTGTACTTAAAACTGAATCAATAAAAAGAAACATACAGCTAGAGAAAAGCTAGCTTGATACAATCACGGTAAATTAGAACTCATTTAAGGCAATGGACGGCGTATTTTCTTCTT
This sequence comes from Tragopan temminckii, assembly GCA_028571105.1. NCBI lineage: Eukaryota > Metazoa > Chordata > Aves > Galliformes > Phasianidae > Tragopan > Tragopan temminckii. The sequence goes on from JAOWBP010001760.1 coordinate 16,925,870, forward strand.
CAGAATTGGGCTTCTCAAATATTGACAGATCTAGTAAGGCACGAATCAACTCCTTTGTGAACTATTAATTATATATATTGCTGATTAATAATCATTTAATTACCATAATGGGAGGCTTCAATGAAAAGGCTGTCTACCAAGTGCACTGGACCTAAAAATAGCAGTAACTTTTCTACCACGAGGCTTCGCATGAAAGCGCTATTGCTCAACTCCTGGTCTCACCACTTGTTACTCTGCTTGGCCAACATGGAGCTTGGCTAAGAGTTTTCCCCCTGCACCACTGCAGTGCTGCCATATATCACTCCTCTAAGGCACAGTGACAAGGATTTTGTAAGGATTACCTGAATCAGTTCATCAAGCTCTGTCGCATTCACACAGGAATGCTGAGATACGAACGTCTGCTTCTGAATCACAATGGTGGCTCTCTGGGAGGTTTCATGAGGCTGCTCCAGGGCTTTAAACACTGTTGCTCCTATTATTAAATACACGACTACCACCAGAAAAATTGTTGAGACTGTCTTCCATTTCATAACATTGATAGCTGAATCACTTTCCTCCCGTGAAGAGAGCACGGTAGGCTTGGTAGAAAATGATAATCTCGGTTTGGAGTTCTGAGTGGCCGATTTGGGATCCAGCAAGTCAGGTGCCGCCACTAACAAAATAGAAAAAAAGAAAGTTAATTTTTACGGGGCTGGTCAGCTTACTTTCACTGAGCTCCCTTCTCACCAGCAGATTGCAAAAATTCTGCTCCTTCCAACCACAGTTCTTACAGAGTTGAATCTTTCAATTAAATCCCAAACTGTGTTACAACTCTGCTGCTCAGAGTAGTATTATCCATTTACACTTGTGCACATTTGCAACATGTTCTGTGTCTACGTCCCCTTATCGCACTCAATTGCTTGCAAAATGCAAGATTTCCCCTACGCTGTTGCACCTCTTTAAATTCATGTGAGGTGGCATTTTACTGCAGAGATTCTTTACATCCTCCGCTGCCTTAAGCACTGCTAAGCAGCTTTCCGGCTGTATTTCCTCAGCATTACAGAAGTAGCAGAAAAATACAAATCCTTCTTTCTTGTGCCTATTCTGTCCTGTGCTCCAACAAGAGCTCTCTTGTAGCAGTTGCACGATCACTTTGCAACTCCCCAGACACGACCATAAAAACAAGACGCCGTTCCTCATACCGGCCATAGAGTGTTAATTGCATATTGATTAAACCGTTCAGAAAATACCAGTAAGACACACGTGTACTTACAGGAAAAGTCAACCATTTGTTAAAGCGTGTATTTTTATTTACAGATACAAAAACCCACAGGGTTAGGAAAAGAGCAGCTGAGTGTGTTATCGAGTAGCTCTATAACTCATGTGACTACCAGCAACTACACGGGAACTAAAAAAATCTGCCACATCAAGTGCAGGTTAAGGTCTCCTGTGGGATGATGGCCACGGCAGCTGACTGCAGAAGCTATATTTAAATTGTTCGGAATTACATTTCGAATGGCCGCAAGACCGCTCTCCACAGCCGGTGGGAAGAGCCCAGCCGTAAAGCCAGAAGGAGACGTTGCAGGACTGGGACCTGACCCGCACGAAGGGGCACCCTTGGGCAGGGAATGGGGCGCGGGTGAGAGAGGCAGCCCCCCGCCCAGGCCAAGGCGACCCCGGGCACCGTACAGCCTGCCCACACCCGAGCGGACGGCTCACCGCGACCCCGCTCACAGCCGAAGGCTGCGCCCCGCACACCGCTGCCCACCCCCGGGGGCTGGGCGTACCCCACCGACACCCCCAACCTCACCCATCCGGGGATGGGCACGGCATCCCCGCGCCCCACGCCTTGCCGTGGAGCCGGGCACCGGCGGGAGGGAAGGACACCGGCGCTGTCCCCCGGCGACCCCCGAGCCCCCGGGGCCGGTGCCGACGCCGTTCCCTCCCGGCCGGCCCCGCCGCGGCGAACAAAGGAGCGGGCACCGGGCACCGCCGCCGTCCCCGTCGCC
>JAOWBP010001760.1:16928064-16981952 GCA_028571105.1 Tragopan temminckii
CGAGGTGCCTCACGCCGCGCATCGCGCATCGCACATAGCGGCGTGAGTGCGTGTGTGCGCGCGTGTGTGCATGCGTGTGAGCGTGTGTATGTGCATGCGCGTGTGTCCGTGCGTGCCCGCGTGCGCGCGTGTCTGTGCGCCCGGGGGCGTGCGGAGCGGCCCGAGTCCTTTTGTGGGGCTGTTTCCCCCCACCCCCACACACCCCGCCACAGGCAGGGCAGGCGCCGCAGGGGAGGCGGACGGGGACCCGCGGAGCTTTCGCGGGGGAGGACGGCGGGCGGACCCGGCGGTGGAGCGGCACCCCCGGCGCCCCTCCGCCAAGTCCTGAGCCCCACTGGGTCGGGCCGGTCATCGGGCTCTGCGGGATGTGACGGGGGGAACGGAGGGCGGCAGCCGTCCCCCCACCCGCTTCCATTTTAGCCCGGTGGATGCATCGGAACTGCTGCTTGAGCCGCGGGCTCCAGAACCGAGATGCCTGAATTGTCCTCGGTTTTGGCCACGAGCTAAATCTCTGCTTCCCGGTCATCTATCACATGTGAGCAACCTCCCCGTGGGCTACACCACACTGGGTGATGAACTCACCTAAAAGGCAGGAGAGCGTTTACCAGGAGGACCCAAAACCTGCCTCTAAGCACGGCTCTCTAAAAAGTATCCTCAAACAGGTACAAAAATTAGTCACGGTAACAAATGGGTATAGGTCGCAAGATCTAACGCCAGAGGCTGTGTCTGCAAAATAGCCAAAGGCATTCTTCGGGTGCTTAATGGGCTATAATCCTGCTCAAATCAGCAGCTCCATCAGCAAACGCTTCTAAAAGCCACTTATTTTAACACGTCTCCATATAAATGTGACATAATATAAATGAGTGCAATGCTGAGTTCCTCAGGACTCCCATTTTAGCAGTATCAATCACACCAGCCCTCTTGGCCTGCCCACAGCTCTGTGTTTCTGTCTCAGCCGCAGCCCTCACCTCCTGCTCCCTGTCCCACCAGCACAGCACGCGTTGAGTAACGGGGTGCTGGGTCCAGCCCAGGAAATCTCACTGCAAGCAGTCCCTCTGTCACAGGGAGGACTTCAGTCATGTAAGTCCCAATCCTCAAACAACAGAAGATAAGCAAAACACCTGCTCCTACACCCTAGCGCTCATTCACTCAAGCAGCACCAGAAGCCAGCCCTCTGAATCTTGGAGATTCGAGCTGGAACTCTTTTTACACAAAAAAGATCATCATCTTCCACCCTTCTTGCAAAATGATGTCTCAGTCACAAGCATATGTAAACACTTTCTGGTCCTACCTCATGGAAAAGAATCATTCCATAGGATTTCTTCCAGCATCCTATGGGAACACAGGCATGAGCCTTTTCCTGCACAGTGAGCTGAGTCTGTGTAAGATACTGTGGAAAATACTACTACATGCCTTTCTTTAGCAATCTAAATATTTGGAATACAATTTTGTTTTTCCTCGAGTGGAGGAATTATTATTAAATGTTGAGAAAGGCTCAGACTTACTGCCTACAACTGGAAAGCAGCGGGAAGCCTCCCAACAGCTTTGGCAGAGTTGAGTCAAGCTTCAATAAAGGCATACAACCAAACGGGTGGGAGCCATTTTGAGCAGCAGAAGAGATCTACTCCAGGAAGAACTGTGTTGGTGCCCTACCTTTAACAGATGAAAGCTGGCCTGTGAAAGTAATTATTGCAATTAATTACCTAGGAAACATCTCAAATATCTACTTTGAACAGGCTGGTATTTTCTACCTCTCATGATCGCAGCCACAGGCCTCTGCTGGAGCTCTCTGCTTGCTTAGAGTGGATTTAGAATTACAGAATCATTAAGAAAATGATTGGAAAAGACCACTAAGATCATCTAGTCCAACCCTAACCCATGCGCACTGATCTATGTCCTTCAGAGCCACATCTAAACATCTCCTGAACACCTCCAGGATGGTGACTCCACCACCTCCCTGGGCAGCCTGTGCCAGTGCTTCACTGCTCTGAGAAGAAATGTTTCCTAATATTTAACTTGAACCTCCTCTGAAGCAACTTGCGGCCATGCCCTCTCATCCTATCACTGCTATCTGAGAGAAGAGGCTGATTCCCACCTCACTACCACCTCCTTTCACAGAGTTGTGGAGAGTGATAAGGTCTCCCCTGAGCCTCCTCTTCTCCAGACTAAACAATCCCAGTTCCCTGAGCCTCTTCCCATAAGACCTGTATTTCAGATCCTTTACCAGCCTTACTGCCCTTCAGTGGACACGCTCCAGTGCCTCAATGTCTTTCTTGAACAGAGGGGCCCAAAGCAAAACTTAAGCTTTGTATTCTCACTTCTACCAGTGATACAACCATTCCACATATGGTACCTCTAATGACAGGTGATTTCCAATCCATCAAGAAAAACAGCATTTCTTTCTGTGGTGTAGAACAAAAGCTATGCTATGTGGCAAATCCTGTGTTCTTTATGCCTTATATAGCACCAGTATTTAATCCATAGAGTCACACCCTCTGATATTTTTATTGTAATGTACACCACATGTTGTTTGAATATCGTGGTGACCATTCTGACCTCAAATTTGGAACTGACATTCAAACAGTTTGAAGTGTCAGACCTGTAATAGTCCTGAACTTTTCTAAACAAACACACTCAAGTTCAATGTGTTACTGACAAAGCATACCACCAACTAACATAGACAAGATTAAGTAATAAAAGAGGTTACAACACAGAGCTCCAAGATTGCAAGCAAATGAGCATGCTGCTGTGCCAAAGAGATTTACATGAACAAACTGAAAGAAAAAATCTTAAATGTTTACGAGACCAAGGTTCACCTATTTCATGCTCATGTGAGAGGTTCACAAAGTACAGGACTATCAGAAGCCATCTAAAAATCTGTTGGCATGAGCTTGGGATGGCCACGTGACCGACAAAGAGAGGCTATGGGAAGCTGCATGGGAAGCTCAGTGCTTTGAAATGTTAAAAGCAGGCACAGCAGAGGGGAGCAGGCATAGGAAGTCACTGTGACTTGATAAACACAGCAATTGCATATTCATACGTGTAACAGCTGTAGATGACCTAAGCACAGATTTGATAGAACAAGAGCACACTTGTAAGGAAATAGTTATTCTGAAAGAATCTCACCCTAGAAAGTTAAAAAAAAAAAAAAAAAAAGGCTATGTAGACAATACCTTTATCTGTTGTTACTTTCTGCTCTTTTCAGCTCAGGAGCCAACCCCTCCCTTCAAGGCCAGGAAAAGCACTTTATGCCAAAGCATGGGGTTCCTCCAGAGCCCAGCTGCAGGTTTCACCAAATTCTGTTCTCCTCCAATCAGCTGCACAAGAGGAGGCATCCCAGCTTCCAGTCTTTATTTAATTGCCAAGGATTTCTGCATTCCCAGGAAACTGTTTTGGCACAGCTTACAATGAAGGTATTTCCCTCATGCTTACTTGCAACACAAGGCCATCTCTAGGTTTCTCTGCAGAAACACAGGTTTCCCTAACTGCTATACCCTGGAGGGAAGTGTGGAGAAGGCTCAGAGAGGGCCTGGGTATGTTTGGGCACACAGGTGGTAATTTAGACTTTCTGTTCCTCCCATAGCTGCTGCAGAAAAGGCTGACTACACCACTTTTCACAGTCTGGAAAATACCTGTATATAGCTTTGCTGTATGTACTCAGGCATGCAAGTACCTCACTGATCTCAGTGGGCAATTGCTGCTCTTCAGATGTGCACATATTTGTGTTGCCACAGTGAGAGCCACTGATTGAGCAATGCATCACTAGGGGCTTCAGGCCTTAATAAGGGTTTGGGGCCTTGTTGTGGGCACGCCATCTTGTCCTAGAAGGGCACTTCCTCATGCTAGGAGAACAGAAACCTCTGCCTCTTTTCCAAACAGGTCAAGTCACAGACCCAGATTGAGGGTAAACTTTCACTTGTGCTATTTTACTACGAGAGAGCCAAGCAGAAATATTTACTGAGTTAATTTTCAGACTCCTTTTACTTATTCAGCAAGACTTAAAGTGACTCCTTGACTTCTTCAGAGGCACTAAAAGATCTCTGACAGTTCCTTATGGATAATTATGACATTAGGTCCATGCCATGCTACTGTATTCTGCCATTAAACCATTAGTTACATCCTGCCATGAGAATTTATGCTGAATGGGGAAATAATCACAGAATCACTAAGATTGGAAAAGACCTTCAATATCATCCAGCCCAAATGTCCACCTACCACCAATATACCCCACTAAACCATGTCCCTTAGTAAGTACAACATTGGAATGTTTCCTGAACCCCTCCATGGTCGCTCCATCGCCTTCCTGAGCAGTTTGTTCCAGTGCCTAACCACTCTTCTGGAGAAGAAATTTTTCCTAATGTTCAACCTGAATCTCCCCTGGTGCAACTTGAGGCCGTTTCCTCTCATCCTGTCTCTAGTTACACAGGAGAAGAGGCCAACTCCCACCTCATCACAGCCTCCTTTCACGTAGTTGTAGAGAGTGATAAGGTTTCCCCTCAGCCTCCTCTTCCCCTGACTGAAGAATTCCAGTTCCTTCAGCTGTTCCTCATAAGATTTGTGCTCCAGTCCCCTCAGCTTCATTGCCCTTCTCTGGACATGCTCTAGGGCCTCAATGTCGTATAGTAAGGGGCACAAAACTGAACATAGTGCTGAAGCTGTGGCCTCACCAGTGCTGAGTACAGAGGGATGACTGCTTCCCTGCTCCTACTGGCAACACTATTTCTGATACAAGCCAGGATGCCATTGGCTTTCTTGGCCACCTGGGCACACTGCTGGCTCACGTTCAGCTGAGCATCAACCAATACCTCCAAGTCCATTTCTTCCACACAGTCTTCCAGATGCTCTGCCCCAAGCCTGTAGTGTTGCCTGAGGTTGTTGTGGCCAAAGTGCAGGACTCAGCACTTGGTCTTATTGAATTTCATCGCATTGGCCTCACCTCAGCAATCCAACCTGTCCAGATCCCTCTGTAGGGTCTTCCTACCTCCAGGCACATTGAGACTTCCTCCTAATTTGGTGTCATCTGCAAACTTACTGAGGGAGCACTCAGTCCCCTTGCCCAAGTCATCAATAAAGATACTGAACAGGACAAGTCCCAGTACCTCCCCCTGGGGAACACCACTCTTGACTGGACATCAGCTGGATTCAACTCCATTCACCACCACTCTCAGGGCCTAGCCCTCAAGCCAGTTCTCTAGCCAGCAAAGAGCAGACCTGTTTAAGCCATGGACTGCCAGTTTCTCCAGGAGAATACTGTGTCAAAGGCTTTGTCAATGGCATGCAGCCCCTTGTCCTTTGAGCAGACAAGAGAGAGTGGCGGCCCAGGGACTGCAGGTGCTGTGCATGCTCCAGTGGCATGGGCAGCATCAAGCTCCTTACTTTATTCATACTTTGTGCTCTCTCTGGGCCTCTCAATGCCTCTTTACCACTAGCTGCTCCCCTTGCTCAAATGCACGCATACATAGAAGACAGAACCTTCAGCATGGCTATTGCAAACCTGATTAAAGACTTCTTACATTACTACTGCATCTATCAGTCTGCAACATTTAAAAATACGTGACCACTTTCAATTTGCATTTTTAAATGAGTTAAGCATTATGTACTGCAACTTGAATATGTATTACTGAGTTCTACCTACCTTGAGTATCTGTTCTACAGTGTTATGAATTATTTGTTCAGTGGAAAAGTCATCATTGCCTCACCTCATCAATTCATAGAAAAAATGTTTACATGTGCCCATCTATTATCATACAGCTCAGTTGTCAGTTTTAATTAGGCTCTAATTCTTTCCAATGCTAGTAATTCTTATCTATTTATCCATGTGTGGCAAGTGGGAAGTTGTTTTAGAATCCATAAAGTACTCACTGCTGTAATTAATATTGTGAATGTGTATTTTTCTTTACTGGCTTGCAGATCTCCCAGTGGGTTTCCTCCCTGCCTGCATCGTGTTACCAGATCTAATGGGATTTATTTGTCACATGTTCTGCCACTGTTTTTTCATATTTGCTTTCACAAATCTGTTATGCTTGGACAGCTTCAGAGGCAACAATTATAATTAACTTTTCAATGCCATTCTCATCAATGATAAATGTGAGTTGCCATATGTCACCTTTATTAAGGTTTATTTATGCACAGGATAAACTTACTACTACTTAGAATTAGTAATTTCCTTGAGGGATTTTTGATGTTGCTTTGGGTTGATTACAAATATGTTGTTTTTTGTAATCATCCAGATGTTCTACAAAATTGCCGTTTTGCCATTTATTTTTCATTTTTGCTAGTTGTGGTCTCTTTAAAATAGGAGACTGACAATGGTAATATCTAGAACCAGTATTTGGCTGTCCACAACCATTAGCAGAAATCATGCAACTGTCCTTTTAGATTTTCATGACACAGCTGGATGACTTACGACATGGAAACCTAATCTCTATATTGCCTCCGTAGAATGGAAAAAAGACATGGAATACTTTGAAAGAAAACAAAAACGCATCTAAGACCACACATGTGAGACCTGACAAGAGAATGACCAGAGTTCACACTAACTGTAAAGTCAGGATTTCTTGAGTAAGCAGGTGCTTGCTTTTAAACAATACTTTGTGAATTTGATGTTATATTTGCAAAGTAACACATTAACATTTTAAGGCATTCTTAAAACATTTACATTTGGCATAAGAATCTGTAAATAAAATAAAATACAGAGGACATTGGAAGTCACCTAAAACAGTGTTAGTGCTTTGTGTATAGTAATCCACAGATAACTTTTAGAAGAAACAAAACAAATCAGAGAGGAGAAAATAGCCCAGGCAGTACCAAATAAATACCATGCAGGAATAATGAAAGAACTTGCTAGCAGAAAAAAAGAATACAAATGAGCAGATGAAAAAGGATACCATTAAGTATCATCTACATTTTAAAAAGCAACAGACTTGTTTTACATGGCAGTAACCATAAGAAAAAAGTTCAGTGAAATACATTAATTATTTTCAAATGTGCACAGGAGGCTTAGTTTTCAGGCAGTCTCTTAGCTGCATGGAGATGCATCTGGAAAAGATGGTACAGATTTTTTTATAGAAAGACAGGCATTTGCTAGTCATTTTTTAAAAATTTCATTACTTGTTCTAAGGATAGACATCTTATTTTATCTCTTCTCAATTATTTTGTCATTTTTTCCTCCCCCCATGCCAGGCACAAAGCTCACAAATCACACTGTGAAACTAAGCTGTGCACTGATGCTAATGTCAAAATATGGCAGTTGCTAGTGATGGTTATTTAATTTAAAGAAGCAGAGAGTTCCAGCTTTGAAAACTCTAGGCAAAAATAACTCCTAGATTCACATTTAAGCCCCTAAAAAGAGGTGAAAAAGTAATTTCATATCACATAAAGAGATGCTGAGAATTAGAGCCTGGCATTCACCAAACAACTTCTTAGCCTTATCTTCAAAAATCACCTGCCCTACCAGTGACCAAATCTTCCTGCTGTAGTAAAGGTACTATCAGAACAATACAGGCAAGAGTCTGGATCAAAAGTCTAGTGTTTAGCAAGAAAAATGAACAGCTGTCATTCAGATACACTGTGCATTGACGTTGCTCAGTATGTCTGCACTTGAATATTTTTTTTATGTGTAGACCTTGACATTATGGGCTTGCTGTTTGAATCCTGGGCTGGCAGCTGTGGTCAGTAATGTCAGGAGAATAGGCTACAGGTTCAGCCTCATCCTTTCAGTTCTTAAAGTACTTGTAAACTTCTCACTTTTTTTTTTTTTTTTTTTTTTCCAAGAAAGAATGTTTCCAGTTTTGTTTTGCTGCTTATGTCAAGCATCAATGGTTCCACTGCTTTGTAAAGTTTCAGCTTTTTTTTAGTGGTTGAGAGGGAAAATTACAAATTGGTGTCAAGCTCTAAGGAAAATACATGTACCATTGGGGGACAATTGGCCCTCATTTTCCACTTTGATAGCAAAAATAGTATGCCCCAGATGTAAATAACTAAATTGAACCAGACACATTTAGGACTGGGACAGGTGATAAAGTTACTTACTTGGCCTCTTCACAAGAAGCAGCAAATATTAATATTATAAAATTTCTGTGACATTTCAGCTGCCTGGACATGAAGGATTTTCTATTTCTGAAGTCCTCAGTGCTTTAATATTTTTATAATCACTCACTCAAAAAAATTGCTTGCCCTATAACATAAGTGAGATTTTACAAAATTATTTATATCAGACTTGCTTTTTCTAGATTATTTATATTAGCCACAGATATAGCAAAAGTGACCTACTGTAAAAAAATAAAATAAAATGTAAACTTCCTGCAATTTTTGTTTAAAAAGAGAATATGCCAATTTAAGAAACAGGCCAAGAAAAGTTAATAGAAGAACGATAAAGAATTCCTGAAATTATTGCTTTCCTAGCTTTTCATGTTTCCTCTCATAATAACTTCAGATATTAAGGTGGTTACTGCTCAAAAAATTTACTTAAGGCTTTATCCTTTAAGAATATGAGAAGAGAAGAAATACAATGTAAGTAGCGAGCGAGGAAGCCTCAGGCTGAAGATTTGCACTATATTCTTTCGTACTTATTGGTAAATTCCTTCCTTATTTTAGAGGGAAGATGTGATGGTTTTTCATACTCACAAAAAATTGGCCATTAAATTTTGGAAAGTCTGCTAAAATCATAGTACTGTGAGTAGTAATGTAGACTTGTGGGGGAAACATCTCCTATTACTGCTTTACAGGGTTGCAGGGAGTAGGTCCTACATTCTGCTGGCAAATCTACACACAGGTACAACAGATGTAAAGGGGTATGAATATACCCACAAGCAGCTATGTGGGTACATTGAGGAAAGTGCCACATGCATAAGGCTGTGAAGCACAACCCCAAAATAGTCAGCTCCTGAAGGTAGAGCAGGTAGAGTCTTTAAAGCAAGGCACTCAGCATGGCAACTTAGCTCAAATACAGTACCTGGCATGTCTGTGTCGTCTCTTGTTCTGAGTTATCTCTGTGACAGCTATTTTTGCTTTTCCTATGTGATTATGCAGGTCACAGACGTGACATTTGACTTGGGCAGAGGCACCTATATGCAAAATTGTGATCCTCAAAACCCCTATCTTTTTTAACTTGTGTGGCTCAGTTTTCACCACTTCTGCTTCTGGACACAACTTCCCATCTTGCTGCTCAGCACTAATGTCTTTCTTACGCCCAATTGACCCAGAAAATAGGCCTTCTTTACTTATCTCCTCAGGGGTGTTTGAAGGCTTTTCTGGAAGGCTAGCAGAACAAACCTTATGTAAAATGTAGGGACAGTTGCCACTTTCTTTTAAAGCATAAACAAAGGAAAGCCTCAGCTATTTTTCATGCAATAGTGCAATGACTGGAGAAGAGAGCTCTTTCAGAACATGGGGAGAGGAAATCCAATTATCTCTTGTGAATACAGGAATTGAAATCTACATCTTTCTCCCTCCTGGTGAGAGCCTGTCACTAGGACTCACCCAGTTCCACCAGGGCATGCTTAATGCTCACCAATTCCTGACACATTGCTGGACTCACGCATGCTGCCCTCTGATTGTGCCTAGTCACCTGGAAATATGAGTGAGCTTTTTGTTGTTCTCACCTGCATACCAGTGCAAAATAAGGTCTACACTTCACTGTTATAAATGGTAATATTCTTACATGGGTGCTTAGAAAGTTTAAACACCTTTGCTATCAGCAGAGGGAAGTTTACTGAAAACAGGTAAATGACCTGCTTACCCCCAGACCAAGTACTGAGCTCATTATTATGTTTCATCTTCTTACTGAATAAAAGGTTTCTTGAGAACCTGTTAGCTGCTGACTTCTGACTGAGTCTGTGATGGCAGGAGGGCACTCCAAAGGCATCTTTGCAGAGCAAACACTAACCCATGGCAGGATGCAAGAGGACTGGATCCCAGTACCAAAGTACTGCGGAGATTATTTTGGAAATTATTTTGGCACAAGTGCCTACCAGCTACATGAAAAAGAGAACTCATCTTCATCCCTAACTAAAATGAGATTTAGCTAGAACGTGTTTTATAGTTTAATTTCTCTTGGCTCTCTGCAGATAACAGCGATCTTAGCATACAAATCATACCATTTTTTTTTTCAGTCTTAACATTTTAGCATAATAAATTAATTTTATTTTTAACTAAACACTAGCTACAGATAAAAAAAAAAAAAATCCAGGATGTCTGCAAACCTTAAGTACCTATTCTCTTGCTACGTGGCAAATGCTTCAGCCTGTTCTTACAATCCTGAGCAACCCATGTGACTCCTCTAGCTTGTAAGATCCAGTCTGGTTACCGGAAAAATCAGACTACATGTGGAAATTAGCCTCTACCATCTCTGTTAATCAGAATCTATTCAGTAGTCAACAGAGCACTAAGAAGATGGTATGAGATTTGAGGCATCTTCTTAGATGTATGACCGTACTGTAATCTAGCAGGCATTAAACAACTCTCAAGCAATCCCAGTTCTTCCTGTAGAATTCAAGATTTGTGAGGTGAGAAAAGGAGCAAATGAGAGAAAAAACACTCCTGGCTTAGTGAGTCTGTATTCACTTGGCAGAGGGGGGCAAGTTCCTGCTCCAAAGACTGTTTATGCATTTTAACAAGTGACAGTTTCAATGAAAAATCCAAGTGCAGAAACAAAATACATCTGATCACTTCTACAGATATTTATCACTGATAGTCATCATCAGTCTTAGTCAGCAAACACCACACCATCTCACTTTGACTTCATGAAGACAAACCTGCAAGGATGCTGCAACATGCAGAAAATTCCTGCTAAATCAGTTCAAACAGATTAATTAACAGAATTAATCAATTTCAACCACGAGATCAGAGAAATGTCCCATCAGATGACTGTTTAGAATAACTCAAGAAAGATTAATATATATCCCAGTGTTCTCTTGATCCCAATAGTTTGTTGATGACAGAAGGGTACAAAAAAAAATCATTTTATCATCCATCACTTTCATTACTACTTGAATGTCTGCTGTGTACAAGGGTCAACACATTCCTCTGGTTTTAGACAAGAAAGCAACCTTCCAATAACTGCTGAACTTCTACTCGCTCAAATGACCACTTGGGGAAGAACACACATGAAATAGTTGCTGTGGTGAATGTTTAACAGAAGGTTTTATATGGAAAAACACAACTTGTTTCTCTTGAAGTTAATAACATTCAAGCCATATATAACAATTACTTATGAACCTGCAGCAACACATCCTTCAGTGTACTCCTTGCACACTATAGGTAGGTATACTTCCAGATTACCTACACGTACTACATTTAGCCACTAGCAATAGGCTCTAATTATTATTATAATATTAAAATATTACTGCATTGTAATCAGTTTATAATAATGAAATTAATACTGACCCTGTTTACACAGTCCTACAATGCAATGAAGATCAGAGCTATCATGCAGCTGAACACACCACTGGCATCCACTTATGAATTTCTGACCTGCAGCACAGGTCAGAACTCTTCCCTTAATACAGACGTACTGTTATACAGGGTGTTGCAGAAGTACAGAACTTTATGTTCCTTAGCCTCATATTCACTTAATGCTACAGAATGTATAGTGCCAAGCCAGTGGCTTGGAGTCTCACCAGTTTGTGGAAGGAATTATGTAGCCCAGCAGCTTGCAATAGTGCAAGGGTATGTGTCTCAGTGCTTCTCCCAGTCCAGATCCCTGCTTCCTCAATTCCAGTATATTGGTGTGATCCCACTGAGTTAGACTACAGTAATGTAAATAAAGTCAGCCAAGTTTTGATTGTTACCTCTTGTGACTCCACCTTGGCTCATTCAACTCAGCCAACACAGCGATTTAAGGGTCACCATGATTTATGCTGATGCACCAAGCTTTATTTGTCTTTCAAACATAGCAGGTGCAGCCCAAAGTTAGAGCTTGAGCTCTCTATTTAACGTTGGGGTAAAGTCAGTCACCAAAGAGAGGAACCCCAGGAGCTACTATGAGTGACCCACTCAGCAAGTCAGCTGAAACAGAAGTGGACCAAACACTGTCACACTCTATGACTTAAATCTCTCAAGGGAGGATCTGTTTGCATATCAGATTCTAGAAGTCATTTCTGGTGTTTTCTTTTTAAAGTACCTGATAAGTAAAAAAGAAGAGGGAGTGAGAAATGGGAGAGAACAAAGAGCTGGAAGACATCACTCATGGCGATCAACCCAGCACCTGAATAACTTACCCAGAAGATGGGAGAGGAGATTTGGGCTCACACCTTCCACCTACCTTTGACCACTTTAACCAGCAATGAATTGGGTGGGGAACCCTTAATCCCCAAATTTTTAGCTGCTTATGATTTTGGCAATAAAGCATTTCCTGCTGGCATCCATGTCCTAACAGGCCACAACTGAATATTTTATTTCATTTTAACACATACCTTATTCTGGAAAATTCCCATCAACTTCAAAGGAAGCCTAAAAACTTAAGAAGAGTTCAGTTCTCACATTATCCATGGCCACGTCTGTATTTATTTTCCCATACAAGCCTTGGCATGCTTCAGGGTCCTGCTCAGATCACTCAGAACAGCACCTGGTGGCAACATGCCACAGCTCAGACTCAGGGCGTAAGCTTCCCTGTAAGGGAGCTGGGTCATAGAGGTGTGGGAACAGGAAGGTCTCCTGCATATTGTGACAAGTAGTAGACTACCTGCTTAAGAAGTTTCCCTGGTTATTCAACAGAGAACAGCTCTCAGAAAATGCCAACTGCATGAAAGCTCAAAAGGCAAACACTAAAAAAAAAAAAAAAAAAAAAAGCGTGCCTGAAAAGAAGCATGCATAGCTTGGTTTTGGATAAATTGGAACTATCATAGAAACCCAATTATTATTATTAAAAATTTGTGCATGGACCAAGCCAAACAACAGTCACTCATCAATTCACAATGGAGAGCATGGCAACTATTCAAACTGACTTATTCCTTTTCTCCTTACCAGGAATTTGAGGTTGACACGTGCTGTTATGTCCACTTTTCTCAAAGAGAATGAGAAAATAGTGACTTGACACATCCTATTTCCTATGGAAAAGAAATTTTTAACAGGTTGCAGTTCAGCTCTTCGTATAGTCAGTTCTCAGTGTGCAGTGATAGAAACAGGCCATTTTCCTCCTTTTTGAAGAACATTCTTTTTCTAATATTTCCAAAGATATAATGGATATAGTGAATAGAAAATTTCCTTATCATCCATGTATTTTTAACTACTTCTGATCTGTTTTCTACACTTTCCTTAGTATTCTCTTGTAGTAGTAATGATGATTGTTTTTATTTTCTTGTTTCTTTGGGAAATTTGCTTTCTTATATATATGTGTGTGTGGTTTTTTTATTTATTTATTTTGCTTTGTTGCCTGTATCTTCATTTAGTTGTCTATTTTTAAACTATGCTTTTCTTCCTGCCTCTGAGTGCTCTTGGCCTTCTAGCTTATATATTTTCTCTGTGAGAAGTTGTATTGCCTCTGTCTCCATCAACAATAAGTAAAATTCCATGTTTTCAAGATACTGTTTTCCAATTATGTTTAGTTTGTATAAAGCTATTATGGAACCGAATTCACCACTGCACAATCTGAGCTTTTTGGTTTGTATTCAAATCGATTTAAGATTTCATACTGACCCATGTATCAATATCCAATTTCTAAGGAACAATTCCACTCATCTTCCAGGTGTTATTCCAGTCATCTTGGGGAGCTCTATGTGAGCAATTTCTACAGTACAATCTTCTACACTGCAAAATACCCACATTTAATTTCCTTTTAGGTATGACTTTCCACAGATAGCTTGCTTTCTCTACAAAATAGTAGCTCCATGAAAGCCCAGATACTGTTTCATTTCCCCTCCACCCCCCCCCCCTTTTTTTTTTTGCTTCAGCTGTAAACTTTCAAATTTCTTACTGCAAATACACTCCATGTGACAACTGAACTGTTGAATTTTTTTCACTGTCAGTCCACTTTTTTTTGATAAGACTAGTTTGTCAGCCCAATCAACCATGCCATCACCTCTTTTCTTTCTAAAGCTTGCACTCTCATCCAAGCATGCTCTACAGCCCAGCCAAGTAACACCGCTTCATCTAAACTTAAGCCAGACTCCTACTTTCTCTCTCAGTTCTACTCTCCAAATGCCATTGCAATCTGACTGCAAAATAAGACCCAATAAACCCTGAAAAAAGCAAAAGTTGTTAAAAAATATTATATAACTCCTCTTTTATGTATTTCACATACAAGGAATACATCTCTCAATTTTGCTCCTTTTCAAAGTTTTACTGTTCTGTTTTTTGGGCTTTTTTCTTTCTTTTCTTTTTTTTTTTTTTTTTTAAGCAAAAACTAGTAATTAGATTGCTCTTCTTTAATTGTAGGCTATTAAACAGCATCCACTGACTCTGGTCCAAGATTACTGGGGAAAAAAGCCTAGCTTATTTGCCAATCTTTCTTTTAAGAAACTTTTTCTTTTTGAAGTGACAAATTCTCCTTTAATACCTCCACCTAATGCATTTCTGGAGAATTTCAGGTGTGATGGTTGTGGTGCTTAGCTTCTGTTCCAGGTTTTTCACTTCTTGCTATTTTTCCTACATTTCTGACATTGGATGCTTGTTTCTTTATCTATCCTGTCTTCAGATATCAGACTGCTCTGAGGAGGTTATTACTTGTAACTGTGATGAGTCTTTCTAACTAACAAATAAAAACTAACAAATATATAACAAGTGTACGTAATACTGAAGATTGTGAGGGAAGGAGCTTGCCCCTTGCCTTTCTCTTTCTCTTACTGTTGAGCTGTTCTTGTTGAAGGGATTGTTACACTTCTACCCATTTATTCAAGATCCAGTTATCCTTAACTTCTTTGTCTTCAGTCTGAGTCTAAAACAAGCTTTGTGGCCATAGGATGGAGATTCTTATGAGCACCAGGTCTCTTAAAGCAAAAGGGTAGAGTTACCCCTTTCTGCAAGGAATCCAGAATTGCTAGCCCCCAAGCAGAAAGCTACCAAACCTCACATATCTGTGGTATTGGTTCTTTCAGGCCTACCTTCAAACAGCACTATCCACATTTGCCAGTGTGTTCTGAATACAAGGTGCCACATAATGAGGTGGTCTGTTCTAGCCTATTCAAAGCAGTTTATTAGAAGTCCTTTCAAATCTATCATCTTCTTGATTATTTTTTTCTGGTATCACAAATACATATGAGGCAGAGTTCTGCCAGCAAGTGCTATCAGAGCACTACATGGCAATCCATGGGCCCTGGTGAAACACCAGTGGGAAAAATGCACTTAGTTCTAGCCACAGGTGCTCCATAAAAATTAAGCTAAAGTTGAGCAGAAAAGACTTCTGGATTTATCATGTCTGAGAAAACTAGAAAAGCTCAGCTCACTCATTCTTGAAAAATTAAAACTGAGAAAAGATCAGATTACTTTGTGAAGACACATCAAAAAGACCTTTTTGAGCTAATGGATCATGCTGGCATAAAAACAAAGTCATTCTGTGAATAAATTTAGGCTGGAAAGCACAAAAAGCATGCAAAGTGCCAGCTTCTGGAACAATCTCTCAATGAAGAGGCTGAGAATAAAAACCTAACGTTATAAAACACTCTGGTCAGCTTATGAAAAACGTTTATCTAACACACTGTCTGCAAAAACAGGAGATTGGTCTCAGAATGTCCGGAGATACAGTCAACCCCTCTGATCCCATAAGCCACATTCTCCAGTTCTCACAGAGCCATAATAGACCAGATAGCTCCCAGAACATTTACTGTTCCCTCGTGGATTTGGGCTGAATGGCCTTTGCATCCCAGCAGAAGTTGTGCCCATTGGCTCATGCCGCAAACCAATGCATCCCACTGTCAAAATGAATGTTGTAACCCTAGAATTTGGGTTAATTTGGTGTACAGACCAAAAACCGCAAGGCCTTCATCCCAAACCTTCCCTGTCATGCAAACTGAGATGTAATGTTCTTGCAATCCATAGTTCTCAGGCATCGGGATATCCCATCTCCAGCCTAAAGAGCAGAAACATTTCCTTGAATAAGAACGTAAGAGTAAGATTTTAAGATTTTTTTCTCTGATTTTCTGTATTTTTAGCAGCAGTAATACTAACAACCACAGTGAAAAGTGAACGTCTTTCTGCCAGCTTATCATCTGGGTGAAACATTGCACTGATAACTTGAGAAGATGAGATTTAAGAGGCAATGGCAGCGTCCAGGACTGTGTGTTCCACCAAAGTCAAAACACTTACAGCAAGTAAGTGTCAAAACCAAGGATGTATGCCATTTATTAATAGAAGATGAAGTTATTGCTGAGTTAAGAAGTAGCCTCAAGTTACTAGTATAATTAAAAACTGTGATTAAATATTAAGATGACTGAAAAAAAATTAAATTGTGAGCTGTCAAAGTGCAAAGTAAAAAAGTCTGAAGACAGATTTCAGAAGAAGCAGGAACGTCCTTTTCCTTCCTTTTCCATTTCTGCATGTTACTAACCCTTTTTTGCCCTTCCTAATAGAATCTCAAAACTTTTTTCTCTGATTTTTGAATAGGTTATCAAGGTTATTTTCCCATACAATATACTTCTGTTTATAATATGCTATAATATGTGTTTGGAAATTGCTGAAGAAGCCTTTTCTACATAAAATAGAAAAAAATGTGATAGTGAAAAGGACAATCACTTCTGGGACAGAACTGCAATCAGCAGGAACAAAATAAGTGTTTGTGGATAAAGTTAGGAAAGAAGAGAAGGGAAAGAAGAGTGGCATGGTTTGATTGTGGGTTATTTGGTTATCTAAATGTTGGGGTTTATTTCAAGATTTTTCCATATTCATTTTCTTTGCTGTTCAGAACTATTCTTAATTTGGGTAAACAAAAACCTTCTCTTTTGTGTCATCCAACAGATGTCAGAGACTGCTATGACTTCTTTGGTGCCGAGGATGACCTAAGGAGACAGTAAACTGATGAAGCTAGATCAAGAAGGCAGCTTGTGCACTGACAACACAGGTAGCCAGAAGCTAGATCATCCCATCCATAAAAATGTCCTCTTTTATGTAGTTTTATGTTTTTTTGGTTGGTTGGTTGGGTTTTTGGGGTGGGAACACGGGAGACTCAAGAGCCATTATTAATCTGCCTGATCTAGTGCTTTGGCTAGCCTAGTGTTAGCAAGTAGTAGCCTACTTGCACTGCTGAGGCCATAGTAGAGAAGAAATGCAGGTTCCCATGAGAAGTTTCAGTTAGATCAATGCTTTCCTGTGAGCAAAGAGCCTTATTTTTCCCTGAAAAACTCGCTTCTGGCATGGAAAACACTATATTACACCTCAAAATACATATATATATTCTCCAATTTATGCCAACAAATAATAGTAACACAGCCTCATCCACACTATTCCACGTGTGCATTCCTCCTACCTAGTCCTGTCCACCACAACCTGTATGAAGATATTCATCTTCCATAAGTGTCCTACGTCCCTATTACTGAATGCTAACTCTGTAGCAATGCAAATGAGACACTCATAGCTATAGTACAGAGTATAACTACATCTACATACGCAAGCCATGGCTGGCTAAGGCAAAATGCAGTGCTGAATAAACTGCAGTATATGTAAACTACATTCATGAGTTCCTTTCCCATCAATTATTCCATAGATTATGGGTAACAGCTCTTATGCACACCTACACATTAGTTTAAAATGACAAACGTGCAGTGCGCAATGGATTGGTGAATACACCTGGGAGAAAATAACGCTGGGTCCCAGGCAAACCCCTACTTAGTTGGAAGATTTCAAAAGGATGGTTGGGAATTCAGTAGAGATGACAGCAGACTTCTCCCCACTGTGAAGACTGTCAGCCTGTGCCAGTACATACATTCTGCTTAAGAGCTGGTGATTTTCTGTCTTGAGATCTGTCATACAGGCTGCCTTGCAGCACAATTTCCAATCATACAGATGGAGATAGCCACAACTTCACCATCGCTGTCCTGTTTCAGTCTTGCTTCCCTACAGCTTTAAAAATCTTGAGTTTCTGCATCTACAACTTTAAAAAGGATTTCTACAATGGAAAAACAGTGTTGGTTATGGTTTACTGGAAATCCCAAACACTTCTGCAAAGCCTGATGAGAAATGTGCCTCTAGAGTATAGGTACATTTTTCTTTCCTGCCATATCTCTTTTGAGTGACATTTCATACTTTTTATCCACAAATTTTTGATTTGACCATGTTCACCAACCTTTTCCATGGCTTTGCGTTTCTGTTAAGCATGTTTTTGCTGTGAAGATCATGTTCATGTAAGTGCTCAGACCACTATGGAAGTAATAGTATCCATAACTCATTTTATGGAAAAATTTTATACTGAATTTCATTCCTGATTTGCATGCCTTCATTTTACCATGCAATAGCAGCCCAGGTGCAAAACACAGACACAAACCTAGATTCTTGAATATAAACATCCAAGACTCCTTACACACAGGATTAGTGGAATGAGTGTTTGTTTTGCGAGATCAATAGTATACAGCTTTTTCTTTCTGACAGTTTTACTTGATGCTAAAATAGTGTTTTTCTCCTTGTATTATTAAAGGACAGATTTTTCTGATGCAGTATTAGTATATATTCTTTTAGGGAAGAAGACAAGTATATCATTTGTAGCAATTCCTTTTTCTGAGGTTTTCATCAAATTAATCTTTTCCTACTACTGGTAAAAAGGCATAGGTTATATGTCAGCTTATTTGAATTCTTTAACATTAGCTTGCATTTATGCCGAGTGAAGCAAGACTCACAGCAACTCTAGGCAGCTAATGAAAAAACTACCCAAACACTCATTATTCAGTCCGTGTGCAGTACCCAGGCAATGATGGAGAAAAACTACCTAGTGAAGCATCTGCAGCAGAACATTGGTTTCAGCGAATTTCGCTATTGCTTTCAATGGATTTTGACTGTTTTTCTTTTTTTAATATACATTTTAACAAAGGCAAAAACGATATCCCAGATTAAAGAAAAAAATACCGTTAATTTCTACTTTGTTCAGTGGCCTTTGTTGTAGCTGAGATCTGACCATTTCTCAGGAAGTCGTAGGAATATGGCATAGTGCCTTTGGGATCACATTAAGGAGTAATTGCCACTCCCAGAAAGGACTCAAGTCCAAGTGGCACATTCAGGGAACAAGAGAAGCTATGGAGTACCACTGTATCTCTCATGTCCTTCCACTTGTGTTTGCTGACAGTATGAAGAGAGACGACTATGACTCAGAAGACAGATGGCAAAACATAGTTCATATTCCAAATACCAACTACAACAGGACTGAGCTATGTCAGTAGAGCTCTGCTGATCTGCTTCCCTTTCTGCCGGAGGATTGGAGAACAGCAGCTCAAGCATGACTGGTACCACAAATAGGTAAGTCCCACCATCTTGTTCCAAAGTATAATTAGGTTCCAAGTCTCTGCTTTCTCCATGCAACAAGAATGGTGGGGCTGAAGACAGATCCCTTCTGACATGGGTGTGCTTCAGCATGTACAGCCAACAGCCTCATTAACTCAGACTGCAAGAGGACACCAAAACAAGGGTGAAGAATCAGCTCTCAAAGCTATGGAGGATGCACAATCTCAGGCCATGTGCTCCTAGGCAGAGATATGACCTGAGCTCAGGCCTTCCAAGTGACAAAAGTCAACTTCTCAATCTCAGGCACAGTCTCTGCAACTCTCTCACATCTAGTGCTGTGAGGTAACATCTCAGAAGCTGTCCTCATTAACCAGAAAACAGGGGCACAGTGATCCTTTTGCAAGGATCCTGCAGCAGCCTCATAAGAGTAATTTGGAGATAAAGTTATAAGTCTGAGAAAACAGAGGATGGTGTCAGCATTTTCATAAGACTGGTGGTACACACAATACACCAAATTGTTTTGTAAACAAATATAAAGCAAATAGTAGGCAAAAAAATTGGAAGAGCTGTTTGAGGGAATAACAGCAATATTAGTGAGATAAAATCATTACATAGGCATGCCTCCCACTGAGGAGTTTTTATTCTCATGTTTTTGTGGACAGTGGTGGAAAAAAATAAAAGGATTATTAGATGCAACAGAGAAAATTCAAATAGAGCCCTTACCTTGTCAAATAAGAATCCAGTGCACATCTAAAGGCAAATCAATGGGAATTTTCCCTTATCTAGCACTATTCTGTAAATAATCTACACATAAAACTTTTAGTATGAACATAGAATCACAACCATAGAATGGCTTGGATTGGAAGGAACCATCTAGTTCCAATCACTTTCCCATAGCCATGTTCACCTCCCTGTAGACCAGGCTGCCCAAATTCCCCTCCAGTATGAAACATTTCTAGGGATAGGACATCCACAGCTCCTCTGGGCATACTCTTCTAGTGCCTCACTTCCTTCATAGTGAAGAATTTCTACTGAATATCATAATCTACCCTGTTCGAGTTTAAATCATTATCCCTGTCCAATCACTCCACTCTTAGATAAGGAGTCTTTTCATATCTTTTATTTAGCCCTCCTTTAAGTACCAGAAGGAACAAATAAAATGAAAATATTGTTTTCACCTTTGATGTGAGGCTTTGTCCAAGTAAAATACAGAAATAAGCAACATATTTTGGCTTAGAACAAGAAGTTGACAGGGCTTCTTCTATTTGTCAATCAATAGATAAATGTATAGAATCCTTTTGATTTTATGTATGGAGACCAGTACACTTATAATCTCAGTTTTTCCTGATACTTGATAAGTTTTTAAAGTTGCTTTCCAGCTGGCCTATCCATGTCCACTGTGTTGTTGTACTGGAACAACTTCTCAAACTACTAATCAGTTTTGTGGAAAAAATGTTATCCTTCTCTGGGTTTCTCTTACCACTCCACATCATTGGTAAAAAGCATTTATATTGTAATTTTAATCCTGATCTTAAAGTAAACAAAATAGTTTCCTAATTATATATTTTGAATCACTTGATTTCACAACGAAGCTTTTAAATAACTATCCTAACTTGCCAAGAGCCCAAGAGATTTGGACAAAAAAAAATAAAAAAATAAAAAAATTCAGATCTATATTAGAGTTATTAGAATCAGAATCATCAAAGTTGGAAAAGACCACTAAGATAATCACGTCCAACCATCAACCCGTTAACACCATGCCCACTAACCATGTCCCTCAGTGCCACATCTACACATTTCTTGAACACCTCCAGGAACAGTGACTCCACCATCTCCTGGCTCCAATGCCTTACCACTCTGAGATAAAATATATCTAATATCTAACCTGAGATATTAGGATACATTTTGGACTTTCAAGTCTAGGAATAACTATGTGCAGACTCAAAATTAAGATGAAGCAACAGCTTTTCTTTAATATGTAACCAGGAATAGGCATTTTTCATCTAACAGTTAATACTTAATTAATATGGGATATCATTGTCTCCCTAAAGATTCTCCAGATGATGTTAGTAGCCTTTAATTTGGCCCAAAATTCGAAGTTGGAGCTTTTGAAGACTAGAACTTCACTGCCATACATTTAATTTTTAAGAATCACAATTTTTTTGGCTATTAATTCCAAGAAGAAATATCCTGAAGTAATGAAATCTACCTATCTTCACGATAGTTAATTTTTAACACATAGAGGCAAGTGTGTGGTGTTTTTTTTTGTTGTTGTTGTTCACAGAAAGTCTCATCATGGATCTACAAGTGTATCAAGTAAATAGTTTATTTTCTTTGAAATATACCCATTTTTTCCCAGAAGAGGCAGAGTACAAGCAACTTCTAAAATTTGATGCTTCAGACTCACTAGCTGGCATTTTATTGTTTTATGTTGTCTCATGTGGGTTCATGCATCCTGAGCTTTGTTTTTAATTTCATGTTTTTCTGAAATAAACATAGTAGTTAAAGAAAGATTTCTCCTTAAAACATTATGGACCATCAAAGGAATTTCATTTTTTACGCCTAAGAACAGCATGTCTCTTACAGATCTGAGAGTGTAGACTTGCAGAATGTGGAAGACATATTTCAAATAGCAATTTTTAAAATCCTTCTCGCTGTTTCATAACATAGAACACAGACTTCTTAAAATTAAAATTAAATATTGATTACTTAGTCAATTAAATATCCTTACAGTGCAGTGGGTTTATTTCAAGAATCAAAGACAACTGTCCTTTCTGCAGGCTGATATTACTAAAGTTTCAGAGAGGAATAATAAAATAAATAAAAAGATTTGGCTCTGTGAATTATCAGCACTTCAGCAGAAGTATTAAAATACTAATATAGAACTCTGTCACAATTGTCTGTCATTTATTTTTACTGAAGTGCACACAGTTTCTTTAGTCAAAGCACAGAAAGGACTTTAGTTCTTTGAAGAACAGGGGAATGGAAAGCTGCAGAGATGTGCTGAAGTCAGCTTGACCTAGTTTGATAGGGGCAAGATAAAAAGTTTACTGCAGAAAGCTCTAACCCTAGCCATCCTCTGTCTTACAAGGAGGTCTGGGAGTGGAAAGCCCCCAAAAAACTGCAGTCCAGTATCAGGAAAACTGAATTCAAAACCTTGGCCTCCCAAGATATGACTTCTGCGTTGTCTCTCCTACCACCCTGACAGAGGTCTTGGTCAGCTAAACCTCCTGACCTCACAAGCTATCAACCAAACTTTTCATATAGCTGAGAAGGTACTGATCATGTCTGAGACTGCACAGGGGAACATGGCAGGAAAAGGGTAGTACCTTCTCAGAGCCTCTCCTCACCCTTTTTGTTTTATATACTGAAGTACAAATCAAGAAACAGTTCCTAGAGCAGGAACTGTTCAGTCCCAGTTAAAGGAGACAAAAAACAAAAGTAAGGGGATGTTGTCTTCATGATCCTATTTTACACACAGAGTATGCAGCAAGAGAAATTAAGTGCCCTGCTCAGGTGGAGAGCAGCTCTCACTGGCAAAGATGTATTTTGAGCTACTCTACCCATCACTGCAGCATAACAAATTTTATTTACTTAAAAGGGCAAAACTGTGAACTGTTAGTAAAGAAACTTCTGGATCCTGACCTAAACTCCTGGGAACATGAAAGAAGAGGCAGAGAAAAAAGAAAAAAAAAAGAAATCAAACTTGTGCTAGACTACCGTGGAATCCTTGATTACAGTATATTACATCTTGTTGTTAACCTGCTTTTTATCTTTACTGGCAAACACAGAAGAAAGAATCTCTCTCCCAGATTTCTCTGACCTCCATTAAGAAAGGTGTGCTCACTTTGAGTAAGTAAAAAATGATGCATGCACAATTCTATGTATTCGCTCTGATGTTCCATGTATTAAGTATTGGGTCAAAAGATGAAATTGCTAAAAAGTGGCCTTGACTACTTTAAATCACATATTTGTTTCTCCCCACACATGAAATAAATAAAACAGTGGAAGGATGCCAAAAAGGTATTTGTCTTCATGTTATATTGTGGCTCACCACATTATACTGAAGATCTCTGAATTATAGCATGCTGAATGCTGTAAGAATTGGCCTGCCAGCATTGAGCAATGTCCTTCTCTTACAGAAGTGGATGGAGGAAGTAAATCCTCTCTTTGATTGCATATTAATAAAGATGGGAAGGGGCTATTCATATGAGGAAATTAAACTATTATGTATTTTATCTGTGGTAATCAATCATATTAAAATAAAAGGAGAACATTAATAAACTATTTAATCTCAATGTGATGCCTCTACTTCTCAAACATGCTTTGTCTGTACTGCTTAGAAGTTTTTTAAACTTCATATCTTACAGTTATTAGGAAATAAAATCCATCTATTTTTCCACTCAAATGTCTTCAAATCCTATTTCATTATTTTGCCCAATTTTCTGCATGTGGTCTGCACATGGTATATTTCCAAATTTAAAACGCTGATCATGGTAGAATTCTGACCAATAGCCATGAGAAACACAAAGTGTATACCCTAAACCTAAATACATTTAAATAGTTCTACAAACTAAGTCCTTACATCTGTAGTAGACTGACAAATGCCTGGATATATTTATTAATGTGGCTCCCTAGCTAATCTAGAAAATTATAAAGTTTGAAGATCGATGGAATAATGGAATGAAGATCACAGGGATACACCATCAATCTGGCAGTAGCATGATACAGGCAGTGCAAAAATACTAGCAAAGTAAACGGTTAAACAATTACTGCCAATTCTGCAACAGCCTTGTACTTCTTTTCCTTACCTTTCAAACATGATAGCTATTCCAAATACCAGAAATCTTTCCTTTTTTCTACTCTCTACCAGACTTTCATCTCAGTTTCTCCAGTATTGTCAGAAAAAGAAGTTGAGGTTTTGTGGAATTAGGCTGTTTATGATTTTTCTTTATTTCTGCTCTTACCCTCACCTTCCTCATTTTTTGCAACTCCTGTCCTGAAAATACTGTAACAGCATCAATAACACTAAAGGGTTATGGAATAAATCTCTGTTAGACAACATTGAAATCATGTCTGATATTGGCAAATAGGCATTGTGTTATTTTCCATAGGAAAGGGTTTTTGTGCTACAGTCCACAGTTAATATTTACCTACACCTTCCTTTTATGTGGTGCACCATCTCTCTTCAGAGATGTGCTCTGATGTACCCTTCAGATTTAATGCCAACCATACAAAAAAGGACTGTGTCCTACCAATTCAAGTTCATGTGTGAAACTCCTATTTCAGAGTGGAGGGAGGAGCCACTACCTTCATTTTACTTTGAAAAGTACTTTTTGTTTTTAAATATAAATTTGGTTCAATTTCACTCAATAGATCTGGAGTTATTCTCACCCGTTAAATAAAATGCAGATCATACTACCACAGTGTTGCTTCATTATACTTCTTTACTAGCATGAAAATTATTGACACCGAACATTTTTCTCTTCAGTGTTCTGGCATTTAAAATCATGGCTGCACTGTAAGTTATTCAGTATAGTAAATCTAAGAATGTTTTCCATTCGGCACAACACTAACAGGAAGCAACACCTTATTTCCCTGGTGATCCTGCAGTCTTTCTCAAATTCTAGCTAGGTAATTACATTCTGCCTGTTTGAGGTCTCCTTCTGACTCTGCAAAAGTATTCTTCATTTGTCATGAACAGTCTGTAGCAGTGCTGCAGGCTATGAAACACCTGCACTTGGGTGCTATGACTGCCTTGGTACTTCAGTATAATTTACCCAAGTTCTCTTCTATTCCCAAGTTCCTTCTGTTCTATTTAAGATCATGGGATAAAACTTGACAGAAAATTATTTGGAGGATGGAAGCTGTTTTTGGTATTTAGAATTTAATACTT
Organism: Tragopan temminckii; assembly: GCA_028571105.1. Taxonomy (NCBI): domain Eukaryota; kingdom Metazoa; phylum Chordata; class Aves; order Galliformes; family Phasianidae; genus Tragopan; species Tragopan temminckii. Next base: position 16,953,317 of record JAOWBP010001760.1, read on the forward strand.
GAGTTCATTAGCTTCCTAAAAATTCAAAACTACTCGTTCTTCAAGTGTAAAGATAATGATTAACTGGCTATCTAAAGCCTCTAACATTGGTCAGAAAGCAAAGTCAAAATAATTCTGGAGAAAAAAACATCACTGATACTAGGAGAGAGCAGACAATGAAGGAGCATCTAACAAGAAGAAATCACCATAGGTCAAGCTTTTTAATCAGTAATTCTAACCTCAGCACTTATACGCATAGTGCACACCTTAAATCAGTGAAAGGAATATACGATAAAGGACTTAATTCAAGGAAAAGTAGTCCTTGGGGAAAAAAAAAAAAAAAAAAAAAAAAAAAAAAACACCAAAATTAAGTATTTTGAAAGACAATTTCAGAGCAATTAAGCATTTCAATGAATGCACATCTCATTCACTTTCAGAACACAGAACCATATATAGTGATCCAAAGGAAACATTTATCTGTGTAAACAACTGAACTGCTTTAAATAATCATGTTCCATTAGATGGTATTAAAGGTTCAATTATGAAGATAAGTAATTTATCCCTAATCCAAAAATATTATTTGAGATCATGTTTATTCTTAAATTCAGTGAAGGTTTCAGATAGACAGGTAGAAGTAGAACATTCCTTACTCACAAATGAAACACTCATACATCACGTTCCATTACTTATCTCTAATTCAGAAACCTGTGGTGCAAGATTGTTGTCTGAATCAAGCAGAATAGAAATCACAGAATCACACTTTTGCAGGGTTTGGAAGGGACCTCAAGCAATCATAAGTCCAACCTCCCTGCTAAAGCTGGCACCCTACAATAGGTTGCACAGGTAGGCATCCAGACAGGTCTTGGATATCTTCATGGAAGGAGACTCCACAACCTCTCTGGGCAACCTGTTCCAGTGCTCTGTCACCTTTATTATAAAGAAGTTCTTCTGCATGTTTGTATGGAACTTCCTATGTTCAAGTTTTAGGCCATTACTCCTTGTCCTATTGTTATACACCACCAAGAAGAGCCTGGCCTCATCCATTTGCCTCCTACATGCCTTTAGATATTTATCAGATATTAATCAGATCCTCCCTCCATCTTCTTTTCCCCAGGCTGAACAGACTCAGATTAGTCAGCCTTTCCTCATATGGGAGATGCTCCAGGCCCTTAATCGTCTTTGTGTCCCTCCACTGGACTCCTTCTAGGAGATCCCTCTCTTTTTTAATTATTATTATCTGGGGAGCCCAGAACTGGACATAGTATTCTAAATACGGCCTTATCAGGGAAGAGTAGACAGGGAGGATCACCTCCCCTGATCTGCTGTCCACAATTTTTGATACACCCCAATCTGCAAAAGATTTTTCTATCTTATGCAGTAGAGCATAAGTTTTTTTCCCTCTCTTCCTTTTGGGATAGGATTTTCCTTCAGGTCTTGAGAAAACTTCCTAAAGTTTATATACCTGCTGATAATTCCCCAGGAAAAATAGGAGGACCTCCAATATTATCAACAGCAGGACTACTTACATTAATGTAGTAATATGAAAGTATGATTTGATTGTCTGGATAAATACCCATCTACTCAACAGTTTCCTACTTTCCATGCTCCAACTTAACCATCACATTGTTATACAGAAATGAATATGCACAGTATTATGGTCAAATTTGTCATATCAAAGGAGATGTCCAACTCCCCAAAGAAGCATTCTCAATAATAGTCCACAGGATAACTGGTGCAATTTTCCTAAATAATACCGTTCAGATGTAGCAAATCTTCAACTCATACACAACTTTGTGTCTAATCAGAGCTTAATACAAAAAAAAAAAAAATCAGTATTTCAAAAGAACTAAAATATTATTTATAACTGATACATATACCATTGAGGCCTTTAATCAGTTAACTTAATTATTCCTTCTAATCCATCATCACCTCAAGCCACGGAAACTGATTGCAAATAGCAAAGTTCAACTAAATTAAATACTCGTCTATGGTATCAGTACTTACGGTAGAAATTATGTCTTGCTTGTGGGTTCCTCATTTGGTGATGTAATATTCAGAAGTCACCATGCTTTCATTCTTAGATAAGGCATTTCCTTCATGGCTCTCTTTAAGTAATCTTCTGAACAAGTCATCACATCATAACATACCTTCTTCTGATTCATGTGTGTGCTCTTTCTTTATTTCCTGCCCCAAATACTCAATGCACACATAAAAGGAAATCAGTGAGTTACTAATTCTGATACATAGCATTTATGGCATGTTTCATATCTTCAAAGTACTTTACAAATGACAGCTGATTGAAGAAGTTGGGAAACACTTAGAAACGTGAACCAAAACTACCCAGAGTCACCTAAAAGACTGAATAGCTCCATCTCAAATGTTCCAGAGGGCTTTAAAAGATCACAGCTTCTTTACTATAAGTGAATACATCAACATGTGCAATTCTTCAAAGAAGGAAGAGTTACATTGCTACAAGTTCTGGTAGCAGGCTCTCAAGCGTTTTCTCTCAACTGTATCAATAGCTATTGAATAGGACAAAGAAGGGAATAACAGTCTACAGCAGGGTTGATTTTATTTTCTGTTTGTTTTTTTTTATTATTATTATTTTTTACTTTTAATTTTGTATCTCTCCTCTACCTATTCTTCCTTTCCATGTCATGCAAGTCTCAATTTTAGATCAGGAAAAAATCCTGAGATAGTTAGGTCCCTAGTTTCAGTTGCACGTGGATTAGCCAAGTTCAGAAAGCAGTGGTTTAAGGCACACTGTTTACACCTTCTGTAAATCCTTCCAAGAATGTAGATAGCACAGATATTCATACTCTAGAAATCAGAAAATTTAAACGTACACAGAAAATCTGGTCTGTAAGTTACAATACTTGTGAAAATCTAAGTGTCATAATGGTCACCTAACAAAATAGACAAGCAATACTATTTTAAGTAATGCGGTGATACGCCAGTAATAATCTTCTTGTGGAATTTCTGATATATCATCTAAAATATCTGAATATATGGAGAAGTGTTAAGAGAATGAATATGGCTCCACTTGTAAATATAGATACCCAGTCACAAACAAAGGAGTATTACGCTCAGTAAAATAAAATCTGGTCAAACTTTTTGGATTTAATTTGTAGCCAAACATTTGCTTATGCTTCATTTCTGAGCCACTACTTATAATTCCAATTCTTTTACAGCAAACAGATGAACTCTCCCAGATGAAAACTGTTTGATATACATATATGTAATATATATATGCATATAATTTCTGAAGACAGAGTACTTACAGTGGACTCAGTCTCATTCACATTCAGTTAAACAGGAACATTCTTCATGAATTTCACAGGTTGGTGATCTTGCCCAGACTCTGAAAATTGACCCATACATGATAGCATTAAAACAATTACAGCCCTCATGGCCAGTCATATGATGTCATCTCTTAAGATTTTTGTAGAAATTCTTAATATGAATATGCCACATCTAAGTCCCTGCAAGAGATACCTCAATAGTTTCACATACCAAGCTCTCACAATTTTCTACCAGGAACCATAAAATATTTAATATTTTGCTTAAAACCTTGCTGTTTAAAGTCAGGCAAACATTTTAGAACACCATTTTTTTTCTTTGATTCCTCGATCTTTTGTTTGTTTGCAATGAAGAGCTGGAAATGTGAATCACAGTTGACAGAGACCAAACAAAGTAAGATTATTATAATCTTTTTCATTAACTTTAATACTTAATACTTACCAGGAGCCTGATAGCTAAGCTTTAGAGCAACTGTGGTGAACACGTAGGAAAACCTGCCTTGCAGCAAGACTTAGCTATATATAATTTGCTGATAAGTCACTAGTGTAAGCAGCTCTTCAGAAAATGTTTTCTGTGTTGTGCATTTTCAATACAAGATCCCAGTTTCTCTGTATGTAATAGCTTACAGTAACTATTCAGATAAACAGTGCTCCTCTGCTGCTGTTTAATCTGAAGCAATGCAGGTCTTTTCACATAGCTTTCTGTAACTCTGAGAAAACACTCAAATGTTACCACCTATGAACCAACAAACCTATCTCACAGAAAACCAAGTCTTGGGAATTTTGGGTCAAAAAAATAAGGTCCTGGAATTATAAGTAGCATCAAAGATGGTCAAAGCAAGCCCAACACTGTGATCTAAAAGCATAAATTATCAAGAGAGATATTCCCCATGGTGTGCATTTCTGCTCTAATTCTGTTTTGATTGCTTGGCTTTAATCTTTTTTTATTTTTTCACAGGCAAAAACATTTTCCTGGTGTTCACATCTACAAAAACACTTTCAGATGATCAATTCTCTCTATTTAGGCCATTTTTGATAATTTGATTAATACACAAGCACACAATATGCCTGTTCTCCTTTCTGTAAGTTGTGTAACTTGTTTCTGTGAGCAATTGCCACAGCTCTATATAAATCTAGTGTGCCTGCACTTGGTGCTGATGATAGTTAGGAAGGTATGAAATTTCCTCAAACTGAATCTGTTGTGGGTAATGAAGATTTTATAGTGCAATCCATGATGGGAGAGATTCAGGCTCCATAAATCAGAGACAAACTAACATGTTTTCTTGAAACTCTTAGAGGAATGGGAATTCTGCTGGGTTATCTCCTGAGAATTAGGGCAGATGAAATTCTCTTTACTTTCATAAAATAGTGCAAATCTCACTAGTGATCCAAGACTAGACAGCCATAAATCTGTTGTCTCTTCATCTGCAACCTGTAGTTACTTGAATTTCCTAGAAATTGAATAAGTATTATGGCTAGTAGGTGTTACATCAATTTCCATTCTGTCCTCATTGTTTATTTCCTGTCTTTCTTCTCCCTACCCTCTTTTCTCCTGTTATCAAAAGTGTTTTTCAAGGTCTCTTCAGCCTCCACTGTAGAAAAACAATGTCAGATAGGACAACTTTAGATGGTAGAAGAAAAAAAAAGCTATACTCAGTTCTGCAAGTTTTTCTGTTTTATGAAATATTGAGGGCTTTTTTCCCCAACATGTTTTGACGATTTATCTCTGTTGTGGCTTTATTTCCTCATGTTGATTGGGGTTTGCAGTTGTAAATGCATTTATTTCAATACAGTTCAAAAATACTTTGAGACCTTCAGAATAGATTTATTTTTTCGCTCTTTTCAGTCAAAGCAGTCAATTCCAAGTTTATCTTTTTGATTGAATGTGAGAACAAAAATTACTGCTAATTAGCATTGTTTACCACAAGCAGAATATGTCTCTTTCACATACTGTGCATGTGCATAGCAATCTATGCATTTGACCACAGTAGAAATACATGTACGCCTAGTCTGTGCAGACTCAGAAGTATTTTCCCTAATGTATCAGAGAATGTTGTTACTGTGCTACTTGAATTGAGAGAAGACAAGAAAACATCCAAGGTTTCAAGTGTCTTTTTGGTCTTGCACTATCAGATATAAACTTGTTGATGCTTTGTAACAAAACAAATTACTCAGATTGCCTTCTCAGAAGACAATAAAAGCCTTTCCTGTTTACAGAGTTCAATAAAGTTCAGGTGCTTGTCTCACACCTAAGCCATTGAAAGCTGCTGAAAAAAGGGAGCAGGAAACACTTGTTTGTCCCTCTACATATCACAGAACATTCAGCACTGGATCAGTTACTATAAATGCTGAGCTAAAGACATACTCTTACTTCCTCAGCTGGAGTAGCTGGCCTCAGTTTCTAGTGAGAAAATAGGCATGGCAAAGCTGCTCACTCCACGTTTATTTTACATCCTCTGAGCACTCTAATCTGTGTGAGATGAAGTAAAATAATAATCAGTTCTCAGCAGCTTCACCACAAAGTCAAACAGATAAGTTTTGGACTTTGCTGCAGTAGACTTCAGCTACGCTCTCTGACTTCATCCTGAAACAGTGAAGAGTGCTCACACATCAGTTCCCAGTGAACCAGCACTCAGTAAAATGTTTTTTGCTACCTCTTAGCTCCTGGTTCTGAGGTCTCCATCCTACAGGTAAACTGTAAACATGCTAATAGAGGAATTGCAGAGGCAAACTATTCAGCACCTGAGCAAGCAAGCCTTAAATGAGCTCATGTAAATAAGCCAGAAGAATATTCTTTGACTAAATCTGAGGGTATCTTTACTTAAACACTCAGCGCTCTCCTTATTTAGCTGAAGACAGCAACTCCGCTTCCCTGTGAAGATTTTCTAAAAATGTCATGTTTTATATATCCATACCAGCTATAGCATTTATAAGGTTGATGAAAAAGTACGCAGGTTAAAGAGTAACATAATTATATCAGCAGCAAAATACTCAAAGCAAGGCTTTTTTAAAGAAAAACCATATCAGACTTATTCTGTTCCTACTGAAATCCATGGCTAAACAGCACTTTGGAAAATTCCCCCGTTCTTAAGAGACAGAAATATAAATTACTTTTGTAAATAAACATGCTTCCTTCCAAGAACATAGGAATTCTACCCAACCAATACTCTGTAATCTTTGCCATTTCCATAATGCCTCTCTGTTCAATCTCACATAATTTTACTGAGGTGAGACTGAGGTGAGGCTGATTACCTACAGATTCAAATAAGGTACCTTAACTGCGCCAAAACTGGAAGAGATAGGAGTCAAGCTAGTCTGAACTTTAGTCCTTGAATCATACATCTGTTACAGAAAATTCATGCAGTGACTTAGGAAAAGCTTACCCTCTGGTACCGTTGGAAGGCAAACATTTGTATGTACCTTATATTCAACAAAATCACAGGCATAATCACAACAGCAGCACCACTGGCACCAGGTACAATGAAACTAACTGAGCTGATGAGTTTGTTTTCCTCTAAGACATAGGGAAAAACAGCCACAGGAACTGAATTGTGAATATTAGATGCAAAGCTGTTTGTAGAGGCATAGATGTTCATGTACCTGTGTTGGCACAGAAGGTATTGCTGCACAGTAGGAACATCATACTACACTGGCACACAACCACAGCTGCAGTGAAACTAAATGGTGACAAACTCAAAATGAAAGAGAAAATTCTTTACATTATGACAAGAATTTACAAGATCTAAAATTAATTTAGGCATTGTGTGACTATTCTAATGTCTAAGAATATCAAGAATTATGTAGTTGCTATGAAAGTTACAAAAGAAATCAAATAATTTGTATCTACTCTTAAGTAAGTTTTTCTTTGTTAGCTTTTAAGATAAGGAATCATATAAAAGGACAAAGGGTGAATATAAAGAAATGGCATGGGAATGCAGTAACAGAGTCAGAGAGACTAAGAAGTAAAATTAGTTCGAATAGCAACAATTCAAAAAAAAAAAGGCAAGAAAAAGCTCTATTAATACTTCAGAAATAAGTGAAAACAAAGGGAAGCACAGATCATTACTTCACAAGAGGAGAGAACAACAGATGACTCAGAGCAGGCTGAAGCATAAGGTAATAAGGTAGACTATGCAATTAACATAGCTGCAGTTTTACCTCACTGAGTTGGAGTTCCCCCCAAGGGCAAGACACCCCATGTCGCCATGGAAAATCTACATAGCTGTGAGGTAGCAAGACTGGCAGTCACAAAGTTGGTGTTAAAATGGAATATATGTTGTGGCCATAAAAGATCTAGGAAATAAAAAAAGAACTGTTTCAGCCATTTTACAGGAACAGTGTGGCATAAAGATGTACTAGGTTTTAGGGAAAAGATGGGAGTATGACAGCAACTTGTGTTTCTGTGAAATGCATTCCCATTTTGAATGCTATCCTATTGATCTCAGAAATAACCTCTTAGATAAGAGAAGGAACAAGTGCTCATGATAACAGCTGCTAATTTGGATAAAAGGGAGAAATAAAAGGGAGAAATTTGAGACATAAATGATTCAATTCCAACCTGTTTTAATCAGGCTTTCAGCTACTGGCTGCATTTATTCTTTTTTTTTTATAAGATCATCCTACTCCAAAGAACACTGAAACAGTCCTTTCTGAAGTAGCTAATCTACTCACACGTTTGCAAGCTGCCAAATTCAACCTAGCCAAGGAAGGATTTTAAGAGCTGGATTTTTTTCCTCATGGATCACCAGGAGTGGGTGTGCAGGGCTGGGGTGCTGCCCTTTGACGGTGGTGGGACTTGGTTTGGGTCTGACAAGACAGGTGTTAAAAGCTGAAGCTTCCTATCCGGGTGCATTTAAGACCAGGTTGGATGTGGCTCTGGGCAGCCTGGTCTGGTGGTTGGCGACCCTGCACATAGCAGGGGGGTTGAAACTAGGTGATCATTGTGGTCCTTTTCAACCCAGGCCTTTCTATGATTCTATGCCTGCACTAGGTCAGCAGCAACTCACTGTGCTCAACAGATCTGTAGAGACGGGATCAATTTGGAGACTGCAGGACTGCATCACTCAAAAGAGACAGCCTAATTCAATATCCCTAGCATGAAAATGGAATTATTTACTGTCACTTTTCAGAAAGCAACTAGAACATTTTTTTCCCCATTACATGAGAGCACACTTGAGTTATAGAAAACATGGGTGCTTTTGTATACTTGAGGCAGATGGCTAGCTGCTGCATCTTAGAAAAACACAGAGCTGCATGTTAGAAAAACAATATTCCATAAGTTAGTATTTAAATATTTATATATCAAATAGGTGAAACCAGACAGTCAAATATCTTGCACATGTTGTTTGCATTAGATTAAGCTGTTTTGCTTGATGATGGGAATATGACATTAGGGAATGATAATGAGCCCTTCTGAGGAGTCTGACTGCCAACCAGGTAGCATCTCTGGAGCAAGGCTAGCTTCCTAAGTTGCTCACAATCCCAGTACTCACTCAGTATTTCTGCCAGAAGGCTCAAAATCTACATTGGGATTAAAGAGGGGTGAGAAATCTTGCACATGAAATATCAATACGTGAATGGGCTGAAGCAAACATTAATCTACCAGCTACTTTTCACTCTCAGTGCTGCTGGGCAGAGTACTGCAGAGGGGGTGGATGGTCTGGACATCTCTGGCTGTCTCCATCTGAAGGGAGTTAAAAGCTGTTGTCCTTTTGGAAAGACTGGAATTAGTAGTTCTTTCATTGACAGCATCAGGAAAATCCAAGCCTGCAAGCTGCCTATTATTAAATATAATAATTACGTTAATAGATGGCTATTACAGATGTACCTCAGCCTTTCTAATGACTTCATATGCATGTGGAACAAAATGGTTTCTATTTCCCACAGAGTAAAATGCCAGACTTAATGGTCTGCAAGATAAATAAGAACTGAGCAGCACAATCCATGCTAGCATTCAGTATCCATGAAAAACAAATGTTCTCCATTGCAGTTAAACAGCAGGCATTATATATTTTCAGACCATAATCCAAAACTTATTATAATCTTTGCCCTGAAGACAGAAGGACTAAACTGAAGTAATTCCAGTCATTTTCATACAAAGTAGAGAATCACTGCTCAAATGTGAATCTGAATAATTCTGTACCCAAATTACTCAAAAGGACAAGGTGGTTCAAAGTTGTTGTGAGATGCATAATTCTTCCACTGACTTATAAGCAACTGGATCTTAATGTAGTTTGTTCTCAGTAAACATTGTTCAAAGCATTAATTTCTTTCTACAGTGAGACAAGGAGATGTTGCAGACTGGTATGCTGGAGGAGAAAGAGAGACTTAGTTCTTCTCCAATTCACCAGGTGATAGAAGAGCCAGATGAAAAATAGATCCTGTCCCCATGTCCTCATCTAACACGCTAGCTCCACAGTCCAGAAAAGGTTTTATAAAGATATAGGGATGTTCTCTTACTCCTGTGCCACATAAACATATATTTCAAGGTCAGCAACAGTCCTATTGGGTGGGAAGGAAAAAACACAGGTAAGGATGAATACAAGAGATGACTCCATCTCTACTATGTGGACCACAGCAACTTGGAGAAACAAGCTAAATGCAAGGCAACAAAACAAGAGAAGCTTTCCTGCCTGTTTTCTATGACAAACCTTTTGTAAACTAAGGTGGCTGCACCTTTTACTGGTGTGCAAATTGCATCTCTCTGACCCTCCTGCTCACTGCACTTTACAGACTGTTCCTGCATTTCATCCAAACATTGCCAGATTACCAAAACAAACAGCCAAATTATCACACATATTCCAAAATCCACTTCAAGGCGCTAAATGTAACAACGCAATAAAATGGTACCTATTACGTTACATTCAAAATCCAAGCACCTAAAAGCATGAAAATGAATAATTAAGAACATCAGCCTTCTGTTGCCCGCAATATGGCCACTTTATGCCTGTTTCATCACAACGCCATTAACTGTCACAGTTTGATTGTTTTTAAAATGTATAATTTTGTTTTCTTGATGTCAGTAGCTAAATGTGTTCACTGAGAAGAGTGGGATCTGGACGGAAGGTACCTAGAAACAGCTTCATTAAAGTTATTAAGGAAACATTAAGGAAACAAAAAAAGGAAATATTGTTCAGCTTTCAAAAATAGATTATACTGAATATTGCCCCTTGGCTTTTACTGACATCTAATAGGGAATGAAAGGCATAAGGCACATTAACCCATAAAGCAATTGAATCTGACAGAACCTGAAAGCATAAGTTGAAAATACAAAGATCATCAAATGTAGGATGGTCCTATAGCCCAGAGACAGGACTGCTATAGAACAGCTAAAGACTTCATAAACTTCCAAACAGATGACCCTCCCCACCACAAAATCACAGCATTTTTCAGCAAGTTTCTCTTGCACCAAAGTAGTCATGTCATGTTTTCATGAGGAAGACGTGAATTAAATGCAAAGCCTAAACTAACTTCTTATACTAAAGTTACATTTCAACCAGACCAACCTCAAGTTTTAGGATAAAGTTGATATTAAAAGGTTTGAATAAACATTCATACAAATAATTATAATGTAACATTAGTCAGCTTTGAATTCTCTGTCATTTAACTGGCACGAGACATAGGGTAGAGACAGACATGGAAAACATTTCAGAACTTCATGAACAAATCCGAATTTTGCATTCTCAAATGCAAGAACTGGAACCAGAAATCATGTTCTTTTCAAAGTCCATGGGAACTATGCAGTACACATCAGCACTGTTAGAACATCACCTGTGTAGCCACCTAAGCCAGAGACTGAAACATCAAGGTTGAATTTTGCAGGTTTGCCCTTGCGCAGCCTTCCTGATTTGCTTTTATTTAAGCAGGACCTGATCATATTGTTGGAACCATCATCCTGAAGGGAGATGAGCACAGCTTTAAAAGGATTCAGGAGCAGCGTGGATAAGTACATGAAGAAGTTGAAACCTTAGCATTGATTTCACAAGCTGGAAGAAAATGGATCAAATTTAATTATTCATCCAACTCCAATCATTGATTAAAACTGTAGCTGGTGGCTGAGGGCTCAAGCCAACAGGTTTGCAACAGAATAAAATTTACTACCTGAAATATTTTCACTTGGCACAGCAAGCTGTAGTTTCTTCTTCTCTCATTTCTGAGATACACTTGGTTAATATCTCATTATCTTGATTATGTAAGGGAGAAGGAGGAAAGAATTTCCATTTTTCTAACCTGCAGTTCAAACTCAATAGATATTTCTGTGCTTTTACCAAAAAAAAAAAAAAAGTCTATAAAACATAATTATGTTATTTAAAAAGTACAGTTAAGGAAATATTTGGAGCTACATTTTTAAGGCAGTGTTAGCCAGTAGTCAATGAATATAGACAGATTGTTTAAATTCTTGAAACTGTGATAGGAGCAGGCACAACTTACTTTCTGTCTTCAATGTTTTACCATTGGCCACAGCTGAATACTGTTATTTGCAGCTGTGATGTACTGAAGTATTAGGCTACGGCCATTGTAGGAAGCAAGATATCTGACTTCATCAATCAATAGTCTAATCCAATTCAGAAAGTCATATGTACCTATCTACTTTAAAACCCACAGAAATATAAATGTTATACAAGTGGATCTAATAAAATCAGGCATCTTCAATGGTCTAATTTCAATACACAAGCCAGAATGCTACTGGTGTAACATATATAAACTTAATTTCAAATGGCTCTTGAAAGAGACAGCTTCTTGTTTATGTTTGGCCTATCAAAAGTTTTCTTGAGAAGCTAAGTACTGATGAAATGCCATGCCTTTGCAGGCTCCTTCCTTTCTGCAGAGCTCACAAGAAGTCATCAGAATGTCCTGCAACATGCTGTGATTTCTAGTACAAGTAGAATGTATACATCAACGTAATTCATACCAAGATGACACTCAAGGCATACAAAAAAACAATGGGAGGCATACTGTTTTTGTCTTTTTCAACACAGAAAACAATCAAGAAATGTCAGGCTTGACATGTGCATGGAGCTTCCCAAAGGATAAGATTTTAAGTTGGTTCTCTTCCTATTTATATTTATCTTTCTACTGCCAGAATTATATTTTCTTTCACTGAATCACTGTTGATTTACAAAAGTGCGAGTGAGCCGATTCCTCTCTTTAAAATCAGCATTATTGTGATATTCTCAATTCTTTCAACCTTTTTTTTATTTAAAAAAAATATTCAAGTCTTTCAAAAACTGGACTTAAGTTGTTTTGGTCAAGTTCCCAACTTCATGGAAACTGCATTGTTAATATTACCTCATTTCCAAACAAGGTTTCATACTTTTTTTTTTTTCCCCCACCTCACAGCCTTCCTTAGCATAATCGCTGTAATTATTCTTTTTAGCAAAAGCACTTGAACATTTGAGAAAAATGTCTTATTAAATCCCTAATAAAATAGGGACACATCAATTATATGCTGGAAGGGAAAAGATTCACCAGCAACTGCAAATTACAAAGGTTGCAAAGTGCCTTGATGAGCTGACTGTAGCTCTGATTGATAAACAGCAGTAGATATGCATAAAAGAGTGTGGGTGCCTCCAGCATGTCTCTGTCTTCAGTGAAGCCAGAGAAAAGGGAAAACAAAGTGCTTTACAGAAACCCATTCTCTTGCCTGGACTGATAAGCTTACAAAATAAATAATATGCATTAAACATAAGTAAGGAGAATACAGAGAGCATTTGTCTTCATCTATACCGTTTCAGAATATTCATCCAAATTCATCTCCTGTGCTGTTTCTGTGGGGATAAATGGATAAATGTGGCTCACTCTTGAATTGCATCCTCATCTGAACAAAATCAGCGATGATAGCTGTGTGAAAACCTAGGACTGAGATCCAACTCCTTAATGCCCTGTGAAAAAGCAGCACAGCTTCAATCGAAAGGGTATCCATACTGCCCTGCCAGAAGTGAGTGGGCAGATTACAAAAAGGAACAGAAAATGCATAGCCCCAGTGACAGAAGACATCAGCAATGGCATATCAAGCAGCATTTACAGAGACACGTATCCCATCTATCTCCTCTCTACACAGGACAGCCAGACAACCAGCCCACACAACTTCCTTAGCTGCCACAAATGTGGAAAAACCTTCAGCTACAGAAGAATCACTTCTCTTTGTCATACCTGCACACATCTGTGCCCACAATGGAAACTGCTCCCAAAGAACATCCCTTATCAGCAGTTCCTAGTAAAGTATCCCAATCTTCGCAACAGGAGATTTTTAAGCACCATGTGGCAAACATGAGTACAATCTTCACCCAGTATGAAAAGATGTGAAAAATAACAATACTCCCAGCATAGAAAAAAGCTTTTAAGATTTAGGGAAACAAAAATTTTATCTTCAGAATTTTGAAGGGGAGTGGGCTTCTCTTTGTCAGTTTCAGGAATGAGTACAAACAGACGATGGAGAAGTGATACACGAACTCTTTCATGTAAAACATGCTTTGAATGTACCCACTGATTTCTTAGATACATTCTGCTGTGTTTTTCAGAAATCCCACGCCAATATTATTCAGCTATGACAAGAATATAGAGTGGGCCACATTATACCCACTACTATAGCAGCAAGTCCTCCAGCTTTTTCCCCTTCAATAACTCCTAGGAGGAATTATAATTTTCAGCAATATACAGTTGTTCACTATAGTTACAACTTATGATTCACGACAATTACATGCTGTATCAATGGCAAAATTCCACTGACAGGGAGAAAAAATACAATAAAAGTACCATTGCTGAATTCCCTAGAGGAAAATCCACTCTTCTGTTGGTAGAGCAATAACCAAGTTCAGTGTCTGTAGTGAATACTACTTCTCACTGCTATATCACTCAGCATTTCCTATAAAATCACTTCTGTAGCTTAAAAGTTAAATTCCCTGGTGATTCAAGAAAATGGAGGACAGAATTCTTACACCTGTTACATATCATCCTGCAAATTATATTGCATACTGGTTCTTCGTAATTTTATCTCTTTCAAAGCTGTCCAAGTTGCTTCAGTATTTAACTGTAATCTGACCCACCCCTCCTAAATCCTAAAGGCAGCTTATTTTAGAAATGTAATGCCATTAAATATTATTTATTTTGGTGTAATGATTCTTATTATCAGTTCAGTTGGATGCTGCCTTAAAACTAAGAGCCGAAACAACTCCCAGACCATCACAACAGAGTGGACAACTCTCCATTCCTGTTTTCCTTCTATATAATTTAAGTCAAAATCACAAATACTCCTTACCTTGCAGATGATACACAGAAAGCTATCCTAACCAAGTCAGTTATCACCCTGGAGAGCATAAGCGGAACATGAATGGTAAAAGACAAAGCAGAGATGAGCAGTCTGTAGGGCAGCCCTGTAATCCAAGAATCTCCTCTGTTTGCACTGAGGTGAAAGGTGTCTTGGCTTTTTGTTTAGAAATCTAGATAACGATTAAAATTCTGGAATACTCCAACAACAGCTGCTTTAAACAGAAGTTACCAGATGGCGATATTTGTGTGGGTATCACAAAGTCTGGCAAGGAACAAACTAATGATGTACAAAATGCTTTGATGCACAGCCTTCAAGCACTAAACTTAAAGTGAAATGAAGCTTCATGCAAGGACTCGTCTACCCTGCCTTTCACTTAAGTGGAAAAAAAAAATTAACAATACAAGTGTGCAGGCAAGGAGTTATTTGGCACGGCGTTGCTGGGACTGAAATGAGTACCATCTCTCAGCATGGCTAATATTTGTGAATTTGTGTGCAAATTTTGCAAAAAAGCTCTAGGCTAGGACACATTTTAGATGTATTGCTGTGAAGTTTCCCAGTGGGTGTTTAGAACATATATAAAAATACAAAGATTAGAGCACAGGCCTCTTTCAATCATATTTTAGAAATGGAATATAATGACAGCTTAAAATCCCAAATCCAATGAAGCCTGTAAAGTTCAAGACCACAGAAAATCTTCAGAAATAATATCCTTAAAAATATATGGTCAACACAAACAAGACTAGTCTCTACAAAAGTTTAGGGCAGGAAATTTCATGGCTATCTGCCATATGCATAAATAAAAGAGACTGATTAAACGCTTTTAGTATGTCCTTCAATGGTCAACAGCAGAAATGACAGAAACGGTAAGAAACAGCATCAACTGCAGCCTGCTTTTAAAGAAATAATAATAATAAACTGAAGACATCCACAGGGCATGGTACATGCAGTGTGAAGTGAATTAGAAGCATACTTTAAATTTTCTCCTGTTTACAGGAACATATGGCTGTGGTTTACCTCTCCACTGTTACTTCAGAGTTCACGTACCGCATTTGTAATGAACTCAGACAACCTAAATGCAAAGCCAAAACCAGGCCTTCAGGTGCACATTGATTTCACCATTTCACTCCAACTTTGAGCATTTGCAGCAGAAAAACAGTAACCTATGTAAAGAATATACATTTACAGGTCAGAGTTCAGGTGGAATCTCTCTGAAAATTGTGTTGAACAGGTAACCTCGCTGGTTTCAATTGCAATGCTGAAACATTTGTGAAAGAGCACAAAATAATGTTGATTGATTAGTTCTGCATTTTTATCCAGCATTGCTGAAATGGTCACTGATTTATTTATTTTGCACTGAAAAGTATAGCAAACTTGCTTTGCATTAAATACTCCATTTCCCATAACATAGTGGTTTTTTTTTTTCCTTATAGAATTAGCAGAAATCTGTTGACAAATGACAGGTAATCAAAGCCTCACCAAAGTGAGATAAATTATAATGATAGTTACAAATTAGAATGAATATGTAGCTCTATAAAGCACAAATACATTACTCGTTAATATCTATGCTTTTAGGAAAGAGTTTCCATATCATAAACAACTGACTGTTTAAAATAAGCTGGAGTGAAATTCACTACAGATGGATTAAATTATTTACTGGTCTGTGACTCCCGTGATGGTCCTCCAATCCTCTACCTTGCTATTCAAGACTTCTGAGAAATAAAATAGAGTAATAATTATCATCTCTAGAAATTTTAGACAGAATAATTACATTGAATCATACCAACTTATTTATGTATTTTTTCATTTGTTCTGTTGGACTATTTCTCCAAGACAACTATTATATTCAATATCCTCAGTATATTAGCATCCTGCAGTAATGTATTTAAGTTGAGCATGTTTATTATATTTATTAACCAAAGAACAAAAATAATAGAATGAGATGTAATAGAACACATACATCTTCTGTGCAGTTAGCAAGCAATATATTTAATTGTTTCTCCATGTGTTTTTTTATTTCAGTGAGTGCCAGCAACAGATTCTAAATTCAATACAATTTACTTAGTACAAAGCATGTTCTGCAAGAGGGGTCTGAGCAACGCTGAACTTAACATACTACTGTAGCCATGGAAGTTTCTGCAGGAAAAGTGAGAAGTTCCCACTGAAAAGCAAGGAAAGAGAAAAGCATCCTACATAGCCCTGCATCCCTCAGCAAGAATAAGGTAATAGAATGTCCTGTCTACCTGTGGCACTTGGCAGTGATGTATGAAGAAACCTGGCCCATGCACTCCCATTTTCCCAGCACCTGAAGTATGAGAAAAGCTCTCGTGCAAGAACAAAGAGCCAGAATGCACTTGTGCTATATGAAATGAGCTGGAGGACCAGACAGGAGGATGTGAAAGCTGCAAATGGCCTATGGTAGAAGGCCAGAGGCTCGGCAGCTGCTGAGGCAAGTGACCTAGGTCACTGTCACTGGCCACCATTCCTGGCATGAAGATATCAGATCCAGAGCATGAGAATGACACACAGCATATCCTGTTCCCAGTTACAGAGGAGAAAAGGTGCAGAAGTCAGCCAGCTCAGCGCCTACCTTTCAGAACAGGAGACGTGCATCAGAGGACAAAAACTGGGTCAGCAGAAATCCCATCTCCCAGCAGATCCTCCCAGATACCTCGCAGTAACGTTACCTTGTTTTAAATGGATGAGCCATCATTGTTTTACCCTGACTTATTCCATCAACATTTCCACTTTCCCCAGAGATGGGCTTAAGCCACAAACTTCACATGCAGCTCTAAATTCCCCTGAATTTTCAGATGGAGAGACATGCCAGGAATTTAAAATTTATTTTCCCGTAGCTGGGAAATTATTCTTACAAAACAACAGTCCTCTACAGTAAGTGAACACACATTTCATTCTCCTAAACTGTGTTCAAAACTATACAATCAAGCTGGTCCTATGCTGTTCACTATTAGCTTATATCATTAGGCATGATTTCTCTTTGGTCACGTCCACATACTGAAGTATTTAGCTGACAGAACCACCAGCATTCTTTTTAAGTAGTGGGTGAAAAGCAACAAAAGTAGAGAAAATGTGCAACCAACACACTGCTGGAATTTAGATGCAATAATACACCTAAAATGCTAAAGGATCTTAGGGCCTAAGGAGATATTTTGTCTCTTGAATTATCATAGGACCTTTTACATGGAATTGGGACACAAATAGTCATTTGGACCAGGCACTGCTGCCTTAAATTTTAATCTACATTTCATTTGAAGAAATTCTAGGGGTCATCCTACCGTCTTTAAAACAAATTGAAAAACTGTTGCAAGACAGAGGGAGCAGGAGTCAGCTGTCTGACACGTTATTACATACCAAGTACTATTTAAAAGTCTTAATTTCTTTGATACTGTCTTTAATTTGTCATACTCTATCTTCATAACATAAGTGCTCTTTCTACTTTTTGAAAATAAGGTAATGAGGGGTAATTTAGCAATTCACCAGTTAAAGTGGGGTAAAAGTTAAAGCCATAGAAGGTGCCTCACTCTTTCTGGCCATGAATAAGTGTCAGTATTGGTCTGTAAAAATCAAATTGCTTGGCTACTCTTTTTCAGGACAACATCCAAAGTGCTATATCACTTCCAACATGGCATGAAAACAGAACCAAAACAATACCAGCATCTTCTGCCTTGCACTAGATGCATCATTTTATTTTAAAAATATTTCCTATGACTCTATTCAAAATAAGCAGAAAGGACCTTACAACCTGAATCAGAAAGTAACAAATATAGTATTCCCCAAGGTGACACCCTCATTATTTTTATAATGCTTGCTCTACTCTGCCTGCTAAAACAGTCACCCTATAAGCCAGCTTTAGAAGTTCCTGCTTTTGCAGATTTATTTTTATTAGCATGCAACAATACCAAATTCATGTAAGGCTTGCCAACTTTTTGATCATCTCTTTACGCCTTGTGGGCAGGCAGTAAGTATAACCAGTGCAGCTCAATCTTATCTTTTATGTCAAAACTGCTGAGAACCAAGAATTTCATATTTTTCCAAAGCTGAATCTAGCGTTAACCTATATGAATATAGAGTGGGTATCACGCCTTAGCATGATATCCTAGATCAGCATTTCAATTACTTTTACTAACTTAATAGCAAAGAAATATTAATAAAATTACCTCGACATTCAGTCTTACTATGATTTGTACAAATTTTTTTAACAAGTACTCCCAGACCCTAGTTCTCATAGAAGGAAAGCAACTCATTTTCATTCAAAGATAATGATGTATTAAGACAGGAAGAATTTCAAGTGATGCACAGGTCCTAACAAAAATAGCAGCTGGATAGAACAGGGGCAATGTGTTCTTTAAAGACATTTAGCAAATGGAATTTTCATGTCAAGCTATATCTGCTATTTGCAAGTGATCCTTCCCGAACATCTGCAAGAATGGCAAATAGTGCTAGGTATTTCCTAGGTTTACTGATACCAATATCCACAGGTAAAAACAACCATGCTAAGAATGCTTCTTTCAATAGACCGAGATAAAAATATAAACCTAATTTACGTCACGAAGATGCTCATAGGGGTTTTCTTTATGCTCATTTATGTTATCAAGCACAAGCTAGACCTCAACATGAAGGTACCATGAGCAACTTGGTCACCTTCCCTCTCTGTTTAGACCAGTAAATTGCAATAAAATGTGTCTTTTGAGCTGGGGTACCCAATGTCTTGTTAAACGCCTTTTACACAGATCTGCTTCGCAATCCCTTTATAAAGTTCACTGCGCAGGTAAACAGTGTTCAGCACAAATGAGAGCACAACTGTAAACATAGACAGTTGTCTAACTGTAAACATAGACAGTTGTCTTTAGTACTGTGTTTCTTACCACATTAATTTCCTGCATTCCTGTTCCAACATGAATGCCATTTCCCAGTGCAGAGGAGTGTCAGCTGTAGACAGTTTACAGAGATCAGCCTCAGGGTACTAATACTCTGGAATAAAAAAGTTATTTGTTCCTTAGAGACTCGTGTCATCTCTGGAATGAAGGCTGATTTGGCAGCACACAGACAGGATACTAAGTGTACTTTTTGGAGCAGGGATTCCTAAAGTGTTCCCAGCAGTGGGAAAGATTATTCTTTCTGTAGTATCACTACTGGAATTGCATATTTTTAGAAGCCAGGGAATGACTTTGAGGAATGGGTGATTCATCTCCTTTAATTCCCACTACCACCAAATGTTTTCAGACCATTCTCCTTGCCCTTGGCAGGCTGGTCACACACTTCATCTCCCTGTGTAAAAGTGTGAGGGAGGAAAGAATGCTTTACAGCTGCCAGGAAGAAGTGGCTGCAAGAAACTACAGAAGGGAACAAGAAGAAAATAAGGTGTGTGGATAGGCTTGTTTTTTATTATCTCTCTATGCAATAAGGATCCAAGCCATAGCATCATCTCATAGCACATATTGTCTCATGTAGAGTTAAATCATTTTTTAATTTGGAAACAACAACCAGCAAGAATGCTAGCTGGCAGTACACAGCAGCTCCTTCATCCAAGGAAGGATTCGTATCTCCAAGGAGGACATATTCCTTCTGCTGCCAGTGAGCCATTTCCTACCTCATGCCAAAGAGTCTGCAGAAGGCCTGTCAGTCAGGACAAACTGCATAGATCCAAAAACACGGTGTACACTTTGCCATGCCATTCTCCCAGAGTCAGCTACAGAACTGAGGGAAGAACATACAGCAACAGTGGATGAAAAGGGTGAAAAGTTGACCTCCAGTTCACAAGTACATGAACAAAACAGGAGAGATACTACTTACACCATCCTGAATGCTATTCATCCGCAAACCCATGTTCAAACACGTCCACACAAGCCAGTACTGAAATCCACAGTGCAATGGGCTGCATCGCACTGCTACTCACCATTCTATAGACCCATCCTTCCCACATTCCCCAAACAGAGACTAGCCATTCTCTCTGTACAGCAGGACTGTCCCTCTCTCAAAATGT
This sequence comes from Tragopan temminckii, assembly GCA_028571105.1. NCBI lineage: Eukaryota > Metazoa > Chordata > Aves > Galliformes > Phasianidae > Tragopan > Tragopan temminckii. Next base: position 16,973,865 of record JAOWBP010001760.1, read on the forward strand.
CCTTGTTACAGTTCTGCCATTTCCTTCACTCTCATTTTTCTCAGTCCTTCTGTAGAGGCGAGGTCACTACTGTATCCTTACAATCACCCTAGGGCAACCATTCTTACCTTCCTGCACAAGGGTCTTCACCAGCAGCAGCTGACATAGCTCATGTGATCATGAACGATGTATCATACGTGGCCCTGGTTTAGCTGAAAAGCAGCTTTACATGGAAACAGAAGAGTGAAGAAACAAAGATGGACGTACCATTCATCTCTCAGATATGTCTGGAAGTACGTGTTGCTGCAACAGATTTACAAATAAACTAGTATTTTTTTTTTTTTCATATAATTTGTTGTCAGTGCTCAGGGTTATTTTTGGCCAAGAATGTTATTCTTTGAGTGCCTGAACTCCTCTGAAGGCTTCTTCCTCCTGTGAACTACAACTGGTTCATGGAGCAGCCTCCAAGTCCTGTGTGGTAAGCTATCAATTCCAAGAAGAATGAGTCAAGTGTTTGCCCACATGAAATTCATTCCCTGTTATTTTAGGAAGAGGCAGAGAGGCTCATAACTCATTCTCATCACTGCTGGGAAGCAATCACCAGGTCTCTTGCACAATTCAGAGAAGAGGTCTTCATAGTGATTTAAGCAACATGTTTCAGCCAAGGTAACGCATGACATAGCAATGTCATGGAATGTGCATTTTAAATAAGAATTAAATGGGTATTTCTGCACTTTATTTCAACAGTGATCACCCATCTGCATCCAATCTAAGATTTAGAGTTTTTTAATAACATTTTCAACAATAGTTATTTTTAAACTAATCAATAAAATAATTACATTACTGAATAATAATAGCATTGACTTGAATTGCCCTCACTACCATGAATTAAATCCCAGACATCCATCAGCATCTATGCTGGCCACTTTTCCCTTGACTGTGAAGGGCTTGAAAGCAATGAGTCCTGGGTTTAATTTTGGAAATGTGAATCTCACCTTGAAAATCATATTTGATCAAGCTTTTCTCTAAAAAAAAAAAAAATAGAAAAGACTTTAATAGTTCTTTTAGCTATGCAGATGTATCTTCCGCAATTAACATAGAAAGCAACACGCCAGTATCCCAGCTGAAGGTGTTAAGTCCCTAGTCCAAGCCTAACATTATCAAAGGGCCTGGAGATAGTCTCTACCAGATTGGAGATTTGTGTCTTGAGAACCAGCATAGAGACTAAATTATTGTAATACTCCATATGCTGGTGTACAGGTTCATCCGGACTCAGGTACTTTATTTATATCTGTAATGCCAAATTTGTGCCATTACTTCAGGGCCTGTAGAACCTACCAGCCCTGCTTACAAAGTCTACAGAATGAATTAATGGTGTACTTCTAAGCATGGTGTATAGATCTCTTGCTTCAACTCCCAAACCTCGCTTTCCCTTACAGCATTGCATTCATACACATAGTCTCCTACGAAAGATCAAGAGACTGTCTATTATACAGGCACATGCAGAAATAGTACACAATTGAGTACAATGCCACAAAAAAAGAGTGCCAAACGGTCACAGTTGCTGAGACTGAGGCTAAATTTACTCATAAAACTTCTCTGTCAACAAGTTATTTAAGGCTTGTCACTATATTTTTGTCCTTCCTGCAGGTTTGAGTTTCTAGATCATTACTGCAAATTAATGATAAAGATATTTGAACTTCCTTCCAGTGGATGGAAACATGTATTTTAGAAACATATTCCTCTACTAGTTTATCGCAGGCAGAAATTAAAGGTTTCCAAGAATCATATCAGGATATTTATATATTAGGCGAGGAACAAGAAGGATAGAGGATAGACTTTTAAAATTTCAGCAACAATAAGATTAACATAATTGCACCATTCAGACATATTCTGGAGATAAATGAACAGATGTATGTCTGTAAGTATTAATCAGTTTAGCTTAGTTATAAGTGAGACTGTAGATCTTTCACAATATATAGTTTATAGTAAATGAAAAAGAAATGTGATGAAAACTGTCTGAAAAATAGTCCTTATGGTGTGCTTTAAAAGGTGCACAACCTCCACTGATGTTCACAGGGTAGCATAAGAGCTGGCAGTTGGCATGATCTCTAAAGAAGTAAAACTCATGCTTCACAGAGTTCCTTAAGAGAATGGTCTACTTCCTCAGTGATAGATTTGTTTGTGGCAACCACAGATAATAGTGCATTTAAGTTCCTGTACTATAAGTAGCCTTCACCTAAGAGACTGAATGTCACACTGATTCAGATGGCATCCTTGACTACTGCTATCACTTCATGATATAGAAGTTATGTTAAACTCATGTAACTGCAAAGAAATTTTACAATAGTAAAGCCACAGAAAACTTCATAGAAAACTCCAAATACAGTACAGTACCTCCAGCTTATGATAACGTCTACTGAAAGAAACAGAAAGAAGGCAGAAGACAGCATTATATAAGGATTCCTATGAAAATCCCACAGATCGCCAAACATTTGGAGTCTCCACTTATGATATTTATACTTTTGAAAATTATGGTTTAAAGCCTCTCAAGAATTTTTCTAGTACAACTCCATTTGAAATTTTAGTCTCGATGTTTGTTTTACTACAGTATTCTCAGCCGTGGTAGAATTAGCACTATACACTAAAGAGTGCAGTCAAAACAGAAGTACTTCAGACCTCTTTCTCTTCAGCAGTACAGCAAGAGGAAGCCTCTCATAGATTAGTTTAGGTTTGAAGGTAGAATAGCATCTCACTGTTACCTCCTTTACCTATCTTCTTGAGTGTACAACATGGAAGTTTTTTCCTACTTGCTGGTGTTGATCTGCTTGTGCATTTAAGACAGAGGAGGTGGAGAGAGGGGTGTTAGGAAGGGAGAGAGAAAAGGAAGGGCAAGCTGGTTAATGTTTTTCTTTTGGCTTGTTTTTATGAGTCACTCCACTAAGTATTTGCATTAGCAGATCTCCTGCTGCTGCTAGATCATTCAATTGTTTGTTTAGTTGTTCTGCCTCATGAAAAATCCAACAACACTGAATTTTTATAGAACTTTGTATTTTACTAAATAATTAAATCTCTAAGAACCAAATAACTTCCCATTGCTGTGGTCTCTAAAGCAATAGAAGCTGCCCCAAACTCTGTGCTACTACTTACTTCACTAAAGGTTACAGAACCGTACTTTTGCTTCCTCCTGATTGAGCTTGATCAGAAGAAGTGAAAACAACATAACTGAAATACCACAATAACCAAGTTTAAAGTTCAAAAGTTTTTACTCCAACATGTGAATTGAAGTATAATGTTGCTTAATGTAGAGCTACATTGGTGAAACCAAACACTTAGTATAACTTCGACCAAATCACTTTGAAAGAGTTGTATCTCTCCCTTCAGGTATGAAACTAATATTGCTCAAATGCATATCAAATTAGATTCTGCACAGGCACCAAAATTGTCATTGCCTTCTTCCTGCAGAACGGAGTCATCAGAAAATCTTGCTACAGTGTTGAAAAAGATTAGGAATCTAAGCAAAATTCTATCACAGCCAGCAGCCTACCAGCAGCTAAATCTAAGGAAAGCAAAGGAATAAAAAACACTAATTTTTTTCTGTCTGTAAGAGACTAAACAGCAATTTTCTCTTTAGTGTTTTTAATCTCTTGCTTATTCTTTAACCTTCTAGATTACCTTAACACTCTGCTTCCAATAAACCTTTTTTCATTTACAAGAGTGCCAGCATATGTTAATTTAAATAGAAGCTAGAGATCTGTTCATTAGATTAAAAGGCAATAAAAGCATCAGAACTTACCTGTTCACAGAGGATGGTTCTGATTTCCAGTCTGTGTGACAGACTTGATCCCAAGAGAAGCATTTGAAAATGAAGTTCTACAAAACAGTTCTATATCTTCTTCATGAGTTGCTCACTTCATTCTTCCATCTCTTCAATCAAAACAATGAGTGATAGGGGAAAAATGGCTGTTTAAAAGCCATAAAAACCTTGCCTCGGTTCTAAAAGAATCAGCATATTAAAAAGAGCTTTTCTTCATCACAGACTTCTCTCTACGCAACTTTCTCTTAAGCACAGTTCAATTCCAAACAATGAGTGCATATAAATGGTGTCTTTTATCACATCTGTTCCTGGTGTGAATTCAGAGATGCAAGTGCTGACTTCAGTAACAAAAATACTTTTTTTAAAAAGTTACTTGTTATTCTTGCTGCACCAACATAACTGAGGGAACATGAGCTATAGCTCTTCACCATCATCAACAGAACTATGGGATAATTAAAGGACTAGTCAGTTATTTGTATGCAAATTTACTGCCTCGGTGAGATTTAAAACATAGCTTACCCACCCTTCAAAGCATTTGTCACTTGTTATTATCTGCTAGAAGACACAAAGCTAGCAGATAAAGTGTTTAGTTGCCTGATTTCATCTCAAGTCTGTTAGGCAGATAAAGTTTCTCTTCCACTTACTACCTGGGCATATATATATTTTTTGAAGTTGCTGGAAATATTAAACAGTTTTCTAAAACGTGGTTTAAGCCCCCTCCTGTACAACTGTTGCTTTATTCTGTATACATTCTTGCCCGACATGCCCCTTAGACTCAAGACAGCTTTCAGAGGGGGATGTCACTGGGATGACTTTGCAACAGCACCACTCTATGTAAAACATACAGCAAGAGACTGCTGTAACATATCTTCTGCAGCTTATACTATTTTCCACAGCATTCTACTGATGTTTAAAACCCTTTCACTGTACCTAAGAAACATCAGTGATCAGTATGGAATGGTATCAATATGCCTGTGATATTTGGACCTTCCTGCCTGCTACTGTGGCCTGCAATTCTTCCACTATGAAGTTCCCCATTTTCAATTTAGCTGTGACACAACTTGTCAACAATTTCTTTCAGAGGTAACGTCATCCAAAAAGCAGATCTGAATAACCACATTTTTAAAGAAATGCAGAAAATATCAGAGTAGTTCTCACACAAAATCTAGTCCATCCTTTGGTCACTTAAAGCACATAACAGACTTGGTGATGGAATGTCCATGCCCTGGGCTGTACACTGGTTCATTACACACACGCAGCTCCCTTTAAGCACAATGTGAATTCAATTATCCAAGGAGAAGGGAGGACATTCTTCAGGGTGTGCATACATTCTTAAAAAAAAAAAAAAAAAAAAAAAAGCTCCTCCTCCTAATGCCTTTTTCTAAGATTTCTAAGATGTTAAAGATCAGATACTGATAGCTGAGCACACTTTTATGACTGACACATATGCTTCAGCTGTTCACAGGATCACCGAACTGTAGATGTTGGAAGTGACCTCCGGAGATCATCAAGTCCAACTCCCCTGCTATAATTTTATTCCTACAGCACAGAAATTTGCTTTCCTACTGGCTCCTTACCAATCATATCCTTAGCATTGAACACGCAGGGTGCATTACTGCTTCCTAAATCTTTTTTTTTATTATTATTTATAGCACCTTCCAAGAGAAATATCACCCCGGACGCATTCTGTTGCCCATTTGCTGAGTGAACATCACCGCTGTTTGTTCCATCCAGGCTTCCCCACCACATCATTCACAGAGGCTCGTCTGCAGAAGCACGATGTTTGTCAGCAGCCCCAGCAGATCTAAATATTTAATCTGATGGGCTGACACGTTTTATCGCTCCTTCATCCCTCATCAACCTTCTGAAAGCGCTCGCAGCTCTTGTTCTGAGATGCGCCTGGGGAGGGCGAGCAGCTTTCTGGCTCCCCACACGCACCCTGACAACCTTTACCGCTACAGAGAGCCGGCTGAGAGCTAAAATTAACACAGGCGAGCTATAAATAGAAGCCGCTGAAAGAGCTTTCAAAATGCCCTATAAACGCTGTGAGGGGGAGAGCGTCTTCACCGGGAGCCCCGAGGGGAAGGCGGGCAGCCATGCTCGCAGGGCTCCTCCCCGGGAGGCCGCCGTTGCCAGGCAGAGCCCCGTTGCTGCTGCGCGGGCCGGGGCAGCGATGGGGGGCCTCAGCGGGCTCCCGCCACCCGCGGGGTAAAACACAGCCCGCAGCTGGAGCCTGCCCGCGGGAGGGAGGTTAAACAAGAGGGGAAAGGAGAGCTGGAGTCAGGGACTCCGCAGCGCCTCTCCTGAGAGTGAGCAGCTGGGAGAGGAGCAGGCTCGGGGGCATTCGTCAGTGCATCATCAATTGCACCTGGAGGGAGGGTGCAAGGAGGACAGAGATCTTCAAAAGCTTCCCGGACGTGGTTCTGGGCAGCCTGCTCTGGGCATTGCTGGGTGAGGAGAGGTTGGGCCAGATGGACCCCCAGGTCCCTGCCAACCTCAGCCAGCCTGCAATGCTGTGAAGTGGAAATTAGAACCATAGAATCATTTAATCATCCCTTCCAACTGGAAGGCCATCCTAGTCCAACTGCCCTTCAATGAACTTGGACACCTACAGCAGATTAGACTGCTCAGAGCCCCAACCAGCTTGATCTTGAATGTCTCCTGGGATGGGGTATTCATCACCTGGCAACCTGTGCCAGTGCCTCACCATGCTGGTTGTAAAAAACAAATGAACAAAACTTATTCCCTATATCCAATCTAAATCTCCCCTCTTGTAGTTTGAAATCATTTCCCCTTGTCCTAACACAACAGACCCTTCTAAAGAGTCTGTCCCCTTCATTCTTACAGCCCCCCTTTGGATACCGAAAGGCTGCTATCAGCTCTCCCCAGAGCCTTTTTCTCTCCAGACTGAACAGCCCCCACTCTCTCAGGCTGTAGGAGAGGTTTTCTATCCCTCAGATCCTTTTCTTGGCCCTCCTCTGGATGCACTCCAACAGGTCCACGTCTCTCCTGTACTGAGGACCCCACATCTGGAGGCAGTACTCCCAGTGAGGTCTCACCAGAGCAGAGAAGAGCAGCAGAATCACCACCTTGTACCTGCTGACCACGCTTACATACTGTAGAAGTAATGGAACTTAGGGTCCTCCCTTGCAAAGACTTCCAGGATTGTATCTAAATTTAATAAGAGCTTTGTGGTTTGCTGCTGCAGCTGCAAATGACTTTATGGTGGAAAAGGTCTCTTAGGGCAAACTTTGATTGCAACTAGCAGGATTCCAGTTGAGAGCTGCCTGTGCCTTAAGAGAGCAACCAGCAGGGAATTACATTTAATACCTCCTCCTTTCACTTCTGACGTTATTTCAGCAAGTAACAGCAGGGCTCCCCTACTACGCTGTATGATCTTGCTCTGATAACTAATTTCTCCTTGTAAAAGGAATGCTTTTGCTTGCTCAGTTAAAAAAAAAAAAAAAAAAAAAAAAAAAAAAAAACCACACAAAAAAACACAAAAAACCACGTGCCTGTAAAGCCTGGTAGTTTAACAGTGCTGTAATTTTAAACAGTGTTGTTTTGTCCTACAGCATGCTCTGCTTTATTTTTGAGATGTGGCTTGTGTCATTAGACTAAAAGAAAAAAAAAAAGCAAATAAATAAAAGTTAGGAAGCTTTCCTACTTTACTGTAGACCATTTTACTTCTGAGGGGAAAAAAAAAACAAACATGTGGGTATACATGATGAAACAAATAGTCTACAGCAAATGCTCATGCATCTGATCATCCTCAGTCCCACTACAGAGAGATTCATCATGGTCAGGCATATTTTTTTGTACTGTTAGTAGAAAATAGCTATTTCCAGAAGATAAGTTTTGATTGCAATGGTCTGGTGCACATTTTATAGGGTTCATTTTTATAAAGCCTTCAGTTGTCAAAGCCCTCCTTCCACTCAGCCCTGATGGAATCTAAAGAATCTAGCTGAGTACGTAGCTTTTGAATGAAGAACAGAGGTGTGGCCCACCTGCTGTCACAAATACGCATATACCTGCTCTCGTGTTTCTTCATACCTTGTGCCTGGAAACAACCATGAGCTCCCAGAGGATCAAACTGTGACTTCATTAAAGTTAATGTCAAAATCGTTAAGGACTTCAGTGGGAGCTTGAACAAGCAACTTAAAAAGGTGATTGAAAATCAAAAGTAAAGCGTATTTCCATGTTAGTCATTTTAAACTTGTTAATTAGTTTACTTATCCATTTTTTTTCCAAGGAATTTTGTCAGGGATGCAAATGGAAAACAGTATTTCCCC
>JAOWBP010001760.1:17010319-17029204 GCA_028571105.1 Tragopan temminckii
CAGTGCTCCGTCACCCTCACCGTAAAGAAGTTCTTGTGCACATTTGTGCGGAACTTCCTATGCTCCAGTTTCCAGCCATTTCCCCTTATCCTGTCTCCACACACCGCTGCAAAGAGTCTGGCCTCACCACTCTGGCCCCCACTCCTTAGATATTTATAGACCTGGGTCAGGTCTCCTCTCAGTCTTCTTTTCTCAAGGCTAAACTGACCCAGCTCACTCAGCCTTTCTTCATAGGGAGATGCTCCAGGCCCTTCACCATCTTTGTGGCCCTCCACTGGACTCTTTCCAAGAGATCCCTGTCTTTGACTCCTGTTCTCTTTGACTCCTGTTCTCTTTGTCCTTGAATAACTTCCTTTCCCAGAGAACTCACAAGTTCACCAGCTGTAAATATTCAACCTTTATAAGGAAAGATTTTATTTTTCTACTAAAATAAATGAAAGAAATAATCTAATAACACAACATCAAAAGTGATCCTTGTGTTATAAATACCTGGCTTGGAAGGAGCCCTTGCTTCTAATGGCATTTTCAGATCTGCCAGTTAGCCATTTTGTAAACACTTGTAGTTTTGTTGTTTTTTAATTCTTCATCCAAATATCTTGCAGAATAAAGCCAAGGAGCTTGTAGGAGTCTTTTAAATGAACATATTTGTATCAATCAACCATAATTAAAATCACTTGTCAAGCTGGCGTGATGATCTTTCAGTGAACATTTTTTACTTCAACTGAGCATTGTAACAGCCCATTCAGTTGTTATGCTTGGGACTGTTATCAGTCTGACAGTCCTGGAGTTCATTTACCACTTTTTCTGTTCTCTTTCCCCATTGTCCTTTGAAACTTTCTTGTTGTTTCAAAACTCATCAGAGGTTAAACATCAGCCAATTTTTTTTAAAACACTTGGTAGGAAGTAAACCAGAACTCCCACTGAGATTCAGAAGTGAAGGCATGAGCCAAGGTGTTGATTCTGTTTCTAACTATAATCACTGAGTTTTGTAACATCTGGTAAACAATTTAGTGGAAGACTGTTCTGGCTATGTATCCCATCCTCATACTTGGACCACAGTGTTCTATTTCAGACCTGAAAACAACCTTCTCTTTATGAAGGTAGCTGTGGAATCAGTCTAAGGTGTTTGCTGCCTTGTCATAGTATTTAGGACAAATATAAGTGGAACTGAAACACACAAGGTTTTTCTTAAAAAAAAAAAAAAAAGAATGTTTTGATTTGTTGTGTTCTGATTGACCAGTTACAGCATTTCTACTGAGTAAATTTGTGTTTGCTCAGTACAAATGCGGGCCTTTTACGGAGCAGCAAAAGAGAGACGAGATTTTTTATTAGCTGAAAAAAAGCAAGGAATACCAGGAAAACAGTGTGGGGGCTATATTTTAAAAGGCCCAGCTTTCAACTAAATCCCTTTTATTTACATACTTTCTTTTGCATTGACCAGTAGTACCAGGTACCAGTAAGAACACCAATAAAACTGCAAAATAGCATTGATAAATAACATTTGCCACAGTAGGAAGCATGATAAATTAGTAAATAAATGAGCTTAACAGGAAGGTTGGTGAGTACATTTGCCTAAATAACTGCTGCACTGGCCATGCCATGTGATCGCATTGCCTGGGAAGCAGCAGATAGGTAGCCAAGAGATACTGGCTCTTGTTGGAATGAAAAAAAACAGTTGCATCCTGTAATCAGATTCAGGAAAAACACTGAATCACAGCATACTTTGAGAACTGAAACCCTTCCGCAACATCCCCAGTTAATGTGTCCCATTCTGGTTTCTCCTGTAAAATACAGCCAATTCTGAAACAGGTCAGCAAGGATATGAGAGCGGAAGGCATGAGATACCTTATTTTTGTTCTTATAAGAAGAAAAAAAATATGCCTATAATTTGGGATAGAAAAAACAGTGTTACCTGAAAAACTGAGAATATCTTCCACTCCTAGTGCTTTTGTTCATGTGTCTGGAGAGCATGCCTGGTTAGCATACAGCAAGGTCATTTTAGGAAGACATGTGCAGGAGAGGAGAGGCTTGAAAAGGAAGCACAACTGGTGTTGGAAGTGGTCATGATGCAGCAGCCCTGCAAACCCAAGAAGGGGCACAGGGAAAACATGAATAGAAAAAAGCAATAGTGAGGAAAGAGAAACTGGAGAGAGTAGAGCTAGAAGGGGAGGAGGCACATAATTCCTTTAGCAGACAAGTTTCTGAATACACTAGGCTGTAGTGTAGGATCCCTCAGTCTGACTCATGTGGATGAGGCTCATACAAAACCTGAAAGTCTGGGGGGAAATGAAACCTGGTGTCTCTTAGGGAAAGGAAGGAAAAATTGCTGCATGACATTTTGGCCAAGGAGTTTTTGCTGACTACTCAAAACATACTATAATGCAGTGGAATAGGACTTGTTTAAATAGGCTTAATGCCATGTGGCATATTTATAACCCATATTTGTAGTAAAAATATCAGTGAAATACTAGACAATGTCTGTTTAAAACCCGTGGTTCTCCGACCTGGAACATTTTATTTTCTTGCCCTTGGCATGGCTTGGTGAAGGCTCAGCCTTGCCTGGGATAGAGGCTGTTGTTTTGCTTCACCTGCACGCAAGCAGACAGCACATGCAGAGGAGCAGGGAGGCACCAATACAATTTTTCCCAAGACCTCACAACAATTTGTTGACAGCATTACGAAAAAAGCCGGGCAGTACCATTGTGGTACATCAAGCTCCTTGTCCGTTATTTTTAACAGGACTGCACAATGCAAAGTCTTTAATCAAAATCTGGGCGGGGAGGGAGAAGTTTGGTTGGGCCCTGAACAAACCTAGATAAAGAGGAAAGGTACTAATCTCTGCACAAATGTGATTGAGCAAGTACATTCTGTTATTTGTTCCAGTGAGTAGTATAATCCTGCTTCTCAGTCATCCAAATAGGATTTTGCATTGTCAACATGTTTTTTCTTAATAGGATGATGCTATGAATTCATGTCCATGCAAGAGTGGAAAGCCAGATTATATGCCTCAGGAGATCATATATTTCATTTTAGCTATTCGTGAAATATCTGCTTTTTTTTTCAACTTTACAAGGTGTTGTGCCTCTTACAAGAGCTGTCACAAACTTCTGGAGGAGCCAACAATTTAGAGCAACACCTAATTGCTTCTAAAAAAAGACTCAATTATTCATTTTCTGAATGAAATATTACTTTCATTAAGACCTACTAAAACCCAGTAACTCTTCTGCTAATTCAAAAATGTGCAATACTAAACTCCTGGCAATACATCTCCCCCTCTAAAGAAAACGTGCAATCATATACTGCTTTGCCAGGTTACAAGGATTATTCTGTCTCAGTACAAGTGAGATGGAGGAGCTGCTTACTCACACACACACAAAAATACTGCTTACGATAAGCCTAACACCATTTACAGTGAGACAGGTTTCGTCCCAGGGTACTAAAAGAACTACCTCAAGAGGGGAGTGGAGATGCAGGTGCTGAGCTCTGTTCCCTGGTGACAGCAATGGGACCCAAGGGAATGGCAAGGGGGTTAGGGAAAGGTTCTGCACCAGAGGGCAGTGGGCATGGAACAGGCTGCTCAGGGCAGTGGGCAAGGCCCAGAGCTGCCAGAGTTCAGGGAGTGATTAGACAACACTCAAACACAGGGTTGGAGTGTTGTGTGCTGCTGTGTGGAGCCAGGAGTTGGACTCCATTTCATTCCACATCCTTTCCTCTTCCAACTTGGAATGTTCTGTGATTCTATGACTCTGTAGTAATGCTTATTCTAAGTGTTCTTGTAAGAATTCTTGTAAGAATCAAAGATCCAAAGGTCCGGATCTGTTCTGGATTTTTTTTGTTTGACTAACACAGAAATCACACTATCTTAACAGTACAGCTTGCACAGACCACAGTGGGAGTCTTTGGTCAGTCAGGCTTGAATCTCAGAGACTTAATTGCATTATCTTTTCTTCTACTTTGACTTGCATCAGCTCTTCTCTAGGACAGGGGAAAAAGAGTGGGCAAGAGATTGGAACAAAATATCGTGCTCTGTTATGCCTCCACAATTTGTTACTTACCATGTGGGTGACATAATGAAGCCCTGTGTTGCATTTATTTCAATTACGGATGTGTGCTTCTGAAGCATCACGGACCAACCACAAAGAGGAGTGGTTGTCTGCTTTGTATACTACCTGGCATCAAGAGGAGGAGACAGAACAGTCTTTAGTGGGAAAAAGAAGAGCAAAGAGTAATAACATGTGACTTGAACATTGATTTAACTTGAAAGAGTTGTGTTTACATTTGTATTTGTACAGACAATGATCAGCAGAAAAGAGACAAACCGATGCAAGGCTTTGAGAAATACAAGAAAGATTTCATTCATGGTCTTCATGCCATATCAGTCAACTTCAGAAATGTTTCTCTAGGCCAGAGGAAAGTATGTGATATTCTGACAGCGTGTGACTACTTGTCACACAGGTAACATCAAGTCACCCGACAGAGACCAACTTCTTCATAATCAGCTGCAGTCCAAAGTGCTGGGAAGTGCCTGTAACACCACAGGCTTGTGCACTGTGGCTTTTTATAGTCTAGTCTAGCAGAAATAATATTTGACTCTCAGTTTTGCCTGGGAAGATACCAAAAAAACATGTAGTTTCACTGTCTTAAAACTAATGAACGTATGTGCCTTTATGATCCACTGAGTTTTCACCTAAGCTGCAATGACTTAATCATGTTTTTTGCTAGACTTGGCAGCTATACTCTCATCTGTTCTTACACATACATGGTCTACACTGTAGATGTACAATGACATGTGCGTATGTCATGCACAGGTACATGACTAGAATGTGTCCCTGTACACATAACATTCACAAACCCACACGTCATCTCTTTGTTTCTTTGACAAATAGGATTCAATTTCATGTTGAAGCAGAATTTTTAACAAAGTATTACATGGGCGCCTGGAAAACAAAAATTGAGTGAATTTACTGAAATAATTTGGTGGCATATATGACAACATTCTTGTTGGGAAAATTGCTGTACACAATATTAAATAAATAAATAAATCACTATGATTTTTACCAAATTCCCTCTGAACAAAATACAATAACATCTTACTGTTTTACCGTATCCTCTGAATTTTAGAATGGTATTCATTGGTAAAAGCAAGATACTGAAGTAATCAATCCTAACTCTCTATATTCTGACAGGTACCAGAGACTGTACAACCTTGTGGTAGCGTGAGTAGGCCACTTCTTTACCAAATTCTACCTATGGACCTCAATGCAATAGGCAAAGTTATCCAAAACACTTTGTTCTGCCATAGTACTGAGTCTCTCTGGGGGTGAAAGTCCCTCAGGAGACTATATTTAGATTGTAAAACTTTCTATTTGTTGAGAATTATAGTGTGTTTACCACTAGATTACCAGTGATGCTCTTTATAAAGTAGGTCATTCAAATTCAAACAACTGTATTATTTTGATTTGTAAAACCTTGGTTCCACTGAGATAAATAAGAAAATGGTAGACCATAATTTTACTGATGGTACTTGTGAGGTTCTGCTGGAATTCAGACTCTCAAGATGGAGCTCATACCTGAATAGTCCTTCAAGGAGAGTGAGTAGAAGGCGTCATCCCACTGCTCCTAAAGGGGATTGCCATGAGAATGATGATGTCCAAGGAAGGAAAGGTCTCTTCTCCCTCTGTGGGGCCTGGCAAGGAAAGAGGAATTTCTGTAATTTCTTAAGAATACCTGTCATGAGAAACCTCAACTTTGCACAGAGAAGGAAGGAAAAGGAAACTCGAAAAGGGACGTGTTAATAACTAGCTGTAGCGCAGTGACAGTGTTGCTATACTTCTAACTGTATCTCAGTCTACTTGAAGCAGTTTGAAGGCTGGTTCTTAAACTTCCTTCTTAGTGAATCAGTTTGGAGGAGGCACTGACATCAGCAGATCGCTTTTGTGATTTTTTTGGGGGGGCATTTTGTTCTTTAACTTGCAGGTGGGGTGTTTGCTGTTGGAAAATGGTCACCTACATTTGACACCTGCTCAGAACAGCCATTCCAGGACAGAGAGAGAGCAGCCTCCCTCTGTATCTTTTCAGAGGCTCAGTTCGAGAACTCAGTTGCCAGCCTCTTCTGCAAGGAAGACTGCTCAGCATAGCTTGTGTCAGAATCCTGTTCCTGCCTCTGGTAAAGACAGGTCATCTGCTTTGCAGCTCCAACAGCCTCATTTGCATTTAAATGGTCACAACAGGAAGAAGGCATTTCCAAACTCTTCTAACAAAACATACTCTGGGGACCTCCTTGACAAGCACTCAGTTTGCTTCACAGAAAAAAAAAAAACACACATATCTTAAAGACATCACAGCAATCTTTTCTCTTGAAGCATAGGTACTATACTCCTCCTCCCCCAAAAAAGAGCTCCTGATTATCACTTAAATCGGCAGATATCAGTAATGAAAAGGAAAGAGAGTCACACAGGTGCTTTGTTTATGCATCAGTTCTAAAAGCTAATTTGACTTTCAAACATGACCCCTTTAAGCTGAAATAATTGGTTTTCATTGTGCTTTTGATCTTTCAGTTTTTTAGAAGACACAAATGAGAGACCACGCTCAGATAACTTCTCTCCGTGGACAACTGAGGTTGGTAATACCCAGTTTGGTAGAAAAAAAATGAATGGAACCCACCATTCATACACAAAACTTGTGTATGCTTGTGTAGAAAAAGGATGAATTACATAATCTTTGGGAAGTATACATTAAGAGCAGTCACTAAGATCACAACTGAGGTATCTAACGTGTGGCAATATAGGGTCAAAAGACTTCTGCAAACAAAATAGGAAAAGCTTAAGTAACTCTCTGAGAAACGTAAATCAGGCATTATGCAGTGAAAAACAGTATCTTAATTTTTGCAGTTATTTCACCTTCTGCTTGATTTACAGCCTTTTCACTTCATTGATCTAATACTTTAGGGCCCAGAAACACCCAGGCAAAGGGCTAAGCACTCAGCCTACAGTCAGACTGCAGTATGCCATACAGGCCCGATGTGTGCTAGCTCTCTGCTAGCTTGGATTGTTCCATACCGTATTCCAACCACCACATTTTCACTTTAAAACATTAGAAAAGAAGCTCATAAATTCAATCACTTTCCTATTTGATAAGCAAGGATAATTTCAGTATCAATCTCTTTTTGTAAGTCTTCTGTCTGATTTTTTGTAGATATTTAGCACATCCTTTTAAAGGAAAAGGTACCTTATTTAAATGAGCTCTCTAAATATTTCCCACATAGTATTTGCACAGTTTTTTTCTCTTTTCCATTTCTGCTAATGTGAACCTAACTAGTAGAAATATTCTTTCTTTATTCACATGAGTGATTGACACCCTAGACATTAATTTCACATGAGCAGACCTGTCACTTTTGTATAGTGTTGCAGTGATTTTTACGTATTATAGAATTGAATCATTTCCCCCAATGCTCTGAATAGAAATATAAAATGTTAATATAATTGAAAATCTACTTTTCTCCTTTACCTGTTTGTGGCAGAACTGTGAATTATGGATTCCCAATTATGAAATGCCACTTTTTCCAGCACCACAAGAGAAGTAAGTTAAATATTTTTTGTTCCTTTTAACAGTTTCTAAGTTTAGAACAAAATGTTAAAAGTAGAAATCTGATGGAAAATTGAAAATAAGGCACAAGAGTCCTTTACCAACACCTACATGTGATGAGTGGAAGTTACTTTTATGGATACAAGATTCAACCTTCTTCTTCTTCTTCTTCCTTGGGAAGAAAATTGGAAGAGCTAAGTCATACCACTCAGTCCCCTCTTTCTGTAGGCAAAATACATAATAACTAAACTAATAACTAAGTAATTTTTTGTGATATCTAGATGTCCATTGGGACACTTTTTCATGAATTGATTTTCATGAAAGGTAGAGATACTTTTGGTTAATGAAATCAATGTAGTAAATTAAATTAATGAATTAATATAATTAGGAAGCTGACCAAAGAGCTCTGAAAAGCACTCTTTTAAAAGAGCGTGAACCCAGACATTAAAAAAATGCATCCTAGTAAAGAGGCTCATCAATTTTGAATATGTTGGCCCAATTCCTTATTTAATTTAGTTACTATAAAACTGCTGCTGCTGTGGGTCATATTGTAAACTTTGTGTTTTCTGTATTTTAATGAAAGATGTTGACAGCTTATGTATTTGTGCAGAGAAGAAAAGTGACTTCTTTTTCTTCAAGATATTACAAATGACATTCTGAGCAGAAGTTGTTATCATGCAGAGTAAGTGCTTTGCATTTCCTAATTTTCATTTTAGCTGGAAAATACTGACCAGTTATTCAATTGATGACTGGTGTTTTTAATGAGATTAAAATGAAATTTGAAGCCAGTTTAGCCTGGTGCATATTCTTGTGACTGCACTTTATAGGACTCCTGATTTAAATTGAGCAGAAAATACTTGTAATCATCCTTGTATTTCCCACTAACTTCTAGTAGAAACATGGAAATATCATATTTTCTGACGCTGTTTTCAGTCTCATTCCTGTACATAGTAAGGCGACAAGTGTTATTGTTACAACACTTTGATTCCAGTTTCAAGTCAATCCTGATCTAACAAATCATGGAGTTACAGTGATTCTTCTTTAGCAAACTGTGTCACAGCAAAAGATTTTGTGTTTAGAGTTCTTTCTCCCTTATAGAAGAGCAAAATGAATTGATGCAATAACTTCTTCCTCTAGGATGTGTGCTCTATCGATTAATGATGCATGCATAAATATTAGAGCCAAATGTACTCGGTAGTGCTGATGTCCAATGCAGCATCCTTTTCTGGTTTCATGATCTGTATACACTCCCATGACACCTATCACATTTCTAGCAGAGAACTGCCTTCTAACCACGGGTCTATTCGAAGGTCTGCTCAAAGCTACAACACTCTGTCCCCTTTTTCTATGCCATTGCCTGGCCAGCATTTTAAATAGGAGGCACTTTGATTAAGAATTTGCCCCAAGTGTTCAATTTAACCCAAGACAACTTTTGTCCTGGTTAAGTGCTGTGCTTTGATGCTGGAGAGTGCTAACCTCCTGGTGTGAATCAGACTCATTCCGTTACCACACCAAGATTTTCTACTGATAATCCCTAGGGCTCTTTTTAAATTGTTTTTAGCAACCATTCATATGGATGTTTTATTTGTTTTCTGAGCAAGCAGTTAAAGGTAAGAGCTTTCTTTTTTCCTTCTAAGAGTAGCAGTTTTCAGACTACCTTTGTTGCCTGAATTAAAAATGCAGGTTTCCATTTGATTTTTTTGATTACACTGTGAGAACAGTAGAAGCTTTGGACATCACAGTGTCAACAAACATTGAAGAGGTTGCTGAGCTTCCCGCCTACCCATACACAGTGTTAAAAAGATGATAACATTAAAATAAAATCAAGACTTAAGCTGCTGTGTGTCAGCCTCCAAATTAACAGGAAGATTGGTATCCTTCAGAAAACAAGTGTTTTCTCAGTAGTAAAAACCAAACGAAATAACACAGACTTGTACCTAAATGCTGTGACAGCAGCAAGGGGTTGTATGCATGCTCCATGCTACGCCCAGCTCAGTGTTGCAAGACTGAAGGCTGTGTGTGCTTAGGCTTGTAGGGTGAAAGGACCAACCTCTTGAGTTCAGGTAGAGGTTTTTAGATGCTGTGTTCTCTTCCCTCAAAAGTAAAGGTTACTAAAAATATATGAATGATCATCTGTTATTTTCTTGGGTCATCTCTAGTAACAGAACTTAATTTCTCTGCAGAATAAAAGTGAGCAATCAGTAGTGGCCTTTCATTTTTATTCCAGAGCTGAATTTCTAAATAGATCTTTGTGACAGACTAGAAAAAAAACAACTGTTGGCCTTAGCAAACCTGCTGCATGTTGAATACTATAGGCACATACTTTAAAATCTCCATTTATTTACACAAGTTTCTCTACAGATAAAATGATTAATGCTCTTGCAATTCAAATAAGTAGTATACAACCAAAACAGCCCTTCTAACACCTCTGGTTCATTGCAAATATATATGTATATATATTTTGACTGTTTGAAAACCCGAACACTGGGTTGGGTTCAACTAAATTACAACTGCAGAACTTGGAGACTTAGTCTCCCAGTCAGTTAGATTTAATTTTTACAGGTGTTCACGCATCACAGTGAGCACACCTTTTGCTTGCAGTTGGTCAGACCATCAAGAAAAATATTCTGAATGTTTTTTGAAAGCATTGCTCTTGCCCTAGTCCACCTAGTTAACAAAACTATAACCATGAAAGTTAAACTCCTGGTGTTTCCCTTAAAAGTTATTTAAAAGAGGCCTGAAAAGAGGGAGACCATGCAAATGGTCTAAAGTGTATTGGCTAAAGGCAATTCAGAAATTACCTTCTAGTAATGCAGTATCCTGGACAAAGGGACTACAACTATAAATGAATCTAGAAGACTGCTTACAGTAGCCTCCCCAGTCTCACCCAGTTAACGTGATGGGACAGTACTTCACAGCAGCTAGAGAGATGCAGACCCCAACAAAATACAGAAGGGAAGTACTACATTGCCGTGGAGAATACCAATAGTTTTCATTAGATGTGGAAAAAGGAATTGGAGCTATAGACATGAAAGACTGTTCCTGTCAGAACCCTTGCCAAGCTGCATGCACTTGGAACAACCTTACAGAGGTTGAAGACTTTATTTTTTAAATCCGTTTACAGCTATGATACAGAAGGGGGAAGGAGGTGGAGCAACTCTGAAAAGTTGTGATGTATCCTAAATGATCTGAAAGACAGGCTGAGTGGTATTTTTCATTTCAAAGTATACGACATTTGAACAGGTTGGGTTTTTTTCTTTTTTTTTTTTTTTTTGGACTGATGATATTTTTTATTATTTTTAAGGGCGTTAGAAGATGTATTTCAAATGCATATTAAAAGTAAGAGGCGTAACCTTGATGAGGTAAGCAAAAAATATCTATTAATAAATACACTGTCATCTCCAGCAGAAGTGCTGTATATCAATGCTGTGCAACACTTTATGGCAAATTGACTGCTGCACAATTTAAATACGAGGCAAGGAGAAACTAATTCTACAAAATCAGCAGGAAGGGTGCTTTCCATGGAGGACTGGTAAAGAGGTTTTTCTATAAGATTTTGTGCATTATTCTAACAAGGTTTCTAAAAGGTAGATAGTATACTTAGTGCGCAGAATGGCTGTAATTATATAAAACCTATTTATGAAGAATGTTTCTTGCAGCACTTTTTTTTTTTTTTGCTGCAACTGCAACTTTCTGTAAAAGAACAGCAAGAGAGACTTGTAGGTTGTGAATAAACCCAGTAAGAAAACCTTTTTTAATAGTTTCCTTATAGGATTTTGGTCTCCAGAGCAGAATAAAACTCCAGAGTTCAACATTAAGGCTCCTCACGTGGTTCGTGCTAAGAATTAAACACCTCAAAGTGCTTATCTGAAAATTTCACATGCTGAGAATGAAGCGATCTGTGGAGAGACGACACAAAATGGCAGGCACGCACATACATTCACAGTCCTCTCTACAGCAAATCTGGCATCTTATTTAAGATGAACAAAATAACCTCTACCTGTTTTAACCTAGAACTTAGAGCCCTCAACTGAGAACGTACTTTGAAAAGCCTGAAAATACACTGTGTTCCTTTTAAAGTCATTCACAAAGAGGACGATGTTACTGGGGTCTTTGCTATCATACCAGAGTGGTTGAATCATTCCCCATGAAATAGGAGAGACAGATTTCAATGGCTGCCCCAGACTGGGGAGGCCCCAGTCCAACACCACACCTTGTGAACAAAAGCGTTTCGCTCTCTAGGTTTTGAATTTGTTTCTCAGCACAAGTAATAAGAAGGACTGAAAGTGGAGACACTACACATTGAAGTTGCAGCACTCATTTAAAAAGCACTCATCCCACGCTTCTCACCATGCAGGGAGTGAGACTGCTAATTTCAGCCTTGAGAGGGATTTTGTGCTTGAGTCCTTCAGAGGATTATAAAATCACAGAATGGTTTTGGCTGGAAAGGACCCTAAAGACCATCCAGTTCCAATCCCCTGATGTGGGCAGAGCTACCTCCCACCAGATCAAGCTGCCCAGGGCTCTATCCAACCTGACCTTGAATAACTCCAGGGCATCCACGACTCTTTTGGGCAACCTGTTCCAGTGATTCATTGCCCTGGTTTTGATTTTAAGAAAGCATTTCAACTGTTCTTATAATCAAGAAGAGTTTGTAGTCAGGGGTATGGACTTTGCCTTCTAAAACTCACACTGACACAGCAGATTGAGGTGGGAGCATTTTAAGAAACTGTCAATTGTGTAGCATTTCAATGGGCTACCCTTTGCTTATTTGTTTTTGTAAATTTACAGAGCTGACTTTTAGCATTGCACTTTCTCCACTAGTAGGCATGTGGGAGTTACACATTTTTTTGCACACTGAATAAATAATAATCAAAGGCATTATAAAATAATTAGAACATGGAAGGTTATTTTGTCTTTCACAGTGATGTGATTAGGAAATAAGCAGTGTTTTGGTATCTGTTTAGATGCTGATCTGGCTGACAGTCAGTAGGCAGCAAAAGTAAGAAAAAATCTGAACAGAAATTTAGATAATTTTAAGTGAGCTTTTTGGAAAAAAAAATCAGTAACAGCACCTCAGTTTGAGAAGATTCATAATTTCCATCTGACAAAACGATGCTGAGCTTATTTTTAAGGTCAACACCTGCAAGACTGATTGCCTTACAGGTAGAGCTGAGAATAGTTTAATAGGAGATTGAAGGAACTCATTCCTTCCAGAAGGATGAGTTTGCACACAGCAGTGGATTTTAACTACATCCTATCACAAAGTGTGATATCTGGTGTATTCTCCTGCAAAAACAAGAGTTTGAAAAAATATCAGAAAGGAAGAATAAAACTAAGTGGCAGAGAACAGAATTAAAGGACTTTTTAAAGCCACATAGTAGTATGTTTAGTCTCGCAGAGAAGAAAGTAATATACTTTCTCTACATGTTAGAAGGATGTAGAGTGAGCAGGAAGAAGAAAGGTTCTTTGGGATGGTTAAATGAGAAGTGTAAGCATAACCTACACACAGAGAAGCTTGCAGGCAGTGGGATTTATTAGAAGGGGCACAGTTCCCACAGGAAAAATAATGGAAGCTGAATTGTTTCAAGACTTTTAAAAGAAGATTGACCAGTGGATGGAAGGGAGTTCTAGACTGGACTTTTTATCCTACAAAAATATTTTTATATCTTTTAGTTTGTTGTCTTGAAACCAAACTCTTTCTATTCACTATTGCTGTTTTCTGGACCAGATAGACAAAATAAGAAGATAGAAACATCTGTCAAGGACTTTGCAGTGTTTATTTGACCCATGTTGGATGTTTGCCAACTTACTGTTTAGGCTCTTGTTTCCCTGGGCTCTGCTCTTCTGTGTAATTTCTACCTAAAACCAGCAACCCTCTGCAAGTTCCTTCTGGCACTTACTGTAGCATAGCATCAGAGACTGTTCTAAAAGAACTCCACTCTGGACTGCTGCTAGTTTGCACATCACAAGGATGCTTAAACCCATCTGACTGCACTGCCTGACTCAGTGCCTCTTCAGTTTGCTTGTGCTTGGCCATGCATCGACCAAGCAATCCTCACCTCTTAGAGAAAACTCATGGCTGTTGCACCCATAGCCTCTCCTCCAGAAAAAGGGAGTAGAAGCATCATCTGTCTTTCAGGAAAAAGGTTACACACTTGAATAGGATGTGATATTTGGACTGAGGGAAAGAAGAAGCAATCGATGGCCTTATGCTGTTAGGAAAGACGGAAAGTAACTGCAGTGAGGAGGTAGCGAGTTAAGAAAAGACTGCAGTAAATACATACAAGAAGGTAAGGACAGTGCCTCAAAGACAAAAGCCTTTTTGATGACTCCTTAGCACCCTCCTCCCACTGTTCTTCTCTAATTACCTACGTGGTACAGTTACACGTGTAAAGAGGGGGAAGAGGGCAGCTTTTTCTCTGGACTCCAACCTAAGACAGCTTTCAACCTGTTTCATCAAGGTATGTCTGAAGAGCTATTCTCTTTGCCTTGGAAACAGCAGTTTGAAATCGTGCCCAGGAGAAATCACATTCCACTCCTCCTAGTCAAGGTTAACTTCTGTGGTCCCTGCAGACTGCATTTTGCGATCCGCGTGGGTGGTTTTCACCTACTGAGGTTCAAACATAATCCTTAATGTTTTAGAACTACATTGTCTTCTACAACCTTTCTTAATAAACTGGAGAGTTGTAGCACATTTTTACAGAAGGATTCCCCCATTTTCTGTACTAATTAAGTGGATTCCACACAGGAAAGACATTTTCCTATGGGAGATTTTATATAAATACCTGCTCAAAACCCATCATCATGCTGTTTTATGTCTGTATAAGCACTAGGATGACATTTCAACTGTAGTATAGTGGTCTCAAAATCTGATCCATATTCATACAATTCCAGAAGCCATCAATTCCATGAAAAATATTTTCTTAGGAAGAAAATAATACTGGTTCTTGCTGGGATGTATAAGTAAAAGACCAGTTCTTAGAATTCAGGAGAAGAAAAAAAAAGTCATTTCTGAGGTTGAAATAGACACTGAAACAGGTCTGGAAGTGCACAATTTCAGGAAACTGATGAGAAACTAACAGAGCATCTACAGAGAAGGGCCTGATGCTGTTCTGTCTTTCAGCAAGTAAGATGTCCCAAGTAACAATTATTCCAGTTGTTTCCTGAAATTTTACCATATAAATCCAAAACTTCCCAAAGTAGTAATATCTGATACTTTGATTTTGGAAGGACAGTAAAGCATAGTGTGAAGATACCAGAGGTACCTCAGGAGCAATGAAGGTGGAAGACAGCTGTTACAGTGGCATTCAGTTACAACTGACCAGGTATTTTAAGACAGTAACGATAAGGTAGAAGAAGCTCAAGGCTTCAGCAGCACAGGAGATGAAGATTCATCCTTCTCTGACCAAATAAAATGATTTGCTTTGATTACTGAGCAAGTACAGCACCAGTGGCAAGACCTGGCAGGAGGTGCCATGGTACCTTTGGTTGCCAGTAATGAAAGATCTATTTTTCCGTTTCTTATGCAAAATAAAAATAAAAATAAAAATCTCTTTTGATGTGCTAGGTCTCAGCAGTATCCTGAGTCACACTGAAGCAGACACAGAAGAAAGAAACCTTCTTAATTCCTAGCCTTATCTCTTACACATTCTTTGCTCTTCCCTTCTCCTAGTGCTGTACTCTCCCTACTTAGCCCATCATGTCTTATGGGATTGCCCGAGAAGGAGATGTATCAGGAGACAAGCATGGCTTAGGATGCTAATGTGATAATTACTGGCTTAGTCATCAAAGTGAACAAGCAATTTACCAACAGTCACTTTCAAGCACTGTGCACTGTTACCATTTAAATACAGGTTTTTGTAATATACCATAATTGGATGTTGCACGTGGGTAAGTTTCAAACGTAAACCAATAAAAATAAAAATGACTGCTGTGAGATGAGCACAGGAATCAAGCTTATTCTTCCCGCAACAAATAATGTCATTGATCTCGTATGTAGAATCTTCCCCCCAAACAAGTACTGACCCCATGACAGGCAGAAGAGAAAATGTCTTATAAAGCAGATCCTCTTCTGCATAGAACCTAAAGTAGGTGTTTTGTACTTTGCCACAGTAACATGGTTAGAATTTATTCTCACTGAAATTTCTAAAGTTTCATTTCAACTTCTTAAACTTCTTCTGAAGTTTTAACTGGACATATTTATTCACTGCCTGCTCTGGCAGCATATTAAGTATACTGACATGTTGCTCTTCTTCCTGTTTAATTTGTGTGTTTGCAGTGGCATCTCTTCAAGAACAAAGGTACTTGTCTACATAAATCAGGGTTTTCACATATGGAGACAAGAGGAAAAATGTGTAGAAAATGTAAACAGATGACCATCACTAAATTTGGTCTGTCTCACAGCCACAGGACACGTGCATACCTTCACATCTGTATAGCTGACAACTTTGATTAGTCACTGAAATCAAGCACAATCTGTTCTCCAGGTCATGCTTTAGTTTTGGGTCAGCAAGCTTCAAGATTAGATCTAGAGTGGAAAAGAAAAAAGGGACATTTACAGAGTGAATACATTGGATCAAACCTGCTGACTCAGCTCTGCACAGATCTGACAGCAAGCTCTGATGGTCTTCAGCCTTCCATAGCCTTGGACACCGTACTGATTCTTCCCTTTTGTTGAAGGTTCACTTTAGCAGTTCACTTGAAAAATCAGAATACAAATATAAAACTGCCTCTTAACATCTACAGAGAGTGACCTTCTGGACAGGTTTTAACAAATTTTAGATTCTTTCCAAAAATACAGCACGTATTGATTTAAGGTCATGGAAGACAGGGGCTAAAGTTTTTCTTTTTACTATTCTTGAGTATTTCTTCATGTCTATATCAAGACCGTAAACCTCTCAAAAGAAAAACAAATCCCTTGGATATTGAGGACTGCAGACATCAAAAAAGCACCTGTGCAGAGATGTACTGGATCCACAGCAGTTCCAGCATGGGAACTGCCCCGTATTTTCTTATGTCAGAGCTAAAAGCTAAGCTAGAAGAGCGAGTCAGTTTTGAAGCGCTGGACATTATGTGTTTAGAGCTCATGGAGTGGATTATCTATCATCCCTTGTGTGCTTCAACAAGAAGAATTAATTGTCTGTTAAAGGGCTTAATATTCAGTGATTACTATATCGACCTTCAAAGCAAGCTTCAGTTTTAAGATTTTCCCAATAACTTACTCAGAATCTGCTGAGCTTCTAATTCCACCCGTCCTTTTTCCCCTCTAAGTGGCAGCTCTTAGACTCCCTTTTGCGTCATGAATTCCCACAGTCGCCTTCCACTGACCAAAATGAGATGTTTGATTTTGGTTGGCTTTTCATCACTTCTGCTGTGGCCTTGCTTCTGTGCTTTGTCCCAAAACTGGATGCATTCTGCAGGGAGATTTAGCTAAAGAGAGTTAAACCTGAGTGCAAAATTTCTTGCAAATGAAAGATAACATCTCCGAGACTACTTTAGTGAGCTACAGGAAATAAATGAATGGGTTAGAGGCAACAAAAGTGAAACATCTACTTAAATGAAACCTCATTTCAGTCTTTTTCTGCAGTTAATTAAGTATTGAGGAAAATGGATGTAGAAAGCACATTTTAAAGCAATCAAGTACTGCCAGAAATCAAACCAGCAATTTGAAGAGTACTACTCTGCTCTCTGGCACCTGACAAAATAAGATATTTGACAGGAAACAATATGTACAGTGCTGGTTAATTGAGAGGCAAGGAGAAGAATAATCACAGATGCATTACTGAACTTACAGAAGTTATCCCCAGTATACCACTGGAATGATACAAATTTGTGGAATCCTCCTGATTGCTATAGCAAGCCAGCGGTCTCTTACATTCCCATCAATATTTTTACATTGTACCCTAGGTAGCAATGCGGAAATAGCAACTGAGCTGTCTGAAAATTGGAGACTTACCTTTAAAATGACTTCTAGCTTACACTTTCTTCAGCTAGAGAAGAGAGAAGAAATAAGTGGGGAAGAAATCGTCATTGAAGTTTGCTCTGTTGACAATAGTCTTTGCTAGAGCTCTTCAAAGCACCCTTTACCAGTTCCTACGTGAGGGAGTGTTACTATTCCTCTGTCAGTCCTGCAGCAGGTTAAGCTGACTGTCTTCAGTGTCAATATCAGAGCAAAGACGAGACTTCAATCAGATCTCCCATCCTTCAGCACTGTAGCCAAACACAGCATCATCTCTGTCCATGTACTTTACTGTTTTAGAAGCTTTGGCACCACTTTCACAGCAATATTCTATTCGCTGCCATTGATTCACTAACCATACATTTTGTCTATGTAATTTTTACATGTCAGGAGGATGCTTACAACACAGGCAGCATACTGTTGTGTCAAAGAAGCCAGTAATTGGGACTGAGACACCTAAAGGAACCAATCATTTGGCAACCTTCAAATTCTTATAAAGAACACCATTTAGAGGATGTGCAGTTAATGTGAGATTGCTGTTTAGATTCTCTGATATAAACTAATACTTTCAGGTGTAACAGCCTGCCTCACTAGATTTACTGACCTGAAGAGAGCCAGAAACTTAAAAAGTACAAGATCAGGTAACCCAAGTTAAACAAGAAGCTAAGTAAGCATGAGATATTAAGATCTCAGAATCACAAAACATATTCTTGCCTTCTGTAATTGCTCACAAGAAAATGGCAAGAAAAAAAATCTGCAGAGATGGGGTATTGGTCATCTCCATTGCTACTTCTAGCCCATGATCTGAACCTAATTAAAAAGGATTCCAACTGTGCTCCTTAGAAGAATTAAAGCCTTCAGTCACTGCCAGACAACAACTAAAGCCACACACATTTAAAAATCAACAAGAGAACTGATTTTCAGAATAGGGTCAAAATTACATTTATCTTTGTGTATAGTGAAAAAAATTGAAGCACTCTCCAGCAAAAAATAATAATTTCCCACTCTCCTATTTCGCCTCCGAAAGAATGCAGTAATCTGATATGGATAGACAGACTTCACAAAAAAGTCTGTCTTCCTTCGCAATGGCAGAGGAACTTACACTGCATTTCATGTGGTACTCAGCAGCCCTTCTAACAAGAGAACCGTGGAACACAACCAGTGTCAAGAGCAGATTCTCACTAAGTTTTCACCTAATTTATAAAATTCAGTCACAGAAAAGCAAAACACTGAAAGATTCTGACTTTTCTGTGCGCTCATAAATCATCAGTGCATTCACCTAAGTGTTTCAGTGGCTGAAAAGTGAAGAGTACATAATTTGTTTGCTTCTTCCAGGAAAA
>JAOWBP010001760.1:17056942-17078183 GCA_028571105.1 Tragopan temminckii
AACCTTTTTTCAGACAAACACTCAAGACAACAAAAAACTAGTTCCTTTACTTTTAGATGTCCAAAAGTTAGCTACATACCTCTAAGCTTACAGGGGAGGCTCTCTTCCATTCTCAGCAAGAATTCAGATAAACTGTGAAGACAAACATCTAAGCAGCAGGAATTACCTGCCTTCTGAAGGTACCTCTGATAAAACAGGGTAGAAGTAGAGGCCTAAATAATTAGCTTATGGACATCTAAATTTCAAATGCCAGAAGTAAGGGAAGATATAAATTCCACATTTTCAGTTCAGAAATTGGATGTAAGTTTTCAAATGAAAATTGACAGAAAACATTTGAGATTATGTACCGATGCAAGTGCAACACTGAAAACAGGTTGTGTTACCAGCTAAGAAAAGGGCTTTAGAAGCCCCAGGCATTTGCGATTATGGAAGCTAATTAAACACATATTGAAAACTCACCTGCCTTGTAGAAACTGAAATGGAATAAGAAACCTGTAAGCAAGCTTTTACAGGACAGAATTTAGTAGGACCAGGATTTAGCTGTCACAGAATGAAAAAATCCCAACCAAGTAAAATATACAGATGAGAATTTCCAATATTTTCTATTCAACAATTATTCAAAGATCAATTCTTATAACCACTTCTAGACAAGGTTCTGGTTATCTTTGAAATCCTGGGTTAGATTTTGTAAAACTGTTTTTTCACTCCATCATTAGCAATATTGTTCATCAGTCACTCCAGCAGAACTGCTACTAGTGATTCCTAAGGATACTAGTCTTCCTAAGGATACCTCTGAGAAAAACTTTCAGGACAAACATTTGACACAACAGCAGTTGTCCTCAGAACAGCCTCCTTCCCGTCCCTAAAGAAAACTTAAGATACCTATCCAAAGTATCATCATCACTATCAAATCTGAGTCATCTTTTGGATTTTCCAGCACTGATTAAGTTTAGATCTCATCTGAATCAGCGCTCAATTAAACAAACACCTAAACAAACATCACTAATTTTCCTGGGATACTGCTAGACTTTTTCTCTCTGCACTAGCTGGCAAAAAGAGAAAGCTAAGGACAGATATGCTAATCTCATATTTTACCATCTCCTGAGCACAAACCAAGATTAGAAGAGAGAAACAATCCCAAAGAAATTTGTTTGTCATGTGTGAGACACAGGAAAAGTTAACTAAGATTCCACACAAACAAATAACTGGGTTATTACGTTTGAAGTCACATATACAGCAAACTTGTGGTCGATGTAACCTAGTTTCTTGCATATTTGCATTTCAACCATACTTCTCAAACAGACTAATACCTAATAAACACTAATAAATAATTTTGTATCTCTCTAGCAGCCCTTACTCTCTGCAGGGATGTGTTCTCAGTTTTTCCAATTACCTTTGAATCTTTTACCTATTAAGCGTGATTGCAGTTAACTGGAAAAGTAGTTACAAAAAAACCAACCAAACAAACAAAAAAAAAACAGGCCATATGATTTCACCTCCTCAGCAAGCCAAAATTTAGAAAAGTTCTTCTTGTCTTACCTCTTGGTATTCCTTTTCCTTTGCTTTTAATTTCTGTTCCAAGGATTGACGAGCACTCTCAGCATTTTGCCTTTGACAGTTCAGTTCTTCTGACAATCTTTTCATCTTTTGCTCCATTGCTTGGACCTAAAATAATCAAGCCCAAGTGTATGGGAACTGCTGAATCACAGCCTGAACCTCTGATTGACCACCTGAGGCGAGCAGTGAGTCAGCCCTGGGAGGACAGGTGAAGGCAATTCACCTGTGCTACTGGAAGGGGTGGAGTCTGGCTCCACTTCTCCTAGACCCCATTTTAGAGCTGACTACTACTGGGGAAGGATCTCTTTCTGGAGATTGCTCCTCTTGGAGTCTTTTCAGTAAGCCCAGGACAAGGGTAAGCTTTCCATCCAAGCCTAACTTTCTTGTATATTTCTTAATTATAACATCTATATTCACTGATTATACACCAAGCATTAAAAGTATAAGTGAAGTTTTATTTTAGTTCATCTCCATTCAAATAAAAAAACTGATTTCACTTAAGACAGTTTTCTAGCATCCAAATAAACTACAGTGTAACTCTGCATGGTATCAGAAATTCTTAGTAATCTAAGCTACTGAAGACATATACTAGCTTATGTTGGTGATAATATATGTGTGTGTATATATATTAAAAGTGATAATATGTATCAGTGGAAAAACAGGAGAGAATATGTCCTCTCACGATAAAATGACCTTCAGAAAAAAACACATCTTTGATGATATGAAGTTTGAGGACAAAGAGAGTAATTTATTAAAGGTCATTCTATTTATAGTTTTTTTACCCCAGAGCTATCTACAGTTTGCTTGACAGCCTACAGAAATATTCTGTATTTGACATTAAATCACAGATTAAAATAATTATGACTTCTGCCCTATTTTCCTATTTGTCAAATGCTGCAAAAAGAGACTTCAGGAAGGTACTGCAATTCAAATAATCAGTAAGAAGGAAACTTCACACTGGTTAACTTCTACAGTTAGAAATCAAAGATTTTAAGAATAGTATTCTCTATTTTGCATGATTATCTGCAAAACTCTGAATGATCTTGCTTTTATTTATCTTAAGCTCAAAATTATTGACTAAATAAATTCACCAAGTTGTACTACGCTGTTGGCTTTTTTTTTTTTTTAAGAAACTTTACTTAATATGCCTATGAACGTAAATTGCTTAGGATTAGGTCATGAAATCACGTTTTAAGGTTACATATTTTCTCAACGTCATCTTGCATGACATTTTAACCCATATTTTAGTTCACACAAGTCATTTAAAATGCAAACACTATGCCATCACAACTTACTGTAGTTTAGGCAGCACATACTGATTTTCAGCCAAAGTTCTATGACAGACTCTTCACAGTTAAAACTTGCCACCAGATGTCATTGTTGCTCTATGCAATTTAATCTAAAAATATTTTTAGATTTAGATTTATTCCAGCCAAACTTGCCTGAAGGCTATGAGTAAAGAATGGAAAGTATTTCTTCAAGTAGAGTAAGAACCTTTGAGAGAATAGACATCAGCTTATGAATAGTCAGTTACATCTGCTTATGAGTACTTATAGGTAATATGTAAACTAACATTTTCTTGCCAAAACTGGATCCTCAGCAAATGCTCAAAAAAGTTGTCAGGGTATCTTGATTCTTACCAAAACAGCTGAAAGCTGACACACGTTAATACTGGGATTGAACTTTAAGGACACTCAGAAGATGTGTGATGCAATATCTCACCTGTGCAGTAGCCTGATCAAATTGTGTCTTCATCTGAGTTAGTTTATCTCTGGTTTTGTTCAAGACTTTATTCTTCTCTGTTAATTCCAGCTTTGTTCTATCCAGCTGAAGTTCAATCTCTTGATGCTTATTCATATGGGATTTCTTCTCTTTTTCTAGAGCTTGCAGTTGTTGTTCTAGGTCTTTGACACTGGAATTTAGCTCTGAATTTTAAAAACAGTCAAGATTAAGGGTACTTCCTCTATGACTTCCAAGGGTCTATAAATTCTAAAATATTGAGAATGTCTGATAACAATCTAATGCCTGACGAAAACAGACACTGCAGAATGTTCAGCAAGCAGAACATAGGAATAGGAAAGTTGACTAAATTGACAAGTTCCACTTTGTAACATAGGAGAGCAAAGAAAAAGTCAGGCCAAAATGCTGCAAAGGCAAAAGATTATTTGTCCTCTTGCTATTGGTTTTTCCTTCTTTGTTTTTAAAAATACAGAAACATATCTCTGGATAAATACTTTCAGGTCAATTCTGTTTATTTTTAAAGGAATGGCACCCACTACAAACATTTGCTTGGGACAACCGTGAGCCTTTGCTTCAAAGAGACTTTTCAACTACTGAGCACCTGCAAATAGAGTATTTTACTACTTCATGTTTTTCTTGTCCCTAAAGCTATACATATAGAAAGTAAAATCAAGTGATCCTGTCATGTATAAATCAACAAGAGTGTGTCTTCCAAAATCACAACAATTTTGTGATAGAAAGCATTAGTCAGTTACAGAACTGTCATTAAGAATTACTACTAAGTGGTTATACATATGTTTTCTCCTTTTTTTTTTAAAAAAAAAAACTTAAAGACCTGTTCTCCCGATGCTAAATTTTTAAGGCTTCTAAACTGGAAAGTATAGCCCAGGCTGAAACTTCATACATAGGCAATTAAGTAAATAGAAAATACAGAAACTGGTTTAAAAAAAAAAAAACTACAAGAAACACCCAGTGGAAAAACTAGTCCAAATAGCAGATTTAAGTAATTTACTACCACAACCAAGCAAATATCTGTTCACAAGAAGAGATCAGATATCAGAAAAAGAGTCTTTCTTCATGTCAACATGCATAAAGTAAGATCATGCTTAACTTTTCCTTCGGATTTTTGGTATCACTCTGTCCTGAGTTTCCCATAGTGTTCTTCACAGACAAATTCAGTTATGTATTAAGAATGTCTAATCAATGAATTTTTAAACGCAGATACTGCTCAGCCATAGAACTCAATCATACAAAATTAAGGAAACAATATGATCGAATTCAACAGTGAGTTGTAATTAAATCCTGAACTGTTTTGGCTCTAAGAGAATTGTTCCAAAAGCAACGGAATCATTAGAGAAGGCTCTCCTCCTCCTTTAATTTTTATGTGATGTCCTCTGCTCACCCAAAAATACAGGCTCTCTCCTTCCAACTCTCACACCCCTTATGTAAAAGATACCACAGCTTACGGATAATCTCATCTGGCTGGTCTTCGTGAACACACACACAAGTAGCCAGCTGGGCTAGATGCCAAAGGAAACAACAGATACCTTTCCCTCAGTAAGAGACCAATTTCGATAACTCCCATCTATCCACATGGCATGAAATGGCATGAAACCACGAGCCTCTGAGTTTTAAAGAAATATATCAGATACCTTGGTTCTGAGCTCTTAGCTGGATGATGAGCGAAGAGCTACAATCCTCAGAAAAGCTGTTGTCAAACTTGCTCTTTTCTGATATTATACTCGAATTGGCTTCTTTTTCCCATGGAAAATAGGGTGTTGAAGAAGTTCTTTTTGCAGGGGTTTCTTGATTTCTAGATGGTGTTTTTTCTTGTTGCCATGAAAACACAGACGAAGAAGCCTGATGCCGAGCGATCTCCCTGTGACTCAAAGAGCTTTGTTGAAGATAAGGCTGATTTATTTTCTGTGACCAAGAAAAAAAAAAAAATATATCGAACTTCATACAGCTGACACAAAAAAAAAAACCCACTTATTAATAACTAGATAATAGGTTGTGATCATTTCACATTGTTGTGACAACACATCATCCATCAGTGCAAATTACTCACTGATATCGCCACTTTCTATGCTACATACATTAAATTACTATAATTGAAGCATACCAGGTACTTATCAACACAGATCAGGATCTCCAAAACAAGGAGACCAATTAGGTCACTCTGAAAGTAATGCCTCCTATTTATCTCTACAGAAGCTACAGCAGTTAAAAGAGCACAATAACACTGTTTGATAGAGCAACTTTTCAGCTACAAAGCACTATTTTTCAACATAGTCACCACAATAAGACATATTTTCACCTTTTAGTGACAAGAGGAGACTGAATTTAGTTGCCATCATAGTGATTCAGCCAGTTCACTTTGGAGTGCCCTATGAATTCACAGACATATGTTAGAATCATAGAATAACCCAAGTTGGAATGGACCCACAACAATTATCAAATCCAACTCAGGGCTTCACACAGGACTGCCCAACATTCAAACCTCATGTCTAAGAGCATTGTCCAAACACTTCTTGATTTCCAATAGCCTGGTGCTGTGATCACTTCTCTGGAGAGATACTATCTGTATCTGATTATAGCACTATTCTTTTTATCAATTGCTTTTAAGACTTGTTCTGACCTCAGTTTAAGGTTATGCTAGAGATTCACAGCTGCCACAAAGAACAACTTTAACATAGAAAGCTTTTTAAGCCTTTAGATTTACTACCTAGCAAAAACTATATATTTGCTTCATTTTTGAGGGCTTTTACATCTTAGTCATTTACTGGCTTCAGAGATCCTCTAAGATTTCCTGCTTCTCAGACATTAAAAACTGTACTGATTTTTGTTTGCTGGGTAAGTTATTTCTTTTAATCTTTTCAAGACTATTTTATTATCCTATCACATTTAAGATGCCCAAACTGGCACCATTTTCACTTTTCCTTCATTGTCTATGCTTCATTGATTTTGAAGGATGTGCTCTCATTTTTAACATTCATTGTTTTGCTATTCAATTATGCTGGCTTTAGATTACTTTTACATGGTAATAATTAGCTTTTTTAAGAAATATATATTCTAATTATTAAGTGATGAAAAATGTATTTTACTTGGTTTTCACTCAGTTTTCCAAGTTTAATCAGTAGTAACTGTCTTAGATATCACACATGCCCTTTTCAAAACATACTTACCTTAGCCTGGATGGTTCTCAGTTCTAACTCTAGCTTCTTTCTTTCTTGTACTTCTTTCTTATATTTTTCTTCTAACTCTTCAAACTTAGCATCTACAAAGAAATGATGAATACTTCTTTAAAATGTAACTTAATACACAGGTGTTATTAATGTCACAAATTTGAAGATATAAGTGATGCTTTGATGTGGATACAGAGGTTTTGTTATAAGTGTTCAGATTATTATGTACAATAATAGTCTAAGTCAAAAACAGTCTTATGAAGAACACAAATGACTGTTGACAATTTTAGTTGAAACACCTATACTAGGTGAAAGAGAAGAAATTTGTTCTTTGCTATATGAAAGAAACAGCTGACACTATGAACAAACATTCAAAACACCATTGCAGTCTGTTGATAAATACTCCCATTACTATTTCATGCCCATCAGTGTAGCATTTAAAAAGTTTAGTATTTGCTGTAAGAGTTCAATCTGCACTAATAATTTTTAAAGTAGGAGTTTATGGTGTTAGGAACCAGGTACCCCCACAATATGCTATATAATATGGACTAGGCAAGACAGTACACGTGTGATGTTTAAAACAGCTCTCTCACCTTCCAAGAAAATTGACAGTGCTATATGAAGAAAAAAAAAATTACCATTGTGACTTTGAACTGGTGTTAAAGGAGCAGTAAAACTTTTCTGTGGAGTACCACTGAACGACAAGTCTGCTGCAATCAATGACTGCTGACTTCTCTCAAGCTCACATTTGTATCTGTTTAGGAAAGAAGCAGAAGGAGTAGTTACTAATAGAAAGTAGAAAACTAGAAGTCAGTTATCTATTTTTAAGAACCTGAAACGCACAAATAAATTATACTATTTCAAGTACCGAATTTAAAAATCTATTCTGAACAAGAACTGATTTTGGTGAGCGTAAAGAGTTGAAGCTCATTCCTGGAAACTTTATAACTAGTTCAGAAGTTGTACAGTAATTGTTGTCAATGGAACGGCAATCTCAGTCCTGCCTAGCAAGCACAGGTTGACAAGACAATGGCTTCAGGTTGCAGTCCATAGCAGTAGTAACTCCACCACTTCCTAATAATTTTCTCCTTCCGTTTTATAACAAAGTTAAGAATTCTTCTCCCAGTAGGTTATCAGTTGCTATGAGGTGGTAAATAACATTACACAATCAGTCAGTGTAAAACAGAACCAAATGCAAAATCAAAACTGACAGCCAGTTGAGCTGTACATAATACTTGTAAAACCACAGTAGACAACTACGTAAACCATAAAGGAAATTAAAGAACTCAGTAAAGTCATCTCTCTACAGCTTTCAAAATGGATAAGACATACCCTTAAGCTGTAACCTCTCACAGCCAGCCTTTAATGACAGATTTGTTCTATATTTCACCAGTGTGGCTCTACCAACCACACTTCTTCTTCAAAGAATCTTAGCAATCCCTGGCATAAGATTGGTGTTTCTACATACCATAAATTGTTATTGAAATTTAGAATCTTCTCATGACAGTGAAATACCTGAAGTTTCCCTCATTTTCTCAGAATGGGGAAAGAGGGGAAAAAATGAGAGGGGAAAAAAAAAGGCAAAAGGAGAAACAGAAAGATGCCTCCAACAGCTCGCTCTTTATTTGCCTCTATAAGGACAGTAAGTACACCTTCCAACAGTTAAGGGAAGTAAACATACTTCAGGCCATGATGACAAACATTAAACAAAAGTTGGCATCACAGGCTTACCCCTCTGAGATAATAACTGTGCATTATTATTATCAGCACAACACTTTCTTGCGCACACAGGATACTCAATTTCATTGACGTGTATGTTTCAGAAATGCTTTTATTTAAGAACAGAATATACCTCTAGTATGAGAAAAAGTTTAATAGATGATGATGTTAACTTCACTGGGGGGGAACAAGAGGCTAGAAAGCAGCTCCATGGAAAGGGATCCGGGGATTCTGAATGACAGCGAGTTGAACATGAGTCAGCAGTGAGCTCTGGCAGTCAAAAAGGCCTATCATACACTAGTGTGCACCAGGCTCAATGCTGCCAGCCAGGTGAGGGAAAGGATTGTCTGCTTTGGTGCAGCCTTTCCTCAGGTATTGTGTGTAGTTCTGGGCACCACATGATATTTGTGTCCTTATAAAGACAAAGCTACCTAGCAAGCATCCAAAGGAAGGCTACAGAGATGGGGAAGGGTCTAGAGGGCAGTGTGCATGATTTATCCAGCCCAGAGAAAAGCAAACTGAGGTGAGGCTTCAGATGGCTGACAGCTTCCACACCAGGGAAGCACAGGAGCAGGTGCTGATCTCTTCTCTCCAGTGACAGAAACAGGAGATGAGAAAATAGCCTGGTAGGGT
This sequence comes from Tragopan temminckii, assembly GCA_028571105.1. Taxonomy (NCBI): domain Eukaryota; kingdom Metazoa; phylum Chordata; class Aves; order Galliformes; family Phasianidae; genus Tragopan; species Tragopan temminckii. Next base: position 17,065,777 of record JAOWBP010001760.1, read on the forward strand.
CTGAAGAAAAGGTTTTTCTTCAGAGGCTGCCCAGAGTAGTAGTCACAGCCCCAAGACTGCTAGAGTTCAAGAAACATTTGAACAACACTATCGGACACAGGATTTGCATTGTGAGTGGTCTTACGTAAAGCCAGAATTTGGAATTAATCCTTGCGGGACCCTTCAGCTCAGGATGTTCTGTGATTCTTTCTAGACAGCATACTTATGTAGCCCCTGTACCATAAATCTGATAATATTTACAAGTTGAGGAGTTTTTCCATCAACTTCACTGTAACACAGAAGACAAAGCAATAACAAAAACAATTATCTGGAACCACAACTACGGAAGAGTACAGTTGGATAGGGCACCTATCAGTACAAAGGCAGTGTTTTCTCTATAACTAAAGAAGTGTTTCCACAGAGCAGAGATGTCTAACAAACATCTATTTTAGTAGATAATGCAGCAGGAATCACTTTATTTCATTAACTGGATGTAGTTATTTGGTCACAGCACCACTGCTTTTAGAAGTTTCTTCTTCCACTCCAAGAAATGCTCACCCCTTCTTCCTGCTGTCATAATTTTAAGTGGTCTTGATCTTAAATTATCCATGCAAAGGGCTTGGAGTTGTAAGGGAAGTGCAAAATATACTTTTGCAAAGTAACTCAGCTGTACTAACTCATTTTGATTGTAGGTTAGGAGAAACAAAGCAAGTGCTCACTTTACCTTTTCAGTTCTTGTTCTAATCTTTCAATTTCCTTTTTGCTGGAACTCAGCTGCCCTGACAGAATGTTGACTTGAGATTCTTTTACTTGAAGATCATGTGAATTTTTCTGCTTTGCTTTGTCAAGACTATCACACAATTCCATCAAGCTCTGGTTCTCTCTCTTTAGATTTGCAGTTTCATTTTTTTCATTTTCAACCTAGTTGAAATAAAAAACATTTCAAAAAGACTTAATCTTATCTTCACTTCTTTACTTAAAATAATAATTACACAGTTTACATATTGTTTTTTTCTTCCCAATATTCCAAACCCTAACAGCACGGAAAACTTCAGACAGAAATACTTTCCAGACATCCTTGGGTTTAAACAAAAACACATCCTTAGAATTCAGCTCAGTCACATTAATGTCTACTCAGTAAATTGGGTATAATCACATCAAAAACTCATTAGCTCTTAAATAGTGGTCTTCAGTGATTGCCTCATTTCTCTTTCCATCTTCTAAGCCTTAGCAGTCAGAATACTTTTACTACCTAAAGAAGAAATGTGTTATTATTATAAAGGGTTGCAGCTTTGTGTTGGAAATAGGGCCTGACAGCAGAGATTTCCTTCTCCTCTCCTCCAGCATGAGTCAAACTACAGCCACCTGCTGCTCAGCAGTAACTACTGGGAAGTAGGACACCAGAGCTCCTCTCACCTTTGCCTCCAGCTGAAAAGTGCTAAGTATTTGCTGCTGCTGCTTCTGACATTTAAAGCACATCTATTTGAATACACTCAATCTTTTCAGTATTCCCCCTCCCCACCCCCAAATTTAGAGAACACAGCAGCTGAGACCCTATCTGGAAACTCAGGAAGGAATAAATAACAATAACCTAGGAAAACTACTAAGCTTGGAGTTTTGCTAGAAAATCGTATCAGCCAAACAGGAATAAAAGGCAAACTTCTGCAACTGTATCTAAGCTGTATTCAAATGTTGCAAGGCAGAATTCAGGTTATGAGTTTCTAGCTTCTAGGCTAGAGGGCTGACAGCCTGGAGCCAGATGAGACAATATTCCACCCCTAAAGCAAAAATAAATAAATAAATAAATCCCAAAATACAGATATACAAGCAGCAATCTGAGATGCATGTAAATTAAAGTAACAAATGAGACAAATAAGCATACAGAGACAATATGAAACAGTAAGAGGCCATCAGTTGTGCTGCTCTCACGTAAGAGGCCTAGATTTTTAACAGGCATAATAATGTAAGGTTTTCTTAAACATAAAGCCTGGAAGAAAGCCTCAAAGTAAGCACGCATTTGGACGTGGAGAACCATTTCAAACACTGATAGGAGGCATAAGTATAACTGAAACTTGACGAAGAGCAGGATATGATGAACAGCTATGAGAAAGCAATGAAGATAAGCAGTTTACGTTTCCATGGTAGTCACTCAGCATGAAGAACAGAAAAATCATTCGTCTTCTAACAACACTCAGATAACAACGCTTCGCACAATCACAGCAGGCTTGCAGAATAGCATTTTAGGGAAGCTACCACAGTACCCACGTTACCTTCTGTTTCTGCTTTTGCAAAGCTGCCTCCAGAGATTCTAGCTGGAACTGTCTTTGCTGACGCTCTTTTTTCAGCTTGTCTACCTGACTCTCCAGCTCGTGGATCTTCTGAAGGACTCGTGGGGACAGGCCTTCTTTCCACTCCTCCACAACCCAGCTCATACTGACCAGGCTTTTCCCTCTACAAAATAGGTGGTAACAGCGCCTGAAAAACAAAGGCAACTACAATTAGACTTAAAAGAGGATTATTTGACTCTTTCACGTTTACTTTTTCAATACACCTACTTTTTAACGTAGCAGTGGTTACAGTGAAACATTTTACAACCTTGCAAGCTTCCTGAGCTAGCTGCCAGCTTCTAACATTAGGCCGCATTTTAACACGTTTCTGCCCGGTTAGGAGAAGGTTTAAAAACGCGCCACTCAATCGCAGTGCTGCTCCTCAGAGCCCCGTGCAAAGCAACGGTGCAATTTCAGGCTGCAGCTACGCTGCGCTCCTCCACGCGCTTTGCAGACCGATACTGCAGAGCTTCGCGCTAGAAGTCTCTCCTCGCTGACAGACGCAGGGACACGCAGCTCAGTCTGACCCACCCTCCGACCCCAACCCCTCACCGCCAGCAGACCCTGAGAGGAGCCGCAGCCGCCGGTCCCGCCGCTCACCGCCGTTATTCGAAGCAGCCGCTGCACCGGCGGCCGTTGTGCACCGCCCAGGCGATGGCTCAGCCGGAGCGCGCTGATTGGCCGCTGCCCCACGCCGGGACCGCCCAGCCACCAATGAGCGCGCGGCGCCGGGCGGGCGGCTGCGGGGATTGGTTGCTTTGGCTGCTTTCAAACAGCAGGGTTGCGTTCCGCTGGGAGAGCGGCGGTTGGCGCTGGGAGGGGGTAACGGGCGGAAGGCGTTTTGTCCAAAAGCACCTTATCGCCATCCCCAGTGAACTTCCATATTGAAAGAAGGAAAAACGTATCCCCGTGCTATAGAATTATAGAAACATTAAGGTTGGAAAAGGCCACGAAGATCATCTGATCTAACTGCCAACCCATCCCCACCGTGCCCACCGGCCACGTCTCTCAGTGCCATGTCTCCTCAGTTCTTGAACGCCTCCAGGGACGGTGACTCCACCGCCTCCCTGGGCAGCCTGTGCCACTGCTTCACCGCTATCTCTAAGAAATTCTTCCCAAAGTCCAATCTGAACCTCCGCTGGTGCAATTGGAGGCCGTTCTCTCTGTCCTGACGACGATCCGCCAGAAGAAAAATACTCACCATACTTACATGTATCGATTCTCATTCAACAGGGGAGGCTCCACTGAAACTGTTTTGACTTCCAAGGATCAGTGGTGCGTTTTTAAGAATGGGTGCAAAAGAGTAAAGGCAGCCTTCAGGGTTCTTACAAAGCACGAAAAACAAATGCGTCGATGCATGCAGAGCTTTTAAGCTGAAGTTTGATGAATTCCTGAATATCTGAAGCTAAATTAAGAAGCCTGACCGCTGCTATAAGCTTAAAGATGAGAGAAGAGTTGTTCTGAAGCATATTTCTAAGAAGGGTCTGAATTGTTCTGAGTTTCTGTTAATAATGAATTAGAAAATGAGTTCTTCTATACCTCACAATTACAGAAATTAATTAATTATCATGAAAGTTTAAAGGGCTCATGGAGAATACAGAAACTTGCCTTTCTTTTGTATATCAACCTTATTTTGTACAATAGGCTCATGAGTATTGTGTATATTAATAAACACAAAGACACAAAAATACTAGGAAATGTAATAATAAAGTATAAGATACCAAGACTAACTCAAATACTATGAACAAATAATAGCAAGTTATGAAGGGCGTGAACAGCAACCATTAGTTCGCCTATTACTTTTAATTATGTTTACTACTCTCCATTAGCTAGAATTCTTGAAGTCTTTCTAAAGGTCTTTCTAATTCCTTAATTTTGAGGAGGGAGAGAACTACCTCAGCCTTGTGAAGTGGCTTTTCCTTATTCTTGAAATTGTAGTAATGTCTTACCAAATGTTAAAAATCACCATTTACCTTTTGTTGCGTGCATTCCTTCCTATAATTTTGGTAAAACTCCAAAATAGTAAGTAGAATACAAAAACCACTAAAGGTTAGACTTGTATTACTATAGCTTATGTCAGAGCACATGAAGGAGCAAAAATGGAAAAGAATGATCTTCTGCTGGGAAAACCCCAGCCTACTTGGGAGGCTACACTACAAGGAGCAGAAACCAGGTAGAGCTTTTCCCTCACCTTGCCAGATGTGGAATCTGTCAGGTAAAGTCTATTTCATGTGTGTATACATACATATGTATATGTGTGTTTATGTATATACACACACATCAAAGAACACCTGAAGAGCTGGAACATTCTCCTCCACCCAGGCAGAGAAATGGGCCGGGCCCTCAGCATTTGACATGGTTGTAGCTTCCCAGCTCTCCTATCAGGCACTGGGGAGGCAAAAGCTCTGCCAGGTTGGAGGGGAAAGAGAAGAAAGCTGTATCGCTTCCTTCAGCCTCACCCAAACCCCACCCTGTGCTAAGAGATGATGCCTCTTGCCTCCGGAAAATGCAATTCTCTTTCTCTGCCAGTGTGAGTAGGTAACTAAGAAGTTAGCAGTTTAGGTGTTAGCACTGGAGTTACAACGTTAAATCTGCATTAATACAGCCAGTGAACTACTGTTGTAAAACACAGTGCTTGATTGCTGTATCAGGCACTTGCCTGACCCCATAGTGCCACAGTTTGGAAGCCCAAGCTGTGTACAAGGCTGATGCTACTGGAAAATCTTTGGCTAGTATTGCACTCTTTGCCAGTTTAACCATCTCGCCTGGCAGTTGAGCTGAGCACCAAGGCTGGCATAAGGGAGCAGGTGGCAGTGTGCAGGTGGGGAACAGGATGGAACACATGAATGTGGCAACATTAGTTTGACGTTATCCTTCTTCATTTGAATTTTGATTATGTTTCTCCAGAAAACCCACACCTTGTTCAGTGATCACAGTGAATGTAAAGGCACCATTACGATGCATAGCCTCACACCTTACATTTTTAAGTATCTCGTCTTAAGCTCTTAAAAAAGATTGAACTGAACTTCCTGCTTTTTTTTTAATTTTTTTATTTTTTTAGTTAATCAAGAAAATCAGAGACAACAGCATGTCACAAATGATAAACCACAGCTTTGCTCACAGAGGATACAGGGCATTTCTGTTGTGAGAACTACAGTACTTATCTACTAAGAGAAACCATTACTGACGTGCTCATATTGACACCAGTGCTAGGGTCAACAGGATGAGCATATTAGCGGACAAAACAACCACAGCTGCCCTATTGTTTGGTGATCACACCACCTACTGAGCACCTGGTAGGTTTACTAGTACCAAAAAGGTGTCTGAGGTTAGCTGGCTTGTCTGAGGTGACACAGTGAATCACATGCAGGTGCTGGACAGGAACCCATGGGTGTGGCTCTGTGGAAGTTTAAAACACCTCGAGGCAATGTTGCCACATTCATGCGTTCCATCCTGTTCCCCACCTGCACACTGCCACCTGCTCCCTTATGCCAGCCTTGGTGCTCAGCTCAACTGCCAGGCGAGATGGTTAAACTGGCAAAGAGTGCAATACTAGCCAAAGATTTTCCAGTAGCATCAGCCTTGTACACAGCTTGGGCTTCCAAACTGTGGCACTATGGGGTCAGGCAAGTGCCTGATACAGCTCAACAGGTAGGAATATTCAGGCTTGAGCAGGCAGAACTAAATCTCAGTCAGTGGTGACACCAGCTTAAATCAGACAAAATATTATGCATCAAGACACTATCTTCCCATGCTCTAGTGCCTAACACTCATCTATCATAAATGACAGTAAGAATTTTTTTCCATAGTAAATGCATTTGTATACTTTAACCTTTGAATTTAAAGCTACTGAGCTGTTAAATGGAAAAAAAAATAACTAATGCAAACAACAGTAAAACTGTTTAAAAATATAAAGGATTAAAAATGAGGAGGGTTGTTCGTTGTTTAACGCTTGTTAGTATATTGGAAGAACAGAGGAATAGAAGAATGCAAACAAAAAGTATTATGTAAGTGTTCAGCTGCTGTCTTGACCTGAAGAACTGAGATGTACAGCTATAGCAATGCAGTTACAGTAGCGAAAAGATATTTGTGTCTCTTTTCTTCCTGTTCTAAAACCATTCTGTGCAAGAGATGGTGAATGCAGCCATTAGCATAACATTTACAGAACTAATGTGCACGTATGTAAAGAAAATGATAAATAATTACAGCAATTACATTATGATATGACACATCAAGTCTATATTGTCTGGGCCTTCTAATTACCAGCCTCTGAGCTGTAAATAAAATTGAAATTCTTTTTCTTAGTGGTGAATTCCCTCTTTTTACAGTTCTGCTGCCTGCTAGAAATGGCAATACCAAGCATATTTTTCACTCTCCAGGTATTTATACTAAAAATAAATTCATTGTACTATCAGATGGTGCAATATCTTACAGACAAGGAGTAATCAGGTTTCAGCAGGCATTTGGTAAGATAGGAGCATATTTCCTTTATGGCCTACTCTTCCTTGACTTTTATGGGTCCATAGACTGCATGTTCTTTTGCCACCATTTTTATTAGGATTAATGGTACATCTACACAAAGTATCATCCTGTTCAAGTGAGAGAAAACCAGTCAAGGAAAAAGTGTACCGTGTAGAAACTAAAAGCCATCTGCCTTTCACAGCCATCTCTGCCTTCCATCTTTTCCCTGACTTTTTAAAGTGAGGCATTTAGAAAGTGCCTGCTGACAATTACGTTGCCTCTTTGGCTTGTTGCAACTCTCTAGAAAAGTTTTATCTTTTGTTAATCTTCAGTAATTTCCACACTTTATCATCTTTAACTCTTTTACTTATTACTAATTTCTGTTCTTCTTAGAGGCTTTTATGTGTATGATTGCCTTCAGAAGTATGAGTTTTACTTCTTCACCGACTTCTCTGTTCTTCCAAATTCTTGAGCATTTGTCACACCTGTCCTTTCTGGATCTAATCTTCATTTGAATATCCCATTGCCATGAAGTATCTAAACTAAAGCCTTGAGCATTTACTTTGTTTCTCTTTTGATTTATATATTTTTATATAAAAACTGTTATATAGAGACTTTATATCTAACAGTTTTATATAACTGTTATGTAGTTATTATCTGAAAATTTGTACTTGCTTCCTATTTTGTACATATACTGCTGAAACCTTTTATCAGTTGGTAATTAAGAACGTCACCCTACATAGTTCTTGACAAACTAATCAAAGCACTCCTTAGCCTTTGCTTATTAAGATTCTCTCTCTAAAATCTTCCACTGTATTCCTGTTAAAAGGCTGACCAGATAAGGCAAAAGTACATCTCAGTCTTACACACATCTTAACCATCTCAACATTACTTCTGCCATATTTACAGGCAAATCCTAGGGTAACTGAAATCTCATTCAACTAATTGCAGTGGGAAACCCATCTCAAACAGCCACAGTTTATGAACCATGAACTGAAATGATCCAATAGAATTTTATTTATTCTATGCAAGGAGAAGATGACTGCATTCTATATTTTATTGACTTTGGTTATCGTTTGATCTCCTTATTTCCTCTAGTTCCAACAGTCATATTGATAATTCTTATACCATTTTTGTATTAATACTTTCCAGGGAAATGTTTGTGTGTGTTCTAAAACCTTCTAAGGTGCATGAAATGGTAGCATACAAAATAATATTTAGGCACTCTCAACATTCCAAAATTATTAATAGGAAACTTGTTCTGAGTGAATTTGGATTCAAAGTAAAATGAAAATCAGGACTCTGTTGGAACAATATAGAGGTTTCAAAAAGGTGAGGTCCATATGGCTGAAACACTGGTCTTTTGCAGTGCCCTTCAAGGTTGATTTTAGACCGTCTTTAAGTTTTATGGAACTCTCCTATTCAAACACGGTCTTGCACCCAAACATCAATGGCTCAATTCAAGTTACACAAATTTGTGACAGTCCTCAACACAGACATCAGATTATGGCATAAACTCTTTGCTTTCTCAAGAAACAATTTATCTTTGAGTGATATTTAGATGTTTTCAAACCTGGGTGCTCACAATCTGACATCTAAATCAATGCTGACACGCATAATAAAGATTATAACTATCAGAAGTGAGCAGCAGCTAAAATATCTACAAATCAGCTGTGTGCTGCTAGGTGTGCTGCTAAATCCCACGGATTTATGGAAAAACTGAATCACAAGGTATGCTTGTGCTAAGCTGCATTGACAAATTGGGTCCTAAAGCTACAAGCTGATAATTTTTGATTGTCGAGTTGCTTTTATTTATACCTGCAATGTAGACTTACTATGCTGCCATTCAGCCAGGTGTAATACAAGTAAAGTATGTTACATAATGGGGCAGAAATTTATGCATTTAGATTTATTATCATAATGCTAGATTAGTTAATTTCTATTAAAAGCTAGTGATTTCTCCCCAGGAGACTGCTGTGTCTCAGAAATCTGAAGATCTAATGACCATTGTAAATGATACATTCAAAAGTAACCAAACTGATAATCTATGAAAACAGAAAAACATTACTCATCCTGTCCTGAACATTACACTATTTTAGCCTGGACAGTAGTTACAGATGCACAGAGAGGTATATCGCTCATGTTGGTTGCATTGAAAGTGCTTGTAACCATGAAATCTAAAGTTCATTATTTTACTCACAAATGCTGAAATGTTGTTCATTTCGCAACTCTTACTGCAGAGCTAAAAAGAGGCACAGGTATTCAGTAAGTCCTCAGGCGGACTATAAGCAAACTAGAATATTCAAGAAGCATAGTTTATTTGCACAGATAATCAACCAAGGCTTTTTCTGGTCTACAAAACTGGGTGCTGGCTTGCCTGCGATAAGCTGTAGAGTACTACAACAAGTTAGCTCATGCTTGGTGGCAACAGGTTTGTTTTCCAAGATTGTGTAATCCAAATTCCTTTTCTAAGAGATGACTTTGAGAAGCACCATTAATTGGAATAATTAATGAGAGCAGAGAATACTAGAGAACTAAACTTTTTTTTGCTTGTGGTAAGCTTCAAAGATTGAAAGTATCAATTTAACAAGAATTAATATGATTTTAGGAAAAGGAATTTATATTAGTGCACTAAGTTTCTGCTTACATTACAATCAGGTCAGTATACCCAGCTGCAGCACATGACAGAGATTTTAGGAACACAGTTAGGGTCACATTTACAATACAAATCGGGAATGTGTTGCAACTGCATTCTTTGATTGTAATGTAGATGACGGTAAGGCTAATTAAACATCATCTACCGTTCACAGGAGAAACCACCAGCTGTTGCTTAAGCACAGCTTAAAAACATTTTTATACAAAACAGGTTATGACATGGTTTCACCAACCAACAAGGACTGAGATTTTTCCATGTTATAACAAGACCCAGGAATTGCTTGAGCCTCAGTTTAAATACATTCAAAATATGTTTAATACATGTCTTGCTCTCAAGGTGCTAAGATATTCAAAAATTAATTGCACATGACTCTTCAGATAACACTGACATAAACGTTTACTGAATTTTGACCCAGATAAAATCAATTTTCCTCTGCTGATAGTTAAACGTTTGGTTAAGCTGAACAGTGTTGGGCTACAACATATCACAAGGGTTTTGAGACAACGTTCAAGCCCGTCACATCCATTATTTGGACTTATTTTTTTCTTTTAAGTAACGTATACGTCTATACACTGCTTTCATCTGCAAATCAAAATGCACCTTCTTGAGATCGCTATCATTATGTCAATTTTCAGAGAAGAAAACTAAGGTACAGGGATGTGCTGTTACATGCCCCAGATCACACAGAAGACTAGCAGCTAAGGCATAGTCCTCTGTCAGTAATTTTTCCCATCTACTCTACTGTTCCATGGAACATCTTAGTATAATAATCTTGATGAAGTTGTAGAAGAAACTGATAGTAAAGATATATCAGATATACCTGATATACCAGAGCTGAGATAATATTTTGGAGGTAAATTTCATAAATTATTATTCTAAGTCAATAAAGCCTCTAAATATTATTCAGAATTGTCACCTTTTCAGCCAAAAGATAAAATAAAATGCTGTAACATGATTATCAGTGGCACAGAAAGATAATACATAGCCCAGCCTGTATGTGACTGATAGAAGATTAACCCATCAATTTTCTGGGCAAATTTGAACCAGCATAGAGGTTTAGAACCAAATGAATGATTTGTATCATTTTAATACAAAACTTTTGAACACCTAATTCTATTTCAGTATTTTATGAAATCCCCTCCACTAAGTAGTAAGAACTCTGTTTTAATCCCAGAGTCATGTACTCCTAGCAGCTCTTGGGGTAACAAAACTGTATGTAAAGATTCAAGGTTTCAACAGTCTTAGAAAGGGACAGTAGCACTAACAACACAGAATTGCTTATGGAAGACTCCTTGCAGTAACCGGCTATAATCTCAATGAAGCTATGTACCTCTAAAGCATCTCCTGCTACAGTTACTGAGAGTATAATATAGACATTGCATTAAGTAATCTCACGAAAAATGTAATGATCTTCACAATTCCCAGTCTCAGAATCTTCTCTTGGTTGGATAATTTTGCAGAGTCTGTTGAGTAAAATCTCTTGCTGACAAGCAGTCCAACAACACTTATGCTGTCTGTTTTTATTTCTTCTAGGGAATCATACTACAGGTAGGCAACACATAAAACCTCCCCTCCAGAATTTGTGAGCAACTTACAACTTCATTTGCAATTAAGGTCACTAAGTTTTCTTCAAATGCAGCCTGTGAAAATAAAAGTGGCCAAGCTCACACTGAGGCACAGCTGCAAAAGTCAATCCTTACCATCTTAAAAACAAAGAATTTACACCTCTCTCACTGTGCAGATAACATGACAGGAATCTAACAAGTTCAGTTTGAGTTCTGATGCACACTGCTCTCTCATGCAACTTTCCACTCAGAAGGGGAAAGCTCTTTACTGGCATAAAGTTGAACTGTGTAACTTCAGAGCACGGCAGCTCTGAGCTCCATCTTATCATCTGACATCTGATGGTGCTCCATGATTGCCACTGAAAGCTCTGTATCTATATGTGGTCTAATCTAATTCGAGTAGCAATCTTAAATGGTGTCACTTCTTAATGCCTCAGTGTAGCCCTATGTAAAGTGGGGATAATTACTTTCTTCATTAAGGTCTGGCACTTATAAAACATTGGAAAGTCTTAGATGAAAAGGACTTTCCTTGCAAAATGTAATTTACTAATATTATGGCAGAAGTAAGGCATAGGCCCATGATTCAGTATACAGTATTTAAATACAATTACTTATCTATCAAAATCAAGAATCCGTGCTATTTCGCCCTCTCTCAACTCTTGATCTTCTTATCATTATTAATCTGATTAATACTGACTCCTTTGAATCTACTCACATACTCCTTCAGTAAAGTGTACAAGCAGAAAAATACTCAGCAATTCATAGTTTCAGGCCCCAGTTTGTACTATTTTTCATAGTTTTCCAGTTTGTACAAGTCCTGTTGTCACAGTTTTAAAGGGATATGTCAAGTGTAAACTTGACGTTTACACAGGTGTCCCACTCGTATTTGGATATGCTTTTTGGAATGTGGGTAACATTAAATAAATGTAATACAGCGCAAAAGGAATTGCAAATTGACCATCGGCTATGACAAGCAAGGGAGGCCACATGTCATTTCTAATACACCCGTCTTAAGCGTCCTGGCCTGGTGTGATGTGCCCATGGCAGTGATGGTGCTCCTTGCTTCCTACAGCCCGCTGCGCTCTGCCCCTTCTCCTTGCAGCAGTTATGGGAAAGGCTTTCCCACACCTATCGAGCACCAGGCATCCCGGATGCTTCATGCAGTTTCAAAGAGCTTTACACACTGCTTGTTCTCCAGCGACGTGCAACGCTACAGGAGTGGAACGGTTCCACCGCCGCTTCTCTCTCTGCGCTGCTGGGTGAGAAATAACCCCCCTGTGGGAGGCAAAAACCGCGCAGTGAGCAAGAGGCTGAAAGCGCTACAATGGAGAAAGGACTGAATTTGTGCGGGGAGCGGGGGGTGGCAAAAGAGGCGATGTTATTAAAGCCAGACCACGAGATATTAAAAGGGAGTTAGGC
>JAOWBP010001760.1:17079866-17108626 GCA_028571105.1 Tragopan temminckii
TGATGTTCAGCCCGCAGGGATCGCACAGCCCTCACCCTCCGGAAGGTCAGTCACCGGCAAGCAGCGCTCTTTATAAGGTGTAACGTTCGGCGTGTTGGTATCAAAGCAATGCAAATAAGCTGTAGGCCCTGCTCTGTTGCTGACAGCACTTCTCTGAACTTTTTGTGGGAGGCTGTGCCAGAGCTGCTCGCAGGCAGAGGGCACTTGTGTGTATGCAATGGGTGGCAGTAGGAACATTGGGAGCGCTGCCTGCTTGGCTCCTTCAGCAGGAAGGTGCTCCCCAGGCCTGTGGCCATCCGTTCCTCCGTGGCACCTGTGTACACTGGGCTTGAGGGCATGGCTGTGGAGTGCTGGCCCTGAGGGTGTCATGGTGCAGGCTGGGGCTGCAGGGTTACTCTCTAAGCTACTCTGTCTACATTGGTGAATGATTTTAAGCGTGTCTGATAAACGTTTCGGTGATAGCAGAAGAAATAGTTTTGGAGCAGAGTTAATTAACAATCCACGCTGATTGCCTTGACTGCTCTCCTGGCCATCCTTGTCCAGCCTGTCAACACAGTTTAGCAGTGGATTGGCTTCCTGTCGAGTGGTTCTGCTCCTGTGCACTTAGCAGATCGCCTTGGCTGCCAGTGGCTCCTCCAGTCTTGAAGAAAGTATTTGATATTTTTTAAAAAATATTTGCTTACGTACTTCTGGTAACTATGCTGTTTCTTTGTTCTAAGAGTGTTTGATACCACTGCAGCCAAAGGGGTTAGGCTTCACTTGTTTCTCCTCGTACTCAGTAAGGCTGTGTTTGATTCTGTGTTTCTGATGTAACTGCTGTTGGTGTGCAGATCGTAGCAAGTTCTCAGTCGGTCACAGGTCTTAGTTCTTCAGAGACTCACCCACGTGCTTAAATTCATATTCGTGAATACTGCTTTGGAAACTGTGGAATTTCTTTATTATTAATAGTTACAAATGTATGCAAGAACTAGGCTATAATATTTAGTACACTATATATTTGTGCATGTGTATCCAGCTCAATTATAAGAAGATTTTGATAAAGGCTTAATTTTTATGCCAAAAAGTCTCTTTGATGTCCAGGTCTACCACAAGTGCAACACCTTGGCATAATACCTTCTGGAGCTCCAGAAGAGGAGATCTTGGTTTCATGTGGTGATACTGCAGCTCCTCGTGTGAGGAATTCATACTTGATGTTGTCTGAAAATTTGCCTGAAAAAACTCTGTTCCATCATGGTGCGTTTGCCCTCCTCTGCCTAATGTTGGAGCCCTCAAAACTCGTGGGGTGCTTTTGGCTGCCTATGTCTGTGCTTCTGTATGTGCCCAGAGCAAGCATCATTTGTCCGCCCATACTGCAGAGTGCCCAACTTCTGCACAGGGCTGCTGCACAGCCTGCTGATCTGCAGCATGCTCTGAGCTTATAAGGTTACCTACAGATGTAGGAACGGGCCTTAAGGCAGGGGCTGTCCCACATCACTCTGCCCCTGTCCCCTTTGCCTTGGCCAGCATGGGGGGGTTGAGGAGGACTCTGGAGTGTGAAAAGATTGAGATGTGTGTTAAAGTGTCAGAAGATTGGCGTTAGGTTTTAGTAAGGTCATGGGAGTTGTCCTGATTGGTCTTCATCTCTTTCATGAAATAGTCTGATTCTGATGGGTTAATATGATGCCTTTTACTTTTAGTTTGTGCACATTATTGTGGCTTTCCTTTTGAATCGAGGAGAATGATTTTCACTAAATCTGCTGTTATTTTTTGTTTGTTGACGTACAGTGGAACATTTTTTAAGCAAACTTCATGAATTTAAGGGTGGTTTTATGTGAAGAATCAAAGGAGTAGAAATATTTAAATTTCTTAATCTTCAACTGTCAGTGCATAATATAACGAAATTTGGCCTCGTCTTAGGCAGCTGGTGGAGATGGTGCTCAACTGAAGGTGCTGCCACTACGCAGATGCAATGACTTACCTTCTGAGCAATACTGATTGGTATTTTTGGCTTTAGATACAGAGAAGAGTAAAAAGGCTGCAAGATTGCTCTTCAAAGTGTTTTCCAAGGTCAGCTCTATCAATGTTGAAAGTGTCACCTGGAATTAAGGGCTCAAGACTGATGCAGTGCAAAGTGTGTACATAAAAGGAACATGCATACTTGTTTTAAAATGTATTTTCCACTGTCGTTGTTAGTAAGCAGTTATATGTATTATAATCGACTATAGATGAACAACTTTTGAAAAAGTCGTGATTACAAATTTATCACTGATGAAGCATAAATTTAACTAGCGCTAAGAAGAGGATTTTTCTTGAGGGAGTCAGGTGTGTGAAATGTTGAATGGGTGATATCCTTGGGAGAATGCTGTTCTACAGCCCACTGTGATGTTTTGTAGCATGGGGCGTTGCTAATCAAAAGTTTAGAGACTGACCTTTGTTCAGTGCCAGGCTTTTGGAAAGTGCAGCCTCGTTTCCTAGTTCTCAAAGACTGCTCCTTTCCTGTTTATTTCACCAGTACCTTGCTGAAATGATGCCCTTTATGACTAAAAACCTTTTTTTTAAAAAAAAAAAACTTTTTTTTTTGTCTGTAAACCTTAAATTACCAGGTGATGTAGAAACAACAGGGGGTGGTGAATGTGTATGTTGGTGATCTAATAAATTGGGTGAATGATGCTGTGCCAAAATTTGCTAATGATGCAAAAATATTTGGATTAGGCAAGGTTGAAGAAGACTGAGAAATTGTAAAGGGAATCTGAGAAAGCTGGGTAAAAGAAGCATAGCAGATGATGTCGATAAATTCAAGAATTTGCATGTTAGAGGGAATAATCACATTACTTGTTCATGTTACTGGATTGTAAATTAGCTGTTTTAAGGTGGGGAGGAAGACTTCAGCGATGTTTCATTTGTGCACCTGTGCACCTTCTTACTGCTTAGCATCAGGGAGAAGAAAACAGCGGTGGTTGTTGTGAAATGCTGTGGTAGTAACACAAAAGAGATTATTAAACATGCCTCTGGAATAGTCAATTTGTGATCTCCTATCAAAGAAGAGAGATTGGAAAATGCTCACATGAAGTTGAACTGAAAATGTTAACGTGGTTTCATTTTGAAGGGATCAGTAAGAGGAGGAAGGATAATATATGTGCGAAATAATGATTGTCTATTAGTAAGTGCTAAGTGCCCTTTGGTTTAGTTTGCTGTCTAGATGTAGGGAGTAGTTTGCAAGGCAACTATATAATGCTGCTAAATCACATTTTTTTAATTTATTTTTTAATGCAAATAATGGTAATACTTGTAGTCAAAGGAAATCATACAGATCAGCAGCCTGGTAGGATGAAAAAGGAAAGTGACCTGCTCATAGGGATGGAAGGAACGGTCCCAGCTGTCAGCTGAGGGGATGCTAACCATGGTGCTCTAGGGCATAAATCAAGCACTATCTGACAGGTATTAAGAAATTTCCTTTATAACAGATCATGCTACAAGTGTCTACTGTGATGCTTGTTATGTTTCCTTGAGGGGATGTAGGGTAAGCTGCTGTTAGAAGCAGGGGAGTGGCTGGTGATTTGGTCCACTGTAACAGTTCCTGTAATCAACTGCAGTGGTTCTATTTAATGCAGGTGGAATTGAAATATTGTGGTTTTTATATATGCTCAGGCTTCACAGAAAGTTTATTTATTACAAATTGATTTTCTGACTTCCCCACTGAAAGGGCCAACGCTTCTTTGAAGATGGCATTGCACTGCTTTTCTGGGCTCAGAAAATGAAGTGAATGGAAATTTCCGTGTTTTCATACAGGTACATCAAAGTGATGCCTTTCTTTGGGACTTCCTTGAGTCAGAGTACTAGCCTTGGCTAAGCTGGATGTGTAGGAGAAGCGTGAGGTTACCAGCAGTTGCTTTAACTTGTGTTTGTGCAATTCTTTCATGTTTTTACAACTGAAAAAATAGTTTGCATTCCTTGGGTTTTTTAGATTAGCTCTTATCATAGAACTCCCTCCTTTGAGAGGAGGCATTCACTACCTTGTAGATAAAATGCCTTTAGCTTTTTATTGATGATGATAATTAAGTTAGGCTTTTGGACAAGCCTGGGCAAAATCAGAGGGCTTTGCCAATCAGAGATTCAACTCATAGGGGCCAGATCCCATGTTTGACAGCTACCACTACGTGATGTTTTTGTAGAGACCCCTTCCCTCAGCACTTTCATTTATTCTTCCAAAGCAAAACTGTATCCTGCTGTTAGTAGAAACCCTGCAGTTCCTGCGTGTGTGATATGCTCTGCTTATCTCAGGTCCTTTAAAGATGAGACATTGTGTAAAGGAATTTCTGCGCAGAACTTCGGGCCTGTTCTCCAAGATAGAGGGAGAGAAGAAGGAAAAGTTAAATATCCAGTGGCCTAATTTATCACGTGTTGAAATCAAGTTTGTTTTCTGATGCCTTCAGTAGGAACAGACCTTTAAACTCCTACCCCAAATATAGAAAATACAGATTTCTGAGAAAATCTGTCACCTCTCTTAAGAGTTTTCTGAATGCTCAGTGTGAATAGAACTGCCACAGGAAGAACCTTTGTGAGCTTTGGGGGTGATGGGGGTTTATTTCAGAAGTCCTGAAAAGGAGGCATCTGAAATGGTCGGAACTGTTTTATATTTATTTTCTCCTTTCCTGTCTGGCATACTTTAAGGGAGTTGGAGCTACTAGATAGGATGAGTTTCTGTTTTCATTCTTTTGTGAAGATTCAGTCTGCTTTCAAAAATTCTTCGATTAACTTACTGGGAAAGAGGTTGGCTGCTAACTTAAGAGGAAGGCTAATGCAGTGTTTTGCTGATAGACAGAAGTATTAGCAGAGCTTCAGAGCTCAGAGTGGAGAGTAGACAGAGCACAAGTTTCTACTTCTGAGTAAAATGGCTCACGTAGACATATTTGAATATAGGTCCTGTGATTCCATGCGTGCTTGCCAGGACTGTGTTGTGGGAATCTGTGATAGCAGAGGAGGTTAAATCATAGTACTGGTACTTACTTGCTGCTGCTTCTTACTTTCATGTATTCTTTATGGAAACAGAAAAGCAGTGGCAGGGTCTTCTTGCAGGTTTGCTTCCACATGCCCATGTTTTCCTTGTAGCTTGGTGCCCTATGATGCATTTGTGTGTAGTTTGAGATCTTGTTCATAAAGTAGAATTAAAATATTGAAGGAGAGCATTATTGAGGCAGATTAACATTTACCAACTACAAATTGTGTTCATTGCTACTGATTTCACTTCATTTAAAAAAAAAAAACAAAACTTTCTGATGAGTGGCAGATAAAAGCTACCATTTGAAGCTGAAAATTAACATGTTCTATTACATCTCTTAAGAATTTCGGTATGTGTTTTAATGTTTCATCCTAAATGTTACGTAGAGGAAAGTGTTCAAATACAGAGCTGTATATGCAGTTAGAGTCTCATTCAGTAATTAACATTTTTTAATTTCCTCCTGTGTTGTCGAATCTAGCTAGAGAAGAGGAGAAGAAATGATTTGCTTCAGTAGACAGAGGGTGTGTTGGGGGAGCTAACATGCTCTTAGGATTTTGGTTTCTTTGGTCATAGGCTATATTCCTCTGTAGTGGATTCATTTCTTATGGTTTGGTTTTTTTTAATTTCTGTATTTAATTGGTAATTTTTCATAATTTAAATCTGCATTTAAATATGCAGATTTAGGAATACACCTTTCTTGCAAACTTAAAGCTAGATAATTAAGAGACTGTTCTTTTCAGAAGGAAATTACTGATCCTACCTCAGGGTCTGACCTTGTGAAGTGATGAGTGTTTCCCTGGAGGCACCTTGAAGGAGAATGTCATGGCCTGGAGCAGGAGAGTCTCTCTACTTGGTCTTACTTCTTGGTCTTTGTTGCTGTTGTAGCAGCCTAAAACTGTTACTCACAGAACATCTCTTTGCTTTTGTAATGTACTTTCATGTACACCTCTTCACTGCTGAAAGGATTGATCTGAGAAGGATGTGATTTCAGAAAACATTAAGCCTTGCCTGATGATGGCTCATATATTTCTTATGAAGTGTTTTTTTCCAGATATATTAATATGTTCTTACAGCTTTCCTATAACCCGATTTAGATATGAAGATCGTCATCCATGTGCTAATTAATCTGTCAAAATGTCTGGAAAGGGGTGGGTACGCATTGCAGACAATTAGGCGTTTTGCTACATTAGTCAGCATTGTTAACCTCTGTTGATATTACATAAGGTTTCTTTCCTACTTCTGTATTTTCAGCTTGTGTTCCAATACAAGTTTGTTAACATGGAGCTTAGCTTTCATGTTAGCAGTGTATGTTTAGTGTACCTGACAAGTACTGCTAACACGCTGCATGCTGCTGTGAAATTTTGCACTTCCTTTTTCACCCCCTCCAGAGTAATATGTTGAGATATTCATGAGTGCGAGACGGCAAGCTTGCCAGTGCTCACTTAATACAGTAACTTCCATGCTAATAAAGCTGACTTCAAAAAACAATGTCTGCTGTTAAATACGTCTTAATTTTGCTTACTCTGTTCTCATACTTTTGTTCATAGAATCACAGAATGGTTTGGATTGGAAGGGACCTTAAAGCCCATGTGGTTCCAACCCCCTGACATGGGCAGGAGCACCTCCCACTAGACCAGGTTACCCAGGGCCCTATGGCAGCCTGACCTTGAATGACTCCAGGGATGGGATATATTCATCTTATGTACACTGTATATATACACTTCTTAGTCCCTCCATGTTGTGTGTCAAACACAGTGATGGAGGATATGGCAGTGAAGGAAATCCTCATTTATTCAGATATTTTCTTGAAATGGAAAAACAACGTTGTAGATAGCTGTCTTGAAGACACAGCCCACCACAGCTTGAGCATGCAGTTTGAGAATGGAAGGGGTGTTAGTTTTGTTAAATACCTTTTAAAGAAGTTTAAAAAATGGGAATGAAAATAAAATGTTGTTTAAAAATTCAGCGTTGAAGAGACCCTTTGATAATACAAAGATTATTTGAGATTAAGACCGAATCCAAACCGCTTACCAGGAAGAAACCTTCTGATAATGAGCTCTGTGATTTATTGTACCAGTTTCTCAAGAATCATGGCTTTGCTGTGGGGACTAAGTTAAAATAACCCTAGACAGTCCTCTGGAGCATTCAGTGAAGCGTATGAGCATCTGTCAGGAAACTGGACAAGGCTCTGGCTTTGTGATCAGTTAGGTCCCTTTCTCCATAGTGATTTGAAATTTAAAATACGTGTATGTGTATTTTAAATATATGTATACATTTGCATATTTGAAATAAAAAACCTTTGATATTGGTTCCACTAATTATTGGCTCTTTTTGTAGCTGTAGGGGTAAAGATGTGCTGGGTTACTGGACTTCTTTTTTTTCTTTTCTTTTTGCTTATGTACTTAATGCACAGTATTTAGTAGAGAATCTCATAAGATAGCAGTGTAAAAACAGTCCAGAGATCTTTTAAGTAAATAGTGGTGGCAGTACAATCTTCTGGGACTTTCACAATCAATCAAAATGATCTGCTTTGCAAAACCTTGTACTTCTGTACCAGTACTTCGATATGCACTTCATTTCCTTTATACTAGGCATTTGACAGACCATACATCTACCTGCACACTGACATTCCTGCCCCAGCTGTAACTGTGTTGCGGTGTGATGTGCAGGCTGCATTCACACCTGTGTTATGATTTCATCTGTTGTGTATGGGAAAAGCAGATCTGAAAAAAGCATGCATTAAGCAAGTTGCCAAATCTGCCTTGTGGAGAACTAGCACATATAGGAGCTATTTGTGTGATGACTTGAGTGTAGAGATTTCTCCATTGGTGTCTTGGGAAGTTATTTCTCTGGCATGCATGGTTATCTCCATGTGCACAACTCAAACCTGAGAGAATTTGACCAGTGTAATAACGGGACAATGCTAGCGCCAAGCCTTGGTGCAACCTGAGGGATGTGCAAAGCAACAAACAGTGAGGAATCTGTTTTGTATAACTGTGTTGATGTCAGGTGTTAAAAATTCTGCCTGTTAAAAAGAGAGCTTCAGGAGAACTTGAATCATTTGTTTTGTTTTTAAACAATAGATCTCTTACTCTCATAGTCATATAGAGAAATACAGGAAAATGTGTAACGCAGTGACTCAGAAACTGTAGTTCTGTCAACTGAAGAAAAAAGGCTGTCTTACTTCTTGCTACGTGTGATTGCATTGCGTGCTGCTATCACCATGCCCGATGTTGCATTTGACATTGGAAAAGTGATGCCTTGACTTGGACGTAAACTCTGTTCCCTCTCTGCAGCTTCTCTCTCTCAGGTGTTAAAGATACGTCCGTGAAATGGTTCCTTATAGGAGGCTCAAAAATGTTAAATTTAATTGCAGTATTTGTGTATATCTTTACAGAGTATGTGTGAAACTTCTCATGTCATGTGTTCAGTGATTTGCACGCTTCCTTCTCTTGGCTGAAGAAGTAGCTCTGAGAAGCCATTGGAAGCGTGCACAGAAGGCATCATCGAGCTCATGCTTACAGTTTGAGTACTAAGTGTATTTAAACATCGATGCATTACCTTGCCAACAGTGGGAACTTCACAAGGATGAACTGCAGGGTCAAAGGAAATGAGAAACAGAAAGGATGCCCGACTGCTGCATCTGGTAGCACTGAGCTCTGTTCTTTCCTTGTCCTGTCAAGATCGTGGTGATAACTCAGTGTTTTTTCCTCTCATGAGGAAGGCCATAAGGCATAGTTACTGAGGCTTGGTTAGTTTCAGGTCTTGAGATAGTTGTGGAGAGACATAATTAGATAAAAGGGGCTCAGAGTCTTGTGCAAGAGAAGCCAGTGTGTAATCCAGACCAATTCTGATGTATGAAGGGTTTAGCATTGCAGTTGTATATGGAGATATTGGCACTGTAATACAGATCACATCTTCACGTTATGTTCTAGGAGAGGGAGGATTACAACTCAGTGATTCAAGACTAATCAGTCTATTTGGTGCCTCATGCTGGAGGTACAGAAGCCCAGCCGGCAAACATTCCATCCCAAAGCCTCTGGCTGCATCCTGCAGCTCTGCAGACCAAACTGCAGTGTTCATGTGAGCAGAAATTTGAAGGATGGGGACATTGGTAAGAGGAAATAGTGTTTCCAATGTGAGCACATGAAAGTGACGTTAACTCTTGATGTTTGCGATGTTAAATGCTGTTGCATTAAACATACAGGATCATGGCTTTCAAAATGAATCACTCTGATTTCTTCTACAACAAAAAGCTGTAGTGGTAAGGTTGATGTGCTTAGCTGGAGTCCCTTTAACACACTTTTTGGCTAGGTCTGGGAATAAGTAAACACCTCAAATAATCTCTGGTTTTGTCATCTCTTTGGTAGTGTGCTTGTTTCCTGTGTTATGAAAGGCATCATTAGATTAGCTGTGTTTAAGCTTCCTGTCTCACTGGGTTTTTTCCATTAATTTTTACAATCTCTTTCAGAATGTACCAGTATCATTTCTGTAATAAAGGCTTTACTTTAATTATCTCTTTTTTCTTTTCCTGTTTTGATGGTTTTTTTTTTCTTCCTCTTTATTTTGTCTAAAATAGCTTTCTAGCTGATACTTTCTCAGATTTTATTTAATTTAATGGCATATGCTATTGTAATAACATGCAGGCAAAGAAAAATAGTACAACTTCTGACTGGAGCTGGCACCCTTGGATAATTTGTACAACTAGCTAAGCAAAGTGCTTAGCTGTATAACGTCTTATTCATGGCTGTGAACCACTGCTTTCAAATGATGTTTTCAGTGCGGTGTCTGTGCTGTAAGAGCAGCGTACTGTGCCAGATCGGTAATTTCAGTTTCTAGAGACCAAAAGAGAGCTGATCCTCAATGTGTGGCATCATGGTGTGGGTTATTTTGGTTGTTTTTGGTTTGCTAGGTGTCTGTTTATCAGGAAGAAAGGTAAACTCACCTGGGTGATAGCTCAGGTTGGACTACAGAAATTGTGTGAATGCTGGTGTTTACTTGCTCTAGCCAACCACGACGCTACTTTTCTTGACGTTTCATGGGGGAAATGCTTTTGTCTGGTTGATAACTCTTCAGCCATCGCCATCAACTTTGGCTGAAAAAGTAAGTGTATGAGATGCACAGTGTCATGTTTGGTGGGGCCTTTCTGGCTTTTCTTAGTAAAATGAATAGAAGATTTTTGTTGGCTACTGAGAAAGAAGCAGACCTGATTTTCAAAGGTGAGAATTTATTTATTGTATAATTACATTTTTTAGCATCTCTCTGCAGGTGAGGGGAAAAAAAAAGTATGAGGCTGGCTGAGCACTTCTGAATCTTGGAATATATACATGTTAGCATATTCTCTTAATATTTATAAGGCACAGAAAGTCTGGGACTAAAAATAATGTATATGCTGGATTTCAGACATAGACATGTACTTTTCAAAGTAAAAAGTAAATCTAGATAGGAGACAGCAAAAAGCTGTTGAATTTCCAGAGCAGTGAGGTAGAATACTTTTTCTACTTTTCTAGAAAACTTTGGAGATTAAGTGATCTTGATTTCTAATGAGCCTCTGTATATGTATAATGCCATTTCTATCAAGGAGTGTGTTTGCCTAGAACATCAGTGAGTTTGAAGCTCCTAGTGTACGTAAAGATTGGACTAACGCTTGAATGTGAAGGTCTTTAAACTTGTTTTTAGGTTTTACCCCTCTGATTAAACTTGTTTGTTTTGCCAAATGCAGCTGCTGCCCTGCCAATTGATGCTGCTTTGTGTTCTTGTGTTACTGTCATAGAACTTGAATTAGCACCTTGTGTTCTTTTAGTCCTGAATTTGGGAGTCTTCAGGATCAAATCTTTAGATTTGTGGGCTTTTTTTTTTGTATTTTATTTTTTACTTTCACCATTTTGTCACAAGCATTCATGTTAATCCACTAACTTAATTCTACGTTTTCCAAAGCTATGGCAACTGCACTGAAGTGTAAAATCTTCATCTTATTTCACAATGATTACCTCTTTTGCACTTACTGTCATTTAACTTATTTGCTTTTTAGAGCCATGTGTTATTTTAAGGAGTAACAGGTTTATATTTTGCATTTTTGCCTATGGCCAGTTTGAGTGGCCTCTTTTTCTCCCTTAGACGCCCAGTTTGAGGGTCATCCTAATTGATTGCTTTCCCTCAGTTGCCTACGTTATGTTCTTCATTTGAGCATCATTGTCTTGATCATAATTAAACAAAAGCCCAATTAAGTCTCATGCTATACCCAGGAAGTAACTTGCCAGAGTTTGACAGCTGAACAAAGGGATTTTAATTGACAGATTTCTTCAGAGGAAGATGTCTCAATGGAGGTCTGTAAAGCAGAGCATGCAATTTGAGACACCAGCTATCACTTTTATATTATTTTAGATCTGTGGCTATGTCTTCTGCTCTGCTGTAAAGATGTGAATCAGAGCTGGAGAGCTAATTTCCATTCTGGAAACAGTGTAAATGCCTCTCTGAGATTCAGCTTCCCAAGTAGGAAACATGAGAGAGTAAGCAAACACTTAACTTCTTGGAATACTTCAATGCAGCTCTATGTGATAAAAAAGGCAGGATTAAAATTCTCATTTATCCAAATAAATATTTGAATATTTGGTCAGCAAATATATATATTTGGTCTGCAAATCCCACTTAACTGATGATGTTTTTGTTATTATTCTCAATACTCTTGTTTTAGAAGCTGTAAATCTGTAGAGTCACTTTAGGAGTGGAAAGAGGAGAATGAATTAGAGCAGTTTTTTTCAAAACTGTGGCTTGCATGGCTCTTGGCATTTGTCCTGCTGAAAAAAGTGACTTTAGAAAGGCAAGTAAAGGGGAAGACACTCGAGAAAAACAGTCCACAAGAAGAACCTGCTTTAACTGATCTTTTTAGAGTATGTGTGGGACTACTGCATTATTGCATGAATACTTGTAAAATGTTAGATTTTCTGTTGGGTCCTCTGCTTTCTCTCCTTTGCTGTTCATGTTTTCTTTTAGCAGCCATAAGTATGTATCACTGTATATCAAAACCAATATAATTTTCAACAGTTTCAAGCACTCCTATACATTATTATATTTGATTTCCACGGAGCCATAAACACTCTGTCCTTTGCCTTTTACTAGCTATCAGCTTGGCTGTTCCTTGTGGACAGGAAAGCTGTGTTTAATGCTTTGTAAAGTAGCCGTCAATTCCTTACTTTTATCTCTGTTCAGCATAAATTATTTTCAGCAAGGCCACAGAACTGTTTTGGCCAAGATTTGCAGGTGTCCCTTGTGGAGAGCTATTTCAGGATAAAGGCTTAATCTTACTGTTACTTTCATCCCCTTTTTCTCTTTCATCTCTCCTTGAAGAATGCTAATCCTGAATGATAGGAGTCTTTGGTTGGTCTCCTCCTTTCTCCATGGCTTTTGTTTGTTTGTTTCTTCCATATTCATAATTAACCTGCAACTGGATAGGCTGAAGCATATTTTTTTGCCCTTAAGCTTGGAAACTTAGAAATATTGCAGTGGCAATGCACACTAAGGGGAAATTCAGCCCCTAATTATCAAATTAGATGCACATTCTGGTTCTTTGGCATGACTTTACTTCTGCCCATCTGTTAGGTTGGCACTCTGCCCTTTCAGAAAGTAACCTACCAGTTTTAGCTGAGCAGATGAGCCAACCAAAGATAGGTTAAGAGAGAACACTTTATGTTCAGTTTCTCTTGCCAAAAGCTCTTCCTGTTTGCTAACAATGTCAGCTTAAGCCCATATGCTTCTTTACATGGGATGACATCTGTGCAGACAGATGCAGGCACAGCAATACAAATGACATTTGATAAGAAGGGCATATGTTATGGAACCAGACACCACTATGAGTTTAAGATCCTGTCTATACTGTGCGTACACATAGATCTATAGATTGCTTGTGTATTTTGCTGTGTGAGAGCATTTATCAGTGAGGGTTGGACTTTCTGAAGTGCATCAGAGCACGTGAATTTTACATGTCTTGGTAGAAGAGATTGAAAAAAGCTATTCTTTTGGAGCAGCCTCTTTGTCCCTCCGCTAGATGATGCTAGATTTTTCCACCAGATAAGAGGCTTCTAAGCCTACTTTTCTCAGTTACCTCTGCTTTTTGGATTTACTGTATGAAATAGCATTTTAGTTATGGGAGACTTTAAAGAGATGCGTGAAGCTGAGATCTGGTTAGCTTCATTAAACTGTATTTCACATTCTGTGCCTGCGTGAGCTAGAGTTGCTTATTCCTCTACTTCAAAAAGTACTTTTTGTTGTTGCTGTGTGTATGGTAGACCAACATATGTACAAACAGCAAGGAACATGGGTTTGTGCTTGCAGCCTTCCAGACCTGTGATGTCAAAGAAGTGCCACTGAGCTACACAGCTGGGAGAGGGGACCCTGTGACCAGGGAAGGTCAGTACTTTGTTCTGAAAAGGGTTGGACATCATGGCAGAGTCACTTCAGAGAGCCCCTGGTGAAAAGGAAAGAAAAGAGTTCTCCAGATGAGTGGTTGCATTTGCCTGTGCTGCCACACTCAGAAATTCCTACTTGAAGTTCAACAGAAACATAATTTTGAAGTGGCAATAAGGAGACAGAACAGTTATTAGTAATGCAGAGATAACTGGCCTTGACACAACAGCACCTTGACAGAAGACTGGCCCACTTATCCTGCTGTCCAGGTTAAGGCTGATGGAAAAGGTAGCAACATTTCATTAAGACTGACTGTATGTAAAGCTTATTTAAAGAAGAAAAGGCATTTTTAAAGTTTTTCCACTTTGATTTCTGTGGTCAACAAAGGTGTTAATTGCAGCAAGTCCTGGCAAAGTGCTTTTATGCTGAAGGGTAATGTAAAGCAATACTTGTGACATTTACAGGGGAGTTGACTTCTTTTTTTATCAGATGTTAGTGTGGAAACAGTTTTAACTTGGTATTTAAATTAAAAAAATACATTTAGTAGATATATTCCATTGGAAGTTCAGAGCACAAGAAAAAACTAGAACTGTAGGATTTGCAGTGTATGACAGAACGATCTCTCGAGGTCCCTTCCAACCCCTGCAATTCTGTGAAAATTGCTTATTTAGTGTGTGCGCATGCGAAAGCAAAACATATCTTTCAAAAAACAGTTAATGAGTACTAGCAAAAAAATGAGTCTTTCCACTGAAAAAAAAAAGTCAAGATATATCAACCGTGTGTGTGTTCTGTATCCCTTTGGTGAAACTAACATCTGGTACTCTGGAAGTATTTTTTGACATTGTTTGTAGCTTTTTATTGTGTTTACATATCTAGATATATGGGACTATAATATAGATATATGGAACTGTAATAAATAGTTACAGAAATTGGCTGTTTTCATAGCTCTTATATATTGAAGTCTTTTAGACTTGAGAACTTTGTGTTTTTCCAAATGGGGTGTTGGAGTCTGATAATTGTGGAGAGGAAGTGACTTCCGAGTTACCATTTTTTTTTGCTATTATTTTTGGAGCATTTCTTGGAATGGCAGCTCTCATTCCTTGGTTGCTTAATATCATTGTTATATTTGCTAACAGAAAGAGCTCCAGAAGCATGTATAGCTATTACATTCTCAGACTGAGTGTGGTTTGTTGAATTTACAGCATTGTTGAGGGGAAACCAATCTGGAGGAAGAGGATTTCCTTAATCATATTGATGCAGTCACTTTCTCCGTACAGAGCTTTTTTCTGCATTTCCATATGGATAGTTGCACTTCCAGTTTGGATGAGACAAAGGAATTCTCCAAAGTCTTGAAGACTGTTGGCTCCTCTGATTGGTTAGGGTTAATAAGAAATGTTGAGTGCCTCCTTCTACCCTTGTCTATTTCAACTGATTCATCTATGTATAATCAATGAATATACAGATCTTCTAATTGAGAAATATCCAGGAAAGTTAGGCTAAGTAAGATTATTGCAACAGGAGGATAATAAATGGAAAATGCTTACCAGTGCTGTAGATTCACAATATTCTCCACAAGGAGTGATCTCCAGGAAGAGATCCTTACTCAGTGGCAGTCAGCACTTAAATGGGATCTAGTAGAGGTGGAGCCAGGCTCCACCCCTTCCGGTAGCACAGGTGAATTACCCTCACCTGTGCTCCCATGGCTGACTCATTGCTTGCCTCAGGTGGTCAATCAGAGGTTCAGGCCGTGATTCAGCAGTTCCCATACAATCTGTAATACAGGGTGAGTAATAATACCCCCACTCTTTCCTTCTCCCATGTGCTCCATCACTGTGGCTGGAAAAAATAGAGCCAGGATTGGATGTTATTGAAGTTACACTCATTAACTCTTTCCTTACAGTGCCTCCATCCAAAGTGTACAAATAAACACTCTCCTATTTCATTCTGAACCTGATTTAGTAGCTGCGAAATGGGAATTCCAATAACCGTCCAGATAAAAATTTATAGAATCATAAAATCATACAATCATTAAAGTTAGAAATGACCACTAAGATCATCTAGTCTAGCCATCAACCCACCATCACCTTGCCCACTAAGCAGTTCAAGTGACTTGAATTAAGTTGTAAAGACTAAGGCATCTATTGGCATTTCTTCCCTCACTTTATTAAACTGCTAAAAATCGCTCTTATTTTTAAAATTTGCAGAAAAGAAGTGTTACTGATGCATTTAGTGTCAGTGTTTTGTGTACAGCTTGCAAAAAAAAAAAAAAAAAAAAAAAAGTTGGCCTTATGTTGCAGGAGGTCAAGGATACCCTTGTAATTAACTTGCCCATGTTTTGCTACATTAACCTTGCTCAAGTCTGCAGTGCTTTCATTTATCCTCGGCTCTCTATGGATATGCATCTACAAATGCATCTACCCATCAAAAAATTATTCTATTTATTTGTTTCCATGATGGATTGCTTTAAGTTGCTGCTTAAGCAAAGTAGCCAAAAGAAAAGTTTTGGCTTTGGTTGGCCTGCAAAGTATTTTAATGGCAGCATTGCTAGAGAAAATAGTCGCTACTAAAATGGAAGCTGTAGCCTCCCTAGTTCTCAGCAGGTTGTATAATTTCAGTGGGAATGATTTACCCTCTGTCTTTTTCTTTGTGCAGTGATTTTCTCTGTTGTTGTGCTTTTTATAGTTAAATGTTCCTACAGAGAGTGATTCTGTAAGGTTTTTTTTGTTGCTTTGTGTTGTTGAGCCTGGAAAGGGACTGTTGGTTGTGAGGCGTTAGTGCAAGATACTTTAGTAATGGGAATTATCTTCTCTTTAGTATTTTCTTTTAGCGGATCGCTCTTTCTGCCTTCTTGTGTTGCTGTTAGGTGCTTTCAGCCTGTTTATTTTCTGTTCATGCTATGTTCCACTAGCTGTCAGAACAGGTCTTCCAGTCTAAGCCAACCATCTAGGCATTTGTTGTGATTTTAAACGTCAGCACTCAAAAGAATCCTGAGGAAATCCACTTCCTGGTATTGCCAACTCAGCAGCTGTGTGGAAATTCAAAGCTCTCAACTGGCACACTCAAGAAACAGTTCTCATTTACAAAAACTCTGCTTCTAGTGCTTATTATAGGATTTAGATGTTAGGAGCTTCCTTGGATAGTTCACCTCTAGTGCTGATGCATTGCTTTGAAAAGTGTATTTGCTTGCTCCTCTCATACAGTATTAGCAGCTACATAGGCAGGAGGAGTGGGACAACTCTTGAGTTACCACCTGGACCAATTTAGGGATCAAAATAATTTTCCTTCAGAGAAACGCCAAAAGGAACTCCTGAAGTTGAAGGCTGCCACATCTTGCTAGCCAGATGTTGTGTGGGTGCTGTCAGTAATGGGGAGCAATAATGATGTATGGGTTGCTACTTTTTTGAAACTTGCTGAATTAAAGTGACAGATTGACTTCAAATAGGTAGCATAACTGAATTTACATTAAAAAAAAAAAAAAAAGCTTGCACTGTGCTGGCTGAAGAATAGATGAATAGAACATTACCAGAAAAAAAAGAGATTTCCAAATCATATAGGAAATTCCATTCTTAATTATTTTCTTTACAGAGACAGCCTGTAGCTAATGGTACAGGAGTTATAGCATTGCAGATCTCTCTCAGTGATATAAATCCTAGCCATGATAACTAATGATGTTAATCCTCTGACACAAACTTTCCACTGCTGTGATCGTTTATGCACAGTGCCCTGGAGATGGAGAAGGAAGGATGTCGGCAGCTAGATGGTTACTTGAGGAGCATGTTAAGCACCTGACATCTGATGAGTCACTCTCCAAATATGTGTGATTAAATGATGGCTAACTGATTTCTGCAGCTGATGAAGACCAAATATATCTTAACTGTGAAATGCTCTTTATTTGAAGACAGTAAGAAGTGCACTGTGACCCCCCAATTTACAGGCCATACTACAGTATAACTGACAGTCTGCAAAAAAAACTGGCCGCAATAACAAGCTCGTGCACTAAGTATGTGTGTTGCTTGCTAACATTTCTAATGTTTTAATGTATTTTTAAAAATGTTGTTAATTTATTTCTGATGTTGATAACTCAGTGATATTTGCTGTGTTTGTCTGCTGGTTGATTCCCATTCGGTGAAATCACTTGCCTATTACAAAATTCCCATGCGATCTTGACTGAAGGTTGCTTTGGGTCTCTGTGGTAAGAACAAAATGCAGATGTTGAGCCAACGTTTTTCTTATGATCCACGTGCTGAATAGACTAAGAGAAGTTCAGTTCTCTTGTGCAAATGCTTTGTAGGTAAGGTATAAGCATACGTCATGGTAAGATACGTTCTGTAACACATCTGTGTTAGAAACATGGGCCAGGGACTGAAGATGTTTTAACCTGTTCCGTGAAATAGCAAGAGGCAGAGGTTGTTGTTCTTAAACAACAACAACAACAGAAGTGTCATTTAGCTATATCAGCTGTGAAGGGAGAACAAGAAACCACCTAATAAGCCTCAAACAACTGTTACAAATGATTCATCATTTTAGAATGCGATCATGGTTGTAATCCTGTATTTAAGTCAAGTCCAAGCACTGACAAAGAGGCCAGTTGGAGAGGAGCTTAGGGGAGGCCTCCTGGCGGCTGCAGCTCCTCACAGGGAGCGGAGGGCAGCACTGAGCTCTGCTGTCTGTCTCAGGGCCTGAGGGAACGGCATGGAACTGTGTCAGGAGAGCGGCAGCTGGGGGTTAGGGACAGGGTCTGCACCAGAGGGCAGTGGGCATTGTGGATCCATTCTAACTTAGGATATTTTATGAAATAAAAATAAAGAAATGAGGACACAAAATGTGAAATTTTAGTGCTTACGGATGGATTATTGAAATTATGAAGCTCACAGGAACACGGGATTTTGTAACAACTAATTAAGTGCAGTGCTTATGTTTTGGTCATTTTGTACCCTTGTATCTTTGAAAGGAGTTATGACCATTTTTTCTATTATTTTATGTACTTAATGCACAAACTTTTAGCGAATTGCCATTGTTAGACTTGCATCTCGTTAAACAAACATAGATTGAAACAGATTCCATGCTGTAAAAACAACCACTCTCAAGCCAACTTCTTTGTGCATGTGGGTTGTGTGTTATTTCCCCCAAGGAATTAACAACATACCTTGAACTTTACTTTTTAATTTGACTGAAAGAGAGAGCCTTGCTTACAGAAGATAAAAAGCACTTCTGGACTCTAATATCTTAACCTCCATAAAATGCTTGAATATTTAGCTTTGGTAATATATGAAACAAATCTGGTGATCCGTAACATTTCTGAAGTGTGTTCCTTTTTTTTTTTTTTTTTTTTGAGCAAAAAGAAATAAAAGTAGACATAAAATGATGTGTGACAGATGAGTTGGTGTTGGTTGAAAGTTAGCCCTCAAGCGGAAAGAAATTCCTTAGGTCTAAATTCTGCCTTCTAATATCCCAGTGGGACGTCATTTTGGTAGCCTGACGATTATTACTTTCCCGATGTTTTCCTGCCAGTGTGGTCACCATGCATTCTGCAGTTTTTTGTTAGGCCTTTTGATACCAGAGAAGGGGCTACCCAAAAGTAATATCAAGAAATGGAACTTTTTGGCTAACATGGTTTTGCTCTTGGAGGCAGATGATCTGAAAAACGCTTTATGTCTTCCTTGTTCTTGAAATCAGGAACTGATTGAGATTCAAAATCAGGCAATTGAAATGAGAAAATGAATATTACGGTCACAGCTATAGCGTAGGTTTTGCAATCAGGGAAACAGCTTTGCAAAAATAATATATGCAAGGGAGAGAATAATCTTTCAATTCAGCTCCCTACATATATTTCCAGAGGAAGACAGTTTTGGGGTGCTTTGTGGTACAAAATGAAATTTCCTTCCCTTCCACCTTCCTTCGGGACAATAGGAGAGAATGGAGCCCTGTTTCTAGCACGCATTTATAGGTGAGGTGCTCTCCAAACATGTTGTAACTACTCTACTGTAATTAGGTCTAGTGCAAGGAGGTTCAGTCTCTGTGTTGGTTTTATTTATTTATTTAAGGGTTTTTTGTTTTTGTTTTTGTTTTTTTTTCCTTTTTAGGTCTGGAAGGATTTAGTTATGTTGGTTTATTTGTTTTGGTTTTCATTTCTGTTTGTTTTTAGGTGCAGTGGTTTGATCTTTCCGTAGTAAATATCTCATACAATTTGCATGCCTAGTTGTCTGAACATAAGCAAAGTATACATGTTTTAGAAATATTTTTAGCTCTTAAAGTAGGTATCTGTCTCTTGTATTGAAGTGCTTGTCCCTGGTACTTTTCCAGCCTTTGCAATCTTCCACTGATTTAAAAAAAATAAAAAAGATCTGTAGCAGGGCTGCTTGCCTGAGCAGTCTGCTCCAGAAATGCTTGTATGACCTAATCAGAGTAAGAAATATCTAGTACTAGTTTTAAATGGTGTGCGGATTAGATTGGCAAGAAACTGGACCGTGGTTAACTTCACTCATGTGTGCTGCAAACAAACTGAACCCCTCACCCATGCTGTTGGTGTTAGTCTTTAAAGTTTTGTTGGCAAAGCTCTGCCTTTTAGGAGTGGAAAACAAGTCATACCCACAATAGACACAGTTATTCTGGCAAAAAGCTCGGCGTAGTCTTTGCCAGTTTAATGAAAGCCTTTGGCTTATATCTTGTATTATGTTCAGGGAGGAGGCTTGGCTACCCCTTCTCTGCCCTGTGCTGTCTTCTCCAGCCCCGCAGAATCTGCATCTCCACAAGTGGGACTGTGCTGCTGCAGTCCCATTCAAGTATTGGTAAGCCATTAGAAGAAACTGCCATCATCACAGATCTCAATTTGTTTTAGTAGATAAAAAGAAAAGCACTATCAGAGGAGATGAAGACATCATTTGGGTGTAAAAATTGCATGAGAAGAATAACACAAGTTGTGTCAGAAGTGCCAAAACCTCTGATGAGATTCCTTGGGACTTGTCAGTTTTTTGCACCAGTTCTGCTTTCTCAGTGACATGTTTTTGCCTGGAGGCAGCAGTAAACCATCAAAATATAACAGGATATCCTGCCTTGCCAGGGAGAAGGTCTTATGGATTCAGGTCTCCCAAGGCTGTGACTGACTGATGTAAGCTATTCTCAAGTGGAACCTTCAGTTTTGGAGTGATTTTTTTTTGTTGTTGTTTGTTTGTTTTGATCTGTTTTTTAAAAGAAAAAGTTGTATGGTTTTTGCATACCACCAACTGCTCATGGAAGATAAGAAACTGCAGCTGCCAAAGCTTTAGATTTATTGCTGTGGTTGATTTCCTGTTATTTTTAATAGGATACGGCCCCTCTGCTTTTAAACTACTGAGCTGTATCAAAGAGTGAATTGCATTTCAAACTACTGTGCCTGTAGGTTTTCGAACACATGCTTGTGACTGGGGTTCAGGTGCCTGGAGCAGGGTTATGGTTGGTTTAACGCTCTCTTTGTGTTTGCAGACATGTGCCAGCTGCCAAGGATAGGGATTTTTAGGAGACAGTATTTGATTCATTTTAAAGTAGTATTGTTTGCAAAAGAAAGCAAACAAAAAAACAAAAACAAAAACCTTGTGTCAAAATTTGTGCTGCACAGACAATTGGGGAAACAAGGGTTACTTGATTGTCCAGCTCCAGACTGGTACACTGCATGCTCCATAAGTTTGGGAAGTTGTGGCTGACTGGAAGATAGGTTTAGGCACTTAAGCATGGTTGGAGCAGTGGGCGGAAATAGGCTGTTAAACTTTTAACAGATGAAATTGAGATTAAATAACAAGATTTTAGTGGAGAGAAATGAGTGTTGTGTACCTCTCTTGCACCCCGTTAATTTTATGTAGATTCTCTTGACTGTTTTCATTCAAAAACATTTTGAACGCTCCGAATATCTAGTCAAAATTTTCCTGTGTTCTGACGTGCGATAAAAACGTGGAAACAGCAGACCGAGCCAGGCCATAACAAAGAGCCACAGAGGGAGTTAGGGGAGGGAGGTCAGCTGGTCTGTAGTTTGTATGGTCCTGGTGACACTTTGAGATGGGGACGTTAATGCCCTGCATGGGATCCTCCTAACTTCATGACATCCTTATGCATTGTGTAACAGATACCCTTCAGTAAGCTGAATTCATAATTCCAGTTGTTCAGTAACAATTTTTACAATAGCAAATTTCAAAGCTGCATTTTAAAAATGCTGTTACTCATCTTTTCGATTAGGCTTTTTGAGGCCTTTTGTGCCTTGCTGGACTTGGGTGGTTTCTTAGTCCTCAGACCATCCACTTAAATAATCTAATATTAATGAGCAAGGAAGTTAATTTTAGTTATTTCTTGGAATTTAGCATTAGCAGCTTTCCAAATTGGAAGATACATTTCCTGTGTCCACCCTTAAAAAATTATATGCCCTGTCTTAATTTGGATGCTATGATAATATAATTATTTCCTCTTTTTTTTTTTTTTTTTTTGACTTTCTGAATATCTTCTATTAATGATGGTGTCAAGAAATAAGAACAAGCATTTAAGATCATTTTAAGATCACAGATTTGATTTATCATTGTAAGTAGTTGTGATTGGTATAATCTTGTGAGGAATTTCTATGTGTGTAAGAGATGGGAAAACAAAAACATGATTTTCAAGTCCAGATGACTTTAGGATTGGTACATGTCTGCTGATTCGAGACAAGTGATCAGAAATGCATTGCAGATTTTGGTTCAAAGGGGAGAGAGCAACTCTTGTTTTCAAGGGTGTAATTAATAATGCATTTTAAGAATGAAATAGTTTTATAGGTTGCATTCTTTACTTGAATATGTAGATTGACTTAACTGTTTCAGTTTAAGAAGACTGGAGTTCTTGTGTCTTAAGATGTACCTTGATATACATACAGCTATGACTTTCTTCTCCTCTAGTGGATTCATGAAGGATCTGAACTAAATTTGTTTTCCATTGTAGCTGACAATAGGATGTCCTTTATTTCCTGGAGGGATTGCTTCCTCAAGCAGATCCGTTGGCTGGTAATAGTGTTCCATACTATCTATATTTTTATCCAGGCATTTGTTTTGAGACCTGAGACTTTGTTTTCTTGGAAAGGAAACAAGATTCAACAGTCACTTGTGTGTTTTTTTTTTCTTTTCTTTCTCTTTTTTGTGTTTTTACCTTGAGATGTTCATAGTGCATTTCAGATATTGGATTTTATTCCTTTTGGGGTTGCAAGAAGTGGAACAATACCTGATGAAGGTGAATTTGAATGCAGTACAACTATCTAGATGCTCTCTGCTTCAGATTCTAGATAGAAGAATCTCCCAGCTGTCTGTGAAGACTTCTAGACAAAACCAAAGTGTCTTTGGGAAAATATATATCTAAATTATATGCAGACATTATAATAATGCCAGTCTGTGCTTATGGCATTGAACTTGAAAGTGGCTACAAAGACTCTGGTGGTGGTGTTATCCTTCTCAAAGGTTTTCAGCTGAAAAGCAAATGAAGCTGACCATAGGATGTGATGTTTTTGTAGTTAGTTGTATTTCAGATGCAGCACTTACAGAAGCCTAGTCTCCCTCATGGGCACTTGCCCAACTTAGTCCTTACCTCCTGTGCACGTCATGTACTGTCACAGTTCCTTTCTGTATGATTTGTAATAACAATTCTTTTCTTACCATCTTATCCCCCACCCCCCCAGCAGGAGAACTGTTTGTCTTTCTAAATTTAGATGTCCATGGTTACGTGTAATATTTTTCTCTGTTTAAACTTGGCAGTTTAAATTGCTTATGGAAAAGAAACGTGCATTCCACTACAGGAAGCCTGTAAGCAGTATTCTTCATTTACAGAATAAAATGTTACATGGAGAATTTCACTCTTCCTTCTGTAGAAGGAAAGCAATACTTATAAAAGTGGGTTTATACTTACGTCTATAACCAGCCTCTTCCTCTGTTTTCATTGTGCAGTATTCAGGGTACCACCCTATCTAAGGGAACTAGCTATATATGGAATGCTGCAAGGGCGTGTAATTTTAATGCCATTTGAGAAATTTTTATTGTCATTCTTGTCTTTTTTTCTCCAGCTGAAAGAGAGTATTCAAACCTTCTTAATTATGTGGTCTGCTTTTTAACACAGGTGTCCTTGCCTAGAAAATCTCTCCTCAGTTCTCAAGATCCCACACAATCTTTTCTTGTGTTTAGGACCCCGCTGATATGGGGGCTATGACCATTGAAAATGCTGTACTGGTGTGAAGCTATGTAATATATTACTGTTTTTTGGCTATAAAAATAGTTCCCTTTGTTTTCTAACATACTCAAGATGCATGAAACTGTTCCGTGGAGAAACAAAAGAGAAATCGGGAAACTATTTGGCATCAACTGTGATAAGCCGACTTGATTCCAACTTCTTTACTGTGTGAACTTATTGAAAATACTGTAATATTTTTCCCATCTCTACACAAATACATAAAAAAAAAAAAAAGATGAGTGAGGAAAAAATGCAGCTTGAATAGGCAAAGGGGTTAAGAAGAAGAATCTGGCATGCAATTCATGCTACCCACTGCTTTACTTCTTCAGAGTACAAATCAGATATTTGAAAGTTTTTTGCCCTTTCCTGTCTGTGCAGAAGAAATTCCTATCTCTGAGTTCTTTGGTTATCTCTGTCATCCAATTTTCTTTTTCCCTGCTCCTACTCTACATTATGCCAGGCAAAGTCCTGCGTATTTTTCCTCCTCAGCAAACAATATCTGCTGTAATTCACAGGAGGAAAAAAAAAGCTTTTCTTTTAAAACTAAATACTTTCATAAAATACTTTCATATCCTTTCATGGCAAGGATAGGGTTGCTGTTTGAGTCCTATTAAGCAGCAAACAATTACTTAGCCTGGTGGCCTGTGGAAGGATTGTGCAATGTGGATTTGGTCTTGTGGCTGCCTTTATTTATTTCCATTTGTGAGAATATGGTAAAAGATTTGTGCTGCCCTTGTCTGTGTCAGAACATGCATCTTCCAGTGCCTAAATCATGCTACCACTTCCTGACTGCTTTACTCAAGTGCTTAGAGCTAGGAATGCAGGATTTTGCAATTCATCTGTCACAAGCAGCTAGTGAGAGATGCTGCATCTTCCAGGCTGGCACAGATTCGCTTCAGGAAGGACTCAAAATGCCAGCTTCTTTTAAAAGTTCAGTTTGTGTCCTGCAGAAGCAGACTTTTCTAATGGGATAAAGGAGACAGAAAAAGGAACACGTCCTTTCATAGCACAGTGTTTGATGCTGCTCAGGAATGCTTTATTTGGAAATCAGTAAATTTGGGTTTCCTTTATCATAACACCTGATGGAGTAGGAAGGTCAAGATAAGAAACAGGATTGTTGTGATGTCTTTTAAATTTTCTTCTGGGATTACTTTGTAGTCTTCTGTGTGTGGCTTTTCTGTTTGTTTTGGTTAGTTGGTTAGCTTTGTTACTGCCTTTTTTTTTTTAAAATCTGTTAACTTTTCTTTGAAACTCCATATTTTTTTCCTCCCTCTTTCTTGAAGTCGTAATTTTTTTTTTTTTAAATAAGAATTCCAATTCTAGGCTTTGTGCTTTTAACAGATTTATGTTATTTTTTGGCATAAACTATTGGTATTATTAATGTATTTTAGAAAAAAAGACTGCAGAAATGCAGCAGCTTGGCAGCCATTAAGTACATACCCCCAGACCAATGAAAGCTGGTGTTATGGTATCCCGTAAGGATGTGACGGTGTTGCATTGAATCAGGTTGGGGCTGATGAGAAGCACAAGGATATATGAGTAGTTCTTTAAAGACACTTCATGTTCTTTGCTTCCAGAAACTTTATAAAAAATGGATGGGTACAATAACAATAAATTCATTATTTTCTTGCAAGGATGTCCTGAATTGAGCATGCCAGTATACGACTTTGAACTTGAGTATGACTTAGAAGTGGATGTTGTTTTGAAGATAGCCCTTCACTGGGATTCTCCTATTTATGCTCTGTGAATGCCTGCGTTATATTTAGGCACTGAAAATACTTTTGGACTGACTACCCTGCAGTCAACAGTGCGGGGGTGGCTGGGGAGACACAAGCTGTGCTTTCTTTCATGGGCACTTCAGTCTCTTTCCAGCAATCCTCTGCCCTCATTGCGAGCTGCACCAGAGCTTTGCTCTTCTGTCTCCCACATCAGTCTTGTGCAGATGGTTCTTACTCTGTAGGCTGGACAGCATCTGTGCTGTAGACTGGCCTACATTAGCCAAAGGGGAGTGCTCTAACATTGTCATGATGGGGGATGACTCTTCTTTTTTTTCTTGAGTAGATCTAGTGTGAATTTGGAAATAGAGAACTGAAAGTCTTGGTAGAACAAATGGTAATGCTTTTAAACTAAGGTGGGTAAATGCAGCTTTTAAAAGTGAGAGAGAAATTATTTACTTTGAGGCTGCTGAGGTGCTGGAACAGGCTGCCCAGAGAAGCTGTGGATACCCTATCCCTGGAGGCGTTCAAGGCCAGGTTGGATTGGGACTGTGGCACAATGTGATCTGATGAGTGGCAGCCCTTCCTGTGTCAGAGGGGTTGGACTAGGTAGTCTTCAAGGACTCTTCCATTCTTTAAGGGTCCCAAACCATTCTCTGAGTCAGATTTCCTGTTTTCATTGTCTATAGGTATCTAGAGAGAAGAGCAGAGCTGCTGCTGTCTCTGAGCTGAATCACACTTCGTGGGGATTGTCAGCAGTTTGCAGAAGTTTCTCATTCCTTACTCTGCATGGTCTTTGTGGTGGCTTTATCTGTCACTTTATCCCTAGCATGAATATTCTGTGAATAATTGCCCCATGACCATTTGGTCCCTAGTAACTCTTTTAAAGCACAGCTAATAATTTCTTAAAAATGTAAATATATATACATTTTTTAAAAGGCCGTTTAATTCTCAGCAAATTTGTCTCAGAGACTTGTGATAGAAAATGGAAATAGTAAACTTCAGCAGTAAAGAAAATCTCAGGTGAAATGCCAGCTCACTGGGCATCAGTGGGAAGTGCTTGTCTCCTTCCTCCTTCACATTAAGCTGCAGAGGAATGTGGGTGTCAGGCTTCAAGTTAAAGAAATGAGGTGCTTCCAATTCACTAATCAGAGGCAGAGTTACAGGAAGGACTGTAATCACATGGGCTTTCTCCACTTGTTTTGGTGGTGGGTGTTCCGACTCGTGCTTCTCCCACAGTTCCAGTTAATGCCAAGTGTAAATGACAGGATGCCTTGTCTTAGTAGGCTTCTGCAAGTCCAAGTATGTGATGACAAATGAGCAGGGCAAGTACAGAAAGCTTATTCAACTATATTTTTTTTCCTCGTTGATTTCACCTTTTTCTGTTCTTCTGGTTAGGTCTCATACCTACTTACAGGAAAATAAAATTGCATAATAGTGCAGTATTTTTCTTTGCTTGCGTTCAGTAGCACTTCAGTGACTGCTACAGTGGATCAAAGACCTACTGGTGCCTATTTGAATATGTACGTACAAGTGCACCCAGCTGTACTGATACAGAAAATGTTTTGATTTTGTGCAGGTTGTGTTTTGATCCAAGTTATTCATACAGCATGCAGCTTAAATTTGAGTAAGTTTACTATTTTTCATATGAGAACCAAAAGTCAGGCTAATTAGTCTTAATTCTGAGTTGCTTGAAAAGAGCAGCAAAATAAGGTGACATTAGATGTTAAGTATTTATTTTCAACTCATAACCCAGTAAAAGTTTCTAGAGAACATTTTTCACTTGTGTGTTCAAAAGTAGCTACCTTCTTTTATAGGGTAAGTTAAACAGGCTTTAATCTCATTAAAAGCTTCAAGTATGTAAACTTCAAGTGTGATTCCAAATAAAGTTATCATCACATGTAAGGGCAAATACTTAGCCCAAACAGACTTATGAAGGATGGTAAAGTAATTTTGAAGCACTGTTACTGTGCTTCAAAAAGCTGAGCCATTGTTTTTAAAACTTACTTCATGTTTTTTTTACGTAAAGCTGCAGCTTGTATTTTGTTTTCTAAAGATAATATAATTTTACTTGCTCTTTGTGCAAAGCTGTTGTGTTAAGTAGAATTAATGATGAAAGGGAAATTATAAGAAATAATCTAAATATATCTATTATAATGTTTATAACAACAAAAATGCACTTTTGAACAATGAAACAATGTGAGATTACTGTTTGTATGATTCCTACCGCTGTAAATGCAGTTAGCGGCTTACTGAAATACTGTGAAAGTAAAGTCGTAGTCTTCCTCCCAAGGTGCTCTGAAAGCTTTTGCAAAACGTACACATGGTGAAGGGTTCGTATTGGTGGGCTTGCCTGGTATTTGATGTGAGTTTCCCTCTTTAAACTTAGTAGGGAAAAAAACTTGGGACATCTATTGTTAATGTCTTAGTTACTGTGTGCCATCTAACATGGTGATACCTGGGTAATTGTTTTCAAATACTGTTTATCGGTGTAATGTTCAGCAGAGATGAAGGAGGAGCACAGAGAGCTGCTCTGAGGCTGGTCCCTTTGGAGGCTTCAGATTCTGAGATGCTGCTCAGAAAAGTCAGTCATTTCAAAGAAAGTTCCCATTTTGGCCATAAATCTTACTCCTAAGTATTTTTCCTGTTTCAGGGCAGTGTTAAAGCCCACGCAGTGGGCACTGGAAAATAATCCTTTAATACAGAAAGAAAAGTACCGTTAGCTCATTTCCGCCAGCTACTCTGTATTTCAGATGAGGTGTTTTTCTGTTCTGCTGTTGAAACAAATGCTGTTATTCATAGGCCCTGGCTGCATGATTTACATCAAGGCCTATATTCAGCAAAGATGAGATTTAATTTCTTCATGCATGTGCCCACAGTATAATCCTTCTTTGACAGAACTTGAAGGAATTTTTTCAGCATTTTGTAGCATTGACGTTTTAATACATTGAGTAGTGGAGATGCTTTTTTCTTTGCAAGTTCAAAAGTTCATGTTATGATCTGACATCAAATATCTATTTATGTAACTAAATGTGCCTATTTGTGGGTTGGGATGTACAGTGCACATGATTTTTTTGATTATTATTATTTTTTCTCTCACTCTATCCTTCTCCTCCCTTTCCTCTTACTCCCCCACCCCAAATCAGATATGGCTCTTGTTGCTTATCTGCAGCCACACTTCTCCCCTCACGTTATTGCAGTTCCTTACTGGAATGGGATTTGCTGAGCCTCTCTTGGGAAGTAAATGACTACTCTGAACTTCAAGAAACTGGACAAAGCTTTATGCTTACTGTAAGCTTGCAGATAACTTGATGTCAGAGCTTTGGTTCTCTTTCTCTCAAGGAAAGTGCAGATTTGTGGTTTGGAGGGGCCACTGCACTGTTTACATTGGATGTGTTGCAAGTTGAGAGTTTCTTGCTGATATTTCCCCCCTCCCCGTTTGTACGTGTGATCCTTTA
>JAOWBP010001760.1:17112919-17137946 GCA_028571105.1 Tragopan temminckii
TACCATCAACACACAGATTTTGAGCAAGAGTCATATTTTCACTGAATGTCTGAGAACAAGGCACAGATTCTCTGTGGTGCCTGGAAACTTGACTATAGTAGAAGATGTTAATATTTCATTCAGTAGGCACAGTTGTCTCCCTTTTGCATTCAGAAGAGTGATAGGTTTTTGCTTAACTTTCTGTCAAGTTTTCAGGTGAAAAGCTCTATTTGTGGAAAAATTCAGCACTTTGTGTAGTAGACCAGAATGCTTCTGTTTCCAGCCTTCTCTTTTTTCAATTGCCTACAAAATTCTACAAGTGAAAATTGAGAGTCCTGATGCTTTTGAAATTATACAAACATAATGAAGCATAATACTCTGATTTAGGAATCTGTAAGTGATCTGGGCCTTTGAGATCTTACTTAGAAGGCTTAACAGAAACATTAAAAGTAACAGCCTAACAGAAAACCAAAGCGTAAAGGTGGTCCAAAATCCAGAAAGTGTGTAAATGGGAAAGTTAGACATGTGCATTGAATTCAGAATTAACGGTTGTTAAAGGCTGGTCTGATTTGAGCCAGTTGATGTTGTCTCAGCCTCATCATCTCAAGTGTGATGTTTCATATGGCGGAGCTGACATCGTGCTCTCTTGTATATTTGTGTGAAATAAAAATGTAACTCAAACCATGTTATACAAAGTCTAACACAAAGACATTAACCCATTTGTAGGTCTGCATCCAGAGAAAGTGAGGCCAGCTGTTGGCCCTTGATAAACTTAAGAAAAAATTCCTGTTACTTTACTGCTTCTAGAAAAGTGGAGGAAATATTGCCCTTATTTACGTAAGCAAACCAGGTGATAGAACAGTTAATTTGTAGTCCCGTTAACATTCTCACTGTGTGGGAATTGGTGGTTTTATTCCAGAACAGATCGTCTGTATGCAAGTCTTCTGGGACAGTGGATCATTAAAGAGTTGGATAGTTTAATTTTTATGGAGTATGATGTTACTTTTTTAAAAGACTAGCTAAAACCCTCTGTGTCCCACTTAAAATTATCTGGAAAGCCAGAGACCGAACAAAAATACTGTTCTTGATAAGATATATATAGTCCTCCACACCCTTAATTCTTTGTGATTTCCTTTCATTCTTCCCACTGTTCAACTTCATGTTGTGGTTTTGGATAGGTTCATGGGAAAAATAACTGCCAAATAGTTAGCTAGGGGTTAAAGCATAGAGTGACCTGCTTTTTAGTATACGGATCTGCTGTGTTCTCCCAGTGATCTTGGACAAGCTGGCTGACGTTTGTTTCAATTTCTCTTCTCTGAATCATAGTTAATATGTCCCTGCCTCGTCAGATTGTTTTGAGGATGAATTCATTAATGTTTGATGGCTTTTGATATTACAGTGATGCAAGGTATAACAATTCTCTTATGCAGTCCTGAAAATATTAAATAATGTTTGTACTCACAGAAGTTAGAAATGAGAAAGTACAGCAGCTAATCTGATCGGTTTGTTTGCACCTCTGTCAAATGGTACATGTCCTTTCTCAAAGTCTGTAGGTGTTTCTGTGGTAAAGCTAGCAGATTACCAGAGTAATTTGCACACCCAAATACTGAGGAGGTGCTTGTGTTTTTCTTTATGTGACTTTGGTTTGGATTGTGTTGCCCTGACCCCCTAATAAATGACAAGTTATATTGGCTTTAGAAAATATTCTTGATCAAATACTTGATAGTTATGTTTTGAATATAACAATAATCACTGTAGTCAATTGGGCTGCTTCTAATAATCTCCATAGCAACTACATTCATTAAAAACTGATTCATCCAGTTCTAGCCAAACAATACATGTGGGCAGTGTACTATCTATTTGAAATGTCACATTCAGCTAAATGATGTGTACTCTGCTGGCAATGCTTTGTGTTGTGTCCCTTAAGAAGAAATGGGAGCTAGTTTTTATTTTCAGTATTATTTAAGAGAAGTGGACTTCTAAGTGCCATTGTTAACATTCCTCCATCTCTTTCTCCAGAATATTCAAAATAAACCAGGCAGGCTTGGTAACAAGTAATTTCTGTGGTTGTTTTTCTTTTCTCATTTATTTCATTCCTGCCTGCATGTGGAAAATGACACTGTGAGCCTGGCTGCTCCAGTGCAAATGCTTTGTTTTTATTTAAATGGAACTTGATCCTATCTAAAATTAAGAAAAAAATAAATAAAAAGGATCATAGTGTTTTAGATGTCATTAATCTGTATCTTTAATTCTTTTGTCTGCTTTGTATTTTGGCTTAACAGTTCTGTGCCTCCTTGATAAATTTTAGGAGGAGTAGTAAAGAATGATGTCCAGAATAGACGTTCTCTTTCTCCCACTTGGTTTTGTCCTCCTCCTTGATATCTGACAGTTACTCATTCCACCTGAAAGGGTGAAATGCAGAACTGCTTTGGAACTGGAAGGGAGCAAAATGTCAGGAATTGCCTCAGAGGAACCTTTTTTGTAATGTCTTGGATGCTTCTTGCCTTTCACATGCATGCTTCAGGTCTGATATTTCTTAAGTACTGAGCCCATGCATTTCCTGTTGACTACAGCCAGACTTTCTTCTTTCAAACTCTCACCTCTTTTAAATTCCTTTCTTTCTTAGCTACTTAAGCTAGCTTTCAAAGCCTGCCTGAGGACACCAAAAACCTAACTTGAAGATTATGTTATAGACCCCTGTGGTGGGGTAATGGTGGGAAAGTTAGCACCTCTGTATGTTTGCCGAATAGAGTTGCAGTTTTCATTGAGCTTCTCATAGAGTGACTTTGCAATTAAGTTTATGCCTTAAATTCAGTGCCAAGATAGAATTTTTGAAAGATTTGTTGTAGAATGTGTTCTTTTGGGAGATGTCGTGATTGCCTGACTGTCATATGTATAGGGGTGTTTGTTTAAGGGTTTAAATGTGACTGTTTTTCCGTAAGCAGTCTTTTGTTCCGCTGATCTTTGGGAACATCATATTTCACACCTAACACTATTTATTTGTATGTATTTCACAGGAATTCCTTGGAGCCTGCCCTGGGAATGGACAGCCACCTCCGTTTTTGGAGGAGAGTAGTGCCCATTGAAGAGGCCTTC
Source organism: Tragopan temminckii (assembly GCA_028571105.1). Lineage (NCBI taxonomy): Eukaryota > Metazoa > Chordata > Aves > Galliformes > Phasianidae > Tragopan > Tragopan temminckii. The sequence continues at coordinate 17,115,995 of JAOWBP010001760.1, forward strand.
AAGGCAAGTCAACAAGTGTGCTGATACTCTTAGAAGAGTAAAGGGAAGAGACAACCTTCTAGGCCAACAGCCATGCCTTTCGGGCTGAAACTACGACGGACCAGACGCTACAATGTCTTGAGCAAGAACTGCTTTGTGACACGGATCCGTCTGCTGGACAGCAATGTCATCGAGTGCACTCTCTCTGTGGAGAGCACAGGGCAGGAGTGCTTGGAAGCTGTTGCTCAGAGGCTGGAATTACGTGAGGTAAGAGTAACTGGGAAAGGCCATCTGTCACTTTATAACTTGACACATTTTTAGTGGACATGAGCCAGCAGTGTGCGCTTGCAGCCCAGAAGGCCAGCTGTATCCTGGGCTGCATCACAAGATGCAGAATGAGGAAAGGGATTGTACCCCTCTGCTTTGCCCTTGTGAGGCCCCATCTGGAGTACTGTGTCCAGGCCTGGGGGCCCCCGGCACAAAAAGGATATGGAGTTGTTGGAACAGGTCTGGAGGAGGGCCATGAAGATGATCGGAGGGCTGGAGCACCTCTCCTATGAAGACAGGCTGAGGGAGCTGGGCTTGTTCAGCCTGGAAAAGAGAAGGTTCCGGGGAGACCTCATTGTGGCCTTCCAGTACTTGAGAAGAGCTTATATAAACAGGAGGGAGACCAACTTCTTGCACAGTCTGATAGTGATAGGACAAGGGGAAATGGTTTTAAACTAAAAGAGAGGAGATTTAGGTTAGATGTTAGGTGAAAATTTTTTACTCAGAGGGTGGTGAGATGCTGGCACAGCTGCACAGAGAAGCTGTGGATGTCCCATCCCTGGAGGTTCAAGGCCAGCTTGACTGGGGCCCAGGACAGCCTGATCTGGTGGGTGGCAGCCCTGCCTGTTGTAGGGGGGGGTTGGAACTGGGTGATCTTTAAGGTCCTTCCAACCTAAACCATTATGTTATTTAGTTCAGAGAGTCCTTGTTCATTTGAGTCGTGTTACTTTTAGAGCTGGCCAGGTATGATCAACATCAACAGCTGGAGCTCAGACAAATGTCTTCTGGTTGCGTGAAAACTGAAGATAGAGCATGAAGATAGCGAGTGCTGTGCATTTGCTCTTTCATTGTAGCTTTGAGAGCTCTTTGAAGTCTGAGGACGAAGTTTCTTCTTTTCTTAGAAAATGATGGGTGTTACTTTCTGAATCAAGATGCTGATATGCCATGTTGAAGTCATGTTTATCTGAGTGAAACCCTGATTTCATTGACACAGTGGGTTGAATTACATCAGTGAGAATGAGCCCTCTGGCTTTCAAACATATACCTTGATACAAATATATTCTTATTACTAACTTACTGTAACAGGCAGCAGTTGTTCTGGTAGGCTGAACAGCTAGTAAAATTTGAGGGTGGGTTTTTTCTTCTTTTGTTTAACTGAAATATTTGGTATCTGAAACAGCAAAAGGTTTCTTTCATTTGCTATACTTAGAGAAAAGTTTAGAGACTCAGACTTATCTTATTAAAGACCAAAATCATTTATTTTCTAGCTCTCACTGTAGAGTTTGTCTGTTAAGTGTTGAGCCCTTTGGAGAGAAAGCTCCCTCTAATGTGTGGCACAAATGAACTGTCTTATCTTTAATTCTGTGGACTCCTTATGTATCCTGCATGCTTACAGGCTTTTGCAAACCACAGATTGAAAATCATTGCCTGGGAACTGCTCCATATTGTCTGACTGTCCTGCTGGATCTTGCAGTGACTTACATTTAGGGCCCTTTGTAATGGTGGCGACTGGAAGGTAGCATACAAATAGCTAATGCAGATGAGAGCTAAACAAACACACATTTTGCAGATCAGCAGTGATAGTGAGAGAAGAATCTCACTGTGTCTTTCTGTAGAATAGACAGAGGAATGTGCCAGCAGGAATAGGGCAGAGTCAGAAGATGGTATAGTGTTTTTTTTATAATTGTATTTTTAAACATGTAGAAGCATCTCTACTACCCCAATCTTCTAGATATGAGGAGTTCCCAGTAATTGAAAATGATTTCTTTTTCTTGCTGGGGATTCTTTAGAGTGTCTGTGCAGAGGCTAGGTATTTCCTTTTCCTTCCAGTGCAGAGAGGAGTGAAAAGAATGAAGTGATTCTCCTTGTATTCCTTGTGGTTTATCAAGTTGGCGCAATGTGGGACCTAAAGATTCTTTCTGTACAGATCCACCTGCCTTTGTGAACAATAGCTCTATCAGTGGGTTAGCATTCTTCTTCACAAAGCATATTGTGATTTCAGAATATGTTTTGTTCCACTTTGGAATGAAGCCTGAAGTTTCAAAATTTTCCAGAAAAAGAGATCAGACAGTAGAGTAGCAAAGGAAGTTGTTTTGGGCAGTGTTCAGTTTCATGGGGGCTTTGTATTGCTTTGGTGTTTTCTTTCATTTTCAGAATTGTTTGTGTCATGCAAAAAGAAATGTCAGCACAAAGAGTTTGTGTTTTAAGATGAAAAAATATTTTAACAACACAGGAGAGAATGCTTTGATGTTGTTGGAACACTTTCCCCTTCTTTCATCACCCTCTCCACTTTTCTTTCTAAACAAAGTTTTGGCAATATTGAACCAAGTTTGTAAAGTTCAGATTTCAACAGTACAGCACATTTTAACAGAAGTATTCTTGAGTCTCTTTTCTATTTTTTCCCCTTCTGATTGATTGATTCTAGTAGCACCCACTGCTGCTTGTTTAGGAGAGAATTACTTGCATCTTCAAACCCTTAGGTGTGCCTTCACCCTCTTTGCTCTTCATGTAAGAAATCTTTGGAACTAGCAAGCTCTGAGATGCTTGTTAATGTGTGCTGACCTTTCTGACCTTAAATTCAATTCTTATTTGGACCCTCTAGCCTTCATGACGTGGCTTACAGAGGAGAGAAGGCTAATGCAATAATTTTGTGACAGTCCTGTTCCCTCTTCAGAGTTTTCATAATTTTCCAGTCACTGACCAATCACATTTCACAGAAGGGTCAAAGATATTTTGACAAAGCTTAATCTATAAGATTCCCACAACTTGATAGCTGAGTAGAATGGAGAGACCACACAAATGTATTGGTTGAGGAAGAAAAGCAGTTTTGCAAGAATCCGTGTTGGAGAGAGGCTTCATGAATTCTCCAAAATGAAGCAAAAGACTTCTGTGATGTACAAGTAAAGAAAAACCAAACTTCATTCAATCCCATGCGCACAAAACAGCTAACATCCTGTTTCAAGTCTCCTCCATGCAGTCCCAGGTGAAAATGTCTGTTCTTTTAAAAATAAATTACAATTTTTGTTCAATACCTTCATTTGTTCTTATCTTTAAATAGGTCCCAGGTGTACCCCAACATTTACCTTAGTGCTGGGAATATATACACGTTTCTCTCGAGCTGTTTTTTAGAAACAAACAAAAAAAACCAAACCTGTTTGATGCTTCTGCCAAACAGCAAAACTGTTTGAGATAACTGTATATATTGTTGCAAAGAACTGTCAGTCATTACACCCTGCACAACTGAAAAACAGTATCTAATGGATTATGCATATTTCTGTTTGATCTCTGGGGAATGCAGCTCACTCCCTGACTGAGTCAGGGTTCAGGAATAGGTCAGTAGAAAGTGTAGCCATGTAACTACTGTAAAATCTGTTTTTATCCCTTTCAGCGAAGTTCTTGACAAAGCATCAGGCCATGTAGCTGAACAGTTACCAGTCCCAATGAACTGAGCTCATAAGCTTAACATTACGTAAAAATGAATAAGAAGACTGGGGAGGAAAGGCAAAGAGGAGGATGAAGTCAGAAGCATCCTCTTATAATTTTGCACGGATCTGCACAGATTATAAGAAGTTTTTTTCAGTACAGTAGCATTTTCACTTCAAGCGAGACTAAGTGAACTTACTTGAAATAGCAAAGTAATCTGTACAACTCTATTGTGAGATTTCATATCTGTTCCTGTTCTCTTTATTAACTTTAAAAAATAAGTTTACAGATCTTAGGATGTTTTGGTACTAATTTGTATTGTTTTGTGGAGGCTTTATTTTGAGGGGAAGTGGGACCGGCAAAGGGTATTGGGCAAGGTTCTTTCTAACCAAACTTACTTATTAAAGCTCAACTCCATAGTGGTATCTCCAGCACTGTGGTGTATTCAAAACCCAACCAAAGAAAGAGTGGCGAGCTGCTCCACAGGGGTGGCGATTTTCTGCTTTTCTTTTTCTTTCTTTTTTTCCTAGAAGATGCTCCTTCCTCGTTGGATACAACTGGAGACTCCTGCTTAGCTTCTGATTTGTCTTCACAGTTGACTTGGTTGGGCTTTTTTCTCCAACTGTTCTAGGGCTGAGTTCAGGCAGTGCTTAGATCAGAGACCTTCTAGGAACAGCTGGCTGAGTGAGAGCCCCAGGACAGCAGAGCTTAATGCTTTCACCCGGAGGAGCTGGAACTCTGCCTCTTCCCTGAGGATAAATATTTAGTTGGCCACTTAACCAGATGCTTTAATAAACACTGAGCCTGTCTCACTGGATTCTTGTGAGTGAGATTTGCTGGTTTAGTGAGCGCAAGTAGTCTGGTGGTGTTGACAGTTCTGCTGGTTTTGCCTGACAAAAAGACAAGTGTAGCTCTGGACTTAGGACTATGGCTAAGTCCAAGTATAAAATGACTGCATCGTCGACTGACCCAGCAGGAAAAACATCTACTTTTTTCTTTTTTTTTTTTAAAGAAACTATTCACACAGTTTTTGTGTCCAGTTTTTTGTATTACCACGTTTCAAAGATCACCTAGTGCACTTGGGATTCGCAGGTTCTTGTGTTCACACCGCAGCATCTGCACGGGTACCTTGTACCACTGATGAAGTGATGCCTGATAGGCAAGGATAATGCTCAAGCCTTGAGAAAAAACTCTTGCAAACTCTTTTCATACAGGCCTCTTCATTCATTTCTGGATTAGACAGACCAAAAGCACCAGGCACCAGGAACTGGAGTTCTTTGTCCATAAACTGAATGTTTATGCATATGTTTAGTGTTATAAAAAGTATATCTTTGTCCATCTGCCAACCCTGACTAGAAGATGTATGTTTTTTTAGAAGTGAAGGCATCGTTTATTTTCTATGCCACTTTGCTGATCTTACTTGATAGAGCAACCTGTGTTAATTTGGGGCCTGCCACAAGTGGGTGTAGATATTTTTCCATGAAAACTGGAAAGCCAATGGTTTCGCAGATGGACAAGTAGACCAGCTTTTGCAATTTGCCAGCTGCTTATAGATGAAAGGGGTTTTTTTTTGTTTTTTGTTTTTTGGTTTTTTTTTTTTTTTTGGTTGGTTGGTTGTTTTGGTTTTTTTTTTTTTTAAATCATCCTGCCATCTAACCTGTGGTTTGTCTGTGTTGTAAAAATGCTCTGTGGGCTAGAGTGTATGGCAGCACCTGACTCAGATTTGGTAAGGCTTTCTGTACTATCGGGTGACGGATCATAGCATACTGAACTTGGAGGTTCAGCCATTTCTAGTCCTGTGTTCCTTTGTTCCAGATCAGAACTACTGATGTTCCTTGGTGTAGAAGCTCTTCAGGCGTTTGTGGTAGTGGTTATGGAAGTCCTTTTGCACAGAGAGTTGTTAGAAAATTCTAACATTTTCAAGAAGTAAAATTCCTGGCTACTGGAAGCTAATACTCAGATAACTGTGTTGGTCTTCTTTTCCAAGGGTATGCATTTATGACTCAATCTCCATTCTGCAGTTCTTGTGTTTTGTCTGCAATTGCTTGATCCTTTCCAGGCTGCTTTCCAGGAAAAATGGTCATCTTTTGGCACTGTGAAATGCATGCTTCCCATGGGGTGGTCTGCTGTATCTACTCTACTCCAAAAGCTTAGAAGCAGCATTCTCTTCATATTGCTTAGTAGTTATTCAGATTGTATTATTTTTCCTTTTTTTCTTTCCTAGATTTGGTACTTGAAGAGACTTCTACTGTAACAAAACTAAATTTTTGTTGCTCATTGCCCAACTGCTCAATAGGCAATGTGCTCATTCAAGCTGTTTAATTCTAATGCCCTCAATCCCTTGAATAATTATTTTAGACTTTAGGCTGCAAGTCGTCTTAGTTGCTAGTTTACTTTAATCTAATTCCTATCACACTGAGCTGGTCAAAAAGAACTTCTTAATTCAGTGATGACTCTGGAGAGAGAATAGGCATCTATCAGTTAATTGGTTAGTTAGTTTTTGTTTTAAGGTTACCCTATGGAAGATGCTGACTTGTTTGGATTTTTTTTTGTCTCCTGGACTGACTGACTGAATCTTTAAATTCTAGAAGAAAATACTGCACTGATTTTCTTCAAAAGGGAACCAGCTTGCTATACTGTACCCCAGCTACTGTTAAAGAGAAAGAACTAGGCAGTGTATAAGTGGTACTGCAGATTTGACAGACTTAACTGAGGAATCAAGTTGAATTACTTAGATTAGCTAAATGCTAATCTGGACATTCTGGGGAATTATATTAATGATATGGATATGCACTATGTGCACAATGAGACCCTGAAGTAAATACACCTATACTACTGTTCAGCGTTTTTGCATATGATTTCTTGCATGTTTATCAGCTATAAAAAGATTAGAGCAATGTTGCTTATGTTGCTTTGTTGTAATTTCTAAGTATTTTAAAGCTTCAGTATTGCATTAGTTGCGTGTGTCTTGGATGCTAAGTCATGATAGATGCAGTGTTTTTTAGAGAAGTATCCTTTCTGTTTCTGAAGTGAAACAGACTTGTAATGACTGCTTTTGCAAAATGTCGCGTTGCAATTTGTCTCTATTTTTTAAGACAGATTTTTGAAAATGAGAGTATCTGGAAAGTTCAGTTGGAGAAATCTTGGTGGTTGATTTCTAGGCCAAACTTTTGGAATGTATTAAAAGCATTTTCAAGTGAACACTTTACAAAACAGGAAATACAATATATTTTTTTCCTACCCTGTCCCCAGTATTTTTATTTAAGAGGTCGTGCTGTGTATAAAAGCTTGTGACTGCCTGTGGAAGGATTGTTGTCCAGTTAAGCTGTAACAACAAAATAAGTATTTTATTTCATTTAGAGTTAATCTAAACTAATGGAAGGGATGGCTTATTTCCTTCAATAAACACAAATGCTTTGTTTAGTCCTCCAGATCTGTAGTCGTAGTACTAAGTGTTAATTGTGACGTGCATTTATGGACAGTACTGGCACAGTGAGTAGGTGGTTTAGGGGCTTTTTGATAGAACCTTTCATGATGAATCAGACATGCCTTCAGCTTCTTATTACCAGTTTATAGAATTTAAAGCTCTATTTCTGAACACTGCTACTCTCCACCAGGAAAAATTCTTTGTGCCTTTTATGGGACGCATGACAACGATTGAGACTGACGCAGTATATGAAATAGCTGAAGCTTTAAACGTGGTTGTTTTTGAAGAGCCTAGAGGAAACAACTTGTCTTATGCAGTACTTACTTGCACATCATTAAAACCTTGTGAATGATTTTTATTTTAGAAAGTAAATATTATGTATAGTGTATCAGGAAAATGGTTCTGGCATTGGTAAATACATGCTGGCAAATGTGTGTAAGTGTCTCTCCAGTATCTTTATTGAAAAGGTGATGCTATGTACAAAATATTGTGACTGCCTGTGGAAGGATTGTCCAATTAAGTTAAGCTGTAACAACAAAATAAGCATTTCATTTGTTTTAGGGTTAATCTAAACTAGTGGAAGCTATTTGAAAGTTTACATTGAATAGGAAGAGTTGGAAGGGTTGCCTTGTCCTTTGTTTGCAATGGGTGTGATCTCACGAAGCCTCTGCACTTTGATTAAGACTTAATGTTTGCTGTCTGTTCACAAGGTACAGATGTAAGCATGTCAAATAATAAAACTGAACCAGACATATTCTGTAAATCGGTTAGTTACCTATGCTATAATCTCAGACAGAACCCCTTAGTGTATTTGGAGAGATAAGAGGGTTGATAGTACTGCATGAAGTACATTATATTGCAGTGTTAATTTGTCTTCAAGGCTGTTCTAAAAATCACAGAATGACAGTAGAAACAAACAAAAAAAAATGCCTCTTGTTTTTTACATATGGAAATTGAAGATTTGACACAGTGCCATCTGTTCTTGTTTGTATTGGTGTCATTGGTTTTTGGTGTGTGGTCTAGCTGAAAAGGATAAACTGACACTATTTTGTTTCTTTATCTAGACACACTACTTTGGCCTTTGGTTTCTCAGCAAGAGCCAGCAAGCCCGCTGGGTTGAACTGGAAAAGCCTCTGAAGAAGCAGCTGGACAAATTTGCCAATGAGCCCTTGCTTTTCTTCGGGGTAATGTTCTACGTGCCCAGTGTTTCCAGACTGCAACAGGAAGTAACAAGGTATGTGGATTCCTTCTGTTCACACTTCTGTGTGATAGCTGTGAGAGAATGGACAATTACTTTGTTTCTGACGTTCAGCATTCACTCAGGAATCACCTGGTTCTTTCCTTTCCTGCCTGCTGCGCGAAAGGGGAAAGGCAAGATAAATCATCACTAAGTTGTATCTGTTTGAGGAAAAAAAGATTGCAGTATTGGTGAATGATTGATTATACATGGCCAACTGCAGAAACAAAAAAGGAATGATACATATTTAAAAATATGAAATACATTTTGAAGGAGACTATTGTGACAGTACTCCTTCAACCTTCTACTGATTAGAAGAAAGCTGTATACAGATGACTTATACATACAGTTTCAGTTTATTATTCTTACATCTGTGTTTTGCTGAAAGTGTACTTTGTTTTTTTTCTGGATTTTGCCCATCGCATTCCTGATCTATCTCCTTATAGCTCACAAAAGGATTAAAATTATTAGAGGGTATTGGTCCTTTAATTATGATCAGGGTGCACCTTTGCAAACAACGTCTATGGGAATTACTCTCTTATTCAGAGCCCTGTGCTGCATTTGTAACAATATAGCTTTTTTGAGGGGCTGCCCTTGTAAACCACATCACTATGGTTTGTGCACATCTGTGTTGTATTAAAAAAAAATAGAATAGCCCACCTCACCCAAAAATGGATGGGCTTGTTTTCTTTTTAGCCAAAATTATTTAATGTATCTGGTTTAGAGCATAGTTACATCAGCACAGCTGTTGTAAGGTCAAGACTGGAATAAGTGGATGAGACGTACAGGCTGGCAGAAGCTTTCTGTGCTAGCCTTGATACTGCAAATGTAAAATTCACCATATGGTCATAGTATCTAAAAGTTGTGTGAGAGTAGTTGAGAAACAGTAGCTTAATTCTAGAAGAGCAAGATATGAAGTGTTCTGAGGATTTGCATGTGGTATATTTTAAAGGATCTTAAGATTGAACGTAGGAACTAATTTGGGTAGAATGCAAAAGATTTGATTTTTTTAAACAACAGCTGTCAAGCAGTGTCATGACCGTTTATGCCAAATTCTTGTCAAACAGGGAGTTGAAAGCCTGAAGAAAAAAAATCTTACTTCCCTGTGAATAGACTTGAAATAAACATTGACACTTGTCTCTATCTGTGTATTCCTGTCTTGTGTGCTTTGGAAGAAGGAAGCTTCAGAATTAATTAATGTGCAGTCGGAATGTCTGATTTTTTTTTTTTTCTTTCTGTTGCTTGTGTTTGTCGGCCTAATCCTAGCCTAATTGTGTGCACGGAAGAACTGTAGGTACTTGGATGCTATTTCCTATTTAAGATGCAGCCTGCAGTGCTGATTGCTCATTCTTATCTCACCTGTGGAGGTATATTTGCTCATTTTGCCCAGGTTGGTAATAACAAAACATTTCAATGACTATTGAACCTCGCAGCACTCTCAATTTGAGCAGCTGCTGATTTTTTTCCTTCTCATGTAATTGATAACATATGCTGTAGAGACTTCTAAGTGTCTCACATTATAATTATTATTTTTAATCTCTACATCAAAACAAGAAGATCAGTAATGGATCTCAGAAGCAGAATAGCCTGTAAGATCAGTTTTTTTGTCTTCTGAAGCAGAATCTCTTCTGTGAGGGTGATCTAAAGGCGGGAAACCTTCAACTGTGCAATTCTAGTTAGCTCCAGTAAATTTTAGGTTCAAAGCATTTAGTGGTGAATACATGGAGAACTCCTTTGAAACAAATGCCAGAGGAAGGCTTAGTCTGAAGTCTGATTAGATGGACAAATAGGGATGTTTTTTAGGTTTTTGTTTGTTTGTTTGTTTTTAATTTGATTGTACTTGGTAAACTGATTAAATACCTGTTTTGAAACTGAGTATATATGCATTTGGGGTTAGGCTTGATTGTGACTGGTTGACTGAGATGGTTTACTCCACTTCTGATTTGTAGCTTTATAGACTGTGGCTTGATAGCTGGTTGTGAGAGATTTGTCCCAGGTTGAATATTCTGCCAGGGATCTTGTGCAGTTGTTGAATAGAGAGGAAATGATCCAAGGTTTATAGGTTTTGCCAAGTGAAAGGAGCTCTGCTTGTGCAGTTTCTCTCACAGTGGTCAGGAGCTTTTTGTGGTTTTGCTGATAACTTGCTATATATCACAAGCCAAATGTGGATGCAGGAATAAAGATAACACTGGTCTGACCACTGTGTCCCCCAGTGGCAGAGATGCAATGAACGCCTGGCCGTATGTGACATACTGGAAGAGGAATTTACTAGTAATCTAATAAGTACTCAGTACTGTCCTTCTGAAATACAGTGTGAGAATGTCAGCTGACGTGCTGAAGCAAAACACAAGTAGCAGTGCTAACCACAGAGTGGCTGAGTTTGGAAGAAATCTCTTGAGCTCATCCTGCCCAACCCATCTGCTCAGAGCTGGGTCAGCTGGAGGACATTGCTTAGGGCTGGGCTCCATTGAATTTTGAGTAACTTCGTGGAAGGAGACCCCACAGATTATCTGGAAAACCTGTTCCAATTTTCAATCACCCTCACAATAAAAGAGTATGGGTTTTTTGTCTTTTTTTTTTTTAATGTTTAGATGGAATTGTTTGGATCTTAGTTTGTGCCCAGGTGATTTCATTGTTTCAGAAGTGTGGATAGGTATGGAGTGAGAGAGTGGGTGAATATTCCCCAGCTTGCCTATTGAGGACCTTCAAAGCTGCAGGTGCCCATCACATAACCACAAGCACAGCCACGGCTCAGTGTGGGATGCCTTATGTTAGGCATTTTGTGCCACATTTGTGATGTGACAGAATCGGGCTTGTGGGATCCTTGGGAAGGAAAGAGAAAACACGAGTCTGCCAGTCAACCTCTGAGACCTATGAGAAAAGATGAGGCAAAGAGTACTCAGAGGGACACAGTTCATTTTAGTAGATCAGATCTGACTCCATGGTGTGCTTGTAAATATGACACGTGCTTAAAGATGCACATACTAGTGATGTGGGATTGTTTTTTGTTTGTTTTGTTTTGTTTTGTTTTTCCTACTCAGAAAAAGTGAAATAGAGCACTGGAACAGGGTAAGAAGAAGGAATAGGATACAGTCACTCTTATCTGGCTAATGATATTTGAGTGCAAATGGTGAGGCTTTTCGGGACAGCTGTGTTTCCTGACCTGCGATGGAAATTCCCTGCAGGTATCCAAGGGAAATGTACAAGAAACAGCCACCTGTTTCTTCTTTCTTCCTGGTAAAAATAATTAAATAAACATTGTTGCTGTGCATTCCTCTCAGTGTAATAGTGTTGCACTCTTGGTGTTTTGCATTCTCCTTAACAGAGCTTTTTTCAACCCCTACTGCTCCCTTTTTCCTACTCTCTCTGCTCTTTCTGTTTTGTCTTGTGTTGAGACTCTCACTTGTACATAACTTCTGACCTTAGTACTGTCTCTTCTGAGATCCCAGTCACTCCAGCATCTCTTCTGCCTTTAGTCCCAGAATCTCACATGCACCCAGTCCCAGAGACATCTTCCAATGGGAATTATGAATTACAGTAATCATTTCCTAAGGTATCAGTAAAAGTTTGGCCATTTTGTAATTGCTATAATTTGAAAAAATGTAGAAGTTTTGGTTTTTTTTTTAAAAAAGCAGATGAGATGAATTTAAAAAGCTCTTCAGTCTTGATGGAAGCTACAGCAGTTGCCATTTGGGTGGGAGTATGGGAGCTGGCACATTAGCAAAAGGAATTTTTCATAGAAAGCTCTATGGGCTACTTAGATAACCTCTTTTTAGTCATCCAGCTGTTCTCAGAGTGAGTAGCCATTGCAGGTGGAGATGCTGCACATGCTTTTGGCATATTTAAGAGACCTGGGATTTGCATACTATCTGATATAAAGCAGTCTTTGTGATGCCTTGTAGAGTAGATGTTTGCATAGATTAGAAATATAAATCTGCCTTTTATTTTCTGCTAGCTCCTCAGAGGGGAGGCATCCTTTCAACCATTTTTTTTTTTTAAAGTCTTTGTACAGTGTTTAGAGTAAACAAACGTGTTCTTGTTCCAAAAACAGAGAACCCACACACTCTTTGGCTTTCTGAAAATGTGTGTGCAGTGCTGTTTTCTGTATCGGTATCAGACGATCCATGTCCAGTTATGGTGGGTTATCTTTTTTCCCTTACATTTCCTAGGGAAAACTGAAATTGCATTTTAGTTCCCACAGTATCTCTTTCTTCACTCGTGATACTGCTGTGCCTCCTGTGAAAGAATGGATGTGTGCTATGGTCTGTGTGTTTTTCTTTTTTGGAATAAGCTTCCAGTCTCGTAGCTAGTAATGTCTGTGCAAATGAGATTTGCACTGCTGCAGACTGGAGTATGCTGCTGTAAAAAGGAAGCAGTGACGTGGATGAGTAGGATATCCATGGTACTGTGTGCGACACTTAGGTTTGATTTGTCTGTGTAGGAAGAGAATCCTGCAGAATGTACGCTGCGCTGCACTGGGTGCTTGCCCTGACTTCAGCTCTGGGCTCTGCATTGTTCCCAAAGAGCCTGCTGCACAGCTTTTCAGTGAAAGAAAGCCCTGAATATTTGGAAGGAGATGCCTACACCTGCATAGAAATGTTTGCAGGTGGAGAATTGGAGTCAGTGGCTGCCAGGCCTGTTTTTTGGAGTGTCTTTGGAAAAAATCAGCCTTAAACTTATCCTCCTTTAACTAAATAAATGTGTATTTTGTCTTGTTTTATCATCTTAGCTCGCTCTTCACCATTTCTAGCTGTTTGGTTTTTTTTCTCGTGTTTATCTTTTAAGGAAATATTTTTTCACAGTCCTTTATCTTTCTGCAGTTGCTCAGTGATGACTTTGAAAACAAGTATTTTCTAAGACATATATAGCTACAGACCTTTATGACTGTGTGAGTTTTTTCATCACTGCAGGATGAAACAGAGAGGAAAATATGTGGTTTGTGACCACTTTTTATTTACAGGGGAAAAGGATTCTGGCAAATCCATTTTTGTTTTTTAATTGAACTCTGGAATTCTTTTCCTTCCTTTCCTCTTCAGAGTTCACCCTGCCTCTCTTCAAAAAAATCCTCAAATGTCTCACCTACTTGAGCTTCTATTTATGTGACTTTTTTTGAACAAACAAAAGCTGCACATCTTCATATATTGCTAGCTTTTAATACAAGTGCAGTCAGCTGAGTTTTTGCACCGGTTACTGCTGTTTTTAAATGGTGCTTTTAATTGCTTGTTAAGGTTGGATAACACATCCTCATGTGCCCGTCTGGTTTTGTGGCAAGCTCGGTGATGTGGAACTCTTTTGACTGCAAGGGTTATAAAGTATATTAAACTGCTTTTCTTTCCATGCTTGGTCACACCTCTAGCTTTTGGCAGTCTGAGAAGTCTCTCTGTGTACCTCCCTGTTCACAGTAGTTGATTTAACACTGTGGTGACTCCATTGTCTGAAATAAGTATTTTTGTATATCACGGTGTGTCAGAAAAAAACAGCGCAATGTGTACCATACAGTTCGTTTAGGACAGCCCTGACTTTGCTTTCCTGAAGTGATAGGCTGGGATGGGTTGTGTGGCCATACTTGTTCATACACTTCTGGTAGACCCTTAGGATTTTTTAACGGCAGTTGTTCTTAAAAATTCAGCAGCAATTAAAAAATATATATAGAGAGAGAGAGAAGTATCATACAGGATGGCAGTACAGAGGTGTGTGATTAAGTTGGATGGATAGGCAAATGAGTGAGAAGTGGGAGTGTGGACTATTTAAAAACAAAGGCCATAGAAATGGTCTCTCACACCTGGAGAGTTAAATCTGAGTTTAACAATTCAGTGTTAATGCAGTAACTACTTTTAAAGTTTGGTTTTCAAACAGAGGAAGCCATACTGCTTTGCCCAAATTTTTCTCTCCCAAAAAATACTTGTTGCTTCAAGTTTACAGTGCACTTTATCCAGTCATGGTTTAAGAGTATGCTTGCTCCATTAAGAAGACAGTGTCCAGGGGCAGGCTGTGTAGCTTCCAGAGAAGCAAATGCAACCAGTTTCCATCGCCCTCTTTTCTAGGAAATGCCCTAATTTCTGTGCAGGTGCTGATCAGCTGTGCCATGCTTATGGGGCAGTTCTGGTCACATCACATGGGACATGGCACATAGCCCTTACTTGGCACAATAAAGTGCTTTTGTGGCCTGCCCAATGAGAAAGAGGAAGCGCCTCCTCACCAAGAGGGCTGTGCACGTCAACACAGATATGATACTAATGATTGGAGCTGCTTTGTGTTTTTACCATAGCATAAGCCAGTATAAGTTTCTTCTGATAGCATTTCCAGCTCTATCATTCCGTATGTTGACAGTGTGCATGTGTATTTTTGTTTCAGAGCTATCAATCAATGGAATGTAATTTTGAATTATCTTAATGAATTAAGACAATAATCACCATACACAGTAGTACGGTATACTATGGTATAAGAAGGACCTGAAACTATTAGAGAACATCCAGTGTGAGGATGGTGAAGGGCATAGAGGGTGAGACATGAGGGTTGGCTGAAATCCTTTGTTTAGTTCAGCGCAAAGCAGAGGAGCTGAGGGGACACCTGATGGCAGCTGCAGCTCCTCACAGGGAGCGGAGGGCAGCGCTGAGCTCTGCTATCTGTGATGGCGACAGGGCCCGAGGGAACGGCATGGAGCTGTGTCAGGGGAGGGGCAGTGAGGGTTGGGGACAGGTGCTGCACCAGAGGGCGGTGGGCATGGAACCGGCTGCGCAGAGCAGTGAGCATGGACCTGAGCTACAGGAGTTCAAGAAGCATTTGGACAGCGCCCTCAGACATCGAGTTTGAATGTTGGGTGGTGCTGCGTGGAGATGAACTTGACGATCCTTGTGGTTCCCTTCCAACTCGGAGTATTCTGTTTGTGTTGACAGCAGCCCTCATCCATCTCAGCTTCTGGTTGGAGAGTTCATGCAACCAGATGTGCTGCTTTTCAACTGCTTGCAGGCTGGATGAGTCGTAAGAGCCCTGGTTGGCCACCCAGGCTTAGACAGTCTGGAATATTTCCATTTTGGTGCTCCTTTGATGGTTTTATTGTTTTAATTATTGGACTTTTTAAATATTAGTGGCTACTGCAGCATAAAAAAACACGCATTAGGCTTGTAGTAAACTCTGTAAACAACCTGATACTTAATAAGCCTTAATTATGTTTTTGGAGGACAACATTTGGCTTTGTATTTTAGTGAATTTTTAAGGTCTAGCATAAAAAATAAGAGCTCCTTCAAGATTCAACATTAATTCCCTGTTTATAAAATAATTTGCTGAGGAGGGCAAACCCTTCTCCCTGCTGACTTTCTTCAGTGAATGGAGAGCTTGTTCTCTGTATGTTGATTATTGAAAGCTGAGCTCTTTGTGCCAGATATTTTAAGAAGCTGTTGATGCTTAGATCTAATCTATTACATTATATGGTGCTTTTAGACCAGAAAGTGAATGTGTTTTCATGTCTGTGGTTGTGCAGTACATATGTAGCAATTCTAAAAAAGCATTGCATAACTATAAATACAGTTTTGGATACTTCAGCTTGCATTTTTGCTTTAGTGTGTTTTGAAGGCAGTGGCTGTGATGGTTAGAAATGTTGTAATAGGAATATCTTGGCATTAGACAGTATCACATTTTCATCTGATCATGAGGAAATAATACTTATTTTATGTTCTTAGGCTTAGTCACATATTCTTACGTATCTCTCCCATGATGGAAACTGTTTGTATTAAATTTCAGTAGATCTGACACTGTTAAAGTACTCTAGGCTATTTATTGGGCCATTTAAATGACAGCAAATTATGTTTGAGTTTCTAATTCTTAAATGACAGCATTTACAGATTGCTGGAGCTTCCTCATTGGTCTAGTGTAGACCAGCTTGAATTCATCCATGCCAGTTGGGGTGCTGGAAGTATTCACACAGCTTGCACTGAATGCTGAGCAGATCTTGCTGAAGAATGAGGAACGTGAATAGCTTTTACCATAGTTGGGAACCAGAAATTATTTAGACTTTAGGAAAAAATTCTGCACTTACATAGAATGATGTATAATTTTATTGTCAATACTTGTGATTTTTGAGTTTGTTTGGATTTTTCCTTAAAATTTACAGCTCTTGAAATTATGTTAGTGTATATGAATTTCATTTAGGGATTCCTTTACATGTTCAAAACGAAACTCAAACCAGCTCTGTAATGCAGCAAGGTAGTGAAGACATGAGAGGTACGAGTCCAAGTATTCTATAGCTTTCAATAAACAAAAGGAAAAGCATATCTAGATGTGTCATTTCAAAATAATGGCATGCCTTTGAGGGGGTTCATTCACAGCCCCTGAAACTTGACAGAACTTCATTTGTAAATTCTCTTTTACTTAAATTTGTGCTCTTTCCCTTGACTTGAATTGTTATCTTTCTTGGCCTTTGGCTTTTCCCTGGTAGATCTTCCAGTGTCATGCACACACATAAAAAATTCGTAGCTGTATTGTTAACAGTGTACCTATTTTGTGTGCATGCTTGTGGAAAACCACTTTAAAGTCTGCTTGTAAGATCTGAATGTGTCTGCTGTTCTCATTTTGTGCTCATAGCAGGCTATTTCAAACACTGCTAAAATGTGATTTTTACATCTTGCTGTAATCTGCAGTAAAAAACCTCAGGAAAACTGCAACTAATTTTCTTTTTGAAATGATGTGAGAAATTGAATCTTGCTTTCTTTGAACCTTATGGATAGTAACCTTCTACTTACATAACTGGAGGATTTGAGAATTTGAGTTTAGCAAGGTGGCCAAGCTGGATTTACTCACATGTGAAGCGCTTGACAAGCAAACTCCAGCTAAGTATTAGCTCTCAAGGGCTATGTCAGATTTAAGATGTAGAGGTATGGGCAAACAAAAAGCAAATTTTATCATGGTTTCATTTCTAAACAGAAATAACGTTCCACAGACTTGAAATTCAAGTCTAATGTTTTCTAATAGACAAAAGCACACCGCCATCTCCATGATGGATGTGGGCTTCATTCTGTCTGAAGCAAAGGCCAAAAGTTTCTGCAAAATTTAGTGAAAAAGCATTTGCTGTAGTAATTGTTGGAATGACTCTTAACAGGGTGATTTTTGATGTGTTTTGTTCCCTGAAAGTTGTCTTTCTCACATTCATTAAAACAGTTATAAGTTATAAGATACAGTTATAAAAGCAAGTGGGGTGGGGGATGTGTTATTTCCTGTAATACAGAATTGCTCCTTTAGGCTTTTACTTGTTGCGTTGTAGGAAGAGGAAAAGTAATTTGAATTTGTCACTGAGTTTGAGTGACACTTTCTCAGCACACATGTGGAGAGTAAACTTTTTTAAAGCGAGAGTTTCTTTTTTAGAAACCTTTTTTTCTCCTTGTTTCATTTACTATCAGGAAAAGCACTGAGGAGAAATAACACTGGTTGATACGATTTCCTTATATCTTAAGAAATAAAATAGCAATAGAGGCAGGATAAATGTTGTTCCTTGGCTTTGTTATGCAGCGGTTATGAGAGTTAAAGATGTCTGAGGACAGTGTTGTTTTCAGATGGAAAGGCTTCAGGAAAACACACAGCATTTCAGGTCCTGTTAAATTGTCTTTTCAGTGTTTCCATTCTCAAACTACATCCAAGGGCTTGATTCTGAGTTGCTAGGTGTTTTTACTCATGTCTGCCATTGCTATTGGCTGCAGCAAGCATATTTAGGGCCTGGAAGCAATAGGCAAGAGGATGCAGTTCAGAGTTGTGGGTGTGTTGTTATGTTACATCAATGTAAATGTCTTATATACAGGCATTCATCTGAACTGGCATATAGCACAAGACAGAGGACGTGGTTTGTCGTAGCAATAAATGCAAGAATTAATTGGCTAGTCAAAAAATACTATATATTTTAATACACTTTTATGAAAGTAAACAAGCCCATGGAGTTCTAGAATCAAACGAGTGACATGCTGGTACTAGAACCGTTTCCTTTTGCTTCCTTAATGGTGGAGAAGAAAGAGAAAATGAAATTCTTATTGCTCATAAAGTAGAAAGAACATTTGCATGAAATGAAACAGCTTTAAAATAAAGGCCAAATGATACATGGTTACTTATTAAAAAGGACAGCTTATCATCCATTTCACTTGCTTTGCCCTGCCCAACTTTCCAGAGCCTGGTTCTGACCTCTGCATTAATGACATACGCATAATATCATCTCCCAGAAAAGAATGGCTTGTTTTTAACCAATTTGTCACTGGACAGAAGAAGGGAATGTGTTAGTTCAATGAATAGTTGTTTTTAATTCCTTAGTTGCAGCTTACAGTGAGAATCTTCAGAGTTATACTGAGAATGGCTGGGATGTCTACTGTAATGGAGCAATTTTGCTTCTCCCCCTTTAAGAAAAAGAAAAATAAGAGGGATTCTATTTAACCCTTTGTTTTATGAGAGATTGGATAGGAGAAGTGGAAAAATGGAAAACACTTGTTATCCCCAGATACTTGAGTCAGGGATGTGCCCATAAGCCTTTATGTATGTCCTCAAATAAAGATGAAAGGAAACATCCTCTTCTAATCCATGAACTGGGCAGTTCACTGCTTTTGTCATTTAAACTATCGGAAAGTGTGTGACTGCCTTTTTCCCCCTTAAGGTGTAGTAGCAATGCATATCATTGTGAAATGGGTCTGCCCATTCATTAAGTAGCACAGTACACATAGTGCATATCATAGTGTACCTTACAGGATGGTATGCTGCTTTTGACTTGTCTCCCAGGGTAGCTTAAGGTGCTAGTTTAGACAAATGAACATGTTACCTAGACTGGGGCTAATATCCCTATTTTGTCTTTCTACATGCTGCAGTAGCAGTGAGTAGTAGAGTAGTACTCTCTTTATTGAAGTGCAGACTGCTGGAGGATGTTGCATGTGAGTCTCTGTGACGCAGGCTGGTCCTTTTGTAGTCATGCATCTTCTCTTGATGAGCCTAAGGAGTAAAGGTTGCTCCAGACTTCCTGTGCAATCAGTGGGAAGAAAAGGGCATTTCCAGAGTGTGATTCAGGATTTTTCTGTTGCTGATCGCTTTCCTCAGGTGATTCATCCTTTCTCTGCTGCTTGTGTCAAAAAGGGAACTGCGGCTCACTGGTCTTCTGTTAAGGAGCCTCAGGTAGATGTCTGAAATTTGGCTACAGCGTCAGAAGGAGTCATTTGGGCCAGCAACTTCAAGCAAACAGACCTTTGCTTTTGATTGGGGTTATTTTTTTTTTAATTCAAGACTTCTGTAGGCATTGGAAATCTTAGTTACAGTAGTGTTGCAAGTCTTCTGTCAAATTTATTGAATTTTGATGGCCATCCTACAGGCTGAAGCAAACATTACGTTTCTTCCCTATTGCTGAGACACAACAGGTTTGAAATATACTCTTTTTCAGAGAGCTGAATAGCTTTAATATTTTTTTCCCTTACTGGCAGAGTAGAAGGCTGAAAGCTGCAATTGATGTCAGTACAATCCTGAAGTCTCTGAGTGTGTTTAAAAGAAGCATTTGTGTGGAGGCCCTTGTGCAGCTGAAAATCTCAAAAAGAATTTGGCAGAAGTCTTGGTGTCAGAAGATGGCACATTCCTGTACAGTGAAATGTTTACTGGTTCCCTGTTTTATCTTTGGCAGCTGCTTTTGCATTTGATATCTTCAGCTGTTTTGAAGCTTTTATAAAGAATAATTATTCGTTTCATGAAATGAATCTACTTTACCCACCCAACTGTGCAATGATTCATATACTTCTTTGGCAACACTGCCCATTGTTATCAGAGCTGCGTTTGCTTTTGCAGAATTGCATTCACTCCTGTTAGAGGGAAGTTCTAACATCTTCTTGGGCCATAATTTTATTGCATGGTTTGCTGATGTGACTGTTGAGCTATTCCTGTGAAAACCCTACAGTCAGCAGTCTTTGGGAAACAGCCTGAGTTTTCATGTTTTCTGCAAACTTTAGGTGCTACAGTAATGGTTTCACAGGAATGATCCACTGTACTGTAGGCCCAACACATAGGCAGCAACTTCATTACGTCTCATTTCACCGTTTTCTTATTACCAGAGATGTATAAAAATGTAATGAGTGAACTGGATTTTAGCTCCATACAAAGTAAAATTCTCCTAAATACAGTAGGGCTTTATTTGAATGTTGATTACATGAGACAGGAATACTACCTGAAGGTTTTATTAATTTTTGTTGTTGTTTATTTGAGTTCCATAAATACACAGAGTTTCCCTCCAGACTAGCAGAGCCTTTATTTAAAGGTTTTTTTGTGTGTGTCTAGAGAATAATTTAGAGTTATGCTTGTACTTAAACCAATTTTAAAAAATCTTATCTATTTATTTCCAGTATTGCAGAATATGAGCTAGAGTACACGTATGTTTAGTTAACTCACCACATTTTTTTGTGTGTGATATTCTAACCTGCTTGGCCATTAACCTGGCTGGCTACCAGGAGAATTTTCAAACTGTTGACTCACATTGCTTCCACATGCAACTTAAACCACCTTTTCCCACAGTGGAGACAGCTTGAATGTTAGCTGCATATACTCTTCAGGGTAGAGAACAGCATATTTTGAACTGAGTCAACACATGTGAGTAAAGGAAATAAATCGAAGCTATTATTCACATTATTGTCTAATCTCATTTTTGCTGAAATTTTGCTGGGTTTCAAAATAGGAAAAAAACAAGAAGATTGGTGGGGTTTTTTTTGGGTTTTTTTTTGTGCTCTGCTTCCTCAGAAGGATCCTGTGTGGAAATGGAGACTGTTCATAAGGAGGTGAGGGTGGAGGCAGCAGTTTTTAGACCAATAAACAAAACAAAAACTGTAAAGTACTGTGGGTTATGCTTTGTTGTTTTGTTTTTTTCTTTTTCTTTCTTGCAGATTGCACAAAAAAGATGAAGGAAGTTCAGCATGATTTGATTTTTCTGATAGGCTTTGATAGTCACTCTAGCTGTGGAGCCAATTGATGGAGAAGAGATCTGTGTTTAGTTCTAGTGTTACCACTGTTAGGGAAAGTTGCATCTTTCTCTTACCTCCAGTGTGCTCACTGTGTTGGGTTTTTAGTTTCTTTTTGTTTGTTTGTTTGAAGTGAACTGGGCTGCAAGAATGAAAATACCAATCATCATGCGTAGCCTTTAAGAGCTATATAAAGAAAGCAGTACATGGCATTGCTACAGTTGGTTTGCTGAATAATTTAGCTGACTGAATTGGTTCCATTTTGGTTTTTGATCATTTAAGAAAAAAATAGTTAAGAGAGCAAGCTTATCCCATACTGTAACCTCTGTAGCCAGATGTTTCTGTCTCAGTTCAGGAGGCACAAACGTGTAGTTAACTATGTGAGGACTCTGAAGTCAATGGAACTGCCATGTTGAACAATAAAACTATTTTAGCATGTGCTAAAAAATCCAAAACAGATGGATTGTTCAGCATACTACTTTTAAAGAAATATGGCTAACAAACTCTTCAATCCGATATTTTAGTCTAGTGTTTCCATGTAATATTTATGCTTATATTGAATGTCATTTTTCAGCTGAAAATTTTACAATTCTTGTAGTCCTCCTATGGCCTTTATACAGGTGAACGATCTGGTGGTGTCACCAGGTCTGGCTTTGTTGGACTCTAACT
>JAOWBP010001760.1:17138046-17149911 GCA_028571105.1 Tragopan temminckii
TTGTAGTCCTCCTATGGCCTTTATACAGGTGAACGATCTGGTGGTGTCACCAGGTCTGGCTTTGTTGGACTCTAACTTGAAGGGAGCATACTTAGCCTTTGCTTAGAGATGAGACTTGTAAAGCAAGAGAATATGGCTTCCCACATTTTTTACTCTAAACGGTGTGTTGGAGTTTTGTACTGTATAATTCTGTAGGTATTCGGATTAACCCTGATAAAATTATAGGTGGTTGTGAGGGAGTTTATTGTGCTTATAAATTGTAGTGGGGCTCCCTGTAATTTGTTATAATTAATTCAAGAGTTCAAGGGCAGAAAATCAGGATCAGGTTGTGGCATGCCTTCCTTTCTTGCTAAAGCATGCTATTACTAGCCTTCTTATTTAAGGTTTGGCTTCATATTTGTGGGTTTATTTGAACTCAGAGTATCCAAAAAGTGTAATACGCTGTTTTTAAAAACAGAGTAGATCCTAGGACAGAGAATGGATCTGTTGTGGTTGGGGGTTCCTTTTTAAATATAAAGAAATTGGTGGATACCAAAAAGTTGCATCTGCTGGCTAAGCCTTTCAAGGAAGGAGTACGTGTTTTGGAAGGCTCGTGTCATGTCTGCAGGCCTCAACAGGGACTGGGTGCATGTAAGTGCTTGTGGTCTATAAAAAAATGGCAGGATAAACAAAACACTCACAGAGCATTTCTTTAAAATCTAACCTCCCTTCTCACAATGGTCTTATCACTGGGACAGGACATGGCGCTGGTGGCTAGAGACAAAAGTTGTCTGCAGAAAGGCAGGGCCTGCGAGCAGCAGCATGGTACCTCATGGTTCTACTTCATCCCCCAGCTCCAGCATAGGGAGAGGGAAACTCCAGCTCTGGACAAACCTCCAAATTTCTTCAGTCTTCTGCTGCCAGTAAGAATACTGAATAGGATAGTAACCCATGTGCCACATCTCCACGTTTCCTGAACACCTCCAGGGACAATGACTCCACCACCTCCCTAGACAGCCTGTGCCACTGCCTCACTGCACTTTCCAAGATACGTTTCCTAATATTCAACCTTCCCTGGAGCAATCCTCTTGTTCTGTCACTATTACCTGGGAGAAGAGGCCGACCTCCAACTCACTACAACTTCCTTTCAGGTCATTGTAGAGAGCAATAGCCTCCTCTGAGCCTCCTCTTCTCCAGACTGAGCAATCCCAGTTGCCTCAGCCACACTGCTCTCAGAGCAAGCAAGTTTATTATTTGTCTCTTTGCTTGCAAATTGCATGTCAAAACAAATGGAAATGCCTGTCATTGTGAAATTACCCTGTTTTATCCAAATTCTCTTTTCTGCCATTTAGCTGTAAACTCTTACTTCTAAAATGAGAGGGACTGAGAGATGAGGGGGTAGATATGAACTGCCTTTTGATCAAGATGAGGGGATAGATACGAATTGTGTTTTGATCTCCTTTTTCAGTTGTACAAAGACATAAAAAATGATGCTAACCCAGCATTGTTCTAACTTAATTGGAAGGGGAAAAGGAATGACACCAATCTTTCCATATGTTTAATTTTTAGTTTCCGTCATCTTTTCCACTCAGCTGCTGAAGGAAACCAGGATGTAGGAGAGTTGGATGCTGTTTTTGAACAATCTCATTTCTCAGTTACCTGAAGCTAACCTTTACCTACCTTCTAGGGTTGTTTGATCAAGGAGTTCCTATTCTAAAAACTGTTATGACTGTTTTTACTGCTGGCATTGATAGTTTGCACTTCTGAAGGAATATCCTTCTGCATGTGTGACAAAGACTCTTTTGTCTCCTTTTTTCTGGCAAGACTACTGATCTTTCTGAAGATCTGCTGCAGGGTGTGGCAGACTTGTTTTCAGTAATACCCTTCCAAAAATATTGTTCTTTGGTAGTGGAGCACAGCCCTATTCTTTTATATTCTTTCATAAATCCCAGATAAATGGCTATTGTCTAGTGCTGTGAAATATCAGGCTTCCGCTGGGAGATAAATGGATGAAATTCCAGAGGAGCAAGCTAGAGATGGTGTTTATCAACATCATCTAAGCTTTTTAGAAAGGCAAAGACAAGACGGTAGCACTGCATTACTGTCAATGACATCATCAATGTATGTACAACTTTTAAAAATGCCTTTAGATTAAGATGTGCTGATGGAATCTTTACTTCCAAATGTGTTTCAGCATGCTCAAGCCCAGAAATCAAAACATCAACTTTGCCAATATACTAAAGATTGTATCTGAAGAGACCAACCTTATCTACCTACCTTCCTTATTGCCATTAAAAATGCAGCTCAATTTTGGAGTAAATTTTGTTGCAATATCAAGTGACTCGCATCAAATAAGCAATATCCAGTAAGCAGCATTCTTGACTGAGACTTAGGAACAAAATCTAACTCTCTCAAATCTTCCTTGGTTTCCTGTCTGAGTTACTTCACCAGCCACATGCCTCAGATTCTATTCATGAAATAAGGCTAATTCTATTTAAAGCATGTTTTTCTCAGATAAGCAACCAGGAAGAGTTAAATATTATCATTTTCTCAAACGTGTAATAAATAAAAACAATATTTTTGTCTTTATCAAATAGTTCCTTTGCTTCCACATTGAATAGCTGTAATCTGACTCATCCAGCTCAAAGGCTGAGAAAGTTTGAAAGACCACGTGCTTAAAATAAAAAGAATTTCTTTTAAAAATGTAGCATGTACTTTTCTGTGGAATCCTGTTGCTACTTAAGCCAAGATCATGGTACGTTAAAAAGGGGTAAAAAGAATAAGAAACTCACAAATATCAAAGCTAATGCTTAAAATAATTCTAGTTCATGATAAAAGTCCTCTGTTCATGAGAAATTGCTTCCCCTGTGGGCAGATTATTGCATAACTGCATGCATAGTCTCTGTTCAGAAGAATATTACCATTCTGAGGTAAATCTAAATAACCTGTGTCAGGCTGTTGTTGTGATTCAGTGAGAATTTTATTGTGTCCCTAATTCTTGAAGATCATCTTGTACTCTAATAGATTTTTTTTATTATTTCCATTTTATTTTATTTTTAAAGTTCAGAGAGAGCTGAATCACTTGCAGGCCAATCTCCTTTGAGTCTTGAAGACTTTTTATTTTGGAGTATGAAACAGTAAAGCAGTTCTCTCTTTTTCCAGAAATGAAGTTGAGTTACGTAGCTGTGCAGTTATCCAAGAGATAGGCTTGGTGCCAAAATGGTACCTAATGAGTTATTAAAAAAAAGTCAAGCCAGTAATTGCATCATTAGAAACAATTTTAAAGGAATTGTACCTCTTGGATAACTAATGTTTTCTGGTGCTTGTGTGCATTTTAACATATACTCATGATAAAGAGTTACTGGTATTGAAACAAACAAATTTGTTCATGCTGACTTGAAGTTTCCAGGGAAACACATTGACTGATTAAACACAAAATTTGAAAAGTCTTTGATGCTTTTCAAGAGATGTGCGCTTCCAAAATCCTTCCTGACCCTGAAGTATAGAAAGTAAAAGCAGGGAATGATAGCAAAGATCTAGACTGATCAGTACAGCATTTAAACAGTACTAATCCTTCTTGTTTCTAGCCTGGCATCTTTTTATATAAATATATGTATATACATGTACGTGTGTGAAGTAGATGGATTTTAAAACCCTTGGTCAGTAAGCATTTTTTATCCTGTTTTTGTATGTTTTCAGTCAGAGTTGGATATTGCTTGATAGGTCTGATAATGGGTAGTTATTAATGGAATATTTACCAGGTGGTTTTCTGTAGAAGTTAATAATAGGAAAACTGAAGATAAAGTGCACCAACAGTTACTCTGCAAAATTAACCCATACTCTTGCTTTTTTATACCACACTTAAATATCTCCATACAGATCTGTCTTCCAGTGTTGATTTGGCCAGGTTCTGCGTGACTGACTTTATTTAGAAATATTCCTTATTGAAGAGGGTGTAAATCAAAAAAGCTGAGTTACTTTCAGCATATTTAGAAGAGCAGCAGACAGGATATATTGGATAATCAGTGGTGATTGAGCAGTACAGGGAGTCAGTGACACTCTATGGATACCCATGTTCTTTTTTGAAGTGAGAACAGAACAGGAAACTTGGTCTTGGGAGGTCTATGTGGAATTGTATGAGCAGATGGAGTTTCCATAGGTTTACACAGCTGCAGCTGAGTCAGAATGTGGGTATTGTAATTACATTTCAAAACGTTACCCTTATCTCCTGCTTCTAGGGTTTTTAACCCTCTGACGTATTATGTGTTGCTAAAATGCAGATGTTGATTCTGGAATACAAATGTTCTCGTAACTGTCCAGTTTACTTTAGAAAAAGTGTGCTTTTCAGTGCAATAGACGCAAATGTACTCTTCATGTATTCTATGATGGTTAAATAGAGTTGTGGGAAATGATACCCTTATAATTATGGCTTTGTTCAGACTTGTTGTCCACTCCCATTCCCTTTGGAAATAGCTACAGGCTGGCAAACTGTAGTAGCCTTCATTATACTGAATACCCAAAGGCTCTGCTAAAAACTGTTAACCCAAAATGAGGGTGAGAGATTTCAGCTGTCAGTCCACTTGGCTGTGGTGGTCTCTCTTCTTCTCTGTGCTCCCCTAATATCCCAGACTGACTTTGTGTGTAAAGCTTTGTAAGTTTTAGTTTTGAATTTCTTGCCTTTTATTATTTGGGGGTAAAGTTTGCAAACTTTTCTTTTGTTCAGTTTCCATATGCTTTCCTAGCTAAACCACTTAATAAGAGGCTTATGAAATGCATGGTTTTATGTGCTGTTCTGGAACAGCTTTCCTCAGTGAATGTATAGCCGAATCATTTTTAAAATGTTTAATTGCCTTCAAATTATAGATATACTTTAGCAACCTAAACAAAGAGCATTCTCAGCTATAGCATAGTGACATAATAACAATGTTTAACATAATTTCAGATGAAGGAGCCTCAAATCCTAGATAGAATATGGGCCAATTTCTGTTCCCTGTTGACTGGGCAGAAGGCCTGACCACAGTTTTGCAGAACAGCTGAGCCATGAATCTGTGGCTCCTCGAGCTATTATAGCCTTTGAGTAGAGCTTCCTTCAGGGCATCCAGTGACAGCTCAGCTCCACCTCTTCCTGGACACTGAAATTAGTGACTCCTGTTCATGCCTTATGTGACTCCAGTCTATTAGTAAAAAATTCTTGTATTTTGTTCTACTACAGTGTTAGTAAATGCAATGCTGTACCATAATATTGTAGAATATTGCTGTTAAGATTTTTGAGCATGACCTGGTATCAGATACAAGTTTGCACACCTTCAAATGGGCATCTTTTCCATAAAGTAAGTGCTAAGTGATTTCTTAAGACATTTTTCTAAAACATTGTCTAAAATTGCAGGTATAGCACATCGCTTTTCCTTTTGAAAGCTGTGGTCACAGTACTACAGTACTACAGTAACTGCATTGACATCCTATTTTTCACAATGCTTACTTAGATAATCCAAACTGTGATTTCTCTATGGTTTTGGGGTACTGCGATTGAAATCATGGCGTCATGAAAGCTGGTGATACTCTTGACTTTTATAGAACTAGGATGTCGTGGTAGGATTTTACATTGTTTTGATTTTCATGTAGTCTCTTAGCAATACTTCTAACTATGTAGAGCTTTAAGGAAGATGGAGGATTTTCCTTTTGTTCTGCCAGACTAGAATGTGCAACTCCTGCACATATATGTACCATTGCCATAAATAGCATGCTTCGGGATTACAGTCTTTAAGATCAGATTCAGCAAACACTTACTCACCTATATACTTGACAAAGCAGTTTACATCAGGCTTGCATGAAAGCATGTGTGTTTTCAGAATTTAGAGTTAGTCATTGCAAAGAATTGCAAACAAGCTGACTTGTCTCTTGGGCTAGGCAAGTGTGAAGCCTGGGGCTGAAGCACAGGTGTCATGCTGAGAAGCAGTATGATTTTATATTGCCTCTCTCCATCAAATTTCAAAGTTGGTCGAAGATTTAATCTTCATGATTCTGTGAAAGCCATGTCTAAGCACTTCTGATGAATATTTTCTGTCCTCTTTGACAATGTCATTCTTCCTCCTCTCTGGGGGAAGTGAGAGGGAAGAGGAAACCTAAAAATGAGTAAAGCAACAATTATCTTTTAAGTGCACATAAAATCCGTGAACTCAAAGGGGAACTTTTCAGACATTAAAATATATCCACAGGCCTCTCACTGCTTGTAGCTGCCAATGGTGCTGCTACCTTGAGTACAGGTCTGTTCAGAGCGTTGGTGCTGTCTAGTGGCAAGTTACTGCATCTCACATTGCTGACAGAAGAATTAACTGAGGAAGAGCGTAAATGCTGTATTTGATTAATACCCCTCAAAGAATGACTTGGGATATGCTGGTTTTTAAGCATGTAGTTTTTTTTCTAATGCTTACACAGAGTTAAGTGGTTATGTTTCTGAGTGTAGTTAAGGTAGTGCAATCCCTGTGACACGGGTGATATTTGAGTGGCTCTTCGTTGCAGAAAAGTGAATTGCCTTGGTATCAGGAAGGTGACTTATGTGCGTGAAATCATTAAGACAAGAACTGTTTATATCCTGTTCCCAAAGGTTCAAGCTTAAGGTCAAATGTGGTGTGGTGGTTGCAGCTGAGTCCAGTTAGGCATTTACTGTCTTTAGTCTTCTTGACTGCTATTCCTTTGCAAAGGTCACAGGCTCTGAGGCTGGTTAGTATCCTTGTGTATGATTTCTTTCTTAATCCAGTTCTGACAGAGTGATCTGGTTTTGTTCAAGCAATTATTTTAAAATCCATTCTGTTTTGAGGGGATTCCCTCTCTATTTTGTACTGGTCTTACTGGTCTCTATTTTGTACTGCAACCTTACCTCAAGTACCGTGTGCAGGTTTGGGCATTACAATATAAGAAGGATGTAAAAATGAAGAGAGTGTCCGAAGGAGGACTAAGAAGATGACGAGGGGCCTGGAGGTGTGTCAGCAGTGGCTGTGGTCTCTGGGTTTGCTCAGCGCTGAGCAGAGGAGCTGAGGGGAGGCCTCATGGTGGCTGCAGCTCCTCAGAGGGAGTGGAGGGCAGTGCTGAGCTCTGCTCTGTGTGACAGCGACAGGGCCTGAGGGAACGGCATGGAGCTGTGTCAGGGGAGGGGCAGCTGGGGGTTAGGGACAGGGTCTGCACCAGAGGGCGGTGACCTGTAAAGGACATCCTAGTCTTGTAACCTGGTTAAGGTGGATCAGACTGATGTATGTGTTCACAGCTCAAGAAACCCCTTCACTTCTTCATTTGATGACTTGAGGTTTCCGGACTGCGGTTAGCAAGGCACATCACTTACTGTCAGCAGGTCCAGTGGTTGGGTGCATGAGACTGAGTGGACATGCAGACTGGTCTTACTGAAGTGGTACCTCCACTTTTGAGCTCCGAATTGATGAGCTGCATGTCAGCTAAGCAGGAATTGTTATGTCTCAGTTGGGCTGTGTGACATATGCCTGCATGAGAAATTTAAGCTGATGGACACCATATTATTATATTCCTTTAGCTCCACTCTATTTTATTATTGGCACAGTAGTGACTGCCATGGGGCCCAGCAATTGTGGCTGTAATTTTCTCAGCTGCCTGTCTTGTCCCTTGCTGATTTTGGTGCCTGTGCAACACAAGTAGCTCAAGCAAGCATGTATTGTTGCCTACAGATTAAAATGTTGTGGCCTGTTAATGAAGCTGTCTTCACTGGACTTTAACATGATATTCTGAACGGACGGCTGCCTAACACTGCTGCTTTGACCAGCTGTGCTACGGGCCTGGTACAGTTTGGTGGGTGAAAGGGATGCACAGATATTAACTTGTTAAGCTTTTTTTTTTTGTCTGCACCTACTCTTTTGCAAATGTAAGGTGAAATATGTAAGTTCTACTGCGTGGTTTAAACTCACATAGTTTACCTTGTGATTAGTTGTTGATCAAGTTTGTGATGTTAGAAATTGGTTTTGCTTTACTGTGTCTAAGTCAACGTTACAGATGAAGATTCCAATTTAAAAAAAAAAAACACAACAAAACTTCTATATGGGCCACAAAGTTACACCGGTCAACCAAAGTATGCTGACATTCCTTTTTTCCTATCAAAATCGTGATAGTTGAGTAAAAAACAGCACAGAGATGCAACAGCCTCTTCGTGAGTTGTAGAATGCGTGGTCTTCTGAAACTTGTACAGAATTTATAGTGGAGGTTGTCCCAGCAGATATCCCACATCTATGTGGTTTAGAACATCTGAATCAAACTGGAACATCTTATTTTCCTTTTCATACACCTGGAAATATTGCACATATAGGGATCATTTTGATTTATTTTGCTAACGTGTGTACCTTATAGATGATGTGGAACTTCTTAAACCACGCACTGACTGCTGTTTAGCTGCCTGACATGTTTGTAGCGAGTTTTTCTTGCTTTAAGTAGTCTCTTGTTCTGTAGAAGCTGTATATACATACTGCCCTTCTGGTTTGTTTTCTTTTCTGGTTTGTAGATATCAGTATTACCTACAGGTGAAAAAGGACATTCTTGATGGCCGATTGCGTTCTTCATTGGAGCAGGGAATTCGACTAGCTGGTTTAGCAGTGCAAGGTAAGATGACGTGATCTGCTTGCCATTTTCCAACTAGGATATTTTGAGTTGTTCTAGATGTTGACTGGTACTAACTAGGGCCACGTATGACTCCTGTATACAACAGCCAGGTTTTTTTACATATTTAAAAATGCGTGGGTGGACTGCTGTTGATGAAATGCTTGTACCCTGAGGGAGGGAATGGTGGACCACATCACAATCTGCAGCTTTCCTTTTTTCTGAAAGCCATGTTGCTGAATTTGAACTAGACTCCAGTTCTCGTTCCAGCCACAAAGTACTTTACAGTAATGAATTTGCTTCACATTCTCTGGTTTAAAGTGGAATTACATCAAAGAGCATAGGAGCAATTTTAATTTTACCTTTAATTAAAAACTCATTTTGCTGTGTAGCACTATCTGCAATATGAAAGAACACATGACCATAATTGTTACATGAATTATAAATTAATAAACTGCTTTTTATTCTAAGCCTCCTAAGGACATCAATAAAAGTAAGATCATACATGTACATGGGTAAAGAAGGAAGACCTGTATTTGTAGAAAGTATATTTCAATCTATCCATGACTGTGAGAATTCAGAGTACAATTCCAACAATCATGCACTCAACACTGCACCTCTGGGGGAACAGGGACAAGTACATACATATAATAACAAATGAGAAGATCTGATTCTTGAAACTTACAGGTTCTTGGTACATCATGCCCTAGTAAAATTTTTATATCTGAGAATCTGACTCTTAAAATACAGTTGTTGAAAATATAGAACTTTCAGAAAGTTCTAAATGAAGGCTAAGAATCTTCATTTTTCCATTTTGAGTAAGCTTTGTAGTTGCAGGAGTGCCAGAGCAGCCATGATCTGCTTCTTGCTGCCATTGGTAGTTTTTAAGATGCTTTGCAACTGTCTTGAAGAATAGGTTTTCAAAGGTGTTTAACATCGTGTTCTTTTCTGGCATTGAAAGAACAGTAGATAAAAACGAAAACCCGGGTCTCTAGGTTCCTTCTGTACCAGCTTCCTTGAATGTGTTTGAGAAAGGTATCAGCAACCGCTTTTTTTTAAATACTCTGAAATTGTACTGTCAAATAGCAGTACCTTAAAAATAATGTCAATTATGATTAAGAGTAATATTAATATGATTTTTATAGGGCAGTTGTTCTGTTGTAGTATTTTATTGCTTGGTTAAAGCTTGAAGGAAAAATGTTTCCTGTTATATCTTGATGTGTTTTATGAATAATGGAAAAGATGTATACAAGATTCTACTCTA
Organism: Tragopan temminckii; assembly: GCA_028571105.1. Classification (NCBI taxonomy): domain Eukaryota; kingdom Metazoa; phylum Chordata; class Aves; order Galliformes; family Phasianidae; genus Tragopan; species Tragopan temminckii. Next base: position 17,147,900 of record JAOWBP010001760.1, read on the forward strand.
AATCCTGTAATATGAGAAAATTAAACTTTGTCAGTATATAAGTTAATGATAAATAGGCACCAATTATATTTCTCTGGTCCTGTGTTTCTTGAAGGTTTTGCTGACTTTGGGAGCTAATCTGTAACATTTTGCAGTAGTCACTGTTATCCTGAATTTTCAATGTAATCTATAATGTTTCAAAGGCCATTGCATCAAGATCCTGCACTTAATCTTATTTGCTTTATTCGTGACCTTGTATTACTCCCTTTGTCCTTTTTGTGTGATGCAACCAAAGATATTTGAAATACTTCTGTTAAACTTGCAGAGTCTGTTTCATGTCCATTTTGATTTCTTTCTGTTTATGTTAAAACATAACTCTGAGGTGAAAACAAAATGAAACTGCATTTTTGGCATCCTGCAATACGTGAAGTTGTCTAGAAGCTCTGAAAGAATGTTTAGTTAATATGATTTATGGTGGGGATTTCCACCTTCTATAATATAAGAATCTTGTAGATGGCGTTTGATCCACTTCAGTTAATATAAAATAGAAACCTCCCGGCAAGATATTCTTTTGATATAAGTTGTTGTGTATTTAACAGATATATATTCTTTTTTTTTTTTTTTTTTTAAGGTAGTTTAGCCTTTAGGAAGCATTTTCTACAATTTTGAAACTCTGTTGGTTTGTTGACAAATCATTTTTTAATATAATTGACTTGTTGATCTTCACTTCCTAGGCTGTAAAATTAAGCATTTTTCATACAATTATGTAGAATTGTAGAAGAGGTGGGCTAAATTCTTTTTGCCCGGTTAGGACTGGGGATATTGGAGAAACAAAAGTATGTACCATTTTAAAGAGACAGGGATATCGTGGTCTTGTCAGATGGTAGTATTAATTCATTGAGGTTACAGTAAGAAAAGAACCTCTTGCACTCCTGATGTTTAAGCACTGCAAATGGTCATAATATAAAGGATCAAAAGAGAGAAATTGCTTGTTGGCTGTTATTTGATCTCTTGTAATAGCACTTTTATTTTCAGACCTCCGTGTTAAAAGCTAAAGTACAAACAGAAATCTTTGTTCTGGGTTGTGGCTTCACAGAGAACTCACCCACTTGAAGTTAAGCATCTGCGCAAAGACTGAGCGTGGTCTTAACATGTGTAGAAAGTGCTAAAATGAGTAATTGTCTTGTTTTTTCCAGCGGATTTTGGAGACTATCATCAGTTTGAATCTCATGACTTCCTCCGAGAGTATGTCTTATTTCCTATGGTGAGTTCCTTATCCTCCTGTCTTGTGGTCTTTTATGAGTAATTTCTCCATGCCTCAGTGATGGCTTTGTTGATAACAGAATAAAAGCACCAACACTGAATTATTAATAGCGGAAATAAACTTTGTTCTGCAATATACTCGATTGCAGCTGGATGAATAAGTGCTATAGAAATTTAGCCCTTTTTCAGTTCCTGTTAAGTCTCCACTGAGAGTAGATGTCAACAAAAAAGTGTACTTACTTGAATCAAAAAACAATTTGCAGCTCTTTAGAATGTTGTGTATTAACTGTACTGCAGCATTAGTAACATGGCCAAAAAATGGAATACAAAAACTGCTGATGTAGTAAGGTTGTGCCACAGGACAAATCATGCAATCTTTGCTCAAGAGATTGTGAGTTTACATCAACTGACTGTTAGACTGAAGTGAACTGTGAATCAGTTCTCAAAATGTTCTCCAGGGACTGCACCGTGAAATTGTTTTAAATTTAAATGGGAAACTAGCAGATGATTTGAATGCTGAGGGAAGTGTTTTAAGTCACTGATGGCATTAGGAACTACGGTAATAAATGCCAAGCACTTGTAACCCATGACACTGAGTCCATCTGGGAGAATGGACTAAAAGAAATGGAGGAAAAAAGAGAAAAGAAAGGAGAAAAGAAATGAAACACCACCACCTTAGATTAAGGCTGTTTTAGTTCAGAAACTCCATGAGCACAGAGCTTGAGCATAAACTTCACAAAATAAAAGAAACTGAAATTCTGTCAGGCTAG
>JAOWBP010001760.1:17150011-17160222 GCA_028571105.1 Tragopan temminckii
TATTGTAGTATAAGTGGGAAAGATGATGGCTGCAAGTACAGACAGAAAGGTGTAGTCAAGCTGTCACCTCATAAATTACACCTACAAAGTTCTTTCAATATACTGATGGTGTTTTTCTTTTTATAAAACAAAAAATAAAAAATTACAGGAAAGTTTAAGCCTCCAAATGAGATTTCAAGACACATTTCAATGTATTTCAGCAGTTACTTTTCAGGCTAATATCCTAGAACTTCCTTTTGTGAGTCAACTGCCTTCGCTGTGTTCTTGTGGTCTGTATGGTGGTAAGCTTTCCTCTTACCACTTTGTGGTATCTAGCCATTCATCCATGCTACTACTAATAAATTTGACAAGATCAGCAAAGTATGGGCTTCCTTAGCCTTCAGGAGCCTACTCTTAAATCAGCTGTTTCTCTAGGCATCTCTTTCCTTTCTTTAACTTCTGGTCTCTGCCCTGCTGGGGAGGAGTGGGTAATACAGCAGTAAATACTTCACCACAAGTTCGGTGACAGTTGCTAAGTGCTATAGATATAAACTAGTCCTGAAGCAAGTGGGAGTATTTCAGCAAATCTCAGGCATACTAAGAGCCTCCAACAAGAACACTGCCATAAATTCATTAGTGAAGAGAGACGGTGCATGAGGGAGGGGCAGCTACCTTTTTACTGTTTGATCTTGTGAGGCTACAATGTGTGTCAAATGGCATTTCTTCAGTAGTGAAAAGAACAAAGTTATGTACACAGTACACCCCACAGGTGTGTAGCTATGCATAGGCATGTACTGTGCCATTTTTCATTAGCACGCTACCACTTTCACATATTTTTGTGGCAGAAGCAAATATCAGAGGGAGGGCCCCGCTAAGCAAGAAACAAGCAGTGTACTTAAGTACATTACATGCAGTCTTAAGGCTTTTAAAAATAAAACTAAGAGCTTAGGCATTTTGCAAGAAAATGTTTTAGCTTCCTTTTTGTTGCCTTGAATTTATGAACAGACTTCCTTTATTAAGATTCTCCCAATTATTTCAGATTTTTTTTCTACCATATATATAAAATTTAATTTTTGGAAGAAAAAGATTCTACTCAGAAATGTGTCACAAGTTTAAAGTGAATTCCATTACATAGTAGAAGAGAGAGCAAAATTTTTGATCCCTGTTAACACGGGGAAGGCAGTACCTGCAGGCTCCAGGATAGGAAATACCCATAAGTTCAGTTTGCATGATGTGTGGATTATTTTGGACTGTTCTAAAAGGTATATATTCATTTGTAGACTTCCAAGTGCTTTTCAAGGCTTGTTTGGTCCCTATCCAGGAAAAGATCTCTTATCCATGCTCTGCAGTCTGTTCTGATTTTTTGCAATAAAAACCCCCACCTTAGCACTGTTAAAATACCCCATCTCAGACCATGATATTTTTCTTGCATGTCTTCAGCAACCCCTGCTCAAACATGTGCCCTGGATTTTCAGTGCAGTTGGTGCTAAGCTCCTACTCTGTAACTGCCTCCAAGAGCATGAACAGGAAATAACCCTAAAACATGCCATCGGAATTCCTGTCTTGCATTAATTATGCTGTCTCTTTGGATGAGTAGTTTTTAATGCTACTTAATATTTTTATAGGACTGGACCCAGGATGAAGCTGTCCTGGAGGAACTGACTCAAAAGGTTGCACAAGAACATCGAACTCACAGGTGAGCTTGATATGTGAAGATACAGCTTTACCTTATTTTTTCAATTGTCCTCCTTCCTCTACTTTCCTTCTTCCCCACCCTTTCCTTCAATGGTAAACTAACTTTTCTCCATGTTACTGTTATGTTACATCTAGCTGGATTTTTAATTAGTGTTTGCCTGTTGGGCACACAAATTTGCATGGAATTCCATCCCAAATAAATGAGCATTTCCATCGTCAGGTTAAAGGAACATGTGTAAAGCTACTTGTTATGTACTAGACTTCTTTTTCTTCTTGGTTTCATTTAAATCTGGGTGGTGAAAGACCCCCATGACTTGAACAGCGTGGTCCAAGGGGGTCTCTTCAAGGGTTTTCTCTCATTCGAGAGAGGGAGGGATACATACCCTCCCAACATAATGTAAATGAATATGGCAGAAAATGCACCTTATCTTGTTGAGTTTTAAGTCTCCTTGTAGAAAAATTTAAATACACAGTCACTAATTAATAATTTACATGTTAGTCCTTAAGTCTTTCTTTGTAAATAGACTTCTTTTGTGTCGTCTAGGTGTCCTGATGGTAAAGGTATTCAAACCTCTAGAAAAATGACATTGTCTGTATGTTATTGGAAATAATCTTCCACGTTATATTGGTAATCTACATTTAAAGCTCTATTCTATCTATCTATGTGAAATGTAGTTGGAATACTATATGAAAGATGCAACATTCCCGATTACGTGACAAAAAAAAAATGGTTCTAAAGGTGCAAGTACCAATCTCTGAATGGAAGGCCATTCTCAGTATGAGTTTCAATGTAAGCTTGGGCCTTTGATGCAACCAAAGGGTTAGCTTCCAAGCTGACCATGAGTAGACCTGATTTTGTTCTTCAGTCTTTGCTCAGGGCTGCTTATGCAATCTTGGTTAACTCACGGATTTGAAAAGTAAGATTTCCATCCCCTCCTGTGCTCTTTAGTGCTACTTCAGCATCACAAAGGACAAATACTTATCCTTACTTCAGCAGGTAGATCAAACTCCACCTGCTTTCTCTCCCTGTTTCTCTTAAGTGTCTGGTTCCTATATTTCTGTATGTAAGCTGTGCTAAGGAGGAGCAAAGAGGAGAAACATTAATTGTGACCTTCTTTTGGAACAACCTGCAATCTATTCTGACCTGCTTTTGAGAGCTGAAGTCTGTCTGAATTCCTGAACTGTGACAGGAGCGTGTGCAGACACGTGTGTAGAAGTTTTCAGATGGTTTGTTTTCTGTTACGAAGGAGAACCTTCTCAAAACTTCAATTATTGCCTATGTTTTTGAGCAGCCAATATGAAAATGTAGGTCTTCACTTTTAAGTCATTTTAAGTAACTTCAGTGAGTTTATATGCTGTTAATGCAAATTAGAACTCTGATTGCTCAAACTGGCCATCCAAGACTAGACACAAAGACATAATCTAATGCAATAACCTGATGTTTAATAAAGCCTGGAAAAACATTTGATGCAATGAACAATGGATCAGTTCAGTATGTTCCTTCTATAGTTTGAACTATGTTTTATACCTTACCTTAGCAATGTGAAATTCCACCCCTTACTGTTTGTGGTCCTATCATTGAAAGTTGAGTTTGTGTTGTATGTTTCTAGGCAGCATCTCCAAGACATCCTCTGAAGTGGTCTGTGAATCTGCCATTCTTTTCACTAGTATATTTTGCGTGTATGTGATATTGAAACATTTGCTGTTGTTACTCCAATTGCAGTGGCATTACAGCAGCAGAGGCTGAGCTTATGTACATCAATGAAGTGGAACGCCTTGATGGGTTTGGACAGGAAATGTTCCCTGTGAAGGTATGTTAGCACATATAAGAAAGAAACCCCTACATCCAATTATGCAGTGACCTTTGTAACACATATGCGTTGTTCATCCAGAAGGCCTGGGAGTTGTTTCACTGTTCTAGAAGATGAAATGGTTTCTGGTAGTTTGAATGGAGACAGCAGCATGAGGGAGTATCCTACTGCTGTTACTTCCCCTCCACCAAAATCCTTTTGACACAAAAGGCTGTTATGTGCTAGGGTCTGTCTACCATGCATGCTCTCTTGGGAAGCTGAGATGCTCTTGAGGGAGAATGACTGGGGCAAATAAACCTCAGTTCTGGTCTTATTTCACAGGATAGGAGGCTAAGACCTCTTTTCTATTTTTCTAAGTTGCTATTCATTAAACTTTATCCTTTCCTTAATTCCTTACGCCTACACACAGGTCCTCCACACAGTTAAAACTGAGGGGGTTGTTCAAGGTAGTCTGTTTCCCTTTACTGGAAGCTTCTTTATGCCATGTACAATTTGACTCCATTGCTATATATGACGCTAGCAAAGAATTGGTTTTGTTGATTAAATGTAGAAAAACTTGTCAACATCATTAAGCTTTTCTAGCAATAAGAAAAAAGCATTTTAAAGAGAAGAACTGTAAAATGCAACAGGAGCACATATGGGATCCTGCAAGGAAATATGGGTAGACACAGAAAGTCAGTGGTTTTTGAAAAGCATTGCAAAAACAGTGGACAGTATACGATGCATGCAGACGAATATTTAAGCAATAATTGCAAAACAATGCAGGCTGTATGTGTATAAAGATACAAGTACGTCAGGGTGACGTGCATAGAATACTTTGAATGAGGAAGTGTGATGGGTGAAGTTTTTGAGATGGATTCCATCTCCAGGTATGGTCTGGATTCTGAAATCTCTCTGTTTTATCAGGTGACTGGAGAAATAATGAGTGTGAATGAGGACTGTTGCTTTTGAGAGTCATAAGGATTCTAGATAACTATACTCACAGTTATAGGGTATGTGAGCTGTTACATAACAAATGCCTGTTTGTGGTGTCTTTGTTTTCCTACAGGAGAACCTTGGGCTCACTTAGCCTTAATCTGTTCTCACTTATCAACATAATGAATCCATGTAAGTGTTAGGTGCTTTGAAATAATGAAAATCAGAGTCCTGTAAAGCAGCAAACTATAGGTTAGTCAAGGGTTAGTCCCCCATTCATCCTTAAGAATGGCTTCTGTTTGGTAGTTCAGCACGTCTTCTTGCGCATGCCTTTGCCAGTTTCTTGATTAATCTAAATATATACCCTTTTTGTGCAGGATAATCATGGAAATGACATACACCTCGGTATTTTCTTCATGGGAATCTTCATAAAAAACAGAATTGGAAGGACAACTGTGATCTATAGGTAAAAGCTAGGGACTTCAGCATTTAAAGTGATCTTCTTTTCAGAGCTCTGTGTGTGGTTTTTTTTCTTCCTTACTTAAATATGTGACTTCAATAGTGCCAATCCTCTCACTAAGGAGTAGTCACCTCACTGTTTTCAGCGTTGGCCTCTTGGCCGTAAGAGATGTGATAAAGAATAATTTCTGATGTCCCTGAATGGGTTTGATGGCAAGAAAGATGTAGTTGTCTGTCATGTATCATGTTCTACTTACAAGGCTTTGATCCTTTTTCTTTTCTTGCCTTTGTGTCTGCTTCTTTGATACATCTGAATGCAAATCTGTTAAACCTCACTGCTGGCAGCCTAGGCACTCAATGTTTCTGAAAATCTGGTTTCCATATTTAGGTATCCCACTAAAAAAACTGAACTTTCTTACTGGAGTTTTGAAATCTATGCATCTGCCATTTACATGTTTGTACCACTGTTTTGATTTTTAAGAATTACTAAAGCCTTTTATTGACCTTCTTTTGTGGGTTTTGTAACTTAAAAAAATTTGTTATGTATGAAAGTGTTGCAAGAAATTTGCTGCTGTTGAGTATTTCCATTAATGCTGATGTTAATGTGGAGCGGGTTTTTCCTATCCTTGTTGCTGTTAGGGTATGAACCTGAACATTAGTTTATGAGGTACACTCATTTTTAGTCATAAACTAAGGCTTGTAGCAGACTTGAACAAGAAGGGTGTTGGTTTTTATTTGTTGTTGTTTTGCTTAGCTTTGTTTGTTTTGTTTTCACCTAAAAAGGGCATTAAATGATTACCTTTGAAATTGTCAAGTCTCTCTTTTCCATATGGCTGATGTTTTACGTGTGTAATTCTGTGAAGAAGTTAGATAATTCTTTTAATTGTGCCATTCTGAGGACATCTTAAAATGTCGTGTCAAAAACAAGAAGTTTCTTAAATGTAGAAATGATAGCTGGTGCTGGGATCCTTACTCTTGCAAATACGCACTCCAAGCATCCTGCCATGACATGAAGAGGAATGCATGCTGCAAACAGAACAAACAAGTCCTTTCCATCCCCATGGATTGCATGCAATGTATGCCGGTGTGTCTGTCTGTCAGCTATTTGTAAGAAGATTATAACTCCCATCTTGGGTAACCTGACAATTACTTGGAAAAAAAAAGTGTGAATGTTAAACAGAGTATTAACATGGTATGCGTAGCCTATGTAACCATGTTGACAAGTTAGCCTTTTTTAGAAAGAATTGTCTCTGTAGGAAAGTTGAAAACAGCAGGAATGGCACTGTAGGAAAAAAAAAAAAAAATTCATCTGGTTGTAGTCGAGCAATACAAAAATGCTAGTGTTCAGTATGTTTATTGCTAATGTGTTTTCAGTGCACATTCTGTTGCGATTCCTGAAGTCAGTGTTTTTAAAGAGAGCTTTTAAATTTCCTGCTTTGGGTTAAGAGCTGAAAAATCTGTTTCTCCTTGAATAGGAGCTTGATTTCCTTGTTATCCTGGCCATGTTTCTTCACCAAAGAGCTACTGAAAAATCTTTCCCATAAAGACTAATGTTGACTAAGGGATTCTTAATGCATTTGTGAAATGCTTGAATGTATGTGTTGGCAAACTGTACCACATTTTTTTTTTACTCTACAGGTGGAATGACATTGGGAATATTGCACATAACAAGTCTTCAATTGTTCTAGAGCTGATCAACAAAGAGGAGAATGTGCTCTTTCACACAGTAAGAAAAAGATCTAAACAGCATTATCAAGAAATCTACTTACATAAAGCATATTTATTAAAAACCTTTTAAACTCTAATTATAAACATACTTAAGTAATAATATGCTGGGAACTTCGCAAAAAAATTGAAGTGCTTTTTCAGTGAAACATCCGTGGTGCCACACTGCCTGTCACGCTGGCATGCCAATAGCAGCATAAGAAGTTGTAGAAACAGCAGACAAGCTACCACATGTGCATGCGCTGGAACTCAAGGAGTGCAGTGTTCCTCTACACTTAAAATTGTCTACATCTCACTGAACCAGGCCAGTGTGGAAACTGAACCAGCAACTTTCAGCCATTTTTTCTGTTGTCCCTTTTCTCCTTCCATCGTGACTTAGCACTGAAGAGGCAGCATGCAAAGGCATGCCACACTACTTCAGTAATTCAATGCCTTAAACATTCTTGAGGGCACTAGACATGTTCTTGGCAGTCAGATTCTGTACATGACAGACCTTACTAAGCATTACTATGATTAGATTTGTAGAACCTTTGCTATTTCTTGGTAAGAATAACAAAATGAATGATTATATACATTTTTTCTTTTTTTCTTTTTTTTTTTTTTTCCTTGCGTTTAAAGGATGATCTTGAAAATGCTAAATATATCTCACGGCTGTTTGCAGCAAGACATAAGTTTTACAAACAGAACAAAATATGCACAGAGTGAGTACTCCTTCCTCAGAATTATATTCTGACACCCTGCTTTGGAATTGCTCGGAGTTTTGGTGTGTCTGGCTTTGTTGTTTTTTCCTAGTCACTCGTGTCAGTTATTCTGCTCTACTTTGCTGTTTTTTTCTTTCTTGTTTTAACCATTATCTAGAACAGAAGAGTGAAGTAAAAATTTAATTCTGAGCCCTCAGAGGCTGGCTGTATGAGCTCTGTTGGGTACTGTGCCCTGAACAGCCAAATCTGACAGAATAATGAATTGAAGTCTTTCGTCTCTGTTGTTCATAACAACCCGGAGTGCTAGTATAAACTGGATTGAAAGGTGACTTATGTTAACATGCCAAAATATGAATTACAGTGGCATTTTAAGGATGTGCTATGCATCTAACAAGTAAGGTTGGTGGAAAACACAGAATATCCTCTTCTAATTTGGGTAGCATAATTTATCTGCTTCTTATGTGCACCAAGCAGGGAGGAAACCTGGGAAAGTTCATCTGCATAGGCATACAAGCACAACTCAGCAGAGACTAAATCTGAACCCAGAGTCTTTTATAGGCTCTACTTTGAGCACTTACTAAAAAACTCGTAATGAGCTCATTTTCTCTCACAGTTGTATTCACTCAAACTGAAGGAGGAATTCATAAGACTTTAGTTGTAAGTCAAAACTAAGCTTATTAGCTGAGAATGCTTCTTTTATACCAGCACGTGGCCAATTTTAGTTTGAGACAAATTTAGCTTTAATAAGTCTAGAGTATTTCAAAATATGCCAGATTTGTATAGCAATGGGATCATGAATCCTTTGCAAAACTTAAGTTTAGATAGCTAGGAGGCTATGAAGAAGTCTCATCAAAAGTTCTAGTTAGAGCTGGACATCCAATCTGTTCAGCTGGGTAATACTGCCTGTTGGAAAATAAAGCCAGCGATGAAAGGATGATTGGAAGGTCTAACTTTCTAGTATTACACGTGCACGCAATATATAAACATATGGTGAATTGCAAGTATTGGAGAGACTGATGAGGTAAACTACATACGGTGATACCTTTGCATACAGAAAAAGATGTTGATTAGATTGCAGGTAATGTTTGCCCTTGGAAGTTGAGCAGAAGACCAGAAAAGGCCTTTATTAGCAGTGCATAATGCATTTCAATAGCCCAGTGCTAAATTTAATACTTTGAGAAGAATTGAATTCGGAGGAAGTTCTTATTTATCTCCGCTGTGACAGTCAGAAAAGAAAACAAAATGCCATTATTTGTTGTCTGAGAATTATTTCCCCTTTAAAGCTGTTTATTGGGGTCAGCAGAGAGTACTATTCCATTTCAGTTAATAATCTAAACTGCAGAAGCAATAGCTTTTACTCATGGTTATTTCTGAACACTGAGCCGTAGGTATGTGGATATCATGAACTGAGTATATCAGGTTTGCATACAACTTTCAGATATTTGAATTAATAAAGATAGGGAACATCAGTGGAAGAAATAACTGGAGTTTGAATGTATTTCTGCCACTAGAACTGCTTTCCTTCCTACCACGGTCTCATGTGGTATGTTTCTTGTTAGGGCCACAGATATTGATGACTGCATATGCCAATGTGTGTTTTCTAGCCAAGTAATTTTCCTGACCTCTGTGTTAAAATTGTAGTTGTTTGCTTTCCTGTGAGCATTTCCTCTAATTGCACATAACATCATTCACCAGATCAGAAACTGTAGGAGGAGAAATTCCACCTTTCCTCTCTTCACGTAAGCACTATATTTCTGCCTCCTTCAAATTATTTCTTTTCTTATTTCATTTTCTTTCTTCCACATTCCTCCTTCCTTCCACTGCACATAGCTATTCTAACACTGTATTTGGTCCTGCTGGTATTAACCAGTTGCTTTTTTCCTCCTGATCTGTGTGCATTGCTTTGGAGTGATTGCTATGAATTTCATCAAATTGTACTTTTTTTAGTGTTCACATTAAGTCATCTGAGACTGTGCCTGTATGACGTGTTCAGTTTTTATTGCTTAAGAGACTTTTTTGTTTGATTCATTTTCAAGCCACAGTTGTTTTGTTCTTGTGTTTCCAAATAAGCTAAATAGAATAATCAATAGAAGGCATGTATGTTTTGGAATTGGAATACCGTATTTAAAGAAAGATCTAAAATATTTTCATCTTATTTACATTCATTTAATCTCATAAATGAGCAGTATTTACAGATCCTTCATCTCTCATTCTTCCCCTTCATTCCATAATTAGAATTGAAATAGTGTAGACTAGCATTTCTCTTTACATTTTCTTCCACAGACAATCAAGTTCTCCTCCCCCTATCCGACGACGGCCCACTTGGAGTAGATCATCTTTGGTATGTACTGTGGTGGAGTCTTTTAAGAGTGTCTGTACCACTTCTGATGAGATGGGACATTGTGTAAGATGGAATACTTTCTAAATTTCAAATAAGAACATAAAATCATTTATTGTAGACAATATGATTGGAATGAATTTCAAGGGTGTGGCTGCCAAAGTTGATTAGTTGAACTGGATAATATCATCACTGACTCTCTTAAAATTACAGTCTTCAAGGCACTATATTTTTACTTGCCCTGCAGAAACTATGAGTCTTTTCTACTGGATTGATACTATATTCTAAGGAAAGCAGTCTTCTACAGCCTAGAAATACTGTGAGCCATCTTTTGCTGAATACGTTGAGATCAATTCATTGCATTAATTTTACAGCCTCTTGTGTTTTTTCAGTGCCTTGATTTTTGTACAAAATCTCCGTTTAGTTTAACTCAGTTTACTCTGTTTCTAGACTTGAGTGCCTATTCTCTCTATGAAGTCACCGTTACTTTAAAAATTTTACTTATCATCAATCCAAGACTGTTTCGGAGTGTTTTTTTTTTTCAGTCTGTTCATTTCCATTTGAAGTGATAAATATTATAATTCTGAC
>JAOWBP010001760.1:17160264-17183559 GCA_028571105.1 Tragopan temminckii
CAGCCTGTTCCAGTGCTCTGTCACCCTCACCGTAAAGAAGTTCTTGCGCACATTTGTGCGGAACTTCCTATGCTCCATTCCCCCTCTGGCCTGGCCAGTTCTAAGGATGCTTTTTTGAATCTAATTTAAACATCCAGTGTGTCATTATTTTTACAGTAGTTCAGAACCCATTAAGTAAGAGTAGAAACACTGTTGGTCCTTTACAGCACTGGTACATAGTGAGCAGAAAGCTTAAGAGGGCAGGAATGTTTTCTTGATGTCCTCAGGATGTGATAACTGCTAGCAAAAATGTTCCAAAACTAAGACTAAGCAGTACTGACGTTAGGATAGTTTTATCTTTGCAGATTTCAGTGCAGACTATTTTTCTGAGTGCATATGCACAGCCATAGCCCATTAGCTCTAAAAGTTGCATTTTGTGTTTCCCAGCCATTTGCAGGAAACCTGTTGTTGCTGGCTTCAGCTTTCCTTATCCTTTCATTCTCAGCTTGTTTCTAGGGTGTTTTAATGCAGTACACAGTGGTTGTGTATTACATTCTCTTAAGCACACCTAAAGTATTTTTAGTATCTTCTAGTCTGGCCCCTGGAGGTGGCTACGAAAAAATTAAAGTGAAGAAATGAAATGTGCTCTGCGTTCTTATGCTACAGCCTCAGATATATCACAAAGGGAAAGAGAGAGCCTTCTTCTATTAGATACAGATGAAGGTAATCTACGTGTTAAGAGGAAAACCAAATCCCACTGCTTGATTGTTTTGAAGTGGGCAACGAATTTAAAAAATAAAAATAAAAAAAGGAGGATCAAAATTAGGCTTGTCTGTTAAAACTTGAACGGGGCTGCTGACCATCTGTGTTGAACTTTAATGTGTTCATAATTGTTTTGCTAACTTGTTTGAGCCATTCTCTTTGAGGAGAAAAAGGAAAAAAAGAAAAGAAAGCCCTCCTGGCTGTTTTCTGCTCTACATGCACTTTTATACGCCTGCATATTCACTTGTCTTGTGTAGTAATAAATCAGTAGGCATAAATGGTAATTGAAGTGGAATCTTTGAAGCAAGGCTGTACCACTTGACTGAGAATCACATTTGTTATTTTCACAGTAAGACCCTTCATATGGTTTTGACATCGTGGTGATCCTATTAACTATTATTTTAAGGCCACTTTACACTTTCTTTTCACAGCAAAACCTCCTCCATATATGTCATATGGTTGTATGTTGTTGTTGTTGTTTTTTAATCCAAGTGATCCATAAGTTGGGTATTGAAGTTCTTCATGCCTGAAAGCTTTCAATACTGTTAATACAAAAGAAAATTTAAAAGAAAGAAAGGGAGAAAAAAAAAAAGCCCAGATCATATGCATGTATGCAGGTAGCTTTGATATTGTCTGTTTGTATAACAAAGGCAACTATCTGATCCAGATCTATAAATTCCTAGTAGAAGTAACTCTCTCCTTCCGTATTTCCTCCACCCACCATTTTTCCATTTTCTAGGCTTTCAAACATCTTGATTTGTTCCAAGCTAATCTCTCTTACATGGGTTGTCAGGATTAGTCTCCTTTGCCCAAAATGTTCAGTGAGAGTAGGGTTTTATACTCTTAAAAGTAATTCCTCTAGCAGAAATATTTCCTGTTATCTTCCAGCCCTGGCTTAACAGCCATTCCATATGCAAGAATTCATATGTGCTCTCAGTTTCTTTGATTCTCATCCTGTCTCCCCATTTACATAGAAAATGTAAATTTAACCCTTTCCCCACCCCCTCTTCATTGGCAAACTGTTGCTTGGTGTTCATTTTGTGTATGTGCATGCAAAACTAAATCATTTTGTGTTTCTTTTTGGCCTTGGGCATCCACAGAATTCCTTAATAGTTTGAACTACTTAAATCAGCTTAGATGACAATCCCTTATTGTGTTGTTAAGGAACAGAGAAGAGCATCTTCCTTCTTTCCCTGCTCTCCGTGTATATCAAAGCATGCTTTCATAAACTCTGCTCAGCAGCTCCAGACAGGACATTACAGTGCAGGTGGTGAAGTGCAATTGCAAAATGTATCAGCTTACTGATGGGCAAAGTAGAATATGGCCTCAACTGTGACTTATTTCTCTGTAAATAACCCTACTGATTTAATGCTGAATTCTGGGATCCTTTTCTGTTAAAAAGGCTTTTCTTCATTGAATCCAATATTCAAGTTACCTGCAGTTAAATTCTAAGCCCATCTGTGCTGATGCTGCTATAACAGTGTTCTAGGTCCCTGAGTTTGTTCCATCTTCAGCTTTTGACCTGATTAAGTGTTTGGGTGTTGGTTTTTGTTTGTTTTAATTCTTCAAGGACCAGGGCTTTCTATAAACTTCTCAAATCTTCTAAGTGAGATGGGAATCTGAATGTTGTTTTCTGAAGTGGTTTGCTATAAATGCATCTAGCTGGTCAGTTTTGGACTCCCTAACAAAGCTTAAGAATTTACACGTGTTGAGCACGTGTGTTTGGCTGGGTAGGAAAGAGCAGTAATCGGTGGGGAGGGTAGAGAATCATTTTTCCTACATTTCATTTGCAAAAACCGTAGCAAACTGAGTTCCTAATCCTTTTCTATCTTGTGCTTTTATTTCAGCCTAGGCAACATCCATTTATACTGCCTCCTATGCATGTCCAGTGTGGAGATCATTATACTGAAACACATAATTCACAAGGTACTTAGAACATATGTGTTACCTCAAGTGGACCTTAATTGTATGTGTATCCAGAGAAACTCCTACTCCTTGTATCTAGATTTCTAGTGCTGCTATGATCGTACTGGAGCTGCTGCTGAAGGACAGCTAGCAGTTCTTGAAGCTACTACTGCAGTGAGTCTTGTGTTTAAAGTCAAATTTCAGTTCTAAAATACTTTTGCATGATTATATGGACCTTAAACTTGGCAGTCCAGTTCAGCAAGCTGAAAAAATAATTTCTAAAGGAAATCTGATGGCTGAACTCAAAGGCAATGCCAGCTGGGGGTGGGGAGAGAAATGGAGTGAAGGAAAATGAAACAACAAAACATCGTTTGTTGCAGGAGTAATCGGTGTGCCATGGTGACAAAACTCAGTGTATGTCTGCCTACAATTATACTTACAGATTGAAGTAGAGTTAACCACTTTTACCCCCTTGTTTAACAAAGAAGTCCTCTAAGAGGTTGCACCAGGTTACTTTGATCAAGGCTGGGAATAGAGCCCAGCCTCTAAACACGTTGAATTTCATGCCCTTAACCACACCCATACTGCCTTTTGGAATACATGCAGCCAGGTATATTTGGCTACGTTCTCTGCAGTTCCTGAGAAGTAGAGTTGAAGTGCTCTCTCTGGTAGAGGAGCTCTTAGTCATACCTGATAGTATTCTGAAGTTATGGCTGTCTGACTAGTTTTAAGGAAGAATTTGGTATGTTTTGAAATGAGCCAATCAATGTAGTTCCCTAAAGAACTATATATATAAAAATTTGTCTTAGTAGCCGCTACTATTTACATGTAGTAAGTACAGCCTCTTGGAGGGGGATATTTTTAATTTTAGATCATTTTTTATTTTTTTTAATTCAGTCTTGCTACAAATTTCTTGAAATTGTTGAAGAACTGAGTTACTTTCAGAGGCTTGGGAGATGCTACTTGTTTCTTACAAGTTTTTTGACATGGACTGTCTTGCAGTAAAGTTATGACTCATGACATCATCTTTAATGTCTTCATTCCATCTTAAGTAGCCTTTGCTGAACTAATATTTTTAGCACATCTGTAGGGTGGGGCTTTTTTTGTTGTTTTTCCTTTTTTTTTTTTTTCTTTTTTGTTTTCCTCCTTGGTCTTGATACCCGTGTACTTCCAATCCTTAAAACTGTTGACTGGTTTGAAGAAGGATCTACAGATTCACAGTCATTCACTACTTTGGGTAACGGAGAGCAGCGTATCAGCAACAATAACAAAAAAATAACATTTTCAGGATTAGCATAGGTTAGCAACACCGAATTCCTAAGGTGAAAGTAGCATCAGTGAATCCTTCCAGGGTGCTAAGAGAGATGCTGTTCTTCCTTGCCAGGCAAAAACATTTTCTTTTTTCCCTTTTCATGTCTCCCATGAGGATCTGAGCTACAGTATTTTGCTAACTGTTGGGAGTGTTTATGGAAGTCATTTCATCTTAGTTCTATGACTCAAGGATGCTCCCAAGACTAAATGTTCCCTGCAGCTGTACACTAAGCTCTCTCTCTAATCATTGGTGTGGACTGCATTTGCAGCTTTGATAACAAGTCCTTGTATGTTAAACTTTGAATGTTTTTATTTCTGCTCTACACAGACAGCATTTTTCATGGAAATGAAGAAACTTTCTACTGTAGGTCTCAGACCAGCTTGGACAGGTGTCCAGTGGACTTCAGCTACTTGAATGGTAATGGACCCAATGGGAGCGTATGCAGTGCACACAGCATGAACTCCCTGAATCGCTCACAGAACTTCATCCAGGCATCTCCAATGTCCTCAAATCTGAGCATCCCTGGAAGTGACATCATGAGAGCAGACTATATCCCCAGCCACAGACATAGTGCAATCATAGTCCCGTCCTACCGACCGACTCCAGATTATGAAACTGTCATGAGGCAAATGAAGAGAGGGGTGATCCAGATGGATAGCCAAAGTCAGTCTTTGAGGAATCTCAATATTGGAAACACACACGCTTATAACCAGCCGGAAGACCTAGTTTACAGTCAACCTGAGATTCGAGAGAGGCATCCTTATACAGTTACTTATGGGCCTCAGGGTGGTGGCTATAACAAGCCTGTTACCCCCTCTGACCAAATGAACCCTAACAGTGCTGTGCAAAATAAGACAGCGGCCAGTGCCATATCACACACGGTCAGCACACCAGAACTGGCTAACATGCAGCTGCAGAGCAGCCAGAATTACAATACTGCTCATATGTTAAAGAACTATCTCTTCAGACCCCCGCCTCCGTACCCACGCCCACGTCCTGCCACCAGCACACCTGACCTTGCAAGCCACCGGCACAAGTATGTCAGCGGGAGCAGTCCCGACTTGGTCACACGCAAAGTCCAGCTCTCAGTGAAGACGTTCCAAGAGGACAGCTCGCCGGTCGTCCGTCAGTCGCTGCAGGAGGTCAGCGAACCCCTCCTTGCAGTGAAGCACCATGCGGCTGTGAACAAGCGCCACAGCTTGGAAGTCATCAGCAATATGGTACGTGGTATAGAAGCCATGGCATTAAAAACTTTAAACGCTCCTCTGCCACGCAGGAACACCTTGCGGGAGCAGGCGCAGCCAGAACAGTCGGTTCAGATGGGGCATGAAGTTCAACAGGTTCCTCATTACCATCACAAAAAGACGTTCTCTGATGCCACAATGCTGATACACAGTAGCGAAAGTGAAGAGGAAGAAGAAACCACAAAATCTGTGTCACAGATAAGAGCCCTCCATGAGAACATGAAGTACAGTGCTCAGTTGCAAGCTGCCTTGGCTAGAATACCAAATAAACCTCCTCCAGAATATCCCGGGCCTCGTAAAAGTGTCAGCAACGGAGCCCTGAGGCAGGACCATATTAGCGCTTCTGTGGCCGTAGCCAGGGCCAAGGCCATGAGGCCAGGGCCTTCCAAGGCCATCAGTGTGTCTCGGACAGATCAAGTGGCAATAAATGGGTCCTCACTCGGGCCCTCTATCTCAGAGCCTGACCTCACAAGCGTAAAGGAGAGGGTGAAGAAAGAACCTGTCAAGGAAAGACCTGTGTCTGAAATGTTTTCTATTGAGGACAGCATTATAGAGAGAGAAATCATGATGAGGGTAAGTGTCTTCCTTTGTTGCAGGGACATCTTGAGAACTGGTACTCGTGCAGGTCTATTTACTGACCTAACAGCTTTTTGGCATGTAAACTGTGGGGAACACGCAGGTGGGAAAACATTGATTTGCTTAAAGCTGACCCAGTGGGTCAGCCACAATTAATAGATCTGAATTTTTATTTCTTTATTGTACTCACACATGACAATATTGTACACACATATGACATAGTTATTTTAAACTATGGATGAATTTAGAATAAAAACTGTGTATTTAAAGACTTCAGTGCCACTGGAGGCAATGGGAGAAATGAGGTGTGCTTGCATTTCAGTGACTTGTATTTGGAAGTTACTTGTGTGACTTGTGGCTTGAAGTTATGCTCTGGGAAGTACAACTGCAGTCACAGAAAACAAGGTTTTGGTTTTTTGTTTTGGAATTTGGCTCCTAAGCAATTTCTGAAGCAAATTAATGAAGCATCCAAATGGGCCACAGAAGGAAAGAGTTTGGAATATACTTAAATTTACATACTACTGTATATTCAAAGAAATTTAGAAAAATTATTTTTATGCTTCTCGTTCATTAGTAATTTTTAGGCTTATGTAATTGTTAGCAATTAAACTTGGACCTCTACACTGTATCATGGAAACTGAGTTTACTCCATACAGCATCTTAACCTTCAAAAATAAAATAGATACCCAAATATAATATTTCATGAGTGAATACTGTAGATATGGTGAACAAGAAGTGTACAGGCTCTTTTGAACTTCTGGGGAAGTAAACAAAAAAAACTGCTGAGATGCAGAAATCAAAAGGAATTTTGGATGTGAATGAAGGTGAGCTGAAAGGTGAGAGGTGCTTAAGTGCTCCTTTGAATAATGATGCAGATCAGCCTTTGGTTAAAATGTGTTTCAGTTGTTAATTTTTATTTTTATTTTTGGAAGTAAATTAGTTGCCTTAGCATTAGGCTTTTAAGGTGGTTTCAGCCTAGTTCAGGTGTCTTAATGCATGCAAATGTTCCCTTATTGTAGGAACCCCATACTACACTAATGATGGTTTGAAAACCTTAATCTTTCAAACACAGGCTTTAGCTTGTAAAGAGTCATAAAAAGAAAAAATAAAAACAGAAAGGAAAAAGACTCGCATTTTCCTCCTTCCTGAAAGTCTAATAAGAAAAGAAAGCAAAAAGTTTTTGGATTTTTGTTTTGCCTTTTTGTTTCTTTTCACTCAGTGTTCTGGAGGAAAGCACTGGTGGTGAAAAAGCTCACAGGCTTTTGAAAAAACTTGCTGTGTCTGAAGATATTCAGGTTCAGTATTGTATTTCCAGGAGCTGAACTTGGCCCATGCGGTGATCACAGCTTTTGTATGCATGCTGAGAACCAGGCTTCCCTAGTGCTCATCTCTTCATCCAAATCTGGGAGAAAGAACTGTGACAGGAACAGAGTAAAATATTCATAATTTTGCTCATTCTGGAGACTGTCTGTCTCCTTTCTCAGTCTCCCAGAGGCATTAGGAAGACAGCAGGATGAGCTGAAAATCTGTACTTGGGTTTGCCATACTGCAGCATAATACAAAGCATGAATGTGAGAAACAATACCCCTCCCTACCTCAATTTTTAGTGCAAAGTACATCATGGGTACTACTTGAATCACCATGATAACCGAGTGCATCAAAAGACTTCATTTTAAGTATTAACACAGGATATTTTTTTCTTCTCTGTAATACGTTTCTATGTTGAAATTGATTGAAATTATTGCTTTTTAAAAGATGCCCCAGGTGTCTTGGATGCAGTAGAGCTACTTTAAATGTACAGGGTGATGTGTTTTGTGTCCTAAATTCAGAGTAGTATTTGCAGAAAAATGCTCAAGATTGTATTTGTATGTCTTCTGATGGCACGTAAACTGTATTATAAGCTGGGATTGCTCCTTTGAAATTAAAATTCTGTGCTCGTGTAGGAGCAGGCCTTTGAGGAATAACAGGAAGAATAGAGGTTGTATTTGAATTTACGATGCTAATGGTGATCATCTGCATTCCTTGGCCAGAAAGTTGCAGATTTTGGAGATTAAAAAAACATTCCAGCATTTTACTGGCATTATAAATAATCACACAGAGATGAAAACGTGCCTTTTCTTGCCAAAAGAATCTAGAAAAGCAGAAGATGGCAGGCCTGGAGGCCCAGAAGAGGCCCTTGATGTTGGCAGCACTGAATGGACTTTCGGTTGCTAGGGTTCCAGTGCCGGAGGACAGCCAGGATGAAGTAGCCAAGGTGCCAATGGATGAGAGGGTAAGATACAGGCTCATGAAATGTTGTTCATTTCCTTTGTTCCCAGCAGTACAAAGTTTCTGAAATATTAACATTTGATTTAACGTATGAAACAATTTCTCATAACCATTTTCAGAGTCATTAATGTCAAAGGTCTGCAATTAACTCCTGCACATCTTCTGATGCTAAGTGTTTTAAATCTCTTCGGTGTTCATAGAAGTCAGTGAAAGTTGGGGCTGTTCACCGTTTCACGTCTGTCAACATCACATAAGATCAAGCTGTAAATTTAATCTTGCACATTTTTTGCTTGATCAGGGAGTACTTAAAAATACCATCCTTAGAATGTTTCATGTTCTGATACAACTAACAAGTTCAGATAATGTCCTTAGGTGAATTGAAGGAAAAAAGTTGTCTGTCTCCTAATGTTAGCACATCTGGGTATGCACATGTATTTGGAACTTCAGAAATTAAAAACAGTTTCTCAGTTTCTGCTGTTAAGATTTGAAAGACATTTGCTAGGAATATTTCTGGCTTTTTGAGCAGAATTTTCCAGCCTTGTTTTGTCTGTTATGCATATGGCAGAACTTAGCTTTGGTTTGCAGGTATGTGAGGTTTTGTTCAATCACAGAAACTGCATACATGCAAGTTGCACAGTATTTTGAAACTGACTTATTACTTCATGTCTTTTGGTGTGATCTTCATAAAAGATAAATTTTGAATATTTTTACAAATATCTATTGTGGAGAAATGATATACGAATTCATACTGAATCTGTATTGTGCTTTTCCTTTGTATGACATCCATCTTAAAAATAGCAAATGTAAAATTTATTTGTTTCATTTGGTAGAAATAGAGAAAGTCACGTTTCCTCAGATAACTGTGACCAAAAAGAGGAGAGAGAGAATATTATGGTTATATGTTGAAATCCAAAGAATTGATGGATGGGACATTCTGTCAAGAAGAGTTAATCAATTGGCGTTACTTTCTGTTAAATCCAAGTGCAAAATCTTGAAGAGGAAGTTGGAAGAGGGGATGGTGTTTACAGAATATGAGCAGATTCCAAAGAAAAAGGCAGATGGGATCTTCACCACTGCTGTCTTGCCTGAAAACACTGAGCGCAACCGCATCAGGGAAGTTGTTCCTTATGAGGAGAACCGAGTGGAGCTGGTGCCAACCAAAGAAAATAACACAGGCTACATCAATGCTTCACATATAAAGGTAAAAGTTTTCTTGGACTTTGTATTGCAAATGAAGGTGTGTTAGAACTTCGTCTGCATTTCTGGATGTACAGTAGTATTTTCCATAGTTCGGGGACTTAAAAAAGGTAACTTAAAACAGGGTGCAGCATTGTAAGCTTGCATCAACATAGGCACCTCTAAAGTCCCATGTCAATTAAGATGCATGAGTTGATTTATTTTCTAGAGCCTTGGAATTCATTTTAGAGAAAAATTCTTATTTTTTTTACGTGCGTCTCTGCCAACTTGTTCTCTGATGGCTAATGTAAAAAGAGATGCTACATTCCTTAAACCTCATGAACATGAGTTAAATCTGCCCTAATACTTACAATATAAAACAGTTTTCACAACTGTATTTTATGTCCAAAGAAAACATGTGCCGTTATGAGTAATAGGTGTATGGATGTTTGCGTAAATATTTCAGGATGTTCTCATAAATATTTCAATATTTGGTGTATGGTAATGAAATCTCTATATTTCTGCTTGGGTACTGCATTAGACTTCAGTGTTTCAAAATAAGGTTTTGTCGAGATAGCAGATTTCTTCTAGTCAATTGAATGTAGAAATAACTTGAGATACAACATGACTCTGTTACTCTATGAACATGGCCAATTTTAACAGTTTTAACTATCTTGCAGTGGCTGCAGATGCTTGCTTTTCTTTAAGTTTCCAGTAACAATTCACAAAGTTCTTTTGAGAGCTGGTTTTTGCTCTGTCCTGGGAGAAGTAACTCCTTTCCTTCAGCTGATAGATATTCTTGTTGTCAGAGAGGGCTCTCTGCTTTTTATCATCAGAATCCAAATTAAAAAGAAATTAATAATAAAAAAAACATCCTGTTAAATTTATATTTTACTGGAGTAAAAGCCTTTTAAAATTTAAAGAGAATAGCTGGCCTCTTTGGTTGTCATTTACAGTACTAAATCCTGTTGAATCAAAACAATTTCTGAACCAGAATCCTGGCTGGCTATCATTTCTCTACCATAGCCTGGTAGGTAGCAGATACTGAGTTTTTGCATAATCAGGGATTGGTACGATGATGAATTTCAGAGCCCATAATGTTTCATCTACTTTGTGGGAGGATAAAAAACCTGAGATTCCTAACATAAATTATTCCCACAAGCCTGTACTAGCCTGAAAAGAATTTTTCTTGGCCAGTTCTGAGTCCACATTTCACCTTGAGTGTCAGTGTTGGACGTGTACTCATTTCACATTCACAGAGCAACCAGGAACATGCACAAATAGTTCAGCACATGACAGCAGTCCTTGCCAGTGTTTTTCTCTTGCACTCCAAGTGGCGCTTATTGAAGCCAAGCAGATGTTCTTTTGCTAAGAAGGTGAAATTGCATCTGCAAAATTTACCTCAGTGTCACAGTGTGTTTGCAGCCCAATGTTCAATTTTTAATATCCTGCAGTCAGGGCATTAGAATGCAGCAAACATTCCAGGCATCACATTCCCTTCAGACTATTTATGAGTCTTTCATATCGTGTGCCAGGAGGCTGGATATTTGGACCAGAAGTCAGCAGACAAAGAGAACTCCTATATCATCCTGATAAGATCCATGCCTGGAGGATTCCAGCTCACATCACACGACCTGTGAGCCGTACAGTTTTTCAGAATTTCTCTGCTTATTTACCACTGACCTTTGCAGTTAAGACTCGAAGATCATCACCTACACCTGAGATGCATATCATAATTAAATTAATAGATTAAGTTCTTAAGACCAATTCATCTGACTGTTTGGATCAGACCAGCATTAACTGGAAAAGCTCAGTAATACCATACCACGTATGACTGTGAACCAATATGGCAGTGCAAGATGCACATGGATGCTGTAGTGATTTTATTTACATCTAGTGCAAGAGCTTGAGGAGCTTACTTGCATTGGACTTGTGGTGTTTAACCCTCTGTCCCAGAGGAGAATGATGCATAGTATGAAATGGGAGAACTAAGTGTACAGGATTGAAAACTGTTTTCAGTGCAGTGAGAGATTTGTTACCATACAAACACTGTGCTAGCCATAGGTGCAAACACCCAAGGAACTCAGCTTCCAGAACAGCTATTTGAATAACAATTTTGATTCTCTTTCTGAAAAGGTATTCAAACATTCGTACCGTAAATGTAGTATATGCTTCAGCCTGTCAGAGTGATTGATCTCTGCCTGTCCACCAGCACCTTGACATCTATGGATGTGTCAACGCTTTTGTCATAAATCTTCTTCTCGGGGATTTATAACTTCGTTGTGAGAAGTGGCTCTGGACTGACATACAATTAGAAGTTCTTAGTCTGCAAGCTTTTCAAATTAATTAGTTCATCTGTTTTGAGTTCTTTGGGTTTTTTTGCTGCTTTTTTTTTTTTAAACTGTTCTTTTTACTTTTGATATCTAGTAGGTGTAAGAGTGGTTTGATTATTTTCACCTTTAGTTAAAAAAACAGTTTGTGTAAGTTTTCCTGATGTGTATATAGCAAATAATCAGTCGTAATATTTTTTTTTAAACATAAAAGTGATTTATGTGCTTCAAAAATGATTTCATTGCATGTTGTCATGCATATAAATACTTCCATAAGATGAGGTTTTAATCCAGTTATGTATTGGAGAAATAGGCTTACATGACTCCAGCTG
The DNA here is from genome assembly GCA_028571105.1 of Tragopan temminckii. Lineage (NCBI taxonomy): Eukaryota > Metazoa > Chordata > Aves > Galliformes > Phasianidae > Tragopan > Tragopan temminckii. The sequence goes on from JAOWBP010001760.1 coordinate 17,172,149, forward strand.
GATTTACTGTATAAGTAGATGGCAGTTTCTAAACTGGAAAAACTTGAGGTAGGTGAGGAATGGAAACACGAAATGAAGCCTTTCTGATTTCACCTCGCTGGTCCTGTCTGACTGTTTTGTTGTGTGTGTGGGCATAACTGCAGCATTTTTGGCCACATCTTCAGTGTAGTAAGAATCTGTTTAAGAAACTATTTTTTGCTTGAGTGGAAAATAGTTGAGGGAGACCCTGGACAGTGGAAGCCTTTAGCTGCCCTAGTGCAAAATTTTATTTCCATTCAGGTTTTCTGTACTACTGTGAGTTCATTTCCAGCAATGTAGTGTCTTTTAAATGTATGCAGATACTTCCTGCTCAGTTCTTGTTCATCATGAGTTTGTCACAAAGCCCAGGGAAGTCAGTCAGCTGCTTATTTGTACTTAAGCCATCTCTGAAACAGGGCCTCAAAATACTTTCATCTGAATAATCCAGATGCAATGGCAAGAAGAATGGATGACATTTTGCTGAAAGCTTTATGTTTATGAGCATCAAGAAAGGACGTGGAAACACAAAAGATTGTGTTTTGTCAGATTTGCTCTTATCAAAAGGATGGTTCATGTTCAGAATTCTGAAAAACAGTGAAAGAAGAAAGAAGCAAAGGTTTCATTACGGTCTCTTTTGTTCAAAGGGCAGTTCTGGCACAAATGCTGCTGAGAACTTGGGCACTGACTGTTTTTTGGTTTCTTTCATTTTTTCTTCATCCCAGGTTACTGTAGGCGGAGAGGAGTGGCACTACATTGCTACCCAAGGGCCTCTGCCACACACATGCCATGACTTCTGGCAGATGGTATGGGAACAGGGGGTGAATGTTATAGCCATGGTCACAGCTGAAGAGGTACGTAAAATCACAGAACACGGATCTTTCTGATGTGAGTCAATCTCCCATTATCATGGCTTCCCACTCCATTAACCTGTTTTTCCATCAACAGTCCTTTTTCCTCTTATTCTCTTTGAACATACGCCTGGACTGCTCTAGTGCTGTATTTTGTAACTTTCTAATATTCGTTTTGGCAAGTACTAAAGTGAAGCAAGCAGAACACCCGTTTCTCCCTGCTTTGCTCCAGTTTGGCCAAACAAAACAAAGATGTTTCCATTGGAATGCAAGAGTGCTAAACTGCTCCTGGTTAAAATGACACAGTCTTCCACCCTGTCCAAGGCCAGTTCTGCATACCACCACTCTTATCAGCTGAAAAGAGACTAGAAGCTGTTGTTTCCGTATAAGTGTCCACGTAAAAAAAAAAAAAAAAAAAAAAAAAAAAAAATCCTTTTATTCTTATGCCAAGCAAAACAGTTATTTCTATTGTAATCCAAGAACTATGTGCTATGTTATAAAAACTGGCACACTTTGCTAACTAACACTACATTCAACTTTATGCCTGATTGCTTTTAGCAAACACAGGGAGTGCCATACCACATCAAGTCACTGTCCAGTTCCCAAGGCTGATGAAAACAGATACTTAGAAATTGCTGTAGAGAATCCCTTTCTATTGAAAGGAAAGACTTGCCTAGGAGGAGAAAATTTCCTGAGATGTTGTAGACAATAGCTGGCTTTTTCTCCAAGGCAAGTTTGTTCTTCAAACATTTTTAATGTGTCTGCTCTACCTATGTAAACATTTTCTCATTCCTTTTCTTTTACATTCAGATATAATACATGACTGAGAATTTTAATGGATACTTTATTTATGGGGTGCTCCCTGCTATTCTGGTAGTTCAGAATATGAAAACTTAGATTATCTGCAGAGTTCTATTCTCTCTGTTTGCAGCAACTAACTACTGTTGTTTTTCTTTGTGTGTGTGTGTCTGTGTGATATTAAGGAGGGAGGAAGAAGTAAGAGTCATCGTTACTGGCCTAAACTGGGCTCTAAGCACAGCTCAGCCACTTACGGGAAGTTCAAGGTGACAACCAAGTTCCGCACAGACTCCGGCTGCTATGCAACCACTGGTCTGAAGGTCAAGCATCTTCTCTCTGGAGATGAGAAGACAGTGTGGCATTTGCAGTATACTGATTGGCCAGACCATGGATGTCCAGATGAAGTTCAAGGCTTTTTATGTAAGAATTCTTGAACTTGCATGATAAAAGACATCAAACAAAAGGTTACTCACACTGGATTCAGTTCACTGCCCCTGACTTTAAATGTTTACTACTGTGGTATAGAGATGCCTCAACTAGGTTAGACTTTTCTGTGATTTGATGAAAGAAGTAGGATTCAAGAGGTAGGACCTACAGTGAGGGTCTCATTCTGGAAAAATGTATCAGAAGGAAAAATCAGAGGCAACAGTAGTGCTAAAGACTGATAATTTCAAATAAAAGGACATCCCAGCTGGCTGATCTGTCAGCGTAAATTACTGCCACTGCCTAGCTCTAATGAGTGTATGAGACATTAGGCTGCACGGAAATGTGATTAGAAAAGTCTGGGTGAGAGAGGCTCAGATGTTAGTGAAATACAGCACAATTTCTCCAGTTCTGTAGGAGGCCCTGATTGCTGACAGCCAGTATTTGGTAGTCCAGAGGTGTTGGACTTGCTTCAGAAGAGCAAAAAGCTCTATTACAAATGCAGTTAGCCTGAACACACTGCCGCTCTTCTAACCACATGTACTCACACAGTGCAAAGAGTCTTCACAATTAAATAACAGTCCCAGTTCATGCATTTCTGACAAATGTAGACACTGTGTTCATCTGTAATGAGTTAATAAGATTTTGTACTTCTTACCAAGTAATAAACACAATTACAGTAAGTAATAAGAATTCAACCATAATGTAACTAAAACCACTTCTCTGGCACTACAATGGAATGTGATGCAGAGATTTTTAAGTTACCACTCAAGAAGTATATATACAGTATACTAGCTCTGCAGCCTCAGCAGCATGGCCCTGTTGATGCTAAGCCCTTTGTCAGCAAGGCTTATGAGTTCTACTTTGGTCTTGACACAGCTACAGTGCTTTAGTGATCCTCTCTCCTTTGCATGGTGTAGGTTTGGTGTAAATAACACCTTATTTTCCCAGTTCTGTCGCCAGGGCAGAATCATAGAAAAGCCATTCTGGCTATGACAAAGGAGAGTCATGGGGTCTGGCTTTAAGGCAAACATATTGAGTTTGCTCTCATTGCCCAATTCCTGGTTTGTTTTGTACCGTGTTCCTCCTGCCAGCCCCTGTAGCTGTGGTTGGGCATGGCAGTAATTGGAAACGGATTGTTCCCATTTCCTCTGTCCCATTGTTTACCACCACATACAGTCCCATTTCATGTTGCACTTTAAAATGCAGCTTTTCCGATTCTGGTAAGCCTCCAGCCACAGCCTGCCTGCCTGTATTGAAAGGACAGCTTGGGCTGCAAAGCTGTGATGCCAAGAGTTGGGGCAGGAAAACTGGCTCAAGACTCAGTGCCTGACTCCCTGCTATGAGTGATGGGAAGTTAAGTGTGTAAGATCTTGAGTTATAGTGTATAGAGTGTTCATCCAGCCAAGTGAGCTTCCAGTATGTTAAGACGGTGTAGCTTGACAGTAAAATGCTTTGAACAATGCTAGGACAGCTGTACAAACTGTTCTTGATTCGTGCACTTTCTAGAAATGACTGGGGAAAAAAAGACAGCTCTTAGAAGAGCTCATAACTGTTCAGAAACAACCCCTGAGCAGAGACGTGGGTAAGACTCAGCCTCGCTAAGAACGGAGGGTGGCAGAAAGGGCAGATGGTTGCTCACGTCCCATCTGATACTTGCTTTGACAGGGAGTAGTTTTAAGGGTTTTGATCCCAGCCTGTTAATAGCAGAAATTATTGTAAGTAATATCTAGAATCATATGCTTAAGGGACCTGGAGATTTGCAGAGGGGAAAATGGAATTTAATTTTTAAAAGGCACAATTTAATTTAAAGGAGCAGATTCCTAAGTAATAAATGACACCCAGCTGGCACTTGCTGGATTTGGGATTACTCAGTACACACTGGCCAAGAAATGTCTGTTGTAAAAAATATAAATTCTTTTTGACAAATAATGACTTTTAATTTCAACTTTTAGACATACAGATGTTTACAACTTTGTGTTTTACGCTGCAGCTTACTTGGAGGAAATACAGTCAGTGCGTCGCCACACCAACAGTGTGCTGGACAGCAGCAACAACTGCAACCCTCCTATCGTGGTTCACTGCAGTGCAGGGGTAGGAAGGACTGGAGTGGTTATCCTAACAGAGCTGATGATTGGGTGCTTGGAGCATAACGAAGTAAGTAAGCTTTTATCTCAGGGCAAACCCTGAGCTCATTCCTTGACTAACCAGCTACATTTCTAAGGTTAAAACTAAAAGGCAGTAAAATGTTTCTGTTCTATTACCTTTGTGAAATAAGGGCATTAAACACGATAGGAAGAGATTTCCCAGAGCAGAAACTATTTATTGTAGTTTGCTGTTGGGTTGATCTTATGTGTTTTCATGAACATTATTTTAACACATTCAAAATTAAGGCTTTTTTTTTTATCTTTTAAGAATTTACTGTAATTTGTATCTCTATTTAATTAACAGTTTAAGACAGCATGTTCACAAGGACACACTGACAGAGAGTCTAAAGAATAATGTCAGTTTCCATGCGCTTCTAAGTAACGTTTACTGAACTCTAAGCTCACACTTCAGGCTCTTTCATCTCTTGTATTTCCTCTAATCTCATCTGGAACTAAACTTGGCTGTGTCTTAAGAAAAGCTGTGTGTATGTTGGGGAATGGATGTTTAAGAATACCAGCTAATATTACAAAACTAGTAATGTAGTCTGGAGCAATGATAAAGATAAGAGCCCCAGGGGAATAACCATGTGTAGGTACTTGCTTTTCACCTGTACTATGTTGATGGAGGCATGTCCAGAAAAAACATCACATCTCGAATAACAACATGCCACACAGTTTCAACATATGCAAAACAGCTATTTAAACAGGGGATTTCTATTGCCAAAGGAACTGCTCAAAGACAAAACCTCTTACAGACATGAGAATACGGTAAGAGTGACACATTGGCGCACATCAGCTGCCCCTCCCAGTAATGTACCTGAAATGCTCACCCACTCTTTGTGCCCATACAGTTACAGGTTTGAACCTTTCTGTGCGTGGTGCTAAGTGAAGTGCAGTTTCCTGGCTCATTCAAAAATGTGAGTTCTAGAGGAGACAAGTTGGTACTTCATCACTTGTTTTGAAAAGTTGCACTTTCCTCTTCACTATTTTAAAAAAAGTGATGCAAGAAGTTTTGTTCTTCTCTATCCTCTATCCTCTTTCCCCCTCCAGCAGTTCATTGTTCTGTAGTTACAAGATCACCTAGGGATCATGGGCTTATTTCGGTCATGAGTGGCTGAATAGCAAGTGAAAATAAAGGAGGCACCTCGACTGCTAAGCATGTGGATGAGCCTTGACATTCAGAAGAATTCCCATCAACTTCAGTGGGAGCAGGTGGTAGTGCTCAGTAATAAAGGATTTCTCTGATGTCTCTTAAAGCATACATCTTGATTAATATTAAAGACAATTTCCTTAAGGCTTTTCTTGCTCTAGATTGTAGTAAGTTAATATTTTTTGTTTGTTAAAATCTAATAAAAAAAAGAAGATTAAAAACTTAATATGTATTAGTTAAGCAGAGCATTTTCAGCTTGTGACAGATACTGCATTCTGTACAAAGAGTGTTTCATTTCATGCAGGAATCGTAGTGGTTTATTTTGAAGTAGGATTAATTGTTTGCGTTTCTTTCTGAAATAAAATAGGTTGTTACTTAAAAAGCTTTAATTCTTAGTCTCAGGAATTGGTTGATTTCTTCAGAAGTGTCATTATAAGTAGATGTACTGATGTTAACATGGAAAAGAAAAAAGGGGTTGAAAATGCTAATAAAGACCATCCTGGGAAGTCTGCAGCAATGCTGGGAATTTTGCTTGATTTTGAGTTTTCAGATTTAGTTGAGAATGCATTTTGAATCAGTTGCTGTACAGCTTCACTCACTGCAACTTGCAGGCACTTGCTGGTTGAGTCTAAAGCTGTGTATTCCGTTGCAGAGATATATTTTCAGTAGGCTGCCATACAGTCACAGCTGTCACATCACGTACATTACTGCTGTAGTCACTGGAACATGAACTCATGATCATAGGTTCAGTGCATCTTCATAGGGGAGATCTTTAGTTTGGGAGTCAGAAATTGAGTAACGTGGGTTGTTGTTTTTTTTCCTTTTTGCAAAAGACACCTTAACAAAGCAAGATGTGGCTTTTGTTGAAGGTGTATTGAAGGTTCTGCTTACCTGGAGTAAAAAAATAAGTTGACAACAGAGAGTGAAGTCAAATAGGTAGGATGGGCTTTTCTTTCCTGAGATAAATGAAAGTGTTGTGTGATACACGGAGATGCACAGAGTCACTGAGGCCAAGTACAAATGAGTGAACTGTCATGCACCAAACCACTAAGATAAACATGGCTGTGCAGGTTGAAGCTGGCCCGCATTTTGTTGTAGTGATTCAGGGGCGATTGAGTTCCGCGTGACTTTGCTCAGCAAGGACTAAATGGCTTTTGTAAGCACTCAGTTCCACAGGAAGACTTTCTCCAAGTTAGCCAAGTTAACTGAAAAGAGCTTATGTTTTCCTTATTACCACCAAAGATAATATAACATTACTCATTCCAGCGTACAGATCTTTACGCTTGTTGACTCTCTAGAATTGTCCTGTAACAGCTTGTTTGGGGATGTGGCAGAATAGCTAGCCTTGTTTTCAGAAAGCAATGGTATATGGGTTGGAGCTTGTTTACACAGAATGGAGATTCTGAGCTTTATACAAGCAGACAGAAATGGATATGTGGTGTGATTCTTACTTTAAACTTTCCAGAAAATTTCCACTGTGTGTGCAAGAAGACTTAGAAGAAAATTTCCACTGTGTGTGCATGCTCAGTTGGGCCTCCAGTGACTAGCAGAAATCTTAATTTGTCTCTGTTCTTTTGCTCAGGCACTGTAATTGAAATACTTCTCATTGCAGCCAAAAAATCTGCCAAGTTCTTTTGTGTATTTTGGGAATGGCAACTAACATTACAAAGAGCACTTGTGTTGCCTGATAAGGTTTTATATCTTGCAGTACTTAAGAACTTCCCTCAACAGGAGCACGTATCCTTGTGCTTATGTTTACTGCTGCAGTAGAAAACAGAAAATCCCTCATCCTGGGATGTACTACATACACTTTCTTTGAATTTGAGCCTCAGGCTCAGCTTCATGGCTCAGTTTCATGGCTCAGTGACTTTCGAATGGTTCCTTGTGTACTTGTTTTAACAGCTGAAACATGGTAACATCATAGCTCTTTTTCTCTCCAAATTCTGGAGATATGATGGTAATACCAAGTGAATTTTCCAGCAAATGATAATGTTTTACTTCAGAAAAATCCCTGCCTCACACAGCTCATTTGTTTTCTGATTTAGACCATTACAGAATGCATGTGCATCCATGTGCTCATTAGGATTAGATGTATACTCTTACAGTGAATCTTCCAATCTGTCCCCACTTACTGTACTTTAGTTCCTGTTGCAGAGCATTTTCAGGGCACACAAATGAATTTCATTTGGATGAAACAAAGCTGGAAGATGCCTTTTTGGAAGGCATCTAATGTTTTCCAGTTGCTAATGGACATTGAGTACATGGCAACAGACAAAGACTAGCCTGAAGTCTGCAAAATAAATATGGTGGATTTAGGGTCTTCAGGGCCAACTGTTTCACTTTATGGACTGATGTCTTACAGAGTGTTATGCATTAGCACAGACTTAGTTGTGGGAGGTGAACTGTCAGGGTTCTTGGATCTTTTGGTGACAGTCATTTTCCTTCTTGCAGTGGAAAGATCAGTATATTTGCCTGTACTTCAGTTTTGTTTGAGGAACTTTTATTCTTCAAATCATATACCTGCCATTTGAAAACTCTCTCAGATCCTCCCTCAGTGAATGTACTTGAGCATGGATCAGAGCAGTAGGCACTGAGTGGTGGAGTTGAACTGGACTATACAAATATTAGCTGTTCCAATTTTGTGTTAGACCTTACTGATATATCTAGGTCTTAGCCTGAGATAATACAATACATTTTACTGAGTTGAAAATAGCTATATTGAATTAGAAACTTTCAAAGATAAGAAACCCTTTATTTTATGTTCAATTGATGGGAGGTAATAAGTGGTACACCATTGGAGGATGAGAGTATGTGGTGATCTGCAAGTTTAGATTGGTCCAGAATTTCACATAAGCTTTAGCTGGGAAAGCACCAAATGCACAGTAACCTTTTGTGTGCTAATGATTTAATCCTTAAATTATTCAAAAATTGGTGACAAAAAATTGTAATAGTTCACTATGATTGGTTAAAATTCATTACATTATAATTGAAACTTGAGGCAATGACTGTTTGATCTAACAAACCTACATCTTTATGACTTTTTTCCTTGACTTTACAGAAAGTGGATGTCCCTGTGATGCTGAGACACCTGCGGGAGCAGAGAATGTTTATGATCCAGACCATAGCCCAGTACAAATTTGTCTATCAAGTGCTCATCCAGTTCCTGCAAAACTCAAGACTTATTTAATCTCTTCAAACATCTCAGAGCCAGCTTTGTGGATCTGACTGAACCTTTCTGATGAATGAGGGGAACTGCCTTGACAACACAGCGTGCAATCCATGTTGCACTTTTTAAAGCTGTCTTGAAAGTAAGGAATTTGTTCTTTACTAGAGTCTCCCATGGATTATTTTACAGAAGATATAATTTATTTTTCTTTGAATAATTTGTGAATTACTTTAATAACTTGTAAAACTTACGGTGAGCTTCAAATTGAACTACATTTGACGTGACTGGTCTGCATTGTAACATGTCCGTAGGGAAAGCAATCCTTCATAAATGTAGAATACTGGCTTTTATTTTACTACACAATTTCTGAAATTAACAGTTATTTGGCAGCGGGCTTTTTCTCACATAAGAACATTCTGACCCAGATATGTAGCTTCTATGATTTAAAAAGAGAAAAGAAAGACCTACTAGATGTCAAATACAGTTCTAAATGAGTGGAAGCAGAGGACACGCCGTCCTGGGACAGGGAGATCTAAGCCTCTGCATACGCAGGGCACATTACAGAGGGCTCAATCACAGGCTGTTGTGAGGGCAGAGAATTTGGGTGCTGAACTGTTCAAATTCCATGAGAATTACAGTTTTAGATTAGTCCTTAAAAAAGCAATATTGGATCTTTTAAATTAAGCCTTTGCTATTTGCAGTCCTTGAGGGGATTCATATAAGAGTTGAAGCAGTATTAGAAAACTGACCAAGAGCAGGTGAGGCTAGTGCATCTTTCCTGTAGGTATGGGTTGAGCAGTAGAGGGGTTTCAACTACATGCAGCTGAAAAAAAAAAAATATGTATCAAATGAAGCATCTTTTATGAATTGCACAGAAACTCTTACTTCCTTGATGGTCACCTTGTGTGGAAAAGGAATCAAATTCAAATTGGATATCTCCAGCCACCTGTCTTTGCTTCCTGTGTTTTCGGTGCTGTAGTTGTTTTATTTTCTAGTCCACTGAACTTCGTAAAAATGATCAATACTGTTTTTATTCTGTCCAGCAGTGATTCTTGAAGGCTTTAGTTTAGAGTCTGCCTTGATTGTTTCCCCATCACCATCTTGTGATTTGTGCATATACCAAGCAGTTTTTTGGTATTGGTAGCTCTCATCTTGTTAGGGTGTTTTTTGTATTAAATTGCACAAACCATCTCTCTTCTCAGGCTGCTGTTTCAACACTACTGGTCATTTGGGTTCTCCCTTCTATTCATTATTACTCTTTCATCCTGGTTTTGTTCAAGGTTTCCAGTTAGGATTAGGAGTCTGTTGTACCAGACATTGCATGAGTACATAATGGACTAACAGTCCTTGCCTGAAATTCAGAACAGAAAAGGGAAACAAACCTACTCATCCACATCACAGCTAGATTAATGGGTTCTTAAATGGCTTGCCCTGGCCCAAAAGTGAAGTCTATGGTAGAGCTAAGAAAAAAATCCACGTCCTGCAAGTATTTCACCGGCCAGGCCTGTCCTCTGCTCTTTCTCTTCTTCTGTCCCCCAGCATTCACCAGCTGTTTTGCACAACTCTGTGCATGATCCTTTCTCCAGACTGTTTATTTCATTGGAGCAAATCACGTTATGAATTACCTTGCAGCATATGCATGGTACATGTACTTACAGCCATTTAGAAGCGACAAGAACTGTATTTAAAAAAAAAAAAAAAAGCTTTAACAAGTCATGATGCAATTCCCACTGTTACTTATGGTGCATGAGATGGACAGAGAAGTTCTTGCACTGAGATTGCTCCCCTCATAATGCTGACTCCTTTCTCCTTTCCCTGCTACCACCTCCTGCCAGTGCTCTGCTTGGACTTGCTGGAAGATGGATCAGGCTGGAAAGGAGCCCATGCAGACTCCCTAGCCCTGCTCAGCACAGTGTTGGACAGGCTTGCTTAGAGGCACATCCAGTAAAATTTCAAAAATTTCGAAGAGTGGAGGTGTTGCAACCTCCCTGAATAACCAGATGCAATGTAGTTAGTCTCTCAGTTAAATTCTTGGTAATCATTTCCCAGATAAATTTAATCTTTTAGTCCTTCACTGCTTTTTCTTCTTACCCATACCTCCGAATTCATGGCCCCATCCTTATCTCTGACTCCTTTCTGGTTTTATTTCCACCCCCACTCCAAGGTCACTCTCCTCCCTTTCCAGAATCCACATTCCTTCCATGCTCACTTTGTCCTCCCTCTGCTTGCAGTTTTGCATCCCCAGCACAAGCTGGTGTCCTGTTGTTTTTTTTTTTTCCTCTCTATTTCCTACTGTTTTTCCTTCCTAAATGACTCTTCATTTCTTCTGAGGATACAGCTGCTATGTGGCATTATGTGAAATGCAGTTGTTTGCCTTTCTACTAAGAACAGTTTCAGCAGCAGCAGATGGGACAGGTCAGGTTGAGATTGTTAAAGGTCATGGGACATAGATTCCCAGCTCCCAAACGATTCAGGTGCATCCCAAAACTGACTGCAATCCAGAAAGACCGCAGTGCATTTATTGTTTTGGAGAGTCACAATTACTGCACTCATCTGTGAGCATCTCACACTGCTGCTTTTCTGAAATTTCCCTACTACTGTGTGGCAACAAAGAAAACCAGTTGTTCTCCTGTTCTTGTTTTAAATGCATACGGCCAAGCCATAACTACCTTTAAGTCAATGTATAATGCTCCTTGAGAGCAGCACTGTGGAAAAGGACCTGGGGGTCTTGATGGACGAAAAACTTAACATGAGCCAGCAATGTGCCCTTGCGGCTCGGAAGGCAAACGGTATCCTAGGCTCCATCAAAAGAGGGGTGGCCAGCAGGGACAGGGAGGTGATTGTCCCCCTCTACTCTGCTC
>JAOWBP010001760.1:17191017-17216727 GCA_028571105.1 Tragopan temminckii
CTGCACATAGCAGGGGGGTTGAAACTAGATGATCACTGTGGTCCTTTTCAACCCAGGCCATTCTATGATTCTATGAAGAAAAACCTACGCTAATTTTGAATCAGCTGATTGTTACATTTGAGAGTGCATATTCCTGCACCATCCTTCACCATGGCTGTACAGATTTGCTGTTGCTGGCTAAAAAATTGCCAGCATCCAAAAATGTAAAAGAATTAAAAAAAATCCATGACATTCCACACCGAGCTATTATATGCTGCAGTAATCACTGATGCTTAGGAAACAAAAATAAACACTTGTCCAACAACAATAGGGGAAGAAAGTCAAGAAGCATGCAACAGAATAGTAAAAAAAAAAAATAAAGGAATAAAAGCTTAAAGAACAAAGAACAGACTTATAAAAAAGGCTGAAGAAAAATATAAAATCTAATGCTGTATTTGCCAACTTGAGCATTACTGTATGCATTGAATTCCCTTCAGCTATTTAAAAATCAATTGGTTCCAGAACAAATAACCACCAAAAGCATGCCTAGTTTAACTTGGATATAGAAATCACAGGCATCAGTGAAGCACTGTGTGCCTTTCATAAGAACCGAGCGTTTTTTTCTGTCCTTACCCTGCAAGTAAGGAGAAGCTGAAGTTCTGTTCCAACTGCACTAGCACAGCTCTAGCTCAGTGAAGATGTGTAACAGTGGAAGTCCACTGTGAAAAAATAAGGCTCCTTTTAGTAGAGAACAGACCCAGAGTGCAACTAAGCCAAAATTCCTGTAACCAAACATCTTAACAAATGCTGCCTTTTCTACCGAGCCAGGCTTACCAACAGACGCATGTCACGTTCCAGTGACTCTAAGCCTGAATTGTTATTATTAATGAAGAAACCAGGAAATACCTTCTTCAGGGCTTTATCTCCAGCTGGTCTGTTCTCCAGTGCCATGTACAGTCTCCCTAATTTCAGCCACATGGAGGCTACGTTCAGCGAGTAGGAGGGATAATGCTTACTGCAAAGGAGAAAGAAAACAGACTTTATCAAACATGGCAGACCCAGAGCTTCCCCCTGCCCCCTGCTCTGCCTCTCCTGCCCCTGCCCATTTACTGCTCAGCCCCTCTGCTGTACTGCCAAGAGCCAGTGCCAGTTTTTTTCTAGGATGGCGCTGCCTGGCAGTTGGGAACTGAACTGAAGCTACCATATGCCTCTGAACAGCTGTCAGATGGCAGTGACTTTCTGTCACTGGTTTTCATCTCTCCAGCTACAGAAAATGACTGCACTGTTACCATTTTTCACCCTCTGCAGAAATAACACTGCTTATCCCATAATGGTCAGTCTTTAATGGAAAGCTGGGGTCCCTCAACAGTGTATACAGCACTTATCAGCCCCGCACTTGCTTCTCACTGAGCTGACAGAGCCCATTTCAGCAGAGCTGACCTGGAATGCCAGGCTTGGAGCCAGAAGAGCCGGGCAAGTCCCAGGGAAGATAAATAGTACAGAGTCCCCAGGGAGAAAGCACTGGCTCGTTCTCTGTATCACTGCTCTCTGCCAAGCGATCTGTGACTTGACGTTGGCATCTGCTCCAAAGGGAGAGCTCCACTCGTGCTCCCCCCAGCTGGCAGGAGAGTCACAGCTCAAAGATGAGAATCTGCTTGGGAGACCCACTGGCAGGATCACATGCAGTGTGTAACTGGCTGGCTCTAGACAATAAGATCACTGCTGTAAAAATACAAAAAAAGTACTGGGGAAAATACTAATTGTTTCCTACAGAGGTTATGTGCTGACTGGCTCCACACAGGACTGCAGTCAGCTCTCTCTCCCATGCCTGCAGCTCCAGGGCGGTGTGGGGCATCTCTAAGCTCGGCTCCAGCTCCCTCTGCTGCTCAGCGCCAGCCCTGGGCCCGGCCTACTCCTGCAGTTGCTGCTGAGAAGGAGCTGGGAGGGGGTGGGAAATTGGCACTATCACCCGGCTTTGCCTCCATGACTTTACAGAAAAATGGACTGCAAGCACACTTTAAAGCTCTGCTTTAGTGAAGTATTAGGAGAATATTAAAAGCAAAAACAACCAGAATTAGCACAGTACCCACGGTGGGATAAACTTCTTTTGAAACTCAAAGCATGAACTTCAGACTGAAGCTGTGTACTGCAGGCCACATTCTGATAGTAACAAACTGCTGAATGTAAGCACTCCTTTTCAAGCAGTGATGTCACAGCTAGTGCGTTTGTACATTAAGTACTCAGAGAAGCAATCTCTGCCCAAACTTGTCTTAGTTATTCAGATTACTGAACTAGAGCATTAAGGGAAAAAAAAAAAAAAAAGTCTCATATTTACCTGTATGGTCTGATAATTTTTTGCCCATAACGCAGTGCACCTTCCCAGTCCTGAACGTACAGACAGACACCCATGGCCTGGTACATCATATGTAACATGTAGACATTGCTGTCTTCAAACACTGCACCCATCTTATCCAGGCTGAGCTCACAGATCTCCAGTAATTCACTGGGAGGTATTCAAAAGTCAAGGAATCCAATGCACAGTTTTTGATCAGACAGTTACCCAATAATGTCAAAAATAATAATAATAATAATAAAAAAAAGCCCTAACCTTATTCAGAATGGCTCTGAAGTCTTTTTTCTCTCGAAGGGCATCAATGCTTCTGTGCTACTTTGTGAGGTATTCCATGCTCAGAGGCACTGCTCATGAGATTATTCCCCTTCCTACTCAGATTTTCTACAAATGTTTATTTAACATTCATATTTTAAAAAGCAACAAAGAAATCTGCTTTCCTGAGCCACTGCTGCTCCAGTGATCCATCAGATGAAGGAGCAATGAGATTCCCTGTGCAGTGGTTACTTAATCAGGTCTGCTTCCGGCCCAGTGCATCTTCCATTTTTGTCCCATCACACCAGTCAGGACAGGTAGGCTCATGACCACAAGCAATAGCTGCAGCCTCATATGCAATCCCTCAAAACCAGGGAACATTACTGCATGCTAAAAAACACAACCTTGTGCTCATTCCAGGCTCTGGCTTGTTCTGTGCAGACAGCGCATGGCGTGCTATTAGAAACTGACAACCGCACAGGAACCAACAAATACAGGGTCCCACAGCCCCACACTTGCAATGTCAGACTGCCTCTTGTCTCCATGGAGAACTCTCCAACCGTAACAAGGACAGAGGTATGTTTAACTTCTAGAGGTCATAGTACTCCTCCTCCAGGTACTTCTGAAGCAAGTCAGCAAGTAAGCTTTAGGTCACAGACCAAGCCAGTGGAGACAAGGTGAGACAAAGGATATATTTGTAGTGTTTGGCTCGTCTGAATTCCTCTATCACGTTCCTGGCATATTTGATCATGTCTCGTACCGCCTCTGCTGATGGAGGATCATTCAGCTTGCGGATTTTCAGTTTCTCTTTATCCTGAAGGAAACACAATGGATGTCATGAATGCAGGTTCCAAGCCCTACAAAAAAGGTGCATCTGCTGCACAAAATTAATAAAAAGACACAGATGGAGACTTAAGCTTGTCGAAGAATGTAGAAACAAGGGTAGAATGTGCACCTGCAATTTTCTCTAAAACCGTGGCTGGGAATCCTAGAATCCTCTGCTTCCCAGTTCATCTGCCATCCTCTACTTACACGAGGTCCCTTCTTTTGAAAGATCCAAAAGCTTTTCGATTTTGTGATGAAAGCAGCTTTACATAGAAAATTTTACTGCTTTTGAGAGATTAGGGATTAAAATATATTTAGCTTTAAGGCTAGAAAAGTCCAAATACCTTAGGCCTTCCACCATGTAATAGCTCAGTGGAAAATGGCATGATATTAAATGAGAAAAGTAGCCTTCATAATTACAAACAAAAATGTATTTCTACACATTTTGTTGTTATATACTGGCTTTCTCCATTTATTCTTATCTTTCTATTTAACTTATTATTTCATGGAGAGTCAGCTGCAATCTGGAGATAATCTTTTACTGTTTAAACTTCACGTTGTTGCTAGATTTCTTTTAACCTTTATGATTTCAACTGTCAGCTAACAGGGCTATAGAGAAATCTTCCCAGGAGTGAAGGAGGCTGAGTGACAGGTGATTCCATGAGCAGCAAGTTACTAGAAATCATAATGAAATCCTGGCTACTATTAACTCAGTGGCAAAATGATTGAGGTAACTGTGGGAGAAAACACAACTTCAGTGTCAACAGAACAGCCTGAAATGAGAATACTGAGTAGTATTTGGAAAAAAGTTACAAAATACACTATGTAGAGGAAAGGAGATGGCTGTCTGGTCACTTTGGGTAGCAGCTCTTAAATGGACACTTCTGTGAAAATGCAAAGAGGAAATGATCTAGAACTTAAGGATCATGAATTATGCCAGTCAGATCTATCTCGACTAGAATGACAGAATTGCTGCAAGAAGCTTAGTTCTCCTAGGACCTTCACTGAAGGCCAATCAACCAATTGGCAGAACAGGAACAGCTGCTGTTGGTCTCTGCTGAGTTTAGCTGCCTTTTCCTCCCATGACAAATGCTTTTGTTCAAAGTAGCTAACACCCTGTTTTAAGGAACACTGTCTGCCTATTTGCCCTTGTCCTTTGAAAGGCACCAAGTGATGTCTAATGAAGGTAAATCTGACCTGTGACCCAACACTGTCCTGTCAGTGACAAGAATGATATGATTCCATTTGCAGGAAATCCCATTTCACAAATTCTGCTGGGTCTCCAGATAATCCAGCAAAATCATACACATAGAATTGACAGAGATGTCCTAACCAGGGACTACGGCAGAACTCTATGCCAGAACAGGATCCCAAAAATGCTCCAACCAAGGCTCACTGAATCAGAAAACACGCAGTTACAAAACTCAGTTCTGATCTAAATTCTTTTGGCCAGGTAGTATAGACACAGCATAATTACCTACTTCTAGCAAAGTTTTTGTCTTTACTTTGTAGCTCGACTTTAAATGAGCATCCACCTGGAAATTTTGTGATGTGTCATAATTGAAACGTCAGGAAAGAATGAGTATAAGAAAGTCTTATAGACAGAAAACCAAAAAACAAGCCCCCTCTCTATTACCCTACTTTCCAATATTTAATTAAATCAGATAGAATATCACATCTAGGGAGCTGGGTAAGTGCCCTGACAGTCAGAATCATTTCATGTCAATTTAATCCCATTATTACCTTTTCCTTCATAGTGCACTCCCTGCAATCACAAGTGAAGAAATAGGAGTCTCTTAACCTGTCATTTCTGTCTTCTGTGGGATACAACAGGTCAATATAGCTGGTAAAAACCTAGGCAGTGAAAACAGAATAGTCAATGAAAAGCAGTACAAATACACGTATTTATTGCTACCAGTTCTGTGGAAATCATATTTAGTATGACTGACCCAATTTGTGAATCCCTGCAGCCGTATCAACTGCCTCTCCCCTCACATTCCAAACCTCTCAGAAGCATCGGGAGTTGTCATTTGTGAACACAACCTGACAAAGAAGTGTTTCCTTTCCTATTCAGTATGGAATTTCCCTCACATATTACACTGGCTTAAATCCAGGAGAGGAAGATTCAGGTGTGGATAAGGAAACTACAACACCATAAATATCAGACTCCTGTCAAGACTACAAAGAGATGCCGACTTTTCAGAAGTAAAATAATGACTTCAGTTATCCAGCCTGGAATAAATCACAGTGGCCTGGTTTTTTGGAGGCTGGAGTCTCAAATTTTTCCTTCTGAAAACTGAGTAAAACTGGGGCAACATCAGCCACTAGTAGCTTCAGAAACTTAGGAGAAGACCTTTAGATCTCTGAAAAGAAGGCCCAGTGCTCCAGTTCTAGGAGGATGAACATCAAATTTACTTCAGTGGCAACACTTAAAGAAAACCTACTTTTGATCATTTTAAAAGCCTTTCATGTGCACTGTTCTAAAGATTTCCTTATTTCAGTGGTCACCAGAAAAGAAACCCTTCAACTAGCTTTAGTGTTGTTTTTAAATGACATCTCCCTCGAGAAATACGCCATAGGCAGTGCAGTTGATAACTTAGCAGACAAGGAAGACTTTTAGTTTCCTTTCCTCATTTTCAGTTATTTCAAAGTAAAATGCACGTGTAATTTGATGTTATATACGCTCCCAATCTTTCTCTGTGATCGCACAGCTTCCCACACTCCTCTCCTCCCTTCCAAGCATGCAAAACACAGGAACAGCATTTACAGCAACCACTTAAATTTCTGATGCAATGCCTATATTGAATCTGAAGGTGGAGACACAGGCCATAAAACTGCGCTGGGCCCAAACAAAATCACTGGTCCACTTCTGTAAAATTCTTAAGTGTCAGAAGAGAGACTGCACAAAAGCAGTGAGATCCTATAGAACCGATGCAGCTTCGAAAACACAGTTTAACCAAAAGAAGATGTCACAAAGGTAGAATGCTCCTTACTTCCCCCTCTCATTGCTCTCCAAAATGCCTGAGACTCCATGGGAAAATTCCAAAACAGATTATTCTGTCCATTACCACAGCGCATCTGTAGTGACTGCCAACACCACAGTGAGATCATAATAAACAGCAACTGAGAAGTTGCTCACCTGCATTACCCCTGTCCCAGCAACTGAAGTCACTCAGTTCACAATGGTGAACAGCTGCAGTACAGGAAAACCACCCCTATCTCCTTCTCCAAAATTACTGTTACATACTTCAGAAATCAGCTGGAGTTGTCAAAATCAAATCTGAACTTGTTTTGATCAGCATTAACCTTGAAGGCTAAATTAACATTAGCAAATGACCCACAACGAACCTCCACGCAAACTCGATCCCCAGAGTATTTTCATCCCATGTAGATACATGAACAATTTCCCCAAGTCTGCCTAACTTACATATTCTTAATTTTAAAATTTAAAAAATAATATTAATTTTATTAAAGTAAAAATAAGCTCTGCAGCTGAAGATTTGCTGCCAAGTTCATTACTTGACTGAGAAAGTTTACCAGGGCCTTAGTTTATCCTATTCAGCTTTGCTCCAACTAAAAACATATTCTAGTTCTTTTGTGATTACACAGCTAAACTCTGCTGAGTGATATGACTGGATAGAGCATCCACAACACATGGGACTGAAACAGAAGTAAGAGAACTTATCTGTTCCCATTTACCTTGTTTATTCTGGCTTCACTTCCATTACTATAATACTGGGAACTATTACAGCAGTAATAATTTTCTTTGATCTTGGAATTTCAAAGCACCAGCCAAACATCAGCAAACTAAGCCTCCTTTTACAGATGGATAAATTGAGACGGAGGCCAGCAGACATGCAATGACAGATGCAGGTGCCCATCCCTTGTTTTAACACAAAATAGGATACTGCCTCCTAGAACACTTCAGTCCTCCTCTGCCACCCTAAAACTACATCTCAGGCTTCTCTGAGAAACAAGAGATCCTTCCCCCCTTATTATTAAACTGTCATCTAGTTGGAACAAAGACTGAAGGTGGGATACATTCAAACAGTACACCTACCTCTTCTCCGGGCTCAATCTCTTTCACAGCTCTGACTTCAGCCAGTGTCCCTTTGTAAGTTACGATCACATTTGGGCAACAGCTATGGTTCATCAGTGCAACACTGTAAAAGCAGAAAAGTGAACTTTTTTCCCTCTCCACCAAAAGCAACTGGCAAAAAGTTAAGCAACACTTCATAAAACAAACAAGTCTGAAAAGACTGAGTCAGTCTTCTTCTACAAGCTGTTCTTAGTGAGGCTTAATATGAAGGTAACCTGGGGAAAATCTGTTGTGTTGTTATTTATCCTATCAATAAGGAAAATGGCCATTTTAATGAATCACTGCAATTTTAAAATCTTATTATAGCCAGACTAGGCAAGTTATTATTCTTCCGTTCTTACAGTGCAACAGTACAGCTGATGGGGTATTTACACACCTTAACTACCAACAAGCTATTTAGCTATCTGTAAGAAACAGACCATTTTCCTCTGAGAAGAAAGAAAGAGAAACCCATTTAGTTACAAGGAAACAAGCAAATACAGTTACTAGATACATTTAAGATCAATGTTAAAACTTCGTCTGGCTTCTGTGCAAACATAAACAGCTTCCATGCTTAAAGTAGGAAGAAGGAGATCTCTGTTTGATATACCAGCACACAAGTTACACAAAAAAGTTCAAGACTGCTACTGAAAAATACTTTCCTCTCATAGCAAGCTTGGAAGTGCAATTTGCTGCTTACTTAAGATAAAATGTTGAATTTTAATTCTTTCTCTTCGGAACTAGTGAAATAATAATCATGTCTCTTCTTAGTGGCTCAGATGCTGAGCATTTACAAAGAATGGTGTTGCACTTGATTCCAAATGATCCTGGTTTCATATTCTTCTCCTCCCACCATGACCCTGTTCCTGGCCAAGATTTCATGGCCTCCAGGGATAAGAAATAAACAGTCCAGCCCTCCTGAAGCATGGACCTGTATACAGCAAATCAAGCCCTTCTCTAACGGGGCACCAGGACATTTGAAATTGTTTTGACATAATTACTACTAATCCACACCTCACAGGGAAGTTGATAAAAGTAGAGCTGATAGCACTTGCAGTGTGGAGTTTGCAAAGAACAGAGACAGAATGGGAAGTACAGACTTAAAGGGAAAAAAGTTACACAGCCTCACAGAGAGCTGTACCTCCCAGTCCACAAACTGCCGTTAATGACTAACATCTGCAGTTTGTTTGTAAAGCTGAGGAGGTTGTACATATTTTTTCCCACTTGAAGCAACATAAAGTGTGGCAGTTTATAAAACATCTGAGGAGGCTGAAAGAAGTTATGAAAGAGATTTATGGTTTGCAAAGGAACAAAGGTAGAAGGGATGTTTTTTTGCTAACATCAGATGAAGCATTATACCCAGGCAATGCAGAAACCTGTGGATAAAGCAAGTCACTTACAATCCTTTTCATTTAGCTTTGATCATTACTCGATGTCCCTGTCCAGAACCTGCTAGCCAAGTAAGTCTGTCTCCTACCAACCTGCGTATAGTTCGCAGCCAGAACTACAGGACTTCAAAACAGATTCCAAGTACAATTTTACCAAGTTTACTAGATTTATAAGCAGAACTGCTGCAAATCACTGGCAGATTGTATTAGTTAACATATTTTAAACATGATAAATTAATACTAACTCTTTGATTTAATTTCTTTCAATACAGGCCTATTTCTAAACATGTGTAAGAACCTTTGTTTGTTTTTAAATAAGTTGTTTTTATTATTATTTTTTAAATATTAAACTTCACCTACTCAGGAAATATGGCTGATCCCAAATGAGAGAGTTCTTCATCTTCAATCGTGAAACCATTGCAATTAACCTAAGAAAAAGAGAAAGAGACTAACTCACATTCTGGTCAACTTACATCATATTCTCATACTTAAAAGTTAACAGCCACCGTTTGCTTACAGTTTTCTTTACATCTCAGCAGTATTCATGGAGAAACTACATGACATCTCAAAAAGTGAAGTGAGGACAAAATCCATGTCCAAAGGAACATGCAGGACTACAAAGAACTGTCATTCCAATCCTTGAGTCTGTCTCAGGACACAACACCTAAGGGATTACACCTCAAAATGCCAATGAAGAGAAACAAGGCTTGAAAAAAGCACCACAAAGAGTGTCCAACAAAGCAGACCACTGCAAACATCATGTGTAACAATGACATGGCAAGGAGATCTCAATCGGCCATTGCCAACAATGGGCTGAAGTAGAACTATGCATGCAAGAAACAATGCAGGGATGAGCAGCAGCAAACTCAGCCAGGCTGGGGCACTGCAGAGCTTTGAAGGAGCATGTGTTACTGAGATCTGGCACAATGAGAATGTCATCTGGTCAAAGGCTGCAGTTATGAGCTACAGCTGAAGCAGATACGAAGAACATAGGGATAGAGATAGACTGGAACTTCATATAGGCATAGAAGAGGACAGAAAAAGAACAGAATGCTTGAGGAAGCATAATAGTAATTTAATCAGAGAATAAGAAGCTTATTCACTTATATTTCTTATAGGTTCAAACAGGTTTTAAAACCTTCTCCTGTTTTATTCTCACTAAGCTCAAAGGAATGTTTCCAGACTTTCAACTCTGTCTGACTTAAGTGACCTAGCTGTACCTCAAATGAGTATTTTAATCCATTTTTACTGCATGTCACATACATGCCAGCCCAGAGAACCCTAGCCACACTCACCAGCCTCTCCCCCTAAAATCCTTAAAATCCTCACAGAAGTGCTAGAAAAACACTAAAAGACCTACTGTCACATCACAAAGTCCAGCTGAAGCAATAATGGGCACAAGAGCATTCAATCAAGTACAGTGCAAGTACGTGCTCTGGAAGGGCAGGAGGCAACAACAAACACTACTAACTGTAATGCCCCACAGGCTGGAATGCAGCTTGAACTAGATTTTAGAAATGCACAAATGGTTTCCAAAGCCACTCCTCAGTTATGAATTGTTCAGGATGAGTTCACAGCTAAGTGTCTTGCATCTCTGATTCACTTACCAGTATTTCTGGTAAATTTATTTGTTCTTTATTTCTCTGTTTTAGCAAGTTAGCATCCAAAGGCTCCCTGATGAGCAATAGCCAACATATGAGCATACCTGAACCAAAACCAAAATGTAATTGCTGAATACAAAAACAATAGAAGAGAAAGATTATATCAACAGCAAGTAAGAACATAAGGCTACAAAGGCTGACATAGAGAACAGCTTGATGGATCTGAATCACAGGAAAATATTTAAAAATATGTAGTGAGTTATCCCCAATTCCCCTGCACTAGCCAGAGACAACCCACTTCTTGAATGCATCATACCACAAATGACACACAAGGAGCAAATAGAAGGGATGAGATAGCACTGTTTTCCCCAGAGGAATGCATGACTAAAAAAGGAAACATGGAGCAAGTAAAGAGACTTGAGCAAGAAATGGAGACACCAAAGATGTTCCCAATGGTGGAACAGAGAAGGTGCAAAGTAAGGCACAGGAAAGGATGGGACACCAGAACTTGAAAGAAGAGAGAAACTGAAGAGTACAATGAGATGAGACTGAGGCAGTAGAGTGATAGTCTCAAGAGTTATGCTCCAGAGGGACAAAAGAGAGTAGAACGATACCAGCAGCTGGGGAAGAGAGTGTTGAAGGACTAGGATGCTTTGAACAAAAATCTTTGTTCCACTCTGAAAGATAATTATGCCTTATCTGAGTTGGTAAAGAGCAACACCAGACCAAGCCCCAAAAAGCACTGAGCAAGGAGTCAGAGGTATCCTAGTGCCAAACAGCTGCCCTGAGCCACAGGGAGAAAGAACAAATGGAGAAGCAAAGTAAAAACGCAAAGCCAGAGAAACTATTGAAGCAAAACAAAGGGACAGCACCATATCCACACTGCTGCTTTTAGCTCAGGTTAACTAATCATTAGAAAATGTGTTTGTATGTTTCAAGTTCAGACTGACCTCTGCTTTTCCCAGAATGGAGCCAAAACCTCAAAAAGTTGTATCCTGTAAAACACCTTTCTGGAACTTCCAGATGATCTTTGGAGATTTCAGTTAAAAAAAATCAATGTCTACAGTCCGAGATAATTGTCTTACAATTAAGATGAACTCATTTGACACCTATAGGCGACATTAGGCACCCAGAGGGAAGATTGGATAGAGTACCAATACAGTCAGCAGTTCACTGTAGTCACCTGAAGTATCCAGGAAAGGACATGAAGGAAAACTTGTTTTATACAAAATAACTTAATCATTGGGGGATTCTAGCTACATTCCAGTAAAACTGGAAAAAATGCAAGAAACTGGATGTACAGATTTCTTTAAAGTATTCCTCCAACAAACATAAATTGTTGAGTCTTTAAAATAGAAAAACTTTTTACTGAATGGAAATGTATAGTTTGGAACAACTGAATGAAGAACAGATGCCACACACGCTGAAGAATCATTCCTCTATAATGTAACAGTGCATGTATTAAGGTAACAGTAACAGTGTCTCCTTACTGATACACAACTGGCTATACCAAGAGGGTGGTGCCATTTCAGCTTTCACTGAAGCAGTCAACATTTATTCATAGCTCAAAATTAAACTTTTTACTCAGGAGTTTAAAACTAGCTTATTTTGAATTACAGGAGAAAAAGTAGAAAAAAAAAAAGATAAGGGTTCTTTCAGCATTCCATTTCTACATTATTTCACCTACAACAACACATTTGATGTGTATGAAAATCAGGTGAGAGACGAGAGGTGACATATTTTAGAACTTATCTAACAAGAGATCCTGCCTTGCCTTCATCTCACCAGATGATAAAACTAATTGATTGCATTTAAAAGCTATAGGTCAAATAAAATATCAGGCTGCTCTTTCCTATTCTCTGCTGTTGAGATCCTTTGAAGGCAAGTAGCTTTCTTTGTATGTCCACCAACAGCTGCACTATGCTTGGCCCAAAGCCTAACTTGAACAGGCTATTTCCCATTCAGTGTTCGAGAAGCACTTCACGAAAAATCTGAAGATAAGAATCTCTCCCTCACTCCTGAAATGGAGCGCGTCCAGCCACTTCTGGCCACAGAAGCGCATCTTTGCCATCAAGCACACTCAGCTCTCCCCAAGATAAGAAAAGAGCTATCACCTCCATCACCAGAAAGATTTTTCCCCTTCCACAAAGGCTGAACTCCTCCTACAGTACCATCCACCTAAGAAGACTACATTCTAGCCAACTTACTTGTGCAAAGAGAACTACAAGAGCAGCATTGTCAGGGTACTCCATGTGCTTTGAATAAAAGTGATGAAGAGCAGCAATGTCGTTCTGAATCAGCTCTCTCTTTTCATTGTCTAGTTTGTCAAGGTCTGTGGACAAAGAATACATTCCATTTCAGTAAGAGGAACACTCCCCAGTGAACTTCAGTTAGGCTTAAGTTAAACAAGCCTGGACTTAAACAGAAACCCCTCGTGGAACAGCTACTTGGAAGTAGCACAAGAAGTGTCTGTTCTTCCATAGAGATAATGCTTCTTCTGTCAAGACCACACTTATACTACAAGAACATGCAGGATTAAAAATCACTTTCTAAACATCTTTATATCAAGTGGTAAATGGACAAAAAATTATCTTCGTTGGGAGAAGGGTTACACTGTTTAATAGGCATTTGTTAGCCCTAGCAAGCAGACAAGCCATCTCTCTAGAAGCGTATCTACTGTAGCTAACTGTCCTCAGCTGTTTAAGATGACCTGATGAGCTACCTGGTTCTGTCTACTGTAGTACAAAATCCTTTTAGATAACACATTTCTTAAAATATGCTTTACAGAGTGTAAGTCCCTCATACAGACCTAATCTTCATCAGTATGAGCCAGTCAGATAAGGAATGCTACTTATTTTTGCTCTCAAAATTATTGCTCTCAAAAGACATGGTCTTTCCTAGCAGAGGCCCTAACTACTTGTAGCCATGTGTGACAGTGACTTCACAAAGTCTGATGTTAACACTGGGGCTAGTCACCAGAGCTCCCTTTGCAGTTAGAGGAGCATAATATAACGGTGCCTGGGAAGGCAACACACTTTGACCTACTGCAGGGACCTGCTTTGGCGTGCAGCAGCGCCTGGGAACACCCACATCTCTGGGAGCTACAGGGCAATTCACAGAGGTGCGTTTCATCTGCTGGTACATGAGGATAACAAGAGATGGCAGGAACATGAGTTGAAGTGTCCTGGCCTCACCTGCCAACTGTACTCCCTTCAGGATTTGCTCAGATTTACCATCAGGCCCTTGACAAGTTGTAGCCAGAGCTGTGGCCCACAGGACCTTTAGGTGCCTGATCCACACAAACTGAGCCAGATCTCTGATACTATACTCTTGGTTCTTCCTCTCCCTTAGGCCCTTTCAGCCTCAGGAGCAGAATTCTGCAAAGTTTTTCCTAATCTCTTTCTCACTGTAGCAATGCCATCTGCCCTTTCCTGTTCTAAGAGAGAGACAGCAACTCATCGGTTTCCCCTCTACAAAATAACAGTAAACATTCTGAAAAAGGTTGCACAACAATGGAAGAAGCATTTGTCAGAGCAGATGTGAATGACAGGAGAGTCACAAAAATATTGGGAGAAATGAAATGCAATAATTTGATGATAATTAGGACATGCCAGAAATAGATTTTCAACTTTGAGCTAAAAATCAGGTGCCTTTTCCTCTCCTGTGTAAGTTGTTACAAAGAGCAAGGCTACTGCTGAGCACAATGAAGGTGTGGTAAGAGAAGAATCAACAAGGCAGAAATAATAAGAGGAAATCTTACTACCAAAAAAGAAACAAAACAAGGGCTCCTAGAGGACCAGGGAGACATTGCAACTGGAAAAAAAAAAAACAACACCAAAGCACATCTGCCTTTCAGCTCCCAAATTAATACATTATTGAACACACATTGCAAATGGAAGAATATACAGAAATTATTTCAGCACTTATCCGTCTTCCTTAACCTCAAACTTATAACCTACCTGCAAAAATTAGCCTTGCCTTACAAAAGGTCAAACGTTGGCATTTTTCCCCTTTACTTCCCCAATTGTCCAAAGAGCTGTGATAGCTTTCATCCAGGAAGTAAATTAAATCCTGATTTTGCTGGTTTTGGTTACCTTGCTACCTCAACTTCTAGCAGTGGCTGCATTTATTCAGCATTTTATAAAGGGCTTTGGAAACTATCAGTGAGAAATGCGAATATATAAACCTATTGTCTCCTTGTATATTGCCTCCAGCACCAAGAAAGAGAAATGACAGACCAGTGGAAATGCCAGGACAGATATTAGTCCCCTAGTTGCTCAATTTCTAACTTTGCCTCACAGGATGTAAAGAGTAGCCTTGCAGTTAAATGCAAGCCATTGCCTCATATCCTTCCTCGGATTATTCTGGAGAATTTAGGACATGGAATTTCAACACAATCACATATAACATGTCAGATTTGACTGGCAGTGACAGATAGTGAAGCACAGTCCAGAGGGTTCTGCAATTAGCCCCTTAGTCACTGTCACCATCAAGCAACTGTGCTGTCTCTGATTTTATGCCTTCTGGTAACAAATACCAGCTATTTTAATTTTACAACATCACAATTCTCAAAAGACAGTAGAGTACCAGAAAAGCCATGAGATGGATGTATGCTACATCATTAATTCTGTCTAGGTTTTCACCCTTGTTTCACAAGCCCACAAGCAACCAGAAAAAAAGAAGAAAAAAAAAGAGAAAGAGAAAGAAGAAATAGTAGCACTAGACTTTCAAAATGCTAGGAACCACAGTTCTCTGTTAATTCCTTAAAAAAAAAAAAAAAAAAAAAAAAAAAAAAAAAAAAAAAAAAAAAGTCAGATGCTCCAAAAAGTGTCAATGGAGGGGAGCAAGGGGTAAAGCAAACACAAACAACTCCCCTGTTTTTTACTTACGTGATTCAAATTCTTTCACAGCAAGCAGCTTCTCTGACTGTGTTCTTTCAGGGTGAATTTTCTAGCAATAAGGGGGAAAAAAGCAGCAAGAAGAAAATATTTCAGTGTTTCTAAGTAGGCTGTTTTGTCTATGTGTTATAAGCTGGGGACTCTCACCTGTAAATCC
Source organism: Tragopan temminckii (assembly GCA_028571105.1). Lineage (NCBI taxonomy): Eukaryota > Metazoa > Chordata > Aves > Galliformes > Phasianidae > Tragopan > Tragopan temminckii. Next base: position 17,206,549 of record JAOWBP010001760.1, read on the forward strand.
AACAAATACGTGCATATGAAATTTATAAAAGTCAAACAGCAATGAATTAAATTGACTGCGCTTAGTCAAACCATAGAAATATTTTCTCTGCACCAAATTAGGCAGCCAAAGATTAACTTTTATCAAATTTATATCCATAAACTGAACGGTATTTTAAATATGTCATTTGCTTTGTTCTAGACACCCAGAAAGCTGCTAACAATAGCAAGCAGGCAGGAGATGGGCTTCGCTTTGAGGAAAGTGAATAAACTGACTGTTGACAGAGTTCAAAAGCAATGCTCCATTGTTGGCCTAAGGCCACTTCTTTGTAATCTTGGCCATTAAATATGGCTTTGCAGGTGGCCCAGCAGCTGAGGTTCAGGGACCATGGTTTGCATATTTAGCTTTTATATGACATGGAGGGTTCTCCCCCCTCCTCGTAAGCAATAAAAGCACAAATTTATTCCAATGACTTTTTGTCATTAAACATCCGATTTTGTTTGTGGATCAGCACCAACCCGTACTTTAATTAAGTCACACACACATACATTCACACACACAGTGACTATAGCAGCTACCTTCCCAGCGGGCCACCAAAATCCTCACTCCATACGGTATCCAGGTTGCCCTTGTCACATAAGCAGACCTCAATCACACAAATATGCTTCAAAGAGGATTTGTTTTTGCAGAGAGCTCTGAAAGAAACACAGTGTAATAACCTCTCCTGTCTCTGCTAGCACGTGCGTTGTCCCCAGTTTCTCTATGGTAAGGAACACTGAAACATGGTTGACATTGCAATCTTACGTCCTTACTATTGACATTGCTTTTCACCAAAGATCAAGGTTCTCTGTTTTTCATCAGCTAACTCCAGTAATCGTAAACATCAATATGTGAGTACCCCAGAGGTGTTCTTGACTCATAAATGCACTGGGCAGTGCTACACAGTTATAGCTGAAAAACAGTACAGCAGGCAACTGCTTCATGAAGACGTCAGTGCCTGCAGGCAGATGACACTAGAAGCATTCCTCAGAATTTAACTGTACATATCAGGTCTCATTCTTTTTTCTCTAACAATAGCATAGGCATAGCCCACACATGTAACCACGAGCTCAAATCTACCAGAACAGACTCTGAAACACTGTGTACACTGTCAGTCTTATTGGTAAACTTCTCCAGACTCCATTCAACACTACCTGGGTCACAAGATACAGCTTAAAGACTCACTATAATTTTACTGTCTTCCCCTAAGTCTTCAGCTAGACTACCACGATGGTGCTGACACTACTACAGAGGTTTGATGATCCATTCATTCAGCTGTTCATGCACTATATTACACCCATCTGTTCACAGGAAGCCAGAATGCCTGTGCTTTACTGGGACAGTTACTGTAGGTCAATTTTCGCTTTCCTGTCCTCCCTGGCACACAGAGTAGGAACGTAGCTCCCAGGTCCAGTTTTCTGCTCACCTGTTTGGCAAGGATCCTCGCCGTCAGCCTCACCGTCTCCGAGGGATTCCAGTTCTGCCCAAAAGCACACATGGCGGAACATTCTAGCTTGTGCATTGGCCAGTCTTCCTTCTGCAAATGTAGAAAAATATTTTTAAAAATTAGCCGTGAAGATAAACTGATGAAAATGAGGATACAACAAGTCCAGGCAGATCCTAGAGGTCAAGTGAAATGTGTTTCCTTTAAAAAAATAAGATGACGCTCACTAATTCCGAACAAAAGCTTGAGTCACTTTGGAGGGCTGCAGCTATCCTGCTTTTTTAAAACAAATTCACAAGGGATAAGTTAAGGTCAGAACATCTTCATTTATTCAATGGGAAAAAAAAGAACTAAACGGTGAAGAAGCAAACAGACAACATGATTTATAAACCGCCAGTTCTTATTGTTCCGATGAAGCACGTGAGGACAGAGTAGGTCTAAGCTTGATGGCTTTATTGGGTTCATTTCCATTTAATACCTTGGCCCCTCATTATGACATGACCCTGGTGTAATCAGGAGTAATGTCTGAAGTCAATGGATTCACAATCACCAAGAATGAGTATATGTAAGGTCAGAACCAGGCTTGCTGAAGAGAATCATCAGATTTTTTCCTTAAATGCTGTGGGATAAGACTACAGCTAGGCAACAAAAACACACTAATAAAGACAAATACATCTTAGTGTAGAACATACAGCATACTCTTAGCTCAGCATACAATGAAACCAGGGAGGGATGGCACAAGCTACTGGCTTTTTGCCGTCTACAGGCTCCTCCAAACCAACAGAAACTTTCAAAGATTAGCAGAGAATCAGATTAACGCTCTGCAGTGGCATACAGAGCCTGGCATGGGCTGTTCCCAAACTACATCACATTTCATTTCTTTCATTGGGTATGGAAATATTCTTACTTCTATATTCACACAATGCACAATTATTTGTTTACGTATCTCCCCCCAGACACATTTGTAGTGTGTTAGAACAGCCCTATAGTCCTCTGCCTGCATAGGGAGCACCCATTTTTGGTTTCAGACCAGATTTAAACTAGTGGAAAACAGCAGAAAGAAAGAAACCACAACAAACGTATAATTGACTGAAAGTGAAATCTTTAAAAGCTTCTTGCAGCTTCCAGTAAACTCAGAATCTCCCTTCACTGTGACTTGCACAGTGTCAGAGACCCTGTGTTAGCTCACTTAGTCATTCAGAAAAAATAAAAAATAAAAACAAATCAATAGCCCATCAGAGAGGCTGAGTGGCAGAAGCAGAAGAAAGACTGGATTTCACTCAGCTGCCTAAACACAGATATTAAGAGCTGTTTGAGGCACCCTAGGTTATCTAAAACACTCACGTGCAAGCAGCAGAACTACAGGAAGATTAATATTAGGGGAAGTAATAGCCAGAAGCCACTTACGATAACCCAAAAAGTGCAGAGCAGTGTATCATGCCTTGGCTGTCCCACTTACATGAAGGTTATGTAGATCAAAACAAAAGCTGATACCTCTAATTCCAGAGTTGGTCCACCAAAACATTCTTCCACTAAAATGTGTAATTTAATTGCCCTGAATGTGTGGAGCTTTCGGAATTCATTGTATTAGGACAAGAAGGTGAACGCCTGCCCTAGCCTGATGTAGAACTTCAAACCATACGACACTGCAAGAGGATTCAACTCCTCACAAGGTCAGCTTCAATGTCCTTCATATCTCAATATATTCCCCACCTCAAAAAAAGAAACAAACCAATAACAGCATGCAGGCTCCCTGAAATAAGCTCAAGTGTGTCTGTTCTAAGAGGACATGGCCCTACAGACCAGGCAAACTAAAATAGGATATTACACCGTAATCATGTCATGTGAAATTACACTCTCAACTGTCCTACAGCTGTCACACTATGAAGTGCATCCCCCCTAGAGGCTTACTTCCTATGTGTGCCCCAAGACCTCTCTGGAAAATTCCTGATACCCAGTGGATTCCTAAACAAAGACTAATACTACAAAGATGTACAAAGTTGGGACCTCATCTCACACCCCTCCTTTTCTTGCATGCTCATGCTTCAGACTTGTTTCTGGGGTGCAAGAAGCAAAGAGCCTAGAGTTTTGTATGGCAGCATTCATACATGCTGGGTAAATAAACAAGAGATTACCTGATAAAACAAAAATCAAATGCAAAAATCACATGCATGTCTCAAAGCAGTGTCTTTAAAAATCTGTTTGTTCTCTTTATTCTTTACAGACCACTAATTAAAATCTTTCCCCAGGCAGAATCACACTGGGTTATATGAACTAGTAGGGAGGTTAAAGGGACAAGATATGGCTGAATAGTGTGAAATGAGATAAAAGCCTGAAATGCTACAAGAAGAGAGAGCACTGATGACTGAGTAATATCTGGGATGGAAACACTGGGACAGCAGTTTCCTCTGCGATCTCAGCAGGACTGTATTTTGCATTCCTCTCCACGCTTTTTTGCTAAGCAGTTTGAATTATAACAGGTAGCATTGTTCTAGCAGAATCCCTGATGTTACATTAATGATATTTTCTTCCTATTTTCCTTACATTCACAGTACTTATCCCTTCATTTAGGAGTGTGTGACAACATTTTTGGAACGGAAGTTCTTTAAAGCTCGTGCTTTTCACATCAAAGCATGGAAATGGTCTTCTCCATCATGTCCTTCAAAGCAGTTTCACTGTCCAGGATGCTGACATATAGCTCGGCATTAAAAAAAAAATACACCTCATACCCAGAATAAGACTCAAACCCAAAAAAGCATCCTGGCACTTGGAATCACAGAATCATTAATGTTGGAAAAGACGACTAAGATCATCAACTTCAACCACAACTCCACCATCACCAGCCCCACTAATCACATCCAAACTTCCTTTCTTCCAAACATAGGATTTTTCTGCAGGATGTAAACTTTGCTGTATTTCACTTGGTCAAAACAAAACACAAACAGTAGACAGAAATGCTTGACAAACCAGCAAAAGGGAAAAGCCCACTTCTTCTGGCCCAATTATGCTCAAATATTATTCAAGTCTCTAACTGAACTTCAGTGAAGCATCTTCTGATGCCTGGCATTATCCAGTAAAGTCCTCAGACATAGCCCTTCATCAAGCAGCAAAAGCAAGAACTTCACACATCCTTCACTACTTACTGAATGCTGAGTCAGAGAGGGTATTGGACTTTCATGGGACGATGTTCAAATGTTGACAGGAGACATTTATCAAAGAGATAACAGAAAGCTTTCAGCAGGGGAACAGACTCTTCCCAAAGGCAGGCTTAAACAGGGTCTTGTAGCATCAGATTCTTCTTGCGCAGAACTGCTACGGCAAGAATTTCCTATTTCTTCTACCACTTAGAAGCAAAGAAGATTGAACAATTTCTGCAAGGTCCCATTTAAAACACATCTGCTTGATGCTAACTCCAGATCTACAACTAAAAATATGTTTCCCTTATTCTAGAAATACCAACTACAACACTCTTTAGCATGACATGTCAAGAATAACCCCTAAATATTTTGCATAAAATATATTTCAAATATGGAAAGTCCTGACAAAAACATCTCTTTCTGCACTTTGGCTGGCTGATCTCCACTCTGTCTGGGATAAATAATAGCTCTGTGGAGTAACAGAAAAAGGAGCTCCAGTAGCTGGTTCAAGTTCACTGGTTCCACAATTGCACCCACATAACCCCCTTAAAACATTTCCCTTTAGAGTGTTTCAGCAGCTAATTTCTGAAGAGAAAAGATAAGCACAGGTCTCCTGCTGTTTGACTAAAATTATTATAATTTAAGAAGTCAAGACCTGAACAGCTGCAGATGGGGTCTGAAAGCCACTACTATAATAACAGGCCTGTGCTTCGAGGAGCCAACAGCGAAGAGCAGAATTGGTATGAATCAGCTGCAACTCTCAAACCCTTTTAAAAGGGGAACTGGATTAGGGGCTGGGAAAGGAAAGCAAGACCAAATAAATCGACAGACATGTACGGGAACTGTATAGCAGGCCCAGTGTGAGAACATATGGAGTGAGGTCTAAAAAAATTAGCCTCTACAGCACTGCAAAACTTTGTCTGCCACTCAAACCTCAGCACTACCTTTCCCTGGTGGTTAGGGCAAAGGCATTATACTGCCATGCAGTGCTTGGCCCATACATCAATCACCTGCCATATGGCAGGAGATGTAACCTGTTACCAACTGTATGATCTTCAGCAAGTTAGTGCATATCTGTGCATCTACACTCTATTTCCAACAACAGAAGTGCCACAGAGAATGCTCAGATGCTTCGTGCATTAAATGTTTAGAAAGTGTTCTAAGAACCTCAAAGCAAGGCTGCTATATGGCTTAACAGAACAGTCCAAAATATGCTTCCAAGGAAATCCATGCAATGTCAGTAACTTTGCTTTCAAGAACCGTGTTATTCTGACAGGAAAAAAAATATATATATATAGTTGCTGAATTGCTGAGAAGTGCCTTTGAACAAGACAGGGATGAAGATACATTGTAGATTGTGCATCACACAGAGTCAGGGAGATTGGTTTCTAGACAATACTATGCCTGAAGGTAACTTTGAAAGAACGTCAAAGAATTCAGCAACACTGATAAATTTCCTACGACTGATACAAAAGTGCTCCAAATATAGAAGATAACATTATATTGTCAAAGGTATCAAAAGCCAAAGGTGGATCATCAGTAAGAGTGAAGTGCTAGTCCTTGTGCTTGGCATACTACTGCCTAGACATCGTAACATCATCAAATGTCTTTGTATCTAAAGCACCATAATATACGCCAACAGACAGAAAAGCTTTTAATTCATTAACTTATCAGACAGACTTCAGCTGAGCATCTTGTCCTGTAGTTTTAAGGATACCCAGTTTCAGTTCAGTTTTATCTTCTGTAAGATGTTCTACTATAACAATAGTATTCGGACCACAAGGAAACAGAAAGGTAAGAAAGCAAAACATGGACAAGACTATCCAGGGGGGAGAGAGGAAAAAGCCTCTTTGTTCTTACTGTGTAAACTTGTCAGGGCTGCAAAACAGGGAAGGCTGCTGAGGGAAGGACTGAAGGAGGGGCTCAGAGGTAAAAGCAAAGGACTACAGACCAGCAGAACTAAGTCCTACTACTTTCCACCCACCCTGGTTATCAACTTGCTGTTTTTCCTGGCACAAACTGGGAGATTTCCAACTTCAGTAAGCCTTGCAATGACAGCTGTATGCTTTACAAACCATTGTGAACTTCATGAAGTAAGAGAAGAAACTCAGAATCTCAGATAGGTGCTAAACAACCAACAAATTGCTTTGTTCAGGTATTTCCTTCCCTCATGTAGTTAAGGGCATACAAAGAAATAATGACATGTGAAAGCACTTCTTCCAAATAAGCATTTCTCGTGATTGAATCCTGGGTTTTCGTAACACTGTCATTAAAACTCTTTCAGACTTCTCTCAAGGGCTTTAAAGATGCTTATACAGCATTTTATTTCTTCCCAGTGCAACTGCTATCAGTGTCTCAATATTCTCTCAACTATTGAAAACATCATTGAAAAATTAAATCTTTTAAGCATTTTGAGTCCAACTGTCAAGCCAAAAAGCCATGCAATTCACCCACAATTCTCTAAGACATTGTAGGAAAGCTGGAAGCCAGTGGAAGCAACAGAAGGAGAATTAGAGGACAGGCTAAAGTTTGCAACTAGCCCAGTAGAGAGTAAGATGCATGCTTGAAATAAAAGCACCTTAGATACTAGATTTGGGATTTTTTTTTTTTTTTAAGATGCCTATTCCAATATTGAGACGAAAACTGTAATTAAAATTGCATGCAAATGTTTTGGATACCTTCATACTGCTCTACTTTGTTGTAGACTTGCTTATATTCTATTTTGGGAGGTTTTAAAAGAACAATAGTATATAAAGAAAAAAAAAAGGAAGAAAAGCACTTAAAATATTTTTTAATTATTTAACTTTTCCCTTAGACACAAACTCTCCTAACAGTTTAGTGAGATAATGTAAATTTGTCTGGTTTGTGCTCTAAAAAAGAAGTAATACAGACATAATTAGTGGGCTGACAGGCAGCTCTAATCAAAGTCTCAGTGGTACCAAGCCCTAGAGCTACCGATCTTGAAAGACTCGTGCAGACCATGTCCAAATCCTGTAATTGTTCAATGCATGATTCCATGGTCAGCATCTGTGGGATGCTGAAATTGACTGGGCTACTATTAACCGCAGTTAAAATTAGAGGCTATCAATGACAAACAATAAACGGATGTGAGCATTCCCCACACAAACTGCATTACCGTACCTGACATTCCACATTGCAGTAAAAGGCCTGCTTACATCTTCCACACTTGGACAGTCCTTCTTTCCTTTAAAAGAAAACAGACAGTTATTCTATTCTATAAAGCTCAACAAAATACTAATGTATCCTTTATCGCTAATAGGTATGAATCTCTTACTGGGGGCTAATCTAGTAACCCCACAGCTCATCTGAGAAGAGCGTTGTACAGCATTTCATATTTCCTCAGAACACTGTAACTACAGCTTGAACCACGACTTCAGATGGCAGATGCTATTCTGATTTGTTTAGAGTTTGAAAAGCAAGTTTTTCTTAACAACTGTTATTATGCAAAAGCACTCTGTTGTCCTAAATTACAGGGTTTGGGAATGTTTTATTCTGTGCTGCTTGACAGACAATTTCATTTTTTGGCACTACAAGCTGCATGCTGATTGCTAACTTCTCCTTGCTTTCAGAACTTCCCTGTTGCTCTATATACCTGCTCACCATTACTAGCCTTTTGCTTCTGCTCTTCCAGTTCCATTGCTTCTCCGTCTGCTTCAGAAAGCACAGTCACTGTTTTGTGAGTAATCACCTCCCAACACCAAATTACTAAATACTCTTCTACCTCCTGTCACCACACAGCCTCTTTCTGTCCTGCTGTCCAGCATCTGCTGGATAGCTGTGTATTCTAAGGTTACCTAAGGCTTGCGCTCCCTGTTTAATTTGTGTATATCCCAACAGAGGGATGAAATGAAGATCCTTTTTTGCTTCAAGGTGCGTGTGTTGTAGCAGGTCCTATCACCAGTACAGCATGCGTTTCTCAACATGACATTTTGGTGACAGTAATAGGGATCTCTCAGTGGTACCAAATGCTTTAAAATGTCTACACACTTTCCCCAGTACAAGTTGCAACAAAATTTGTCTTAAAGTGTGGTAATAATTATAAGATGTACACTGGAGTAAAACAAGAGTGAGTGTCCCCATAGAACACAACAGCGAAGGGCATTTTGTAGAGATCTCTGGCACTGGTGGTCCATAAGGCCTTGAGGTTCTCAACATCCCCTGATCGTTCTTGCAAAGCTGATGGTGAAACACGAGTGTGTCAGGCTACCAACAGCATTCTGCTTGCTGACAGCATGCCCCTTGAGTACAGCTGCGTATTTAAAGTAACAAATATCATCAGATGCAAATGTGCCTTTCTAGTCTCATTTTTATGATGGCACACCTAAGTTTCCCTTACCAAGACCTTACCCACAACCTTCCTAACACTGCAGTTTAAGCAAATATAGTTGCAAATCAAGCCCTTTTTTGTAGTAGGTACTAGTTTCGTTTCTAGTTCAGTGTTGCTGAAATGGGGAGCACATACAAAATGTTTTCTGAGGAATGGCAGATCCAGGTACTTCAGTGAGATTTTTTTCCTTCTAGTGGAACCCCATCACTCTGGTGTGAAATAGCTCTTGGTCTGCTGCATGGTAAGTACTATGGCACATTCAGTGTATTTCCCTTGATCACTGTGCAGCCCCAGAACTCCATAGCAGAAGGCAGCATGGAGAAAAAGCAGCATTTAAATAGGCTGTTCCTGCTGACCGTTAGAAGTTATTCTGTGAGAGACACCCGAGTATTTTTAGGTCACTATTATCACTACAATATTACTTGATGACAACAGAGAATGGAAAGCATCCCAGAGAGGCTGTGGAGTCTCCTTCTCTGGAGGTATACAAGACCCGCCTCGATGCCTTCCTGTATAACCTACTCTGGGAAGCTTGCTTTGGCAGAGGAGTTGAACTGGATGATCCCCAGATGCCCCTCCCAAGCCCTATGATTCTGTGATCCCATACAGAGAGAAATCTGGGTGTGACAGACAGTCAGATTCTCCAACAGAAGGCAATTTATGGTTAGGCACAAGAAAAAAAAACAACAACAACAAGCACACACACAAAACTCCAGGGACGATAACTTTCTAATAATAACTCTAAAGTGCCTCAGCAGCCTCGCAGAGAAGCAGGAGGGCAGCTGGCACACAACAGGGGGCTTGGACTCGACGATCAGCACAGGTCCCTTCCAGCTCCCACAATTCTGCAACTGCCAGAGCGATGAGCCGTGGGATGCCAGGCACGAGGCCTGCGGTCAGGGTGTGCGGCTCTGGAAGCGCCCTGTGGAAGGACTGCTGCGAGCGCTGCCTGCGCTCAGCCTTCCTCACAACACAGGAAGACCAAGGCTTCGGTTGAAGAAGAAGTATCCAGGCAGGCCACGTGCACCACGGAAACGCAACGCAGTTCTCTGGCAACCACAGGCCTTTCCTCCCCTGTCACAACCTCATGAAAACGGGTGAATACTTCAGCACTGCAAACCCACAGGGATGCAATTAAACCTCTCGCAAGAAGCCACGCGCGCATCTAAGTGGCTGCAAGAACAGCCGAACCTTTTCCCCCTCGATTTCCTGGGCTCTCAAGCGAGGGAACC
>JAOWBP010001760.1:17216967-17270369 GCA_028571105.1 Tragopan temminckii
AAATGGGTAACGCAGCCCGGGCCGCGGCCCCTGCCTGGAGCGACAGCGGAGCTGCGAAAGGCACAGCCTGCAGACGCAGAGCCAAGGGAAGCCGCTGCTGATATCGCAAAAGGCTGCTTCTTAAGTAGGGCGCTAAGGGTGTACGCCAGGTGCTGTCTGCGCTCCGTCCTGCGCCCACCCTGGCTGGGAAACGGCAGAGAGGCTGGTGGTGTGAGGTAGCGAGGCCACCAGCCTGGTCGGATGGGTGGGAGGTCACAAAAACAGCCAGAGATGTGGCCTCAGAGTCGTGCTGGGGCCTTGGCCTGTCCAGTACTGTCATCCGTGGTTTGTGGCACCCAGGTTAGGTTATGCTCTGGAGGTTGGAAAGCTGGCCGCCGCCTCCGAAGGCTTTAGGGTAATATCCTGTGGTACGAGCAAAAAAATCCCACAGAACTGATGGTAAACTGTCATAATCAGGCACATAAACTGTTAGGATTCTCTCAATAATAAATCAAGCAACAAGTACAAGTTCCTGTTGCTGTTATGCAGCCTGAATATTACATCAACTACCGTGCTGCAATTATAACAAAGCTTCTAACAGTAAACAAACAAAAATAATCATAATAAAAACAACCCCTGAATTTATTCAAAATAATTACTGTTTTAGAATTATTAAGACTAAATCTATTATTAAAATTATTAAAAAACAGCCTGACAAGAAACAGTCTGTACTAATACAGTATTGTAATGCTGTCTGCTGCTCTTCTGTGAAGACAGGCTGAGGGAGCTGGACTTGTTCAGTTCTTAGGGGTAGCCTCATTCTGGCCTTCCAGTACTTAAAGGGAACTTAAAACTAGGAGAGAAATCAACTTTCTACATGAATAGATAAGTAATGGGACAGGGATGAAGATGAGATGATTTTGGACCTGCTTTGAAAGCTGGACACTCACAGGTCCAGGGGACCAGACAGATTGCACCCTAGAGAGCTGAGGGAGTTGGTGAATGTGGTTGCCGAGCCACTCTCCATCATCCTTCAACAGTCCTGGCTAACTGGGGATGTCCTGTCGAACTGGAGACTGACAAATGTGACACCCATCTTCAGAAAGGGACAGAAAGATGATCCTGGTAGCTACAGACCTATCAGTCTCACCTCGGTGCCGGAGAAGGCCATGGAGCAGATATTCTCGGGAGCCATCATGGATCAATTAAAGGTAAACCAGGAGATCAATTTAAGGTAAACCAGGGGATCAGGAAGGTGGTTGAGTCACCATCCCTAGATGTGTTTAAAATCTGTTTGGATGTGGTGCTCAGGGAGATGGTTTAGTGGAGGGTTGCTATAGAGTAGTATGGTTAGGTTGTGGTTGGACTTGGTGATCCTTAAAGCCTTTTCCAACCTGAGAAATTCTGTGATTCTATAAATAGTTTTAAACTAAAAGAGAGGAAATTTAGATTAGATGTCAAGGGGAAATTTATCACTGAGATGATGGTAAGGCATTGACACAGCTGCCCAGAGAGGTTGTGGATGCCCCATCCCTGGAAGCGCTCAAGGCCCGGTTGGATGGGGCCCTGAGCAGCCCAAGGTGGTGGGTGGGAGGGTGGAACTGCATAATCTTTGAGGTACCTTCCAACCCAAACCATTCTATGATTCCATAATTCTATGATTCTGTGATCACAGTTTTGTGTGCAAGTGTTTGGCCTACAATTATCAGTTGTACTACACCTTGAAGTGAGTGAAAAGATTTCTGGTACCACTTGCCATTCATGAGCAGTGTAGAGTGATGTAAGCCTCCAAAGGATGTGATCTCTGCTATTAGTATCTGTTTATTTGGTTTTGTGTTAAATTGTTTATACAGTAAATCTTTGGCAAGCTCCTTTTTGACTAAACACACACATTGGAACTTGAGGTGCAACATTTCCACAAGAAAGTGAAGCAGTGAAATGGAAAGAAAAGAGGAATGCTGAAGAAGCAACTTTGTAATAAGAAATTTTCTTGCAAAAGTGCTCTGACAAAAGTCCCTAAACAGGTGTAGCCACATCTGCCCTAGCCCACTCACAGTTTTGTCTGGGAAGCATCTTGCCCAGTGCATGAGCTCAGCAACTTGTAGCGTCAGCCAGAGAATCAGGATCTGGAAATGCTGTGGTGTAAGGGATAAAATACAACATAGCAAATCTATCAGAGCCATTGCAAATCGATACATTCTTATGGTTCAGTATTATGTGTATTAGTTAAAACATCACCTTTTTACAAGGAAAAGAGTGAGCAATGAAGATGGGTTCAATAACTGAAAGATAGTGCATCATCCTCTACCACTGGGCTAAACGTTAATCACAACCCACTGCAGATTTATGGATGTCAGGCATGAAATAGTGTATGCAGTTGGAGTAATAACAGCAGCACCTAATTGACTAACCAATCACCACATTGTGTGAGCAAGGGCTGCTATTTACACCTAGTATCCCAGCTCAATATATCTCATGGTTGTCTAGCTCAAAGGTCTGGACTCTTAATTATAGGCATTTCTACAAGTAAGTGTATTTAAAAATAATAATCAATAATGTATTCACTTTAGGAATGAATAAGCATTAACAGGGAAACTGCCCTTATGTTCAATCCAGCTTGATTAATGGATGGCTCAATTATAGATAGACAAGTAGTGTCACAGCTTACGAAGCCATCTACTCTGACTTCTTGTAGTGCATGTGCCGCTGAATTCCTTGAATTAATTCCTGCTCAAAGTAGACTAAAACTTGTAGGAAACACCCAGTCTTGATTTTGAAGTGTCTTTAATATGTTGTTTGTTTTTTTTTTCCTTCCTTCTCCCTCAAATGTGCCCAGTTTCCTTTTCAGCTGATGAATCTTGTAATAACATTGAAAACTATTTTGAAAAGTTCTTAGTATTTTCTCTCTACTTCAATATTTGTAACCACTGGTAAAATGAAAGGATCCTGTATCTGCTTCTGAAATTATAGCATTATGCTCTCCAGTAATGAAATCCTGGTCACAATGAAGTCAAATTCCCACCTCCTTAAATGAAATCAGGGTTTAATTTCTGTTTCAAATAACACCATGTCCAAATAAAAGAGGTCTAAATGTTCATGTACATTATCAGATTACTTCTATACCATACCTTGTTCTAGATCATAGACTTCTCAAAAATCATGCGGATTCACTGATTGGAACCTCGTGAGGAGATTTCTTTTTGGGGGAACCAGCTGGGATGATGGCAAACGTTATCATGCTCCTGTTCCACATTATCACCCTTGTTGAACAGCTGAAAATGTGATTACGCCTCAGGTAATGAGGAAAAATTTGAATTTTAGTCACTTTCTTTTTTAATAAACAGTCATTTAGTTTTAAAAACAAAAATAATAATTTACTAAATAGGCTTTATTCCACTCTGAAAAACATAGCTTTCTAGGAGATAATGCAGGATTGAATCCACAAGAGGGACATTCACCAGCAGCCCATAGCCCCATCCAAACCCTCCAGGAGAAATTCAACCAGCTGTCGGCACAGCTTTTAACTTACTTTGGAGGTTTTCAAGAAATAAAACTAGTTTGATAAGTTATTAATGGAAACAGTTTTGTAACTACTTTGGTAATGTAATTTTCTATACTTATACAAAAACTTTAAATAAAACATAGTCCGCTGGCTCTAGATATTTTATTTGTGTGTGTGTTCATCAGAGAATCTGAATACAGATTTTTATGAATCCATTAGGGTGCCTAAATAAACACTGTGCATTATAAACCACGGAGTAGTTAATCAGTTTATGAAGATTCTCATGGCTTTCTTCACATTAACTGTGCATGCAACTGCAGAATAAAGAGCCAGTAGAGCAAGATTTAATCAGCCAAAAGACGACTGAGGTGCTCGTAGTTCCCACTGCCACTACAGGACTCAGGGAGGATCCTGCACCCTGGCAGGACTGCGTGATGAAATGATGTATTACTAAAAAATATCTCACATCTGCAGAGACTTAAACTCCACCTTTTTTTAGCTTACATTTCGTGTGCTTTAAATATGAAAGATGACAGCTCATAAAAGGATACGAAGTAGGGTACGGGTTTAAGAAAGTCAAGAACAAAGTATCGTATCTGGTCTTTGAATTTCTTAAAATTAAGGAGTCTTTAGAAGCAGAGCTGTTCACCTTCACTCATAACCTTGGAACTGCTCTATGGAAAACTGTGAGCATTTGATAGGCAAAGATCTTTCCCCATTAGTCACTTTTAGTTAGATTTAATACTTAATCTTCCAGAAATGGGACTGCTTACCCGCAGATGGCATTCTCCAGGACGTTCTGCCCACCCTGTGCTGAAAGCTGTCTTTTCGCGTTATGTGTCATCACAGACTTTAGCCAGAAAGGTTTTGAACTTGGGAACAGAACAGGGAGCCTATGCTGCAATCACAGGGCCCCCAGCAAACTGTGGGGTGAGCGCAGAACAAACACTGAAATCAGCTGCGGGGCTGGTGCAAGGAATAGCATAGGCCATCAGCTCATGGGGAGAAAAAGGACAAAGGAAAATGCACACTCTTCTATATTTAATACAATTGTTTCCAGAGAGATCTGGTTTACTAACCTTGTCTTTATTTTCTTCCCTGATATCCACTGGTACTCTCAGCCGGCTAGCGTAGGTTCTGACAGTGGCGGAGTTGGGGCAGCTAAAACCTGTCCCACATTGCTGGCTGAGCAATAAAATCAGCCTCAACTGCCTTAGTAGGCTTTATGGCTCACTCCAAACTCTGTCCTACTGCAGCTAGGCAGCTACTCCTGGACTCTCAGCAATTTAAGGGTGGTTTGGGGTCAGGGAACTGCACCTTTTCAGCAGGTGAGTACAGGTCTGTATTATTCTTTGCAAAGCAGAGATTAAGTGTGAAGGTAAAAACTCAGCAGGAGCTGGGAAGTGCTGCCTTTCAATAGAGGAAAAGTGCAGTTAATCACTTTTATGAAATAACCTACAAAGTGGGAGATCAGAGGTGGAAGTGAGCTCATGTTTGGTAGGACTGCCAGCATGGCATATCACTGGTGTAGCTTCCAGCTCCGGAGGGGCCTGAGCGTGACATTGGAAACCTGTCCTGCTGTTGTATCCCACCTTTGTGCCATGGGTAGTTGACACATTGACAGAATTGACATTGCCTAACACTGATGCACAGACATAATATCCTAGACATGCCCTGGCTCTACTGGTAGTCAGTCCTCAAGAAAAAAGAGCTGGTGGAAGTGGAAGCAGGGCAACCCCTTAGAGGTGTCCACATCTTCCCTTCAGAGACATTTATGTTGGTGAAAGAGCCAGTGATCTAGAAATTGTTACTTCAGTTTTTTTTTCATGAAGGGAAAAATTCTCAAATCTCCTACAACTTTGTAAAGATTAATATACCTATTGCAAGTCAGTACTTTACAGAGGAGGGCAAGGACCTAGGAGAAGTAAAGATTCAAGTTTTTGCCTAGTATAGGATTTTGCCTGAGTTAAATATATTTCAATTCACTCATTTGAAGTTTGCAAGCATTTTCAGTATGTCATTAGAGAAAGCTTGTACACAAATTTCCAAAGACAAAAAGTGACAGCAGCACAAATGTGGTCTCGGGAACATATCATGATGACAGAACTGGATGACTGTGGGGAACAGGCAAGGGCAGTTGTTAGGTGTGAATGTGACACTCAACACTCAGATGCTTGCAGTTCACAATTTGCTTTTATCAGAATCAGCAACCTCACAACTGCCATTGTGCGTTAACTCCAGCCTGCCCTGGCAGACCTGCATTAACCTTTGCTTATGGAGCCACGGCAGGACTCAAGCAAATAAAAAAATATATCATGCCAGATTCTCTACTGGTGTAAATCAGCTTCTTGCTGCTGACTTTGAAGGAGTGACACCTGCTCTCTCAAGCTGAGGATCATACCCCAAGCATCATTAAGTTGTCACATTCTTCCCCCGTGTCTCCTTTTGTCGTCTAACTGCAACTTTCCTGTGTTGAAGACTGAAATAGGGTCTTTGATCCTCTGATAATTCCTTGAGACTCCCTCTGTCCCCAAGATAATTGGCCAAGACATTTCCTGAGTTATCCAGGGTCATCATATCTGCCCTTTCACTTGGAGAGAGATTACAGGCAAGGGAAAAGTCTTGGAGTCTTCACAGATGCAGATGCCCTACACAAGAGCTGCTCTGCGCATTAGGTCAGGCTCCCCTCCTGACATGAGGGATACCCTGTCACTTAACCTGCCCTGTGACTGATGTGCTAACAGAAACCCTTCGGAGTGCCTTGGGCCCTCAGACAGAGCAACTTACTGCTTTTGTCCCAACTTACTGGGAGTGCTGGAAAAGGAGAGAGGACAAGCTGCTTTTCTACTTACAGCAAGATATTTACACAGTTTGATCAAGATGTCTCTCAATATTCACAAAAGCACTCATGGCAAGGCATTTTCTTCCGTTCTACATATTTGTAACTGTTTTCCAAATCTCTGATTATTTTTTTTCCAACTTCATTAAAACATATGATCACTGAAAAGTGCGGTGTTTCGGTAACCATGCCAGTGCAATGTAAGCATATAACATCACTTCCATATACGCTTTACTTTTATATTTAATGTGTGAAGATTGTGTTCACAGTATAATCAGCAGGGATTTATATTTACCTCAGCAACAGAAAGTTCAAGGTGCCAGACCTAAGACTGACTCTTCTGCAGTTTTCTTAAAGATGTTTTTTATTCACCAGTAGCTTCCCAAGGATAAGACATTTCTGAGATTTGCTGCTTAACAAGAACACCGATCCACTAGCAGATATTTCACTAGGACTACACAAGATATGATTTGTTTTTTTTAAATCAGATTGTTTTTTCAAAATTAAATCAAATGCCTTACAAATGTCTCACTATATTGCACTGAGGCAATTACCTTTTCAGCCAAATTTGTAATCTAATCAGGTTTGTCTGACAAGACCTATTTTCCATAAAGCCGTGCTGACTGGCATTAATTACTTCCTGTCCTTTCATTCTTTATCAGTTAAATCCCATATTCTATTATTCCCTCCTCACTTCCCCTCTGGTTTGATGTTAGGTTAGCTGGCATTTATTTACCAAGGTCATCATGTTCGTCCTTGCTGAATACTGGCAAAACATCAGTCTTCTTCCACTCTTCTGGAATTTCCATACTATTTCAAGACCCATTAAAAATTAACACATGGAAGCAAGAATCTCCTTCACCAACTATTTGAGACTCCTCAGGTGCAAGTTATCTGGGCCTGATGAATTACAGGTTTTTATCACAAATAGATGTTTAACATCCTATTTGGTTACTAATGGACTGAAAAAGGCTTCAGCTGCTTGATATGATACTGCTGTCATCCTACTTTCTCCAAACAGAAGATGGACGTGTTTATTGAATATGGCTTTCTTCATTATTAATGATTTTACCTCCTTCATCTAGTAACTGGCTGACTTCATTCCTTGGTACTTCTTCTGTGTATAATGCATTTCAAATACTCTTTGTGTGCATGTCCTTTTTCTGTCCTGTTGGGTATGCAGATATCTTAAGATTCAATTTTGTATTTGGCATAATTCTCCTCTTTCTTCCCTTTGCTGTAAGCTGCTGTTCTAATCTCTGCCTCCTGCAAAATGAAGTAATGCCTTGGAGGAGAGAGAAGGGGAAGGAAAGAGTTCATCATTCTGCTATCTTCAGATGTCTTTACTTTTAATTAATATTGTTCTTACTGTCTTATTGTCTCAGTTTAACTTCATGAATGATTTGACTGTGCCTAGTGTTCTAAATAGCCTTGAGTGGTTCATTTCTGCAAATTGAAGAGTCTTTAAAAACGGATAATACCAATTTCCTCTTACTCCCCTTTCTGCTGTTCTCCGTTGACCAAAGGGCCCATCTTCTGGGAGGCTAATTCGTTTCCATTCATGCAGTTGGTGTCAACTTCCCTTTCTTGTCTG
The DNA here is from genome assembly GCA_028571105.1 of Tragopan temminckii. Classification (NCBI taxonomy): domain Eukaryota; kingdom Metazoa; phylum Chordata; class Aves; order Galliformes; family Phasianidae; genus Tragopan; species Tragopan temminckii. The sequence continues at coordinate 17,224,882 of JAOWBP010001760.1, forward strand.
TCAACTTCCCTTTCCTTCTACAATCCCTGTGCACGGGCACAGGCTGCCCATGGAGGTGGTGGAAGCATCATCCCTAAAGGTGTTCAAGAAATGTCTTGATGTTGCACTGAGGGACATGGGTTATTGGGGTTGGACTAGATGATCTTAGTGGTCTTTTCCAAACTGAATGATTCTATAATTCTATTTTATGACAACAGTTTGAATGCTTCCAGATGTGCGTATATGGGAATACAGTGCACACCCAGCTGTGCTTTTAGTACCAGCACAAGCCATGGGTATGGCATTTCAAAGGGAAGCCAAAGGCAGAGTGTTTCTATTACAATCAATAACCTGGGGAATTCTAACTCCTTGCAAGAATATTTTTGGTGATGGTCTTGTTTGGGATCCTTTCTGCTTAGCAGGGAAGGGAAAAAAAAATATAGTCAAAGGCTGGGAGCTTTACTTTGAATGAATGTAGGTCTGTGCCTATTTTAGGATAAGAGGAATGTAGCTATTAGGGCAGGTACTACGTTACATTTAGACTTACGGAAATAACTATGTAAAAGAAAAGGCTGCATCTCAACCATGTGTTTAAAATCCTTCAAAATGTGTTTAAATGCTGCTAGCCATGTCTGCATTGCTGCTAGGAGAAGACCAGATGCAGCCCTAACCTTTGGGTGCGGGGGTGTGGGGCTTTACTGGGCTCACGTTCTCACTGTGCAGAGCTAACGCCCTTTGCAGGTCCCCTGTGCCTTTGGGTTAGGAGAGTACTCCTAGCCTGCAGGGTTTGTTCAACATGTGGCATCTATATTGCAGCTCCTCAGGTGCCATTTCTACAGATCAGAATGCAGAAAGCCTAGGAAGGTACATGGAGTGCTTTGACATTGCTTGGATAGGGAAGGGGGGTAACATGACGTGGTCTCATCCATGCTGCCTTGGGGATGCTTTGTGGAGCAAACTGTCTGACAAAATGCCAGGGCTTTTTGGGGGGATCCGTATTTGGTGCTGTCCGTAGCTAAACCAGGGAATTATGCTGTTTAACACCATGGAGACATACACCAGGAATATATTTTAGATGCAGAACATTTCAGAGAAAAGCTCACTTCTTTGCCTGTTTTCAGTATATATTAGCTTTTAGAGCTAAGAGAGTGGCAATGGCAATAATAATTATAGTGCTCAAACCAGGGGAGCTTTTACCTTCAAACAGTGGCAGGCTTGCTGGCTTTTGTCACTGAAAGGTCTGTGAACGTGGTGAGATAGGAAGGCTACTTGTGAATGGAATTCGACAGACTCCGTATGTATGGATGGGGCATCTGGACTGCACAGAATAAATGGACTATAGAGCTCAAACATGTAGAAAGGACCTGAAGAGTAGACATGAATGACCAGATGGAAAAGCAGATGTTCTTTAAGAAAACAGTTGGGAAGATCTCAGTATGTAACAGAGGAAACCAGGCAGCTCAGCAACAAATCTGGTTAATATAACAGTTTAGTATTTGGTGAAGATATACAATGAAAATAAAAATATATTCTTTTGATTTCTCTTAATCTGTTTCCTGAAAACAATAAAATTTAAACCAAGAGCGCATAGATAAATATATTGCCTGTAAATTACATCCTTGGTAATGACCATATTAAAAGCAACTCAGGATACCTACAAACACTAGAAAACAAGAAACAGAAATCAGCTTCTCCAAAGATTAATGATGCTTTTCCTGCAGTGCTTGAAGAAGAGGAATGCTTGTTTGTACTTCAAGAAATACCTTAAAAAATTGAAGAAATGACAAAGAAGAAACATCACATCAAGACAATGGAATTAACACTTGAAAATTATGTTTAGCTGGACCCGAAGTACCAACTTCAGTGAACACACTTGCAACATGGATGAGAATCAACTGCTCAAAGCAGCGTGAGAAACAGCATTGAAATCACAGCTCATCAGTTCCAAACACCTTCAGAGAAAATCCACAGAGGCAGAACTTTCTTAAAGGAAAGAAAGAAAATAAGTCATTTCAAAGCTGCTTCTCATGGGAGTTACATTAAAAAAAAGAAAAGTAAATACTCAAAAATATGCAGAAACTAGATGAATTGAAGCAGTCATGAAAGACTTAAGACAAGATACCATTGTAGTCTCACGAATGAAATAAAGATTTGATAATAAAACTAAATGGATACATTACCCACATAAAAACTTTGACAGTTTGAACTTATCCCTTTATATAACATCTGATGAAATATTTCCTGAGAAGACAAATCCTTTGGATGGTATTGAATTGTGATTCATATATTCAGAGCTCCCTTCACACCATCAAAGGTATCCTCATAAACAAAAAAAGCTCTTGATGACTCAAAATTGACACAAATTAGTTGCTTGTCAAATGAAGTTAGTGTTCTCAAGGAGGGTGACTGCATCTTGTACTTTTTCTATGAGTTGTTTTAAAGACATCTTGACTTCAGCTAACCTCCTTGGGGCCACTTGTCCTCAGTCCACAAAAGCTGGTACGTACAATCCTTCTGTCAAGAATCAGTGATTGAAAACATTTAGCTGAAATTGATAAATCCTCCAACTTTGCTTAGTGCTTCCATCTCCTGTCTCTTTTTAAGAGTTAAGCATTGCTACTCTATAAAATTCATAGAAGAGGGAAAAAGAAACAATAGACTGTAGGACCTTCACTGGTTCGATAGCTTCTATATATTTCTCAGTATATTTGGGCTTTATAGGTATTCAGATTGCCTATTTCAATTACTGCTACTGTAAATGCAAAAATTAAATATATAATTTTATTTAAAGAGCATTGGATTATTTGAAGCTGTTTCTTAACCAGTGGTTCTTTAGTCACTGCAATCTGTACTGTTTGTCATGAGGCCATATGGAATTTCTTGCAGCCCACTTCACTCCGAGCAACATATTTGAAGGTAATTTTACTTTTGAATCTGTAACCATGATTAGCAGGGACTAGTGAATTTGATGCTGTTTTAACACAGTTATTTAGGTGCCGCTGCTCCAATACGTTTTAAATGAACTTGGCCTCTGATTATTAGCTGTACGGCAGTTAGAGCTATCTATCAATGGTGAATGACCAATTTCTGGTTATAAGGGTATGGGATCATATTGATCTGCTTCAGTGCTCCCTGTTGAGCCTGGGGAACAGGAGGTGCAGAGATGTGAAGAGTTCTGCTGTCTGAGCCTTTTGATGAGTTAGATGTTGGGTAGGAGCAAATGGTGAAAAAATTGACCAATGGGAGAGGAACAAAGAGAAGACAATGAAAATACCTTAAAAGCTGATTAGTCAGCCCTGAAATACCTGCTGTCTTTGTGTCTATTGTCACTACAAATATTAAGTAGCCCATTCTCATCTCACTGTTTAAATCAACAGTGAAGACAACTATCACTGCAGAGGAATGTATACATCCATAAATTACATCAGAATTGTAGGATTATGATTTGACAAACACTTTATAAAGATTTTTTCTTGTTTGTTTATCTGCAGAGATAAATTGTCTTTTGCACAACTTACTCCATCTTGCAATGTTATTTCCTGGAAGGACAGTCATAAATGAAGGTTCCTGTAAACATTCATGATTTGAGCTTTGCTTCAAAATTATAATAAAAAAGCTCAAAAACTAATCTTTCCTCCTTTCACACTAGTGTTTCTTCAATGGGCTATTTAAAATGAGAACAGTTGCTATTTGCATTGTCTGTTTTTGACAGTTTGCTTACTATTTTACTTAGTTTACTAGTCCGAACAGTAACACCTTTGCCAAATATAGCAGCACACTTAAAATCAAGGAGTGGTAAGAGGTAAGCACTCTGATGTGTATTTCTACAGTCGTTTTGCTGTATTTCAAGGAAAATGGAGAGAGAGAGAAGGGGTCTGTTGTAAGAGATATAGGTCTTTTAGGAAAAGCTCCAGATATCATAATTGGAATAGAAACAAGGGGGTCCTACAGAAATGTAACAGGACACTGCAGAAATTAGAAATTACTCTAAAACCTATGGAGCATCACATCTTTTATATGATTTTTTGAACCATTGTATAGAATTTAATAGCAGAGGTATCTGAGGTATAGGATGGTACAGGAAAAAAAAAAAACAAAAAAAAAACCTACAGAAAGCTCATCATTTTGTGTTAAATTCTACAGGAATTCTCCATAAGGGCTGAACTGCTTCTAAGATGTATCCTGTGTGTGTTTCTTCTTTACTCCTGTGGCGAGCTGAACTTTGGTTTTAGTCTGCATCACATTCTGAGTTTGTGAGTAGGCTTTTGTGGTAGAAAAGAAGACAGTTCTCTCATTAATCGGCAGGTTCGTGTGGAAGTCTATGCTGTCTTAAACTTCATTGGCAGGTCACCATCCAGCTGCATGAGCCATTGTGTTTGAGTTTTAAATGGGGATGTACAATAGGCGCTGTATCTTCTCGTGTAAAATGTACACAGAAAATTGCATATGACTTCCATCAGCAAACTGAGGTTTTGTGTTATTTCAATGGACTGAGGCCCCTTTTTCAGTGCATCAGGGAGCTGGGAAAGTGTACACAAAGGACTGTATAACAGCATCCTTTTCTGACTTGGTAGAAATAAGAGCAGGATTTTTTTTTTTTTTTTTTTTTTTGCAGTGAGATCCAAGGCTGGTAGATTATGTATGAAACAAACACAAGATTAGCTGTATATTAAAATAGTACTTTTAAAAAGCCAACTGATTCAGATATTGAAGCTCACCAGTTGTTCATACCATGAAATTGAAAACAGAGTTTGGAGAGATTTCTGCTGAAGGCGATACAACAGAGATGAGAAATGACAAAAAGGGTGTAAGCTCCTCCTGATGTAGGAAGGAGAAAAAATGTCAAAACAGTAATAAACTACAATCAGGTCAATGGATCAATCCACATGAGAAACCAACATGCAACAGAAGGGCCTCTGAAACTTCTGAAGAACAGAAGATCGGTAGGAAAGCATTTTTATGAGAAATAAAATGTGCCTTCCTGTCAGGGAGGAAGGGAGTTGCAGGGTGCTTGAGAAATGGAAAAAAAAAAATGCCATTAAACCCTGATATGAATAAAGATCAGGTGAGAGAGGATGTCACCCTGTGGCCTTTGGAACTGCATTTTTGCTGCCTCCTGAAATTATGTTTTCCTGAAACAAAGGAACACTATTATGGAAAAGTGGGTGCCAGGTACTTTAGGAAAATGAGACACAGCGAAGCGGATAAAAGAAACAAAGACAATAGCAATCCTATGCAATAAAGAGGAGGCAGCTGAGGTCTGAGACAAAGGTGAATATTCTGAGCCAGCAAGATGACTGAAGCAGGGGAAGGAAGGAGGGAAAGGTAATTCACAATAACATTTGAAAGACATTGGCCTGAATATTTATCAATGTCACAACAAACTTAGCTTGGCAGCCTTGTTGGCTGACTTAGTTCTTTTAGTGATTCCCCACCCTTAAGATGACAAACTGGAATGTAGTTCAAAATACAACTCTTAGTTTAAGTTGAAAACAAGAGTGCTTAAGCCTGCATGCCAATTACTTATACATTGTCATAAAATTGTATAGGTTTTCTGTAGACATAACCTAAAGATTTGCTTGGGCTGACATCCAACAAAGTGGATTCTGTCTAGGAAGGATGGATTCTTGTACACCTCCATTGACAAGCAGTTAACAAGCCCACTACACACCTCAAAGCATCTCGCTTGCAGAAACTCTATTCAAATTAAAATGTAAGTCCTATGCCCTCATCAATGATTTGGCTCCATCTTTAGTTTAGAAATAGCTAAAATAATTCTGAAGTGATTAATCCAACTGATTGATAATGGATACAAAAGTACTCAAGGAAATTTTCTTTTAGCTGATAGCAAAGGTTTAATTTATACTGCTTTCATAAGGGCTATTTCTGCACATATATAATGGTATTCTGAAGTGACTAGTTTCCTGAAGGTTAAGATGCAGGTGCTGTTAAGTATCTTAGAGAAGTGCTCAATCAATAAATTTCAGAGCTGTATTCAGTGCTGTATTCCAACTTCTCCAAAGTTAAAATTACAGTCCAACTCTTACCAATAGGTAAGGTCAAAGCAAATGTCACATTAAGAGAAGACAAAAAGGGATCATGTCTGGTTACACTGGTAAAAATGGAGTTAACGCCAGATGTCATGCTGCTGTAACCAAGAACTGAATTTGGCTATTTGTTTTGAATCACTAGTTATCAATAAATGTCTGCCAAAAATAACCAACTGGTAAATATTAATTTAAACAGAAAAATTGGAAATCATTTTCACACTGAGTTGTGACATGGGGCCACTGCATGCTGGCAGTCAGAGGATAATGACACTAAGCCAAAGAGATACCTGGAAAGCATTACTTCTGTGTGACATCCAATAAAGATGCCACACACACACCCCTACATTTTTCAGCAATTAAATATCTGCAAATGAAAGTGCTTTCTTTCCCCAATTCCCTGTCCGCAATGGCCAAAATACGGCCCAGCAGTGCTGTAATAGAAGTTTTTCAGGGTGGCCCCTCTGCACAACAGCTGTTTCACAGTCTGATAGTAGCGTCTCCAACCAGCTGCTTCAGTTTGCTCCTGGCTGTCGCTGCTATAGGTTAATAGGAACAGAGGCAAGAGAAGGGCCTAGGCCAGCATAAAGCAGAAATAACAAAATTTTCTGCCAAAAGGGAGTGTGGGATAAGAACTTTAATGGGCAAGCAAACAAAGAATCAGACTGAAGCCTGAGGCGCTTCAGTGTGTTGGCAACAGTCAAGCAGTCCTGGAACAAGTGCAGCCCAGAGCCTCAATTTGAAATGACTGTGTGGCCCCCATGCCAAAAAAGTTTGGCTCTGTGTGTACATGTGTGCATGTATATCTATATCCCCACACCAAATATGTAGTTGTGATAATAATGTAGTAAATTACAGAGCCATATGATAAACTGCATGTGCCTTTGACCACCTCACTTGCCCCCTGCCAGCTAATCCATCTCCATTTGGATTTATTCTATCATTGCAAACGAAGGCTTTGATTCTGCAAATACTTATGTGTGTGCTTAACGTACAGCACTTGAACAGTCTGTCTGTAAACAGATTCAACTGCATGTAATTCCAGCATCAGCTCTAGGTGGGATTGTAGTCATCCCTTCTACCTTCAGTGAATGTGGCTTTGCCTTTAGGTTTCTTTAAGCTGGTGGGATCACTGCTCTAGCACTGATGCTGACTGCTGACTCGGTGTATGTCATAGATAAATCCGTGTTATTGCACAGGCTTCAATAGCTTTACTCCAATTTACATCAACTGAGACTTTGCACTGTTGATAAAGAGAAGTTTGTAAGGATTAATATACCCAATCTAGAAACACTGTGGAGCATCATTTTGAAATATCAAGCATAAAATGAGAATAGAGTGCCAAATTCCTTATTCCCACAGAGTGCAAGTGCAGGCTGATGGTACTGTAGTGCCAGGTGATATATGCAGCCACTCTTGTTTCATGAATGTAAGGAAGGTCTTGCAGAGCCTCTGTCACCTGTTCTCTTGTGGCTTCAGCTCCAGATTTTCTCCCTATCCCCTTCCATAAACTGTGCATAAAACAAAGAGAAAGGCAACAGAAGAGAAGTGTAATTGTATACTGCAAAATAAAAATCATAAGTCACACAAACGCTAAACCCTATGTATAATGAATCTGTCCATTAGGGACAGTCCTTTCCATGTCATTGTCTGGTACTTATGTTGTTGTTCATCTAGCTAATTACTGCTTTGAAAGGTATAGTCCTGCTGTCATGCCTAGATTAGCAGCAAGTGTTTGGCCAGCTACTTTCTTGTCACAGTTGATAATTATTTAATGAGTTCTGTTCTTCCCTAGGAAAGAAAGATTGGGATAGAATTGGACTTTTATCACAGTAGCATTGCTGCGCCTGTTGGCAGGTTTGACAGCAGCAGAGCTGGATTTCAGTAAGACAGAAGAAGAATTTTCGTAAGTAGTTCCTGAATCAGTTGGAAGCAAAGGGAAATTAATAGTAATGAGTCAATAGATACTGACTCATTATCATGTTAGCTGCCAATCTTCTCCCACAGCTGTAACCATGCTGGAAACTGGGTGATGTTCTTAGCTGAAGGAAAAGCCATCATAAGTTAGTACAATGTTCTGCTAAAATGGGAAATCTAACTTTAGATCTCCAGATTTCTCCATCCACAGGAGTCACATCATCACTTTTTTTGCAATAGGAGTCTATTGATAAATAAGAGAGTGTCATCAACAGGACCATATGGAGCCTACCTTCAGATTATCTGTCTGGAAGAATGTTTGCAGGAATGAAGGCAAGAAAAGAAACTTCGTGTTGAGTTCAGGCTAGAATGGCACTCGCAAACATTTATTGCATATGTGGCTACCTGCTGCAGTGGGGCATATTTTAAGAGCTCCATGGTAACTGTTTTCAGTCATTTTCCATGTCTGCCTGCAAAATTTCAGGAACAAATGAAGAACTGCATATGGAAAATGTTAACTCTTTGAAAGGCAATTAAAAAAAAAAAAACTGTAAAAAATACCAATTGAAATAAAATTTACATTTTAATTTTTATTATATACTTTAATTCAGATGTTTTAAGATTTTCAATGTCAAATCAAAGCACTTAGATAAATCTCATCTTGTCTTATACTTCTTATCTGTTAGCATTTTCTTTCAAGGAAAACTTGGGAAGAATTTCATTCTGTTTCAGAAAAACACATTCGAAAAGGTAGAATTTTCTGCAAAATGACAACTATAGATCCTATCTATCTTTACTGTTTCCCTTCCCCCCAAGTTGCATTTTTCTCCCCAAAGCTGAACAAACCTTCTAATTGTTCAAGGCTCATAAGCACAGTTAAACTTTTCTTTAAGGTTACAGATTCATTGCAAGCTCATGTGCAGTCCATTCCACCTCCATTCTGTAAACTTCTCAAAGCACTTGAGTATGTATGAGATATGCTGTTGAGTTTATCTGTCAGTCTGAGACACTCTGAGTTTTCTGGAAGTTCTAAAGTTGCTTTTCCTAAAAATGGCATTAAGTTATCACCTCAGCACTACCAGACAATGCCATGATGTCCTACATTGAAGTGCCTTCTGTATGGCCACATCACTCAAGGCAGCAGTGGTAGCCAGATGGGGAAAGGTTGGTTTGTCTGAAATAAATGACCTGAAAAGCTGGAGGACTGCTGCTCTCAGCAAATTGCTCCTATAAACAGCAGGAGCAAGTGAACTCTGAAAACATATGAATTTCTTGTTAAGCAAGTGTACCCAGTAATGCTAATAAATAATAATAATTTATATGTAATATATAAAATGGACAATATATGTATATCTCTTATTATTAAATCTAATTTTTTTTTTTCCAAGGAAAATAGTTTCTTATCTGGAGTATTTGCAGATTTTTCCATTAGGCAATATATGTGTTTTAAATGGTCTAATTCCAAACTCACTGAAAATAATAAGAAACTCATAGTGACTCCAGTGGCTTTCACACCAGGACAGAAGTATTGATGCAAAATGAGTCTGCCTATGGGTCTTTATCATATGTTCTGTAAAATGTAACCTGGTATGGCAACCAAAAGTTTTTCTAGGAAAGCAATAAGTAAAATGAAAATTTAATATTTTATAAATGTTCAGGCTGAAAAGGGATTAAGATATATGTGCTTAAGTAATCTGGGAGAAATCCACCTTGGTTCCTGCCATGAGACATGAATTTTTTACAATGAGCTGTGTGGTAAGCTGTGTGTCCTCTGTTGCAGGCTGTATTGTCTCCTAAGGACAGCAAGCAGATGAAGCAATACCTCAGTAAATATTCATGGCTACAAGCAGCATTGCTACTACAAGTTAGTAATCAGCACTTCAACATTTTTCACAAAAACATTTAAAACAGTAGCATAGAAGTAACAGATTTATCAAGAGGTTTATTACTACATTTTTCTCAGGTTTAAAGCTGTAGATATTTTTTGTTCCCATTACTAGATTTGGCATCCAAAGAAAGAAACTGTGTTTATCTGTTATATACCAATTTCTCTGGGAATGTTTTTCTTATGGTACTAGGATAAATGACTTGCATCCTGTGCTGATTTATTTACAAGAGGTAGAAAGGTGCTGAGAAGAGATTCTATGCCTATGAGGATGCTGTTTTTTACAGTTTGAAATTTCTTTTTTCTATACTCTCTTGATATACAGAGCTGTGGCTTCACTCTGGGTGTCGTTTTCATTGCAGATAACCAATTACTGAGTCACTCATGATATGTGGGGAGGTTTCAAATCGTATATTTCTTGCTACACTTCCTTAACAATCTATTCTGTGTTAAACTCACTGACATCCCAAATGAGGACCATGTCACAAGTGAAAGGGGTTTAGCTGTTTATCTTGAAGCCTCTTAAGCTTATGTCAAGGGTTTGGATAGCCTGTTCTTGCTGAAGTAAGGGAGTGAGCGGGCAAAAATAAAGAGCATATCACCTTCTCTGATATATCCTTTACCCTTCCCTCCTGCCTCACTGGCTGAGCTATGCTGTGATGTTTGCAGGAGACACAGCCCCAGACAAGAGCCATTCACGCAAGACAAAGCACTGAAAAAAAAGCCCTAAATCCAAATATCCCCTAATCTGGAGAGATTTTTTGGGCTGGATTTGCATCTGATGTTTCCTACAATTTTCATATGTGGACGCATTTTTAAAATAAGCTACTTTTGCCTACTTATCCTACAAGAAACCTGTACATGTGGTTACATACTAAAAGGAATGTTACATCTAGTGTTATATATAGCTACTAATTATCTAGAACTTACTATACTCCTAGTATTTCCATCAACTCTTCCTATTATCTCTATCTATTTGTCTATGTACACATAACCAGAAGTCTAGTGATGTTACATGCAACGTGACAGAAGAGTTTAAGCCTGGTACACGTGTCTTTTTGGATAGATACTGTCTGAAGGAACTTCAGACACTGTGGGATCATAATGTGAAGGAAAGGGGAAACAAGAATCACAAGCAGTTAGAAACAAACCAGTCAGTATTAGTGCATTGTGGCTCTCAACAATACATTTTCTTTGTGCTAAAATCAAAATGAGTTCTGCCTGCAGAACAAATACAGGAGAAAAGTAAGCAATAGGTAATTGGTTGGTGTATAAACTAATTGTCAGTGCAAAATGCAAGCAGCGACAATGCCCTTCCATTCAAGGCATTCTCATTTTATTCTGAACTGGGCATACACTGAACATTTACTCATTTGACAGGGGTGAATGACACAGAAGTCAGCATCTTGTGATCAACAGGAAAAGAAAGAAAAAGAAGAACACTCACTATTCTGATGTCATCTCCCATTGTTATTGTTGTTGTTCCTCCAAATAATGGAATTCTGGAAGCAAGACCATAAATCTCAAAGCTCAGCATTGTCTCATTTGGAGATCAAGGTCCTTGTTGCTGATTGATTCATGCATTTTTCATTTGGCTACTAATATCCTTTAAAGGGAACAGACACTTAGGCAGTGAAACTGGAGCTATCTTCCTCTTCCCTGAGAGGATTTAGCATACAAGTTAAGTAATTTCCTGGATGATTTTTGGTAGAAAATATCATTTATGCAAAACAATGAATATTATTCACCTAAAAAGTCTAACATTAATTTTCTCCACAGTGAGCCTGGTGCTATTGTGCATTAAGAGCACTCAGCTTTTAAGGTTAGATTGTGATACCTTTCTCAAGTCGAATAATACCTGATTCTTTGAGTTATCCCGTTGGAATGAAGTACTGAAGATATCACTTGACATGTGAAAGAATATCACAATCAAGCCCTTAATGAAATTTATAGAAGCTGAGAGTGTTCTCTACAAGAATGAGTCTGTAATCCATATTTTTCTATTTTTTTTTGGATGTGTTCTACTTAACTTGTAACCTTTAGAGAGCTGCATGGTAATGGCTTGATGTAGCTACTTATGGTTCTCTCCAACTTTGGCCATTTTAAAGTTGTCTGAGCTTCTACAGCTAACACTATCATTGAAAATGTGTCCCTCCTTCAAAATTACGAATGTTAGTGTGTTATAAAAACATTATAAACAATAATTTTTCAGAAATTCAGGTAAAATAGCTGCTCTGGGATCACCAAACTTGCTAGGTTTGACATGGAATAAAGAGTACAGACAGCTGTGCTCTAAGAGTTATTTGGGTTTTATTCAGAACTTTAGGTAAATTCCAGTTTATCTCAGGCTTAGGATATAAGCCTCAGTGTGTCAAAGAGTGTGAAAGTCTTTTACCCTTTGATCCTGCTTTGGTCTTGCCACATTGCCAGCTCTTTAGAAATCTTATCCTCCTGCTAAATATCAGGATTCCTCAAGCATTTTCTTGCACTGGGAATCCAGGTATCTCTACACCTAATTTTTCTTACTGTTCTTACTGTTTTCTTACAGCAAAAATGTGTATCTGTATACCTCCTAAAATGTAGCCAAAAATATTTGGATTGCTGCTTAGTACAAGCATGAATTAAGAGGATTGCATAGTGTCAAGACTGAAATAGCAACCCTAATACTTCATCCATTTGTGCATACCCAAGTGAGACATAAACCCAGGGAAACAGCAGATCTTTAATAATGCAGGATTTAGTGCTGATGGAAGACAAGACTGCGTCCAAGATAGCCTTTCCCCATTCATATTTCTGGAATATTCCCACTAAAATTTGCCTTCAATCACAAAATATTTCATGCTTTGTGGCACACAGAGTCATTTTCAAACAGTAGTTGATGAGTACTGGTGGAAACCGATGTCAGCTGGTGGTTCCTGAAGGAACTGTATTCACCCTTCCTGAACAGACGTTTGGGCTCAAGACGACCTCAGTGTGGGACTCCTTGGAAGAATTCAAAGAAAACCATGGGAAACTCTGTTTCCACAAATGAAGAGATATTGCCAAAATGACTGCTTTTTTGGATATAACAGACATCTGTGCATTAATAGCTGAGAGGTACCCTTGTTTTGTTTGGGGGAAAAATGAGAGCAGAAGTAATGAAACAGCTGAAAATTTTCCATTAGTGTTAATTCAGTCGTCCAAATAGAAATCTGACAGCACAAAGAAAGTTACCACTGAAAGACCTAAATAGCATGATCATAGAATAGCAAGTCAGAAAGAACTGTACAATGCAGACTGCCTTTGGAGAGCAGTGCTGCTCTTCTTCCTGTTGTCAAGCACCTCACTACTAAGAGAAATGGAAATTTAATACATCCAGGACTAGAGAAATAACTGATAGTTTGGGGTTATACCTTTAATTATAGGGGGAGGAACATGACATTTAAGACAAAAGAAAGGGAGATTGTTAAGAATGTAACGTGTAGAAAGATTATAGTGGATGTTCTGCAGTGTGATGCCATGTGCTCACTGGATTCTGCTTTGCTGGCTGAAGTAGGCCCGTCTCCATTTGCTAACAGAAGAGCGGCTGTGGAACAAGGAGTATTTTTACATCTGAGCAGATTTCTTACAGAATTGTTGAGTTTTCCAAGCAGAAAGAGGGGCAAGATTATCTGACCTTCTTCCTGCTGAGCTGTAAATGTTGTTTCCTGCTTTGTCAGAACATCATGTCTGATGGTGCATCCGTGCTGGTGTTTTGAGAAAGGTTATTATTGTGGTGGATACTGGAAAACAGATTAAACTCTTCTGGAAACTGGGGACATTTTCAGCAAAAGTGAAGTGCTAGAGGAGAGTTTGGAGTTTGTTTTTTGTTTCTTGTTGTTCTTTTTTTTCACTTTCCTCTTCCCTGCGTTTCTTTTTAGGGAGAGAAAGGTGATTCTCTGAACTCCATGACTAAGTTTGCATGCAGTTTTTGCATTCTACTTTCACACTGAGGAGAAACTGGGGTTTTTCCAGATCTCTGTCCTACAAATGATTTAAAAGCAATCAAAACACCTTCAATCCTGCAAGTGCATGCTGAGGTTTACAACAAACAAGCTGGATGGGTTAACAAGGATCTGAGAACTGGGTATGAGCCCTGTGGAAAACCTATGGGAAACTTCACTCCCAAACAAGGAAGCCAATTAGCCCCCTGCTAACTTTTGTCATAAATAGGCCAGCATCATACAGAGCTCTTTTCAGAACAAGGCAAGGGTCAAAGAGTGAAGGGGTCTGTGCAGCTAAGGGAGTCAAATGTGAGCCTTGTAGCTTTGCCACCCCTCTCTCCCTCAGCACCTGCATGCACCTCTGGACCCTGCAGCCTCAGGAAAGGCCCAGCGACAACAAACACATCTGTGCCTGAGCAAACAAGCTTGGTTTTGTTTTCTTGGGGTTACTGTAGCAATAGTAATTCAACATAAAAGAAAACACCAGGTTATGCAACAGCCTCTATGGGAACCTACTCTGCCTCTTTTTACTGAGGTGTTAATGTCACTGATGTTTTGTAACTTTAAATAATTGTTTTGTCAGTATACCATGGACATGTGGGAGCCTAAATTACAGGCTACCACAGTTCAGTACAAAATTTACAATTTACTATGAAAAAAAATGAGATTGTTTAAATACCATGAGTTGGTCTTTAAACCTACTTTTATTGATTTCCAGCTTTTATTTTGTAAATTTTATTCCACAGTATTTTTACATACTTTCCAGCAGAAATTCTAGATTCTTCTAGAGCTTCTTAATCCTGCCTGAGTTTTGGGCTTTATTGTTAGTCTTCATGGACTTAAACCCAGTGCAACAGAGATTGCTAGGTGACCTCCTATCCTTATTTTCATCCATGTACACCTTCTTCATCTGTTTAAGCACAGATTAAGTGCTTTGGGCCTGGACAATTCCCTGAAAGGAGCAGGGCAGAAGGTTTGGGTCTTACCTCACTTTAGTAGCCCATAAATGTCAGAGAGGGATTCCTTTGGGGCAGATGTTTTCTGTGGTTGCTGACAATTTGGACAGCAAGAGAGGAACTGGCAAAGCCTTCGGCATACGTGTATGAAAATTACCATTTTTCTGCATAAGTTCCAATCCACATTTTCAGACTCAAATAATTCCAAACCACCTAAAATGGGAAGTTTCAAACTGGAGCCAAAAACTGGCTTATGCACACAGGTGTGGTAGAATCAGAGTAGTGAGCTACATGAGAAAGATTTCTTTGTGGATAATTGAAAAGCAAGCCCAGTTTGAAGAAAACAAGATAGATAATTTTAAAGTTGTGAGACCAAACCCTCTTATGAATCTCAATCATTGAAGGTGCTATTGTTAGCAAGGAAAATATATGAAAAGATTTATATTTTATATATATGTGTGTATATATATATATATACATACATACATATATGAGAATATACGACTTTCAGACCTTATGGCAGTCTACAGTCTTGGCAATCAGAGTTACTGAATTCTTCTCTTAATAATCCCCAAGTACTATGCATTTAGAAAGTCTGGACTTCATGATGCACAGCACACACTTGCTTGTTATGCATCTTCAAGGTATATTATGTACAGTATGCACTGCTCTTAGCATTTCCTCCAGAGATACGCCTGAGGCATCCATTACGTCCTCTATTAATTAAGCTAAATCAGCAATGCTAAGAGATGATAACAGTGTTGGTTTTCTGCTAGGCTAAGTGTTCTGTTCCTAGCTCGGCTGGGTCCAGGAACTGACTCCATATGCTCAACTAGCTTGCTACACTTCCAGTCTCCTTGCCTTTTAATAAATTACATTTGAAGCAGGATGCAAGGAACAAAAGTGTGCTTTAAACTGAACTTGAAACCTTTTCCAAGTGTTCTGTGTTAGGCTACTCCTCCATTTTTATACCAGGATAACACAGTGCCTCCAGGATGCTCTCACTCAGGGGTTTACACCAAGGTTAGCTGCAGGCTTCAGGGCACTAGATTTTAGTATAGTTTCCTGGTGTTCTGCAGAGCTCAGTACAAGCACGGATTTCTCAAAGCTTAGTTGTGAGGCTTGCCTTCAAAATCCTAGCAAATATACAGTAATTTTCCATGTGCCCCCTTAACTCTCACAAGTGGTTCTGTTTCCTTGATGATGGGATGAGTTGTGCATCCAGAAGTGCAACAAATACAGAATTAAAGTTTGCTTGTTTCTGCTAGTGAGGTCAGAACAGATTTAACCATCAGCAAATCTCAGCTGGGATGACGTCCTTCCACCCTGCTTACATTTATTGCCTGGGGCAGGAAAGCCACAGTAAGGAATAAACTATTCTTGTATTCAGCAGTAGATACAAAGTCCTGATAAGAAATTTTCTGCTTATGCTAAGTACTGTTTCTGAAAAGTGTTGGCAGATATATTTGACATTTTACAAAACTCAGTGTATTACAAAGTTGAACACAATCCCGTTTCCACTTCTGCCTGCAGATATATCAAGTCTAAACCTATATGAATGTGTGCTGCAAGGATGTAAGTGCATGTACGTGGAGATTACTAGGATGCTATTTTAGGAGGCGCCTTTCTCCATGGGTGCTCATTATGGGTTTAGGGGGGACCTGCTGCTCCCTGTGGTGCACCCCAAGGCCTCCACATACACAGGGGACAGCCAGCTCCAAACTGGCAGCACAGTGATTCTTGCACTGCATTTTATTATCGCTTGCTGACATCTACTGGCTATGGTATGAATTATTTCAGAGGACCACTGAGTGGGGACAAGGAGCAGGCCTGGCTGGGGGAAGACTTCTCAGGTAGAGACACACCAGGCCTAAGCATGCACTGCTGCACGTACTGACTGCATGGGAGGGCACGTTGCCCTTTATTTGCAAGATTCCTCATTTTGCTCTGTTTTTATGGAAAGACCCCTAGTTCAGTGTGTAAGATACGTAGTGAAGGCAGGCGGTGGTAGTGGTGGGAACATAAAGGAGCATGTCAATTAAGTGCAGGCTGATGGTGTATTGTTTGGAGAGCACTCCTTAGGCTGCAGCCTGTGGGCAGCTTTTCACAGAATCGTAGAATCACGAATGGTTTGGGGTGGAAGGGACCTTAAAGGCCACCCAGCCCCAAACCCCTGCCAAGGGCAGGGCTGCACCCCTCAGCTCAGACTGCTCAGGCTTCATCCAACCTGGCGTTGAACACCTTTAGGAACAGGGCATCCACAGCTTCTCTGAGCAGCCTTTGTCATCAATGTTAAGTAACCTGTTAAAATATTTAACTGATTTAACATATTTAAAGACAACCTATTCCATTTTTTTTCATACTGGCGAATGAAAGGATTACAGGCAAGCTGGGGTTGCTTGGCCTCACCATGTCCACACACACTAACTTTTTTCCCATGTTTGCAGATGGAAATGATAAGAGACTGCTGTGGAAGGGATCCATGTTCTCACATGATGATCATAGCCAGTGCCTCCATCAGAAGCCCTTTGTGTCCAACCGATTTGCTGAAAAGACAAAGACCTTGAATAACTTCCTTGTGGCCAATGAGTGAGTTAACAACATGATATAATTCCAGTTCTTTTGTGCTTTAAAGTACTTCATAAGCATCAGCAAATGAAATCTAAGGTTATCCTTGGCTTTTGCAAGAATTACTGTAACTATCCCTATCTTCTAGATGGATCTACTGATAGGAAGAATTGCAAATAGGATGAGAGGGAATGGATTTGAGTTGTGCCAGGAAAGGCTCAGGTTGGTTATTAGGAAAAACTTCTCAGGAAGAGAAGAGTGCTGAGGCACTGGAACAGGCTGCCTAGGGAGGTGGTGGTGTCCCTGTCCCTGGAAGTGTTCTAGAAATATTTAGATGTGGCACTAAGATACATAGTTTACTAGGGAAATACTGGTGGTAGGTGGACAGATGGACTGGATGATCTTGGAAGTCTTTTCCAACCTTAATAATTCTGTCATTCTATGGAATAACTGACTCTGAGTCACCTAAGGAAAAAGGGATGAGTGGACTCTTTCTACAGCATTGTTCAGATAATCTTGAGCAGATCTCTTATGTTTCAAATTAGTTTTGCCTTAAAATATTTACCTGGGAATGTTTCATGCACTTATTTGTAACATGCCACTTAAAAGCAAGACTGTTAATGGTCACACAAAGAATAGCAGTAAACAGGCATTACTTTTAGTGGGCAGTATGTATCTGCATCCTAGGAGTGTTATGTGTTTACTATGTGCTAGAAATCACATGGACATTGCTGGTGGGTTGAGTTGTGGCCCTCCCCTGTCTAGGCATAAAAGTGATATTGGGTAGCTTGTGTTGTGGAATTACCTGTAATTAAGAGCTGCATTCAAAAAAATTAATCAAAAGGAAAAAAAAAAAAAAAAAAAGCATCACAGGTCAAAAAAAATATTGATGCAGGAAAAAATTCATTGTCCCTCTTACCTTACTGTGCTCTTTTTCATTGATCTGGAAGAAAATGAAATTTATCACCTTGATATACATTAATAAACAGATGGTAATTGTGCCATTTACTGTATCTTAAATGCTGGAACTGATTAGCTTTTATCAATCCTCTCAGCACTTTAAGAGGACAAGACACCTAGTAAACAAAGACAAAGTATTCTTGTCTCACAGAAGTGATGAAAGGACAGACTATTTAAAACAGATATGAAGGTATTTTTTACTTTCCTGAGTGTAAAACAAGCAGCTAGCTTGTCAACCATAAGGCCCTGTAAAAGCAGTTTGAGTTTCCTAGCTATCCAAAATTTTATCTTCTCCTATATATTAGCACATATATAGGTAATAATTTCTTTGTTTTTAATGTGTTGATGTACAGCTAAAAATAGCTCTTTCATATTCAGTGTTAATGCATTGCCAAGAAAATAGAAGTCAGCATTGCAAATCACAAAAGAGAAAATCCAAAGGTCTGGCCAAAATATTCCCTGAATAGCAGACAGTGTGGATTGATATATAAGCACTTCTGGCCATTCCTATCAGAAATGATGCACTGTGTGGGACTCGCTGATCCAAGCCAAATGACAAACACAAAGAAATCACGAGTTGTGCAAAGGAAGCTTTCAGTGCTCTCAGAGCTCAGGGAGTCATCCTTTGGGCAAGCACATCTGAATTACTTTCCCAGAAAGAATACAGTAAGGCTCTCAACCTTTTGTGATTTGTAAACCTTGAAAATTTTTGCAGTGAACATTTAGGCACTTGCAAAGAAAACGTAACTATCTGCAACAAACTCACTTTTCATAGGCATTCCATAGAAACAGCTCCTACATCCCCTAAGGTTCCTAGTTCACACACTGAAAACCCCTACAACAAAGGCCCAATATCAGTTAAAAGATGTAAACAAAAATCTTATATGCAGAACTTACATATGATGCAGATTTGAAGTTCCCGTTTTCATGATGAAAAGTTGAGGGAATGTGTCCAAAACATTATCCTAAATGCTAAAGCAAGGATGAAGTCAGGGAAAAGAAGAGATTCATAGTTATAGAAAGGAATGTATTTCCTGTTGACAGTTACTGGAAGAAGACACACATGTTTTTGGCCAGGTAAAAAAGTGGATAGCACATGTACACAGCAGGGAGTAGACATAACATTGTATGCCACAGCTGGGGTCTCTTTGAGAGATGGCAATCCTAGTAATCCTTTGGGCCTGACAGAGCTGTGCTAAGTGGGTTGTCTTAGAACTGCCTTTGCATGCCAAATTTTAAAAATTGTTTCCCGACCGGCACAGAATTGAGAAAAGCAAGACAGACCTTTTGGCAGCAATGGTGAAGAGTTGTAGGTTTCTTGGTTTTCACTAGAATTATGGCTACTCAGGCTTCTGCTAGCACAAGACATGAAATGGTGAAATGCCAAATGCTAACCAAAAATTTAAGAGATAACTCAGGGATCTCTGTATTAGGCAATCACTGTGTAATGAAAATGGCAGGTTTTTTGTGTTCCAAAACAATTGTAGGATTGTGTGTTTTGTTTTCCACAACAAAAAGCTACAGATAACTACATTATTTGCAAAAACACTGTTGTAATGCAAAATGAAGATTTCATTTTCACTAAAATAATCCAGAAATACACAGTTGAAACTCCCACAGCAACTCTACCCTGCCATGTTATAGCTATATCCCTGCTGTTAGACTTGCAAATGACCCATTTCCACTAGGATGAAACACACAAAGTAGAAATGATACAGATTCTAACATCTGCAAAGTTCTATATCACAATCAACAATGCTGGTGTTGGGATACATTTCTCCATTCACTTAAATTTTTCAGTACAATATTAAATATATTTTCCCCATTTTCTTTAAAAGTTGACGTTCAGTGAAAAGTAGAAACAAATACTGGAGAGACTGCTGATGGAAATTGACTCACTATTAGATAAGTGAATTGTGATGGCATTTTTGCCTTGGTTGGTCTTTCTTTTCAAGCAGCTAGCTATCTGAGTAACACAGGAGAAATCTCCTACGGCAAGAACTGACAGTGCTGCACATTGCTTCACATGTGCAGAGAACTCATGCAGAAAGACCGTTTCTAGACCTGCTATCCATTTAAAAACCATTCATTCTTCCAGTACCATTGCATCCGCTCAGTATCTTATCTACTTCCCATATTTTCGGAGCTTGCATGCTTTCAAGAAGCATTTCTCACAGTTCTGCGTCACAGACCCCTCCCTCATGCTGCGTTTCAGCTGTGAAAGGAACCCCACAGGCAAGCCAAGAGTTAATACCCCCCCCAGACCAGCCAGGGGCCCTACAGCTGCTCAGAGCTGCCAAGTAATTAGGCTTGTCAACATCCCTCAAATAAACTCCGGCAGTATTATCAAACCCCATTGTTACCTGATCCCCTAGAGGCTGAGAAGGCTGTTATATCAGGACAGCAAGCTGCAAAAAGCCATGTCTGTTTTCTTTTTTTTTTTTTTTTAATTCTGGATGACCCATCCTTTACTTTACTGGTTAGAACTGATGCTCAAGAAAGATGGATCTTTTAGGAAAGGATTAAATCTTTACTGTAATATCAGCCTGGTGGAAAATTATGGCGTTTTACCCTGGGACTACGTAGAGACCACAGACTCTCTTGTGACTTTGCCTCAAAGCAATATCCTACTTCAGTGGTCTACCTTAAGAACAACAGGCTGCAAGCTGCTATCTTAAGGAGAAAACCATTGCCAGAAAAGAGTATTTATTGTTCCATCTAGGGTTGCTACCTTGGAAATACAAAACCCAAGTCACTTCAGACAAAGGGCTGCTGTGCAGGCACAGATCAGTCCATGCGCGGCCAAACTGGGCAGTGTGATTGGAAAGCAGGAAGATAAAAACCCTACCTGAAGCCAAGGATGTGTTTGGAAGACTGAGTTCCAGCTTCAGTAGTGGCACAATAAGCTCATGTATTTTTAGAATCATGCAAAGATAGCAAAACCATAGCTTTTCCTTGAATGCATTGTTTCTAGCTTTCATTATCATATAGAGATGCTACAAATTTGATCCAAACTATACAAAGTAGTTATATCCTTCTGAGTCTGCAGCCCATCTTTAACAACTGCCCTAAACTTACTGCATGATTATTGCAGTTATTTTGCATTTTTAAGCCTGCTGCTCTGGGGACAATGGTAGGCAGCACCAGTGGGACAGGGAGGTGAGACTACCATGCTGCCACAGTTACGCTGAAATGGGCAAAGAGCAGAGACATAGCAAGGACTTAGGAAAAGGCACAGCCATCCCAGACATGCCTCTGAGACAGGCAGTACCTAGGGACAAAGACTGCCAAGCCTGCAGCCGGAGGAGTGCCAGGCATCTCTTCTACAAAATGATTTCAATTTTAAGCCTTGAGAACAAAATCTTTTTGCATTTTGTTAAACCATGGTATGCTTTATTAAATGTTTTTGTTTGTTTTGATGACTTTTTAAAGCAAGTAACTATGCGTTCTTTCTAGAAAGCAGAACAATTGCATGCACACAGGCACAAACTGGCATGCACTTCAAATAGGCTTTCAGCTTCTGAAGTTTCTATTCTAGATCCAGATTTTCTATGAAAATTTTCACTTTTTTTCGAAAGCAAAAGTTTTCACTAGCTGCAAGCAAAATATAAAGTGATGAAAATACCTGATACAAAGGAAAGAGGAACTCACAGGATGGAAAATACTCATGCTCAGGACACAAAATTATTCTCTTTCAACATACACATGTATGTATATATTTCAGTGTACACAGTGCATGCAGGTGGAGAACTTTTACTTTGGCACGAACGCTGCTAACCCTTTTACATGGGTATGGAGAGGCTGATTCTTTAATATAGCAGCCGTGATTTCACTTTCATTGTATCAGGATGGCTCTCTGTGTTCAGATATGCTTTTTCTTGGTATGAGAAATGATATTGTATCAAGGCCAATGCTGAATTACAAAGTGGTTTTCCTTCCCTACCCAAACCAGTTTGTGTTATTTGTAAATCTAACAATAACAAAGACTCAAAGGTCTATTACTCAGCGTCTCTTGATTTCCCTGTTATATTTTGTGCCCCTTATCAATACTCTTCAGAGCTCAGGGCTGAAGCAACATAATGGGAGCCTGGAGACATCGTCTGCATCTCAACTAGGGTCTTGGCATTTGGTAGCAACACCAGGTTGTCTTTTTTTTTTTTTTTTTCTGTTCAGAGCAAAACAGCTGGTGAGTATTTGAGTGCACACTGGTGGCAGAGAACTTGTAGTAGAACTGGCCGTGACTCCTTCTGTAGAAATAGTTACAATATACAAGCACTGAGCAGTGAGATGTGACAGATAAATAGGACAAATGTAAAATATGCTTATTTCCGGCTGATCAGGTGTTAGCGATTTTTCAAAAAGCTTGGGGTCTTTTCAGATGCTTTCTTCCACGTTACGTATATCTTGCATGACTGAACAAAATCTTCTCCTTAACCTGCAGGCTTCTTTCATTTAAGTTCTCTGAAACACCTTGCTATTTTAATGATGGGAGTTAGAAATTATTTAAAGATGAATTCACTGTACTGTCAACAATGTTTATCTGATTACTTTGGAGGGTGAGGAGGGACTATAAGAGCTTGAGGGAAAAGCCCTGTTTGTTTCTAATGCCTCCAGAGGAATCATTTCTCAAAAAAAAAAAAAAAAAAAAAAAAAAGAGAGAATCTCTGTAAAAGAGATGTTTTTACTGGGCTTGGCAGATACAGATTTGTAAATGTGCACATCAAATGCACATTAATACATTATTCACTCAGTCATTCAGATGAACTGACACATTTATTTAATCCTTCAAGACATTACAGTCTAGATCGACAGTACCAGTATTAGTGGAAGACTGTGAAAAATAGCGTATTTGCTTTTCTTACTGCACTTTATATTCTCTAAAGTATTAAGTCTTGGTTTTGTTATTCACAAATGCATCCATCTCTTATTCACGCACTGCAAAACAAACTGCTCAGGCTGCAGCTGGTAGATGTATCAGATCAATGCAGTGTCTGACTTTAAACATTTAAAATACAGTCAGAACTCTCAGGCCTGTAACTTTGACTCTGAAGTGCATGGACATACGTACACACATGCAGACCCTAAAGAGATGATTTTTCCAAGAGCCTGCCAGAAAGTTTAATGAATAGTGGGAAGCCCAGCTCAAAAAAATTAAACACCAATTTTTACAAAAAAAAGAACAAGAATTTAAGAGAACTCATGAGTTAAAAAGAATATTAAATTATACCAAATAATAGTTTGCTATGCCTGATATTAATATACATCATTTCTTTTCCTTGAAATCATGCATATTTTCTGTAGCTACACTTGGACATTTTTAACAATTGTATCAACCTAAAAAAATACACAGAAAAGGGGGCAATGGTCCAGGTGAACACTCATGCTGCTGAGTGCCCCATTAAGTCTCAGGAGCTCCCTGGCACCGACCATTCCAAACCAAGCCTGAGGAGCCTACATTTCTCCGTAACAGACAACATATTCCAAAGCATGTGCAAAAGTACCTGCCCTCACAGTCATCAAAGTGCATAGTGAACTTTCACAAATCTCCTGTTACCTTCCATCGGCTCTTTTTCTCTTGGCTGGTAGGAGATGCAGAGGACTTTTTTCCTTTTAACATTTCAGTATTTGATATTATACCAAGGTAGGGTGCTGCCTACACATTGGGGTAGTTTATGCAGTATGCTATAAAGTACAAAAACGACATGACAGATAAGAAAAAAAGAGTTTTCTAATGTCTGTGACCTGAAAAAGAAAAATTGAGCAGCAAATACTCGATTGCAATTTTTATTAGGCAATTAGCTGATTGCTTTTGTGAAGTAGGGACAAACTCAAGATACCTGCAGTTAGCTGGTGAGTGTGGGGATTTGGATCCCAGCCCATTTCAAGTGCAAAGAGATTCATATACCTCAGCTTTGATAATCCCCATGGTTCAACTTAAAAAAAAAACCACACACAACAAACAACTGTTCCGTCTCAATCATTTATTCCTCTAACACCATTGTCAAGAGGTAGCAAAGCATTGCTGAGGAAAAGTCTATATAAGAACACCGACAGATGGATTTGCACAGAAATGGATAATTAAGTAATGACCAATTAAAATACAATCTGTAAATCTAGGAACAGGAAAATAAATTGTTAGAATAGATGTTTATTCATTAATTTTGCATTTTAAATTGTTCCTTTTTAATAATGAACTTGTATACTATAATATCAAGCTGTAGTTTATTGTTTATCTTCTTTTCATCCCTATGAAAAGATGCATATATATTCACATGCACTGACATACACATTTCACAGAGCTACTTTCTGATTAACCCTACCAAAAAACTGGGACTTAGTTTCTGCACAAAAAGCTGTAGGAATCTGCTTTTCAAAAAGGCAAATCTGCAGCAGAAAGATACTGCTAATATAGAAGAAAATGAGACTTAAACTATCCTAGCAAACATCACTGGTAAAGCTTCATTAGTATGTATTTTCACATAATTCAATTAGCCAAAATACATACAAATGCTGGCAGTGCTGTTCCCTGCTCTGGGAGCGTCAGTGAAGCTTTAAACAGATCTGAAACAAAATTGCATAAATGGCATGTAAAGCCCTGTGCATACAAAGATACCTTCAGGGTTCTAATAAATTCATGAAACTTTTTAAAGTATGATTTCCTAGCAGGCAATCACTTTTAATTAACAGGATCACCTACAGCAACACATGTCCTTCAAAAACTTACATTATTTTTTCTTTTTGAATTTCAAAGTTTCTGTAGTAAAAGTTGAATAGCTGAGTAGCTTAACCTCAAAAGGATTGCAGGCTTTTATGACAGTTATAAACCACTGTGGTGCCTTCTTTATAAGAAGAAAAGATTCTTAACACAACAGAGAAAGAAGGAAATCTCTTTTTAGTCATAGCTAGAAGCAAGCATTTCCTCCAAAGGTCAGAAAACTTTTCCTCAGTTAAAGAATATTTTTAAGGACATTGCAGGCTACTTGTACGAGTAATCTCCGGTAATTTGCTGCATGAATTAAACATACAATTTACAATATTTATTACTTTATACTCTTCAGAGTTTTTTTTTTTATTTCTCTGAGCTTTCAGTGTATAGGTTTGGTAAACATGGGGGTGAACCGGTGAAACTGCCTTCTATAATGAGCCTTCCACTAGAGAGAGCAATAGGAAGCTCTTTATTAAAAAAAATTTGTATGCATTTACCAAGCACATCTTTCAGGGCTGTGTGTTTGAGATCGTGTTTACTAAAACACATTTTCGTGTGCCAAAGCTGGCTAATCTTCTTACCTGCAGATATATATTCCATGTTTAGAACTGGAAAGAAAATAACAAGAAAAGCACAGCAATAGTGTTAGAGCCAAAGAAAGATTTCAACAGTGGGGCCAAAGTCCCTCTCCAGCTTTGAGTTATATGACTCAATCCATTGATATTCATGCCTGCGAAACCAGAGCAGGGTTTGTAAAAATGAATTTAGAGAGAGGCACAATAAACAAGAATATATTGTGCTTGGTTTGGGCCAGTAGGTTTCCTAGGCTGTTATGGCTTGGGTACTGGTGTCCTCTAACAGTGACCAATGGTACACGTATATTCTTTGCTCGGTTTTGCAGATTCCTTCCAGGTGACTGTCCACTTAGAACACAGGGAGGGCAGGAGATGCTGAATTTTTGTGTCTTAGCAGAACAGTCAGCTTCACATCAGTGATGTGCACAATGGTACAAAAGTGTTGGCACATTTTCTTTAAGTGCATTTTCTAACCTGGAGAAGAACAGGTTGGTAAGCCTCTGGGAACAGAGAAGAGGAACAAGCACCCTTGGAGTATTTGAAAGTCCCACTCAAGAATTAGTTCTGAGGCAGAGATGGCCTTCTAAGAATAGTAAAAGAGTAAAAAGCATGTTTGTGGATCAAACAGCCTTTCTGGCTCAAAGTTATATGGAGCTTACAGTGCACCTGTGTTTGAAATGAACACGTGGGGACAAAGTCACATGCCATACAGTGCTGGCTGTGCTGTAACTGATCATGCTGTGTATGCACCAAGGTGATCATAAAGCCAAGCGTCATCTGGGTGAACGTGCACCCTGTACTCCAGGATGTCCCTGCCATGCAGCAAGTGCCTTGTCAGGGTGCTTCAGCCATGTGGTTCAGCACGCCTTCCTGGCACAGCTCAGGCCTTCCGTAGCCTGTAACAAGGTGCTTGGGTTCTCCCACAATTGTCCTGTGGCTTGTTGTGTGTTCACCCTATTCTGTTTTCAGGCGAAAACCTTGAGGAACTGAGCAACAGCTGTATGCCTGGGACTTTGGCAAGCGCCTTCTCTGCATCTGCTTTCTACCTGTTGCTGTTTATTTTCTGGGTTTTCTGCCTCTGTTTCAGTGGCTTACTCTTTATCTGTTGTGCATTCAATAAATGGTGCTTTTATCTTGGCTGAAGCTTCCAGTTTTTACAGAAGGCCAAGTATAGAGTTTTACACCCGAGAATATGATTGCATTTCTCTGTACAGGGAATATTAGTGCTTTATTGCTAGGAAATGCAAATAAAACTTCATTTTTGCACCTGTTATACACACACAGTTACTCTACTGACAGTATTTCCAACCAGCCCAGTAGGCTGAGTTTTACTGTATCTTTATTGAAATTAATGAGCACTTGGGTACAAGTTTGTCTGCCTACCTTACCATACAAACCATAATCCACATCCAGCATGTGCTTTGTGTGTGCAGTTGCATAGGTAGTGTTGACATGGATTACTGTACATTTTACTGTAGCCAGCAGCTGGATAGTAAAGGACAACCACTGGACAATTAAAAAGCATTCAGAAGGACACGGCCACAGCACAATCATCAAGATATGCCAAAATAAATTAGCATCATGCAAAGTTAGGCAATGTTTAATTCATAGACTGTGCCTATATTTAGCCGTCTTATTATTTGCAATATAATCCATTCATTTATTGAAGGTTAATGCCAAGTTTTTCTCCCGGGTATTTGGTAGACGTATGACAGGGCACTGTAGCCCCTTTGATCTCCATCTACTAAATGGACTACATTTGTTATAAAAACATATATGTGTGGGTGTGCACATGCAATGTAAGCACACTACAGAAATAAGGAGAATTCCCCTACCACTGTTGGTACTCTTTATGTCATCCCATTTTTTCTGGGAATGACTACAGAGACAAAAGAAATATTAACGGTGATTTATGAAAGAACAGTGTAGCTGCCTTCGTACACAGGATGCAGTGGATTTTGCAAATGTATACATAAGGATAGTAGTGGCTGAAGAGAAGGGGAATCACCTCTCAGTTTTGAGGAAATCCAGAAGATGGTTGAGGGAAGTCTCAAAGGGCAATATAGAAAGAAATCATTTGAAAATGATAGGAGTGGGCTGGGAAACAGAAGAAAAATCATCAAGATAGAACAGTTTGAGTGGAGACTGTAAAAGGTGAACATCCTGCGACTGCATCTAAGAATTGATGTTTGTTCTGGTGCTGTGTGATCAAAAATAGAGATAGCCTAATTGAATAGAGATTATGAATAGCCTTACCACGTTGAACAGGGCAAATCAAACTGTTCTCCTGTAGAGAAGCTGGACTGGGCTATGTAGCAATTTAACGTATTTTTGACAAGGTTTTGAAGAAATGTGATTTGGAATTAGTGACAGTGTTTTGAAGGAGGAATACTTCTGTATCAATGACATTGTCTAGGAACATTCCTGCTGTCAGTCATTTTGATAGCTAGGCACAAGGGAGTCTGATTTTCAGAGGTGCTGATCAGATCCTGTTCACTTCACATGGGACAATTTGCTTGTGGTCCTTGGCACCTGAAAACTGGCCCTGGGTTTCTGACTGTTGAAGAACTACAATGCCACCATAAAGTTGGAAGGAAAAATCATAAAATCATTTATATAAACACTGACTCTTCTTAGATGAGTAAATGGAGTCAGGTTCCTCTTTCCCGTCTGTCTGAGAAGGCTCCAGGTGTTGGACCTCAGGTTGGCTCTTCTGCTGCTGAGAGGAAGAGAAATGTAGATTCCCATGAAAGCTATTGCTCTCAGATTGCAATTGGCTCTTATTTTCTTTATGAGTCAGGTATACACTGCTGACAGACTACTTTCTCCACAAAGAGTCCTTGGCTGCATCATAACAGAGAAAGTCATCTACCAGCATCCCTACATCACTGCTGTGTGGGGCTTTTCAGCAGTATTTCTGTATTAAAATGGTAACTTTGTAGTCATTTTGGCATGCTGCAAGACACCATTTGAGCTGTGCTTTATCTTATCTCTTCTAAATGCCCAGACAGCATGCTGGCCTAGGACTGTGGTTCTCCACATGTGCTCCTTTGGTGTTGGGTGCCATAGTGTCAGACTGCAGGAGAAACATGTCCCACACAGCATGTATGTGTATTCCTATACAGCCAGTGACAGAGATGTGCAAAATGAAGGAAATAAAAGCAATAAGTGAGCTCAAGCTCACCTGTTGCTGCTTATAGTTGTAAACCACTGTAGCAATATTGAGCAGTACAGACCAAGGACTGTTTTGTTGTTGTTGTTTCTTTCTTTCACAATAGACCAATTGAAGACATCCAGAGAAGGGTGAAAAATACTGAGGTTCTGTCTGGAAACACTCAAAGTTGTCCATGGCCTCGTCTAGTGGGTACTGAATTCAAGAATAGAGTTGCATTCTGCTCTTAGCTCTGCTCTGTAACCTTATGAAGTCACTTCACCTCTATGCTTTTCTTTTCATTGCCATTTTCTTTATGTCTTCTCTAGTTTTGTTGCCGGTCCTTTGGATAAGAGACATACTCTTAGGTAGTACTCACACAGTACCTAGGACAACTAGGACTTAACCCTACTTCTACTTCCTTTGTCAATGAATGTAATAGCCACACCTGGAAACTTTCACCTTAACAAATTGCTGAAGGGTGAATAAAACACAACTTCTCTCTAAAATTCAGAGGAAAGCTGTGGGTCCCTTACTGCCTGCAGATTTTTGTGCAGCTGGAATGCAGTGGGTCATACGTTTCTGCCCGTTACACCGGTGATCTGCAGTGATTTCAGCTCTATTGATTTCATGGCTTTGCCTGTAGATTGCAACATTTTTCCTTGAGTTTGGTAATTAGATGTAGGTGAATCTGCAAGTCTCTCTTCCTTGTGATTTGCTTGCTAAGAAGTAGGTCTGTCCCTCCACCAAATAACTGAGCATGATGTGGTACATTTTACGCAACTAGATGATGCAAGTAATCCTGGACCACTTCCTGGAAAGGACTAAGTACTTTCTGTGGACTAACAACTTGCCCTGCTGTCATGGGTTGTGCTGTTCTGAAGTAGCTGCTGGGTTTTGGTTGGCCGCAGGCAAAGAACCTGGAAAAAAAAAAAAAGGCTCTTTAAGGAAAAATTTTCTTAGGCCACACCCTATCCCACATTAAGTTGGTCTGTGTGTTACCTACCTCAGAGTGGGAATGCTGTATTTAGGAAAATGAGTGTCAGTCTGGTGGCAATATAGGCAGAGGATGAAAATAGCAGAGTAAAGGGGAAATCACGTTGTCTGTTACAGATTCCAGTGCAGAATAAAAAAGATAGTGCTAGCTGTAGGGCAGGATATATTTCTAATCGGGATTTAAATCCAAAAAGAATCAATGCTAATGAATTATTATTCCTCTCCTATTAATTAACAGAGTGTTTCGCAGCACCCTCTAGAGAGCCCAGACAGAACGCTGTTGTGCTATACAGGGTTTGTATAGTTCTCCACTATCAGAATTATCTCCCTATTTTGTATGGACAAAGGCTTTTTGCTGCTTAGACATCAAAGTGCTTGGAAACAGCTGAAATTCGTTGATACCTTGCTAGACCAGCTGGTTCTGAGGAGTGTGGTGCCCAGTCTTAGCTTACAGCCTTCTTTCTTTTACTGGTTCATGTCAAAGTTACTTTATTGTTTGACTTACTTGATTTAATGCTTACAAGAAACAGAGAGGTGGAAAAAAAAAATCTGATGGAAGAGGACAGAGAAGTTAAGGAAAGGAGTAATTCAGGAATGTTTGTAAGTAACAGGAGGCTACTTGCCTCTAAAAATGCCTCACTGCAGAAGGGAGAAATACTCTGAAAAGTATTTTAATTTTGACTAGGTTTTACATGGCTGAGAGCCTGGATATTTAACTTCATGTAGGGAAAAAAGGCTGTGGCGTGTGTGCAAGTATCAGCCGCGATATAGCTGAGCAGCAGTAAGGCTAGTGCATGAATTAAAGTAGAGAACATATAAAAGGAAATAAAAGGATCTGCCTAGAGATCAAATGTGGCATTTGTACAGAACCTTATTCAAAATGGATACAAATGCATCGGTTCCTCAGAATTATAGGTGAATCAAAGGAAAATTACATCCAGGAAGATAAAGCAATAGACCAGCAGCCTTACCATGTGAGAGGCAGAGGTGCAACTTTGAAGCTTCCCGTATGGCTTGCCAAAGAGCCAGATGTTGCAGGTGGAACAATGTCCTTTCTGGCTTAGCATCTGGTTCCTGTCGTTCTGATCCACAGAAAAAGGAGATGCGGAAGGATGTGGTAAAAATCATTTTACAACTTCATTTAAGAAAGCCTTTTTCTGTTATTTTTGTAATAAGATCATTTTTAAAATGAGCATTTTTCTTTGGAAGTGGAGGCTATCGCAGACAACTGTATACAGTATCTACACCTTTCACTAGCATGTGCCATTCTGGATCCTGTTATTTAGCTTAGAGCTTGAACACCTCATTTTTGGCCACTAAAGGGCTATGTAGCCCAGAGTGGCAATGTAACCCAGGAAAACTGGCATTCTTCACATTTGAGGGAAAGTATTAAGTATTTGCCAGAGCTAGGATTTGAGATTTGTAGCCCTCTGGTTCCATCTTTGCCCTCACTGCTGTCACAGACAGTGTACTTGAGGTTATCCTCACATCTCTAAGGATGTCACAGTAATTAGTTTTCTTATAAATGTAGTTAAACTAATACCAATCCATGAAAGGTATTTTATAGATTTTTATGTTGAGTCTGAATGCAATTCAGACTCTCCCACAGTCTTGGTCATTTCTCTCTGATCCTTACTGGTATTTAAGGTTTCCTTGAACAAGATATGTCAGCCAGATATATCAAAATAGAAAGCCAACAATATCAGATGTCCTTCCTTCCTCTCTCATCCTCTCTCTTCCTCTCTGCCCATCTCCAACAGGAAGAAAGATGCAGTTGCTATTGTTCTACTGTACTCTAAATCCAAAACATTGCCTACTTGGAAAAAAATCTATTACAATGATTCTCCTTCAATTTACTGCTTTTCATGATGAAGTCTCATTGTTATTAATTGCTATTACTGTGTTTTTTGCCTACCTGAGTACTTTTCTTTTCACTATCAGTACTTAGTTTGCAGCACTGTGAGAGTGGTAATGCTGCTTCAAAAAACCTAAGACCTGTAGATTTAGGATGCAATGTCAGGTTCACCAAGAGGACATTGTTAAGCAGATCACAAGGCAGATGACAGGAAAGATGAGTACAAATGAGTTGATCACTGTGCCAGAATCCAATTGTACGTGGCTGCTGGATCCTTGTGATAGCTTGCTGTGAAGGACAGCAGGAACAGCTCATGTCCTTTCTGTGATGAGCCACACATCAGGCCAACAGCAAAGTCCCTTTTTTAGGTCAGTTTTATTACTTTAAGTCCAAGAATGTTTTTTATTACCTCAAAAGTTGTAAAAAATATTATTGCTCCAATCTTCTGTGCATGACCACTGGAAAGGGCTCGTGAAACTCCATATATGCAACCCTGTAGGCAGTGTCACATAGAATATGACATGACATGGTAACATAACAGACACTGACAGGTTATCCAAGTGCTTCCAGCAAGAAGGCAAGTATCTTAGTACCACTGGCATATCATTATAGAAATTACCAGCAAGCTATTGTCTGCTGCAGGTTTCAGAAGGTGCCTCTGGGGAGAGGAGTGGGGTTGTTAGAGAAGACAGTCTGTGGGAGAGGATCCCACTGCAAGTGGGCCGCCAAACAGGGATGAGCAATCAATTAATGCATAACAGTGAGAGCGCTGGTGGCTGGGGGAATCCGTGGTAGTGCTTGCACAAAGCCTTGAAAGGATTTCTTCTTATCATTATTTCCACATCATGATCAGCAGAATCAGACTCCTGTTCTATGAGAAGTACATGTCACTACTGCTCTCATTTCTGAAAGCAGTTATTGCAATTTATATCTGACCTTCTGGCCTGCACAGTTAAAAACAGGTGATGTCCAAGGCTTCTGGCAGGGTCTGGGTGCTTTGATTATGTTAGCTCATGCAACTTTCTTGCTTCCTCCTGTGTCTCAAAGGCCAGGCCGTTTTCTGCGTTATGCTTTCCACCAAATAAAAATGATTCTGACTACATACTTCTGTACTTATACCCTATGGTTATAAAAGCATTTTCCTAGAACTGGCCTCAGGCCATGAGATTATTCCTCCCAAAAACACCACACCCAAATTTTCCTCTAAATTTGAGTAAATATTTGTTTCTGGTGTGCAGTCTTCTTTCTGGGGGGAGTGAAATATTCACTCAAGCTAGAGGCAGGTGAGATAGACTCAGAGCCTATCTTCAGAGAGACTTCTCCATTTTAAAATCATACAGAATCATATTTAACATCAATATTACCCATAAATTTCAGCAGTCTGAGAAATCACATAAAAAAGCCTTTTACGACATCAGTTGCTCCAATTAAGCATAAATCAACAATTTTGTTATAGATGAGCTCTTGTGTGTTTTGTTTCTTTTGTTCGCTTGTTTGTTTTTTTATTTTTCCTGAAAGTAGTTGGCTGGTATCATCTCGCCTGAGTTTTGAAGGTGATGTGTAAAGAAAAATAAATTAAAATTTTGTATGAAAATTCTTTCTGAGTAACTTGTCAGTCTGTATTGGGAAGGCTTATATTTATCAGGGAACTTCTACAGACACTGAGATAGTGAAGTGGTGAGAAACAAGCTATGTAGTAACATTTCATAGTGAGAAGAAAGGGACATTTATGCTTTTTGGTTTAGAAAATCGTTGCAGCTTAGCGTTAAGAGACTTGCACATTTTGCTGCCTTTTGGCTCCTGGTGCTTTTCCTTTCCCATCCACCAAACACTTGCTCACTCTGTGCTTCCCTTGACTCGTTCCATCATCCTCAGCCCCATTACAGCCTCCCCTGCATGAGAGCTTCCCCAGGTATCCCACTGCCCAGCTACCTGAGCCTGTAGCTCTGCAGTGCTCCTTTCTTTTTATACCAAGGGCTTACAGTAGTAAATACAACAGGGCTGGGCACAGGCTGGATCTCTAATATGTGACTATCTATACTGTTCAACTAACAGCAGGCTTCTTGGCACCCTGTTAGCTTACACCCACCAGCACTCTCCAGGCGATGCCGTGGTTCCTCTGCATTACCAATCTCTGTGGGCAATTTGAGCACAGCCACCTTTTTAGGGATTGGGGGGGGAAGTAAATTTATGTGGGTGGGCACAAGCCATTTCGTTCCACTTGGCCTCTGAACAAAGCAGCATCCAGGGCCGGTTTTATTTAGTAGTACTTGTGCAGAATGTGTCCATTTCCCCTCCCTCCCTTCCTAGCCCCGCCATGCTATTCTGAAGGCACTTGAGGCTATGATGTTTAGCGCTGTCTTTTCACAAATATCTGTTTTAGGCTGCATTATTAATACTTCTGAGTGCTCAAAAATCGTAAGATTCTGCAGCACAGAAAATTATGTCATTGGCTTAAATATTGGAAGATTAAAAATAATACCTTTTAGGCTCCTTTTATTACCTCTGAGGGATTTTTTGGCAGGAGAGGAGAGGTTTTAGGACATATTCTGGTCATGCTTCCAAGCTTTCCTCTGCATCATTGATGGAAATTACCTTTTTATTATTAAACGAGAGTAGAGATTCTCAGCAAATCATATGATCCCAGGAGCAAAGGCTTTAAGACTGATACAGTTGGCAACAATAATTCAGAAAAGAAGGATATCATCAGCATTTGCTCAAATCTTCCAGTTGTCAGAACTAAATGGAGGGAGTCTTGGCCCTAAAGCTAACTTTGCCCAGGGATGTACCACCCTAAACACAGGTTTAGGCAATGTTTACATGGGACAGTGGAATGCCATGTAGAGAAGCTGCATTTTGTCAATTAGAGCTAGTTTGGGTATCTTTGTATACAGCTATATTTGTTCACTGTAGATACACTCATTACTTTCTTTCAGCTTCTGCCAGGGTTTTCCTTGTATGTGATAATGAAAGGGTCCCTTTGTTCCATGCTTGCTGCTACTGCAGAGGGTAATGGACTGTGCTCGGGCAAGCCTGCTGCACTGACCTCCAGTGCAACTCCCAACATACTGGAAAAATAAATGGCCAAATCCATTTAAACATCAAAGCTTTGATTTGGGAGCTCCTGTTTTAAAAACTTAAAACTTTTATACAGCAGTTAGGAAAAAATATGGTTGCATTTGTGCTCTTTTTAGTGGATACTGAAATATTTTTCCCATTTGGTTATCATCAGAATGAACCCACATAACAGATTTCAAAGCATAGAGTCACAGCCTCTCACACACATGAATGGCCCAACCATAAAACTTGCTATTGAAAACAGAAAAGAATTATTCAGTGATGATCTCCTCAAATGTACTCTAGAAAAGAAAAAAACTGGTCAGCTAGACTTATGAAGCTTAGCACCTGATATCTGGAAAACACCACACATGAACATATATATGGACACAAATAACAGGAAATCATCAGTAAGTGAAGTATAACACCTTTCTCTCTTCAGATAAACGGTTCCATCTGAGCTATAGCAGCTTACTGATCCATGAAGACAGGGAAAATAATTCAAGTTTCGGGCCACTAGAATGAATTGAGTCTCCACAACTTTATAGAAACAACTTTAGCTGTATTTAAGCTGTGTGCTCAGCCTGAGTGAATGCAAATGAGTTCTCCAACAAACAGATGTCTTTTTTGGGGGGAGGAGGTGAGAAATAAATACTCTCATGGTCTTAATCGTAGTGATGGTTTCTTAAATGATGCTTTCAGATCTTAGGAAAATGTAAATGGCTCAGAATGCAGTAAGGACAACTACAAAAACTACATGCAGAAAGCACTGAGAAACAGTGGCTGCTTCTCCTGGGGAGTGAACGAAGTCATCACACCTATAGAAAAAGAGGACCTTGTATTCGCACAAACTGAGGTAATTTCCACCTCTCATTTTTCTCCAGGATAGACATATCACAAGTAGCCTAACAGGATCCCAGTTAATAAGGCTCTGATTGAGCCACCTACATAGATGCATAAGTCCTCCTGCCAACATCTCATTTTGGTGGATCAGATGTAACTTCCGTGGGTGAGCTTGTTTAGGTGCCATGCTTCTTTCCTTCACCCTGACATCAGTATTATTCCTTATTAGTAGTCAGTGATGAATATTTGCAGACCACTGCCACAGTCCTTCCTGATTGCTGTGCTATAAGCAATAATAATGCGTTCGTTTTGCTGCATTTTTCACAGTGGCTGCTGATTCTTGTGAAAAGATTTTCTTTGAAGCTATTCTATGTGGGAAATTGGGTGAGGAGCAGAGATGTCAATACTACTTTTCATGTTAAAAATATTCCCTTGTCTGTGGAGTATCCAGGTGGCATTTGTGTGCAGGGGCCTCCTAGGGAATGAGGACTTACACTAGAGGGGGTGGCCAACACTGTTGGAGTGTGGGCCAGTGGTGAGAGCAGCAAAGACTTCTGCTTTTTAAAGGTCTCATTCTGTTTTCTGAAGGATTTGCTCATATAGACAATGACATAATCTCCTGAGTGTAAGTTTGTCATTGTGCAAAAGATTTGTCTTGGGGGCTGTTCTGAAAATTAAACCTATTCACACTCACTGTGAGATCTTAGCAAGGAAGATGCTGGAGAAGTGCAAGGTATGAATTATATCGTGTTAATTGGCTGTGGTCACCAGAAGTGTCTGTGTGATAGGCATCACCCCCCTCAGAGCAGACCATCCAAAGTTACCTTGGAATTACTGAGCAGCGGCAGATATTTGCCACGCAATTTCATTAAGAACTGTGGGTGTGACTCTGGCATGCGGAATGATGTAGTGAATGCTTGCACATGGCATGAGAAATAAATGCCTTAGCCTAAAATTGTGACTTCAGATTAAAGTGCCACACGCAGTTATTTGATTTCAAAAGTTACTCGGAATGAAAACACATTTATTAGAGTAAGTGCAATCTGTATCTGATAAATGAGAACACATCTGGTCTATCTCCCTGATACAAACCCCTCAGTATTAATTATATTGATGGTTAAAGCTGAGGAGTGAGTTGAACATTATTTATAGTGATCTTTGCTAAGTAAATCATTTTTAAAATGGCTTTCTAAATGTAACGTTTCCTTTTTAAGAAGCCCTACAGAATTAAAGAGGCTTTACAATGGAACATGAAACATATTGCAGAGGGAGAGACAGAAGCTTGCTTGATTAATGCGCACGATTATCAGCGATGCAAATCACTTTCACTTATTAAGTCTTGTTTAATATCCTAATGAAGGCTTCCTGAGCAGATTTGATAATTCCAGAGAAAGTGACTGTGAACTAATGCCCTTTCAACATGTTGAGAATGAGCAGCGCTATAAAGAAAACCTCATTTACTATAATTCCCACCAAATGTGGTATCCTTTTCTAGACTCCTACCTCACAGCAGGAGACAATTAACCTTTTCAGTGCCAGAAGTGATTCCCAACATGCTCCAGCTGTGAAGGCCAGCAGGTCAGGCATGAATGAAGTTTACCTTCCACTTTTGGTCTGAAAAACCACAATTATGCAAACACATCAAGAAATCCCTGAGCAACTCTCAGCTTTCACATGGGTTCTGTCAGCACGTGTGGTTACACTTCTTACCTTATAGCGAGCAGGAGTGTGCATCAATTCCACAAAGCAGCATGCCTCTCACCAGGATTGCTGCGGATAACTTACACTAATGTAAAATAGATCTTTCTAAATGCACCACAACAGCCAGATTCTCCTGCTGAGTATCTTGGTAATTCAGCTCTGTCACTGTCAAGCTTGCAACAGTCACATTACTGTAGCAGTGATGGTCTGATGGCAGAAGAGGGCACAGGTGTGTTGTGGTAGGTAATGGCTTTTTTCCATAGACCTCGCCTCACTTCTAAATTTGGAAGTGGTGGTAAGCGATGCAAGTGGCACATTTTCCCTTTTCCTCCTGCAACCTTGTCCACACAATGTATGACTTAACATTAACAGACTGTTCCAGAGCATTAGCGTGGCCACACCTGTGCACAGAAAAACGAGCCGTTAAGGCACTGGGTTGTAAAGCCCATTACGTTCTGCATGAGCTGGGAGCCTGCATGTTCACCTCTGGAGCTGCAAGCTTTGCTGTAAACCATGGCCTTTCCCAAGCAGAGCTGCAATTCAGTCTCTTCCAGTTTTAGAGATTTGCAGATCCCCCCCTTTAATTTAAAAGAATAAAAACAATGTCAAAGATATAAGGAAATAGCTTTGATGAAAAAAAAAGAAAGAAAGCGATTTCACCTTGTGCTTATCTGGAGATTTTCTAGGAAAAACAAGACTCGTAGCTAGATTTGTTTTTAAAACAACCAGTCCCCTGGGAAGTGAACACCTGAGGGGGAGAAATTGAAAGGCAGCAAACCCTTGAGAATTTTGTGAACATTTTTATTAGATCTGTATTAGGGCAAGGAATATGGATTGGACTGTGTAGTTGTACATGCATTCAGGGAATGCGTTTTCTAATCCAAGTACTCATACATATAAGGATAGTCTTTTAGTATAGAATTATTATAAATACAGTTTGGTGGTACTCATCTCCCATGTGACTGAGAACTGTCATATAAAATAAGACTGTCAGACTGGACTTGTATATTTATTTCTGTGTATAATGAATTAAGAGCAACATTTCTAATAACTATAGGTGATATGATGGATCTCAAAGGGTATTCACACTTCAGCTGCTAATATAGTAACAATAGTAAAAATAAGGATACTTTAAGAGCTTCCTGTATTAAAAATAAAGACACCCAAGTTATATCAGTGTCAAACTGAGAGGCTTTTGCATGCCTCCTGAAACTACATCAAAGCAAATAATTATTGCAGTCTACCAGGGGACCTTTCACAGGGAAAGCATTTCAGTTTATAGATATATCATATGTTTAATTTAAACACAGAATGTACTTGTAGCTGAAAATCCCACGTGTGTTATAAGAGTGAAGAAAATGGGCATATGTGTTGACTTTTTGATATCAGCTGAGATAGACTGAACCGTTGTTGTCAAAGAACTGTTATAAATATCTTGGTTTCTGTATGTGCCGGTGACATCGAAGTCCTGTGTTCACACAAGGGGGTTTTGTGGTTTGGAATTTCTCAAGACTTCAGATAGAACAGATGTCACCTAAAAAAATCTAATGCCAGGTCAAAGAAGAGGGGTTGCTTCAAGTCTTCGTGTTGTATAAATGAAAATGGAACATCTAAGTGGAACAAAAAATATGAGATATTTTAGTCAGTTTTGCTTCAAAGAGTTTGAAACAGCTGCTTTTTTTTCTTTTTTATCTTTGATAAGACTGTTCCAAAATAGGAGTTGTCAGCATTTTTTCCTGAAAAATGAAAAAATAATG
The DNA here is from genome assembly GCA_028571105.1 of Tragopan temminckii. Classification (NCBI taxonomy): domain Eukaryota; kingdom Metazoa; phylum Chordata; class Aves; order Galliformes; family Phasianidae; genus Tragopan; species Tragopan temminckii. The sequence goes on from JAOWBP010001760.1 coordinate 17,263,797, forward strand.
ATGATATCCAAGCCAGTTGTTAGCATTTGAAAAATGTTAACGTAAAAAAAAAAAAAAAAAAAAAAAACCACAAAGAAACAAAAAACAAAAAACAAAAACCTCAGCAGATTATTTTCAGATAGTCTGCCTCTTGAAAACTTTCCAACAGAACTGTTGCACATGCATGGGCAGAAATAGAATCAGAATGGTGATGGAGGTATTTGCAACACAAAAGACCAAAAAGCCCTTAAATGCAATTAAGAGGGGACACTAGGGGAAAATGAACCTGAGAAATGGGAAGACTAAGTTCATTTGGGGTCATATCATACATAGTGGTGTTACTCAGTTCCTATATGATAGGCACAGGGACATACATTGCTATTTCTCATTAGTACTTCGCCCTGAGGGTGTGACTGTCCCTCTCTGTTATTGACATTTTCTTGTCCTTGTAACCACTATGTTGTGTTAGCACAACCGGCTTGGGTAAACCCTTGAAGTCCTCTCTAGATAGACCTTCTCCCTTTTTCCCTTCTTCATCTTCTTACTAGAGGCACAAAAATGTGTTTTCCTCTAAGCTGCTCTCATTCATATGACTTGTAGAATAAAAAGGGGCACATAGAGGAGTGCTCCTAAAAGACGGGTATGAATCACGTAGTCCCAGGAATTTAGCATGTGCAAATATCACAGAAAACTCCACCTTTAGTGTGTAACAGAGTTTAGTATCCATTGCCAGCAGTAATAAGTAACTGAAGCACAACATCAAAAAATAACCTAATTTTATATTAAAAAATAACCTAATTTTGTGTTACACAAAGATGTGAAATAATGAACTCCCATTCCTCTTATTCCAATGAAGCACATAATCCTTAAAGAATAATTTGCTGTTTAGATAGTAAATTGCTTGCAAGGAGTATCAATAAATATGAACCACCTGAAGATGACTGTTTCTAGGTTGCTGAGTGACTTAAAAGTATTGATGGCCACGGGTCTACTTCCAAGGTAAGTAAGAGGCCCTGCTGTAGATACTACTGTCATAACTGATGTTCATCCCAATTACACAAAGAGAGAGGCCTTGAGCTAAGGGACATAGAGTCCAAATTACCCTTTTAGCTACAGAGGTGTTTACTGCCTGTCCAAATTAAGGCAGCGTAGAGATATTGTAGAGAAATCACCAATTGTCCAATAGATATTGGGTGAATAAAGAAAAGGAAGGAGTCTCCATGGATACTAATCCACCATCTTTTATAATACTAACCACACTGTTCCTTTCTTTCTTTTTCACCTTTCTGAATTTACTGTTTTTCTGCTTATTTTCAATTCAGCAACACATTGTGTTTTAAAGCTCACTGTGCCCAAACAGATGAACACATTGTTTTGTTCAGCGGAGATTGGCTCTTCTTGTTGATCTTGTCTTCTTCTAATATGAAATAATAAAAGCATCTTAGACAGCACCAGCTTTTAGCAACTATGAATATTTCGAAAGACTGTGCACCAGTCACTACTGATTGCAAATTAAAATCTCATCTAATTCACTGAACAACTGGCTGAAATATTGGTTGGTTCAACGTAAATGTACCCTTGACTTTTGTTTGCCCAAGACTGTACATAGGCTGTTTATAAATACTTGTGTTTGTTATTAATAATCCTTGCCTATTTGCTACAGGGGCCAAAATAAATCACTGGTGAGGCATTAGATGACAATGAAAGTATACACAGAGATAAACTAATTTCCAGAGATTAAAGGAGAGGACATTTCCTAGATGAACTGTAAATTTCACCACCCACCTGTGGGGTGTGTAAATATAGATACTGGGTGGGAAGCAGGTTTTATTTTACTACTGACGTGATGCAGCAATGAACTCTGACACGTTGCTTACTGTGGTTACTTGATAAGTGTAAGATGTGAAAAGCCAGCAATAACACTAGATGGTATCAGATCTCTAAAATAATATGTTTGAAGGTGTTAGGTATAAATACGGCAGTACGAAAATAAAAACAGACAAAAGTATAGTTCATTCATGGGAGGAAAGAAGCATCAGAGGAAACAGTTCTCTTTCTGTAGACTTTTAACAAGGAAATTAAGAACTAAAACCCAACAACGTTAAAATGATATTTATTAGTGCTGTAGAGACGAGTTATGTGCTGCCAGAATTTTACCAGGAAAAGCTTATGAGAAGTGCTCATCCTTAGCTGCTAACCCTTTGTGATATCACCTGATTAAGACCACTCTCTCCCCATCTTTGCCTCAGAGGTCACGAGGTACTTACTCTCCTTCCTTGGCTCCTAGAGCCTTTACCTCTAGTGCCTGTTCCGCAACTGGCTCCTACAACCAGACCAGGGCTTTACCTAAACACAGAGTAGTGTGGGCCAGCACTCACTGGCTTCTATCGGTGCTGAAAGCATGTGATAAAAAAAGCTGTAAAAAAGTAATTAACTAAAAAATGTCAGCAAAATAAAATCTTTGTATTTCACCTTGTATTATCAGACTATGTGCAGCCATCTTTTACTGGACCAAATCATTAAATCCTTATTCTGGCCAGCTCACTCTCAATTAGATATTTAACCAATTGCTAAAGAGCATATTTGGTGGCCTCATGTCATTCAGGCTAAGATTCCTCCAGATGCTAATCTATTCACCTGTCTTCCTCTGTCATCTAGATATCCCATGAGAGGATTTTCCAGTTCTTTTGGGCTTTGGGTTACTGTTACTCTTCTGCATGGTGTATTGGAGCTTCCAACTTCTTTCAGTGGTGCAAGTCATTGTGTTCAGGATATATTTGTTCCAAAGAATCTGCATTTCTTAGATTCTCAGAAACATGTGGAATGACTTAAAACTTCAGTCCCAGAGCAGAGAGAATGCATCTGTTCCATCACCAAGAGACCACGTCATGCAGAGAAGTGAAATGGGGCCAAATTTCTGGGCACTGTAGAGTAGTTTCTTTGCAGTAAATGGACTTAGAACAATTAACGCACCAAACAAAGATCTGCTTTCCTGAACTCCTGGTGAGTGCAAGTAGGCTGCCTATTGAGGCTCAGTGAAGAAAGGACAGTAAAAGAAGGGATCTAAATAAGTAACAGCCAACCTGCTTGGAATTGTTGTAACTGATAATAAAGTTGTTAAGATCAAAGACAGATCAAGCAGGATATATGGCAAATGCTCTTGGCTAGGGGAATAGGAGGGAAGAGCTGTAGGCTTCCCATCCCCACTTTTCCCTGATGCTAGCTGTCTTTGCCCTGTATATAGATTTGCAAGTCCCTATTATTTCTTGTGAGATCTGTATTTTCTTCTGCTTTCTGCTGCACTGAGAAAAGGACATGAGCATCTCCATCTCGTCTTGCCAAGACGCCTGATGGTAAATATGGATTATGGGGATCTCCGATTACTATGTGGGACATTTAAAAAATATCCTGATTATCAGGAAGTAAGTACTTAGTATTTTCTGGAAAGCAAGTTCCTTTAAAATGCTTCCAGGTTAGCACTCAAGAGCAGAAGTCACTGCTAAAGGATTGGCCTCCTTGTTTTGCGCTGGTGTGAACAAGTGCTCCTGGAGCTCAGCTGCCACTGTGCTGGGAGGCTTCCTTGGGAAGCCCTCAGCACAGGAAGCTCGACATAAAAACAAAGGCTGAACAGGTGAGTAAAAAAAAAAAAATAACACAAGCACACGTGCCTTACAAATAACTGTCCCAAAATGTTACTGCCATCACCAGAGCTTTCACGTTAAAGTTACTTTCTCTGAGTAACAGACCTGGTTAGACATCTCCAGACATCTCCAAACCATTACCTAGAGTATGGACAACAAAGGTAATAGAAAAGAGAAAGTTCCCATATCAAATACGATCTTGTTGCTTTGACCAGTCACCTTTTAAATATTTATGTTTTATTTTTATCTGCGTATTAGTGAGACATTATTTGTGCACAGGCTGTTAAAAACAGTTCTGAGGGAAACACACTTCCAGCTGGTTTCCTCCTGTTTTCCATCTGCTGTGTGTATGTGTCTTTGTAGGCATTTAACTGTTTCTTGTCATGGTAATTGGTATTTTTTCAGTAGTGAAGGTGGGAGGGGTGGAGGAGAAAAACCCTAAGGCATCTGTGTTTGTGCTGGGTTGATGTAAAAGAGATTATCCTGGCTATTTCCTAATAAACATTATGTGCTTTAAAAAAGATGGGGTGGGACGGTAGAAGGGTATCAAACATCAAGTAACATTAAGTTTTTAAGAGTTAACTTCCCTAAATTGTATCTTTGTATTCTTCTATTTATGCATCGCTACTCTTTCCCCATTTAATCTTAAATATGTAAATCCTCAATTTATCTGGAATTACTTAGTGAAAGGCTGATGTGTGAGTGTGGCAGATTATAATATTCCATCGCCACCCCTGATCCTCTTTACCTCTTATTCTTTTCATAGCAGATCAAAAAAAGCTGTATGCGTGCCACAAGAATATATTATTTTAAGAGACTTGGACTTAGAAATTGATTTCCTTGATGAGAAAAGGAAAAGTCTCCTTCTGACCTGAAGGGTCACTTCATAATCCTGTCACTCTACATCAAAAAAGCTTTTTTTTTTCTTTTAGTAGGAGATGAGAATATTTCTGAAAAGGAATTAATTTTTCAGATACAGTGAAAACGATGACTTAAAGAGACTTAGCAGATGATAGAGGGCTGTCCTATTCAGAATACATCTCCTGTGATTAGAACAAGCTCTGAATATATTTTAGGGTCAGGCAGTTTTAGATGAAGATTGGGATTTGTACTTTGGGATGAAACCGATCTTATATTTTTATCGAAGTACTTAAGGTTTAAGCTGTAGTCTTTCCTTTTTTGCAAAGGGATTTCACTGGTTCTTATAATGGGGATTGGTGCAAGCAGCCAATAATTTCTATGGATGGATTTTAGTTAATAGGATGTTTGAAATGAAATGACTTTCATCACCTATAATTAGGTGCAGCTACTAATACTTTTTTTCATAGTACTCTCCTAAATAGAAAGCACCTGATACCAGTGTAGACTTTCATGATCTATTTTGTTTCTGTAATTACTGAATCTTTCTAAAGAAATTCCTTTAAACCTTACACTAAAAACCCAGCAGTCCCAAATACTGTTATATATTGCTATAACGCTGCTGGTGCGTGTGTGTGAAATACACACAGATATATATATGTACAATACAGGTCTGCTCATGTGTGGAGATGTGCCTTTATATCATAAATATTTACATATACAAACATCATATGATATGTGATATATGACATCATATGAGATACACTGTATATGGGTTACAAAGTACAAAGGATAATATACAATAATATATAATTTTTAGTACGTTGTTTTAGTATAAATTTTAGTATATATTTTTAGTATATACATTACAAAATAATTGCATAGCATGTATTATAGATATGTAATGATTTTATAGTTTTATCATAAGGGTGGTCAAAAGCAGTGAACAGGAGGCTCAAAATCTTAAACAACTTACAAGTGTTTGCATGGGTGCGCTATAAGAAATGAAAAATCACTGCTCTAAAGAACTTAACATTATCATCCGATATAGTGTGATTATCACATGTGATTATCATCTAGTGTGATTATTATACTGTATTTTTTTAATTTAAGGTACGTGGAGAGAAATGCAAATTCCTTTTCTGCAAATAAGTGGACTACTGTCTGGGTTCTGTCTGTTAATTGTTCTAATCGTTAGTCCAAAGGCAGAAGCAAAATATTGCCCACTGCTAAAACTGTTCTTGTGATGACAGCATGAAGTCCTAAAGCAAAAGCCACTACTGAATATGTAAAGAGATTCTGCAATTCAAGGAATATTCTACAGAGAGAATTTTCCTTGTTTTGACAGGCTTTAAAAAATATAATGCATGAGTATTTCGTGAAGGCTGCTGGCTTATCTTACTGGCTGCATTTCGAGATCGGCAGAGAGCTGTGTCGTGTTAGTAGCTGGAAAGTCAAAGTAAATCTGTGATACGAACTCTTGCTAGTGATTCCTGCATGAATCTGGCCCCTAAATGCTGCCGATAGCTTCAAATTGCAACCAGAGCATCCCGGCTGCTAACTCGGGCTGAATTGAAAAGCAGGGCTTTAGTCTAATAATCTAGTTTAGATCTGATACTCCCAGAGGAATCTGGTGAGAGGAGCTGATACTTTTAATCGTGGATGCTGTGTTCAAGGTAGGGGAAGTCTGTGAGATTTTTGGGAATACACTAAAAACCTCTAATTTTCACCTCCAGGCTATGTCTGTTTCTAAGCCAGATAATACAGCATTTACTAACAAGAGTTGAATTTTCTGATCCTCGGAAATATAACTGTAAATCTTCAAGCAGAACTAAAATACAGGGAAGTTGTGAACTCATCTGGAGAAAAACAGGAAATGGGAAAAATGATACTTTCAGATGGTGAAACACAAAAGCTGGAGGTGCACAGGTACCTACTGGGGAAGCGAAGCACTCAGCCTGGGGAGCCCAGGGACAGGCTCTGCTCCCAGCCTTATCCGATGAAGCTGCTCAAAGACCAGAGGTGAAAGACGGTTGCTCTGGGATAAATTCAGGGAGTTTGGGGTTGCTTATCAGCAATCATTTTTAATTCCACA